>OX336394.1:10491723-11160832 GCA_946902985.2 Meconema thalassinum | reverse complement strand
GTAAAGATGAAAATTAAATCTAAGCTACTATACGCTTATATACTAGAATAAGAAATGGAAAACAATTGGTCAAATAAAGGACAGAAGGAATAAAAAAAAATGGCCCTCAACCCTCAAGCATAAGGATTGAGGGAGTTGGAAGGAAGGAGAGCCATGAAAGGCAGATAAAAAGTATACTAGGAGTGGCTTTGCCCCAGAGGTAATGGATAAAGAGGAGGAAAACTGGACTCAGCTCAGAAATCCCTTGGGGTTGCCAACTTCCAAACTGATCAGCCCTTGAGGGTGTAGCCATAGGCAGAGTGCATCGCAAGTCGTGGGGCTAAATACACCCTACCTTCTTGAGGGGGCTTGGGCAAAAGACAGGAAATAACATGAAAATAAAAAAGCAAGGCTGCCTCCTCAGGATATCAGAAAAAATAAATAAACCAGGGCCAATGAAGTTTCAAAAGGAAGAGACTCCCTAGGGCTCGGATACTCTAATCATGTTGGGGTCGGTAGAGAACAAGAGTTGAGCAAGTGTGGTCGACAGGAAATAAGAGAGTGAGGAGCCTAGCACAAGTTAGTGGAAGCAATGACGGTCTCAGCTGGGACTCCGTGATCGTCAACCTACATGACACTAGATATGACGCCCAGGGGTGGAATTAAAGACCTCTTTTTGTTTTTTATCACTGGCTTTTAAGAACGCTAACACATGGCATGCCTTATAATGCAATACTGGTCCTAGGGTATGCAAAAATTGTATTAGAAACTCAGCTAATAATAGAGTGCTTGCCCATGATTTACCTTAAATTTTCCTAAAATCCACTACATTTTCCGCAAATTGACCAAATGACACAACATTCCAGCAAAATTCAACAAATGACTACCAGATTTATTGAAATTCCATTGATTTACCTAAGCATGGTTTAAACTACCTCAAATTCATATAAAATTAGACGAATATAGATGAAAATTCACTAAAATTTACCGAATTTAGCCAAGTGGTGTACAAACCATGAAATTTATCCAATTTTTATTAAAATTGACTACATGTACTCGAAAATTCCATAATATTCCCTTTACATGTATGCTTTTTGTTGTTGTTGTTGTTGTCTCGTTTACCACACTCCCTGTAGACAATCACCTCAACATGACTTTCTCCTAGACTAGGAGCTTCACATTCGACATGATAGCTGAGTTTCATTTCCCATAAACTTGTCTCTGAGGTGGGTGTCAGGAAAAGGCATTCAGCTGTAAAAACCACACTCTCACGTAGACTTTCATAACCTCTTACGTTGAGGTTCCTTACACTAACGACATTAAATGATTGAACGGTTTCCTTTTCACAATTCCTGTCTATACTTTCCTCTTTAAGGTTGCAAGATGTTTGCAAGATTCCTAAAATGCAATTAAATGTAATAAATACCTTAAGATGGTTTCATTTGTTTAATGATATGGTGTTGATGATGGATATATACGTTAAGACTAATTTTTGTTAGGTCTTGACTGGCCTTGCAATTAGAAATTGACAAACCAAACATGGGTTATCTACCAGGGGAACACTTTGACCACTATATTGGTTATTTACCAGTAAGTACAGTTCTAGTAATGAGACAGAAATCCAACACAAACAATGAGCGCGCAATGCGGCGGAGATTGGTACCACGATGTACTGTCGGTTATGTAGCTATGTGGAATGCACATTATATATGGTTTACTTGAAGGTTTGGAGATTCCATTAAAGATATTTCTACAATAAACCATTTTCAAATGGTCATTCGTTGGTGTGAAAATATTTATTATATGGTATTTTATGAAAACAATTATGATTTATAATTTATATGTTTATTGTATTCTTATTTAATGTAAGCACTGGAGGCACTATCGACCAAAATACAGCACTATCTGGAATGTATATTGCATACTTGAAGGTTTCGTGATCCCATTAAAGGTATTCCTACAATAAATGATTTTTAAGTTCTCGTTTTATGGCATGATTATTTAATATATGCTATTTGCTAATAGGATTTGACACTGGAATTATTTTACAAGTAGTTATTTTAATGACCAACAGAGTTTAATGTTAACAAGGCACAGCTCTATTTGAAATTTTGAATAACATGTTGCATGTCATACATCATATGCAACTACTGTAAGGCTTGTGATTTATTTAATGCCTTTAACCCTATATTAAACACGCAGTTTGCAATACTGATAACTGCAATGTTAGTGAAAAAAAAATTGAAACAAAACAAAAATCAGCATTGAAAAACCAAAAAGTGGTTGAGCATATATATAGTGGGGAAAAGAAAAGTTTTGTAAACACTAATGTCCAACAAGATTAATTAAATCAGTAACTGTCAGGGTGGCCGAGTGGTTAAGGCGTTTGACTTAAGATCAAATTTCCAAATATATAAGGAAGCAAGGGTTCAAATCCCTTCCCTGACATAACTATTGCTTGAACATGCAAGAAAACAAGAAATATACACAAACTATGTTTATCAATTTAATCATTTTTTTACAAGAGATAGACACACAGAATACAGCTCTTTTGGTTTATCAGTTCTTTTAAACATAACACTTGTTGAAAATTATTTTTTAGGGGATGGGGGTGTTGCTACGTTGACCCATTACACAATAATAGCAGCTTTACGAAGTTCATTTTCTATATTTAATAGCTCTTTCTCATAACCAATATGGCCAAGCTGTTTACAGGCATGCAAGAGCTGTAGACGTTCGACTAATATATTAGGATCGTTCCATTTACTATTTTTTATGAATCGTTTCAGAATCTCGGGAAGCAGTTCATCATTATCACCATCATTATGATTATCATCCTCATTATTATAATCATTTTCATAATGATGATCATTATCATCGTTATCATTACCATCATAATTTCCACCTTTGTCCACAGACTGTTCAATGGATTGAGTTGCCTTTGATAGTGTTGAAAGCTTCTTTTTAGATGTGCTAGAATGCTTTAACATTGTTATGTTATTATTACCACTATTACCTTTCCCCACTAACTTCTTGATGGGGTATATTGTCTCTGATAGGGTTGAGGGCTTTTGAGATGTGGGTGCATGTCTGAACATGGGTTTCACAGGAGGTGTCGAAGGTTTCTCATTAAACAACTCGCTAACAGTATGAGTGCGTTGTAGTGTATTAAACTTGAGGTTAATATTATCTTGAGCAGTACTATTTTTCTCTTGGACTTGGTTTCTTGCTTTGGTTTGGGTTTTCCTTACATTTAGACTAGCGTGATTATTAAGTTTACATTCATGATTGTTTGAAGAAAGTACGTCGAATTCTTTTGTTTTAAGCATTCCTCGACACTGTTTCGATCGTTGCTTTGAACAGCGCCAAATAATAGTTCCATTTTTATTGCTTCGTTTCACAATATATGAATATCCTTTATAGTATGCATAAGGCTTACCATACCTAGTCACTGATACTTCCATATCAACTGTCAAGCACAAACTAATCTCTAGTAAAGACAACTCGGTAATAACAACAATAGTTTAATGTGGGAGCATATATACATGCAAAAAGTGGGAGCAAAGGTGGGGGGGTAAAAAGTGGGAGCAAAATTGGTAGCAAATGTGGGAGAAAAAAATAACTGTGAGCAAAAAGTGGGAGCAAATATGGGATCAAATGTGGGAGCAAAGCAAATATAAAAAGTGGGAGCAAATATGCTAAGAAATATGTCAACAAATATACCAGCAAAAGTAAATACACAAGTCAAGTTAGATTAAAGTGCAAAGAAAATATGGAAGCAAATATGAGAGCAAAAATTGTGTTTTTCTAAAACAACTAGACATAACAAACTTAGTCATAACCTAACCTAACCTAACCCAACCTAACCAAACCTAACCTCACCTAACCTCACCTAACCTAACCTAACCTCACCTAACCTCACCTAACCTAACCTCACCTCACCTAACCTCACCTCACCTAACCTAACCTAACCTAACTTTACCTAACCTAACTTGACTGAACTTTACCTAACCTAACCCATCATAACTTCACCTAACCTAACTTTACCTAATCTAACTTCACCTAACCTAACGTTCAACTCTCAGATCAAAATTAAATTCTAGGCATAGTTGAGTTGGAACCCAAGACTTCAGGGATAACACACAAGTATACTAGCCACTACACCGCAAAATGGGCAAATTATCATGCAACACAACATAAAGTAAAAGTTTCCTGTAGTGTAACTCATTGGCTGTCAACCATAGTTTGGGAATTCAAACCCAAGACCTCAAGACTTTTGTTTTGAACATTATCAGAAATATTATTCCATTTACATTTTGCTGCTGCTTATAGTTATAAGAGTTGGCATTAATATGGGAAGCAAAAAAAAAGTGGGAGCAAATGTGGGAGCCAATATGGGAGCAAATATAGGAGCCAAGATGGGGGCAAAAGTGGGAGCAAATGTGGGAGCCAATATGGGAGTCAATATGGAGGCAAATATGGGAGCAAATGTGTGAACTAATCATCTCACCTCGGATATCGCCAGTGAGTACTCATATCCACCGCAAGGTAGCGGAAACATACTTTGTGTGTTGTATGTATCTATCTTACAAAGTTTGACTGCATGCAAAACGTCCTTGTATAAGCTGTGCATATAATTTTCATATACAATTAAGACCAAGTGTTCAGTACTAACATGTATAGCCTTGTCTAGGGTATATAGAGGATCGTTAGCAAGAAAGACTGACTAACCCAGGAGTGTAAAGCCTTGCCATATGCAGTAAGCATCTGTTGGCAGAAATGGTTCCTAATAATAACGGACTTAATGAATATGAAACGTGTTTTGAGTGTCGTCTTAAATCCTATTTTATACGTTGTGATACGTGTAAGGATTTAAGACGACACACAAAAGACAACACCCAAAATACGTTTGTGTCGTCTTAAATCCTTACACGTATCACAACGTATAAAATAGGATTTAAGACGACACTCAAAACACGTTTCATATTCATTAAGTCCGTTATTATTAGGAACCATTTCTGCCAACAGATGCTTACTGCATATGGCAAGGCTTTACACTCCTGGGTTAGTCAGTCTTTCTTGCTAACGATCCTCTATATACCCTAGACAAGGCTATACATGTTAGTACTGAACACTTGGTCTTAATTGTATATGAAAATTATATGCACAGCTTATACAAGGACGTTTTGCATGCAGTCAAACTTTGTAAGATAGATACATACAACACACAAAGTATGTTTCCGCTACCTTGCGGTGGATATGAGTACTCACTGGCGATATCCGAGGTGAGATGATTAGTTCACACATTTGCTCCCATATTTGCCTCCATATTGACTCCCATATTGGCTCCCACATTTGCTCCCACTTTTGCCCCCATCTTGGCTCCTATATTTGCTCCCATATTGGCTCCCACATTTGCTCCCACTTTTTTTTTGCTTCCCATATTAATGCCAACTCTTATAACTATAAGCAGCAGCAAAATGTAAATGGAATAATATTTCTGATAATGTTCAAAACAAAAGTCTTGAGGTCTTGGGTTTGAATTCCCAAACTATGGTTGACAGCCAATGAGTTACACTACAGGAAACTTTTACTTTATGTTGTGTTGCATGATAATTTGCCCATTTTGCGGTGTAGTGGCTAGTATACTTGTGTGTTATCCCTGAAGTCTTGGGTTCCAACTCAACTATGCCTAGAATTTAATTTTGATCTGAGAGTTGAACGTTAGGTTAGGTGAAGTTAGATTAGGTAAAGTTAGGTTAGGTGAAGTTATGATGGGTTAGGTTAGGTAAAGTTCAGTCAAGTTAGGTTAGGTAAAGTTAGGTTAGGTTAGGTTAGGTGAGGTGAGGTTAGGTGAGGTGAGGTTAGGTTAGGTGAGGTTAGGTGAGGTTAGGTTAGGTTAGGTGAGGTTAGGTGAGGTTAGGTTTGGTTAGGTTGGGTTAGGTTAGGTTAGGTTATGACTAAGTTTGTTATGTCTAGTTGTTTTAGAAAAACACAATTTTTGCTCTCATATTTGCTTCCATATTTTCTTTGCACTTTAATCTAACTTGACTTGTGTATTTACTTTTGCTGGTATATTTGTTGACATATTTCTTAGCATATTTGCTCCCACTTTTTATATTTGCTTTGCTCCCACATTTGATCCCATATTTGCTCCCACTTTTTGCTCACAGTTATTTTTTTCTCCCACATTTGCTACCAATTTTGCTCCCACTTTTTACCCCCCCACCTTTGCTCCCACTTTTTGCATGTATATATGCTCCCACATTAAACTATTGTTGTTATTACCGAGTTGTCTTTACTAGAGATTAGTTTGTGCTTGACAGTTGATATGGAAGTATCAGTGACTAGGTATGGTAAGCCTTATGCATACTATAAAGGATATTCATATATTGTGAAACGAAGCAATAAAAATGGAACTATTATTTGGCGCTGTTCAAAGCAACGATCGAAACAGTGTCGAGGAATGCTTAAAACAAAAGAATTCGACGTACTTTCTTCAAACAATCATGAATGTAAACTTAATAATCACGCTAGTCTAAATGTAAGGAAAACCCAAACCAAAGCAAGAAACCAAGTCCAAGAGAAAAATAGTACTGCTCAAGATAATATTAACCTCAAGTTTAATACACTACAACGCACTCATACTGTTAGCGAGTTGTTTAATGAGAAACCTTCGACACCTCCTGTGAAACCCATGTTCAGACATGCACCCACATCTCAAAAGCCCTCAACCCTATCAGAGACAATATACCCCATCAAGAAGTTAGTGGGGAAAGGTAATAGTGGTAATAATAACATAACAATGTTAAAGCATTCTAGCACATCTAAAAAGAAGCTTTCAACACTATCAAAGGCAACTCAATCCATTGAACAGTCTGTGGACAAAGGTGGAAATTATGATGGTAATGATAACGATGATAATGATCATCATTATGAAAATGATTATAATAATGAGGATGATAATCATAATGATGGTGATAATGATGAACTGCTTCCCGAGATTCTGAAACGATTCATAAAAAATAGTAAATGGAACGATCCTAATATATTAGTCGAACGTCTACAGCTCTTGCATGCCTGTAAACAGCTTGGCCATATTGGTTATGAGAAAGAGCTATTAAATATAGAAAATGAACTTCGTAAAGCTGCTATTATTGTGTAATGGGTCAACGTAGCAACACCCCCATCCCCTAAAAAATAATTTTCAACAAGTGTTATGTTTAAAAGAACTGATAAACCAAAAGAGCTGTATTCTGTGTGTCTATCTCTTGTAAAAAAATGATTAAATTGATAAACATAGTTTGTGTATATTTCTTGTTTTCTTGCATGTTCAAGCAATAGTTATGTCAGGGAAGGGATTTGAACCCTTGCTTCCTTATATATTTGGAAATTTGATCTTAAGTCAAACGCCTTAACCACTCGGCCACCCTGACAGTTACTGATTTAATTAATCTTGTTGGACATTAGTGTTTACAAAACTTTTCTTTTCCCCACTATATATATGCTCAACCACTTTTTGGTTTTTCAATGCTGATTTTTGTTTTGTTTCAATTTTTTTTTCACTAACATTGCAGTTATCAGTATTGCAAACTGCGTGTTTAATATAGGGTTAAAGGCATTAAATAAATCACAAGCCTTACAGTAGTTGCATATGATGTATGACATGCAACATGTTATTCAAAATTTCAAATAGAGCTGTGCCTTGTTAACATTAAACTCTGTTGGTCATTAAAATAACTACTTGTAAAATAATTCCAGTGTCAAATCCTATTAGCAAATAGCATATATTAAATAATCATGCCATAAAACGAGAACTTAAAAATCATTTATTGTAGGAATACCTTTAATGGGATCACGAAACCTTCAAGTATGCAATATACATTCCAGATAGTGCTGTATTTTGGTCGATAGTGCCTCCAGTGCTTACATTAAATAAGAATACAATAAACATATAAATTTTTTTATAAATCATAATTGTTTTCATAAAATACCATATAATAAATATTTTCACACCAACGAATGACCATTTGAAAATGGTTTATTGTAGAAATATCTTTAATGGAATCTCCAAACCTTCAAGTAAACCATATATAATGTGCATTCCACATAGCTACATAACCGACAGTACATCGTGGTACCAATCTCCGCCGCATTGCGCGCTCATTGTTTGTGTTGGATTTCTGTCTCATTACTAGAACTGTACTTACTGGTAAATAACCAATATAGTGGTCAAAGTGTTCCCCTGGTAGATAACCCATGTTTGGTTTGTCAATTTCTAATTGCAAGGCCAGTCAAGACCTAACAAAAATTAGTCTTAACGTATATATCCATCATCAACACCATATCATTAAACAAATGAAACCATCTTAAGGTATTTATTACATTTAATTGCATTTTAGGAATCTTGCAAACATCTTGCAACCTTAAAGAGGAAAGTATAGACAGGAATTGTGAAAAGGAAACCGTTCAATCATTTAATGTCGTTAGTGTAAGGAACCTCAACGTAAGAGGTTATGAAAGTCTACGTGAGGGTGTGGTTTTTACAGCTGAATGCCTTTTCCTGACACCCACCTCAGAGACAAGTTTATGGGAAATGAAACTCAGCTATCATGTCGAATGTGAAGCTCCTAGTCTAGGAGAAAGTCATGTTGAGGTGATTGTCTACAGGGAGTGTGGTAAACGAGACAACAACAACAACAACAAAAAGCATACATGTAAAGGGAATATTATGGAATTTTCGAGTACATGTAGTCAATTTTAATAAAAATTGGATAAATTTCATGGTTTGTACACCACTTGGCTAAATTCGGTAAATTTTAGTGAATTTTCATCTATATTCGTCTAATTTTATATGAATTTGAGGTAGTTTAAACCATGCTTAGGTAAATCAATGGAATTTCAATAAATCTGGTAGTCATTTGTTGAATTTTGCTGGAATGTTGTGTCATTTGGTCAATTTGCGGAAAATGTAGTGGATTTTAGGAAAATTTAAGGTAAATCATGGGCAAGCACTCTATTATTAGCTGAGTTTCTAATACAATTTTTGCATACCCTAGGACCAGTATTGCATTATAAGGCATGCCATGTGTTAGCGTTCTTAAAAGCCAGTGATAAAAAACAAAAAGAGGTCTTTAATTCCACCCCTGGGCGTCATATCTAGTGTCATGTAGGTTGACGATCACGGAGTCCCAGCTGAGACCGTCATTGCTTCCACTAACTTGTGCTAGGCTCCTCACTCTCTTATTTCCTGTCGACCACACTTGCTCAACTCTTGTTCTCTACCGACCCCAACATGATTAGAGTATCCGAGCCCTAGGGAGTCTCTTCCTTTTGAAACTTCATTGGCCCTGGTTTATTTATTTTTTCTGATATCCTGAGGAGGCAGCCTTGCTTTTTTATTTTCATGTTATTTCCTGTCTTTTGCCCAAGCCCCCTCAAGAAGGTAGGGTGTATTTAGCCCCACGACTTGCGATGCACTCTGCCTATGGCTACACCCTCAAGGGCTGATCAGTTTGGAAGTTGGCAACCCCAAGGGATTTCTGAGCTGAGTCCAGTTTTCCTCCTCTTTATCCATTACCTCTGGGGCAAAGCCACTCCTAGTATACTTTTTATCTGCCTTTCATGGCTCTCCTTCCTTCCAACTCCCTCAATCCTTATGCTTGAGGGTTGAGGGCCATTTTTTTTTATTCCTTCTGTCCTTTATTTGACCAATTGTTTTCCATTTCTTATTCTAGTATATAAGCGTATAGTAGCTTAGATTTAATTTTCATCTTTACGATGTCCCAAACCATTGAGGGTCGCTGTAGAACGCTTCTCTCTTGTCCAAAGGACAGCATGTTGAATTCCTCACTGGCTCATGAATTTTATACTTTGTTCACTTAGTTCTCATGGCTTTGAAACTGGCTGTCGGTAACGTGATCATTATTCATTTTAACTTCAGCGTACTAAACTAATTTTAAATTAGTTAATTTTAAATTAATTATTTTAAATTAATTTTAAATTCAGATTTGTGTTTCACAGTAAACACAATGATTATTCTCCGTTTAAAACAAGCCATACCATTCTTTTTCTAACATGATAGCTTATACGTGGGCATGGAAAGTAGTATAATCATCAGCTAAGGATTCAATTTCCATTACCTACACCTCTCATGGTATGCCAATTCGTTAAACTATAGAAAACGTTTCTATATGTTCTGTTACATTATTATTTCACCATATCACCGTGTAGTGGTTAACCTACTTGGTTGTCAACCCTAAGGTCTTGGCTTCCAACCCCGACTATACCATGACATTCATTTCAAGGTTGCCATAAGCTTCACTAAGCCTTTGTCAAACCTAACAAAGATCTAGTCATGTGCATAGCATGTCCGCTATCAAGCAAATGAGTAATATGAAACTTACTGACAAGGTCGCTGTGCTGTTATCAGCAAGGCACACTACGCAAACCAAAGCCAGAGTCTCTGTGCAGATTCAACACAGCGGTAGTAGGCAAGCCTATGTTTGTTTAAAAATCATCATGAATATAGCTCCACTGTCACTACAGAGGCCCCGGTTCGATTTTTTTTCACAAGGCTGCAACAGGGTAGACTGAGTCTTGACAGGTAAAACTTTTTGGGGTCCATTCGTGAACCAGGGTAAAGGGTTGGCCATCCTGACTTCTGCAACACCTCAAACCAATGTTTACTATTACTGGTGAGTTATCATTTTTTTCTTTCTTCGGCTTTTCCCAATTATTTTGAGTCGCCGGAGCCAACCAGGCTCATTTTGGTTTTGGCCGGGGATTTAAGGCCGAATGCCCTTCCTAAAGCCACGTGATTTTTTTCAAGTGAAAATTCCAACCCCCGCCGTCACCGGGATTTGAACCCCACCTGCCCGAGTAAAGACGAGCAGCTAAGCACCTGCGCCATCACGCTCCCCACAGGTTAGTTATCTATCCGCACATTAATCCATAATTACCTAATAATAATAATAACAACAATCATCCTCCATACACATGTCCATTAAAGCATGGTTTCACAAAGATGCTTATGCTTTTAGGTGTATAACACATTTTTCCCCCATAACAACTATTTACTGTTTTAGGGGTGAAATGATCAATCGAGGTAAAAGCCCATATCATCCCCTATTTTTTAAGCTATCACACCTAATTTTAGGATTCTTCGTTTCCTAGATAGGGATTTTTCAATTTTGGAGGGGTAGTTTCACCCCCCTGCTATTTTTCATCAAAAACAAAAGATCTTAGGTTCATTTATCATTTTTAGGTGTTTAACACGTTTTTCCCCTATAACATGACTATTTACTGTTTTAGGGGTGAAATGATCCATCGAGGTAAAAGCCCTATTCATCCCCTATTTTTTAAGCTATCACACCTAATTTTAGGCTTCTTCGTTTCCAAGATATGGATTTTTCAATTTTGGGGGGTAGTTTCACCCCCTGCTATTTTTCATCAAAAACAAAAGATCTTAGGTTCATTTATCATTTTAGGTGTTTAACACGTTTTTTCCCCATAACATGACTATTTACTGTTTTAGGGGTGAAGTGATCCATCGAGGTAAAAGCCCATATCATACCCTATTTTTTAAGCTATCACACCTAATTTTAGGCATCTTCATTTCCAAGATAGGGATTTTTCAATTTTGGGGGGTAGTTTCACCCCTCTGCTATTTTTCATCAAAAACAAAAGATCTTAGGTTCATTTATCATTTTTAGGTGTTTAACAAGTTTTTTCCCCATAACATGACTATTTACTGTTTTAGGGGTGAAATGATCCATCGAGGTAAAAGCCCATATCATCCCCTATTTTTTAAGCTATCACACCTAATTTTAGGCTTCTTCGTTTCCAAGATAGGGATTTTTCAATTTTAGGGGGTAGTTTCACCCCCAAACAGGGAATGTTGCCCCAAGTGCTAGGACCCCTCATACAAGTCCCTAGCATGATTGGTTCGCGAGATATGAACAAAAGTGTCGTTAGGTCCTTTTAACAAGAATGAATCCTACATTCAAAAACGGGGCGTTACCCCCCAGGGCTATAATACTGCCTATGGCAAAATCCCATGAGGGGTTCAGAAAATATTAACAAACGTGTAGTTAGGTCCTTTTGACAAAAGCCGTCCGTGCGCGCACATACAAAAAATATTACTATTTCAATCCCCGGGTAAGGGTAGTTTTTATTTTAGAGTGGATATACCCCTTCGATAGAAAAAGAGAGTTCACCACGAGTCCTACGACACCTCATACGTTTAAATCCGATTATTGGTTAGCGAAATAGTCAAAAGCCAATGACCTATTAGTTTTTATGGTTTATTTAAATACGTATTAAAAAAAACACTCATTTATAAATCATCATTTAAAAAGCCCGCTCTTTTACAAAAAAAACCAAATGCGCAGGCGTACAAAAATAAATTACTATTTCATCCCCCGGGCAAGGGTAGTTTTTATTTTGGGGTGGATATACCCCTTCGATAGAAAAGGAGAGTTCACCACGAGTCCTACGACACCTCATAGGTTTAAATCCGATTATTGGTTAGCGAAATAGTCAAAAGCCGATGACCTATTAGTTTTTATGGTTTATTTCAATACATATTAAAAACACTCATTAATAAATCATCATTTAAAAAGCCCGCTCTTTTACAAAAACCGCAAAGTTCGTAGGTATACAAAAATAAATTACTATTTCATCCCCCGGGTAAGGGTAGTTTTTATTTTGGAGTGGATATACCCCTTCGATAGAAAAAGAGAGTTCACCACGAGTCCTACGACACCTCATAGGTTTAAATCCGATTATTGGTTAGCGAGATAGTAAAAAAGCCGATGACCTATTAGTTTTTTTTGGTTTATTTCAATACGTATTAAAAAACACTCATTGATAAATCATCATTTAAAAAGCCCGCCCTCTTACAAAAACCGCCAAGTGCGCAGGCGTATAAAAAACATTCATCGCCAAAATGTCCAAAAACAACATGTTTACCCCAAATGGCGTTTCCCAATTCCATCCATTTTTTAAAAATAACCTCACCATCACCTAGAGCGGAAAAAATACCATCTAAACGACCCCTCACTCGACCCTACTCCTCCCCCACCACCTAACCCTTTGCCAACATAGGCATACATATTCAAGCACGAGCGCGACTTCAGGAAACCAACACTACCCCACTACTCGCGAATGACCTTTTAGTTTTGGTCTTTTAATCAAATAAAGAGCCTATAGGAAAGTAGGGGGCATTACTAGCAGTGCTAGGACACCCTGTATGTTCTAATCCCATGTTTGGTTAGCGAGATATCAGGTTCGGGGCAAATACGAGAGTGGCTCAATAAAAAGGTAAGCAGCTCCCCCACTACCCCACTACTGTAGTCCTCTTCCGGGCCGCCTCTCCGGTTGTCTTCCGGCTGTGTCGTTGCTGGTAGTGCCGCGACTATCGAAGAAACGGCTTAGCGCCTCCATCAATTCGTCGGCCAGGGGCTTGGTCTCGTTGGTTTTTGCTGGTTCGTCGACGTCCACTTGACGCACCCGCGTGTGCATTCTAGATGCCTGTTTTGCCGTCTCGAACTCAAGTGCGTGGCTCAGCGCATCTGCCAGAGTCTTATTGCGCGCGAGTCGCAGCGCCTGTTGAGTGTCCGAGTCCCGTAGCCCGTCGGTGAAGGTCTGCGTCGCAATCTGTTCCAGAAAGTCGGCCGGCGCTGTTGGATAGGCAAGCCTTACGATGCGTGCGATGTCCATCTCGAACTCCTGCAGGGTTTCCGCGTTCTTCTATACCCGGGTCCGGAGCTGCATCTGGTAGGCCTGCTGAAGATGGCTATCTCCATATCGGGACTCCATATGGGCGATCAGTGAAGCGTAGTCCTGGGATCCAGTCGGGATGGCCTGAAGGACGTTAAGGGCGTCACCTCTCAGCGCTACAATGAGAGCTGTAGCCTTTTCTGTGTTGTTCCAGTTATTTATGGAACAGGCCGCCTCGAACTGACGTAAGTAGGTGCTCCACGGGACATTTCCGTCGAAGGTTGGGGGCGTCACTCTGCTCTGTCCCGTTCCTGATGTCCCCGGTGCACCTGTGGGCGGGCGTCGGCGCAGCTCGGCAACTTCCTCTTGAAGAGAGATGAATTTCTCTTCCACCCCCGTGATTGGGCGTTGGCGCAGTTCGGCAACTTCCTCTTGCAGGGCTTTGACTCTCTCATCCACCCCGGTCGGCGGGCGTCGGCGCAGCTCGGCGACTTCCTCTTGTAGGGCTTTGAATCTATCTTCCATCCCTGTCGGCGGGTGTCGGCGCAGCTCAGCAAATTCCTTTTGTAGAGCGTTGAATCTCTCTTCCACCCCCGTCAGCGGGCGTCGGCGTAGTTCGGCAACTTCTTCTTTTAAGGCGTCGAACTTCTTTTCCACTGCCGTGACTTCCTCACGCAGACCCAGTTCTAATTTCTTCAGGTCCTGTGCTAACTTATTCTGCCCGTCTTCCATCTTCTTCTGGCCGTCCTCTATCTTCTTAGTTAAATTCTTCTGCCCATCTTCTAATTTAGCAGTTAGGTCCTCGGCCAACTTCTTCTGGCCGTCCTCCATCTTCTTCTGGCCGTCCTCCATCTTCTTCAGGTCCTCCGCTAACTTATTTTGACCGTCTTCCATCTTCTTCTGGCCGTCTTCTAATTTGGGAGTTAGGTCCTTGGTTAAATTCTTCTGTCCGTCCTCCATCTTCTTCTGGCCGTCTTCTAATTTGGCAGTTAGGTCCTTGGTTAAATTCTTCTGGCCGTCCTCCAACTTGGTTTCCATGCCATTTAACTTTTCTAGCAATGCTGCCAATTGCGCCTCCATTTTAGTTGTTTGTCTTGTAAAGGGCATGCACTCACAAGAAAATTAGAGAAAATGACCTGCTCGGGTTTTGAAACCAGGACCGTCAGGCGTTGTGCTTGAGTTCGTAATCCGGCTTCTGACACCAGTTGTTACGTGCCACCCCCCTGGTGGCACTTTTGATAACTGGATTACGGTGGGTTGAAGCTCAACACAGATTGTTTCTTTAAAGAAATAATTAACTTTATTGCGGCCAGAAAATTACACTACTCATCAGCAAATACAAGCAATTGGAACCTTACTCCAGTTTCCTCAAGTCTCTTCCTTGAGCGCTCTTGGCCCTTTCACTTGTCAACAAGCCACAGAAGTTAATCCGTCCTAATGAGTACGGTGGTCTTGACAGAGACTACCTGCTCCTCTCACTTATGTACACCGACTACAGTTATTTACGATCACTTGCTGCAGGCTGTTCACAAGCTGGGAGAAAAAATGTCACTGGATTTCGTAACTCGCACGGCACTTCGTCACCACACTTCTGTCGCTCGGGAAAACAAGCACTAGCTCAGAAACACACACCCACTGAAAAGCTCCGTCCCCTCACTTTGAGACCGCTTATATAGCAGGCTGGTGACTCAATGAATTCTAGAATCGTCCAGGACACACGGCTTCTAGAGATTTCCTTCACTGGCTGGGTCACGAATATTCTGGACCATCCCTTTGTCCTAGTAGCCCTGTTGCAAAAGGCGCACGCAATACACGAGGCAGGGCACAGCCCAGCCCTGGGGCAGTTGTGACTCATGCGGCGAGCGATGACACAAACTCACAGCCGTAACAATACTATGATCTTACCGAGTTTCATTGAAATTGCTCCAGCCGCTTAGAAGTTATTAATGGGACACACAGACACACACACACACGGACAAAAGGTGATCTCATAAGCCAGATACTTAAAGAAGGCGCTTGGTGTACGCTTCAACCCGACTTGTATATCAACTGGCGGGAACAACGACATTTATAGAAGACAAGATGTTAACATACAGCTTGACCTCAACCGAAGCATGCGACAAGTTCTTGGAAGAACGACTACAGAAAGCAGCAGAAATCGACCCGGCATTTTACCGAACCTCAGCCATGAAAGAGGAAGAATGGAAAACAGCTGGTTACGAACTCCGCCACCTTGACACAAGAGGGGCAATACATGGATTCCACCATCAAATCTGCAGCAGGAAAGGTTTCCACAAGGCCGACAAGGAATGTGTCTGCGAACTCTGCCACCAAGCCTGCCCGCAGTATCATCTGTTCGAATGTGCCCACAGAACTCGGCCAATCTCACATTATGGAAAGGACTGATGCAAATGACGTATTCTATAGAATAACTATGAACACATCAATAAATATACAAGCCTATTGTTTCATAAATGAAAATAGGCTAAAATTGAATCCAACACTTAATTTATAATGACCGTCCCAAATGCGATATTTCAGCGATTAACTTGTGTTGTGTCCATGAAGCCTGTCACGTTAGATATTTAAATTCAGTCGATGCCTTCTACGTACTTCATCAGAACACGAGCTGATCGTATTTGGTATTCAAGTGGTCGTAAAATACAAATTCGTTATAATAATAAATAATAGAGAATATGAAGTTGACGACAATCATCAGTTTCGTTATGCGGGTACAAATGGAAGCACCCACGTGATAGTATGCAAAGAGCTCTCCTGTAAACAAGTGACACTGGCTTACTTTGCATAATTAGGTGACACCAACTACGATCCCCCCCCCCCCCAGGGGCTCGCATCTAGTGGGACATGGGTTGGAGACCCACGGGGCCCCAGCAGAGTCCGGCATTGCTTCTACTTACTTGTGCCGGGCTCCTCTCCGTCTTCTTTCCTGGCGACCGCTTTGGTCAACTCTTGTTCTCTTCCGACCCCGACGGTATTAGGGTATCCGGGGCCCTAGGGAGTCATCCACTTACCCGCCTTCTGCTCAAGGAGGCCCCACCACTTGCGCTACACCCTCAGGGGCTCACAGTAGCTCCTGCCTTCTGCTCAAGGAGGCCCCACCACTTGTGCTACACCCTCAAGAGCTCTCGACTAGTGAGTTAGTTGGTTAGTTAGTTATCGTTGTTTTAAGGGGCGGAACTACGAGTTCATCTGCCCCAAGGGATAGGGAGTTGGCGACCCCGAGGGATTCCTGAGTTGGGTCCGTTTTTTTCCCTTTTTCCATTGTCTCTAGGGTGGACCCTGTCTCTTTCCTTTCCCTATCTGCCGCTCGTGCATCTCCTTCCTTCGAAGTCCCTCAATCCTCATTCTTGGAGGGTTGAAGTTATTTATTTTCTTCCTGTCCATTATTTGCCCTTTTATTTATTTGTTTACCAATTTTTGTGCTAGTATGTAGGTCCGTCCTAGTTAGTTTCTTCTGTATTTAGTATTAGTTATAGTCTTCATTACATTCCTAACCACAAGGAGCCGATAACCTAGATGTTAGGCCACTTGAAACAGCAATTATCTTCATCAACCAACTGAGAGCAAGCTGCACCGCCACTGTCATGCTGCGTGGTACCTTCGTTCGATATCCTTTATACTTTTTTTAAAATTTCTAATCAATGGAATATATATATATTTCTTTTAAATCGCTTATCCTCCTAGCTCGGCTTCACTCACGGTCTTTGCGAGGAATCATTCCTCTACCGTCGGTAGGACGGTGTCTGGAAGCTGGAAACACATTGTCAGCAGATACAACTAGGGATGGTGATAGGCCGTTTCATTCATGTTCTCAATCCGTAGATTGGTCAGCAGCAATCCTGCTCTTCCATTCTTCCCTGTCGCCAGTCAGTCTCTTCATGTCTCTGTGTGAATGGACATTAACATCTGTTTGATGTATTGGAGTCTCTTCCTCTCTTGCCCAGAATTATGCCATCTAACACAGTTACCATGAGTCATTTTGGCGACAGACATGTCCTATCAGTTGGTCTCGTCGTTTCCGTATTGTTTTGAGAAGTGCTCTCTTTTAATTAATGTTTTTGAGCACTTCGTCATTCGTCACTCCTGCGGTCCATGGAATTTTTCCCATCCGCCGCCAAACACCACATTTCAAAAGCTGCAAGTCTTCTTTTATCAGCACATCCCATTGTCCAAGCTTCTGAGCCAAACAAGGCTTCACTCCACACATAACATTTTATAAATTTAATCCTGGTCTCAATAGATATATTCTTAAGTCAGATGGGATTTTTTGCTTTTAAAAGCAATTT
Source organism: Meconema thalassinum (assembly GCA_946902985.2). NCBI lineage: Eukaryota > Metazoa > Arthropoda > Insecta > Orthoptera > Tettigoniidae > Meconema > Meconema thalassinum. Next base: position 11,142,824 of record OX336394.1, on the reverse strand, counting down.
TTGGCTTGGGGAATTCTAGCTTGAATATCAGTTGAACTTTTTCCAGTGGAAGTAATTTTACTAATATATTAGGGAAGACATTTTGGAAGTAAGTCGGCTGTGGACCTGTTGAAAGGAACCGTCCCAGCATTTGCATGGGGCTGAAAATGGGAAAGCACAAAAACCATTTTCAGGACATTCGAGGTGGGATTCGAACCCACGCTCTCCTGCTGGCAGTGAGGCACGAGTTAGCACTACGTGTAATAATAAGATAAAACCCTAAGATCTCCTCACGACTCAATCGAGAGAAAGCTGGTTGTAGGGGTATCAATGTCCACCTCAATGCCATTTGTATACTGTTCAAGATTTACTGTCCAATGCAGTAAAACGTTTTGTCAGGCCATGCGAAATATTTCGCTCGTGTTTTTAACCTTTCATCGTTTAGCAATTAGTATAAACATGTTTTCAAGTGATTTCATGGAAAAGGCATACAGCGACCAGGTCTTCGGCGCTTGAAACATTCCTTGGCTGTTAAGTCACTGCGGACCAAACTCGGAATTCCCAATCCTCGAGAATACTAGACATGAATGCCTGCAGGACAATTCGTAAGCTTCTAGGAGAGACAAACATGACCAAGCAGACCCTCCCTTGAGTTTAATAACATGCACAACTCTGCAAGCCGGACTTCTCTACCTGGAAACCACCATCGTGAACTTCCCTTTGGACAAATAATAGTTTATTATTGTTAAATGGAGGCTTTGAGTCAGTTCCTTTATGCTCACTTCAGGTTGGCAGCCTTGTAACGCTAAAATATAGGGACGGGCGCGTTCATCTCTAATATTGGAACAAGTCTATGGTAATTGAAACATTCCGCCGCTGGAATAACGGAGTGCATTGGAAGCCTCCTTCTTATATTTTCAACTCTCTCTCGAAGTAGCTTAGTTGAATCAATATTGGAGTAGAGTATAATATTTATATTATCACGCGAGAGAAACTGGAGGTGTTAAACTGCATCGCCTCTGCGTTCCTAATGCCACAACTGCCGATAGATACATAGCTTTATTTTGTCTGGCAAGATTAGGGTCATTGAGCCCTCTCTTCCATCTAACCAGATTTTACAATTAATACATTATTACATTATTAGCAGAACTTAACAATGGTACTTAAATCTAACAGGAATACATTTCAGATCCAATCACAACACATATAATGGCAGGTAAGCATGGCGAAGGAAAAATTATGTTAATTAATTAATTAATTATTGTTAAAGTAAGAAATTATTAGGGAAATACAAACACTAATAAAACAGAACCTGATGATGATGTGATGATGATAAGCATCATGGATGAGTTATTACTATAGCCTAATATTGATTTTGCAATGCGCATTTAAAAGGATGTAAGAAATCATTTAGGTAACTAAACAGAAAATAAATAAAATGAAAATTAGAAACACGAATATAACTCATCATACGGATTCAAATATTTACGTGTTGAGTTCAGCTCTCATTTATTTTGTGATATGTACAGCTGGCATTGCTGCCTGAAGCTGGACGGGGTTGCTCCTCTGACAGAGCGCGGCAGGTTGTTCCACAGTCGTGCAGTAGAAACTACGAAGGAGTTAGTGTAGCGTACCGTACGGTGTATAGGTATGAGCATGAGCGAATAACTTTGTGACCGTGTACCAAGACTATGTTCGTGTGAGAGGCAGTGAAACTGAGAATGCAGGTAAGCTGGAGAGGAATTTAAGAGTATTTGTTGGAAAAGACATAAAGAATGAAGATCGCGGTGTTGATTTAGTCGTAACCAGCTAAGTTGTTCGTACGCAGGGGTGACGTGGTCGTAATACCATAAGTTGCATTTATGTAGCGTAGACAGGCATTGTGTGCCCACCTTGTAAACCACAAGAGTTTGAGATGACGCTTTATGATTTGGACCTGCAGTTAGTCACAGCTACTTGGAAATGTTCATGATACTGAAATAATTTAAGTGTACTAAAGGAACAAAACATCCCGTGTTTTAAAAATACTGGAGGATTCACGGCTATAACTTAACTAAATCTCGTCTACACCTCTCACTTTGAAATCGTTCAACACTGAATATAATCATCGCCTCCTAGGTCTACCTCTACTTCTCTTACCCTCTACAGCCGAGCTGATTAACCTCTTAATCTCTCCTCCCCCATTCTCCTCATATGAGCCCACCATCAGAGTCGGCTCATACGAACAGCTTCACCTAGCGTGTTCATTTGTAACAGGCACGATCAGATCAACTCCTATTCAGTGGCTGCCTGTATTAAGCCATATTCCCCCACCCCACCTCCGCAGATGCAATGCTTTGATGAATGAATACAAGAAGATCCAGATTAATCAAAGACTGCCCATTCATGAGGATATCTACCACCTACATATAGATAGACTGAAGTCAAGATATTCATCCGTCTGCACGGCGGAGAATCTGGCAATGTGTAATTTCAAACTTACTGAGAAATGGTCTAATGAATGGAGACAATTCGCCCCAGCAGAGTCTTTGGAAATGCCATGCATCACACAGAAGGTACCTGGCTTTGAACAACCTCGGAAAGTATGGTCCAAGCTAAACCAGATCCGAACTAACCATGGTGTGTGTGCAGATCTGCTATACAAATGGAGGAAAAAGTCATCCATCATCTTGTTGCGACTGCGGTGCTGAGAGGCAAACTGTGAAGCACATCACCCAAGAATGCCCACTGAGCCGTTTCGACGGAGATAGAAGAGAATTTTTCCTGGGGACACCACAAGCGATTAACTATGCAAATAGTGTAAATATAAATCTGTAACTCACGTATACACCATACGATAAATAAAGAAATAAATAAATTTGTAACTTATCCTTTATCTCTCCATAACGAGTACCTTCCTTCCATTGCTACCATTTAAAAAGGGGCATCAAGAAAGTTTCAAAGAAAAGTTGTAAAATAACGAGGAAGTTTAATGATTATGACGACGCAAGTAGCTCACTTCAATCAGCATCGTGTCTGGTTTGGAAGCGTACAAAGTTAAAGAAGTGGGACCTGTCCACGCTAATTAACAAATGAATGAACAAGCAATAACTGCAATTAGCGTGTTGAAAACAAGAATGAAATTACGTTTAAACACAAATATATATTATTTATGAACACATGATGTACGAGTCAACATTGCAAGAGCCTCAATTCCCGTAACCAGTCAACAAACAGAGCGGGCTTGTGGTCGAGTACATAATCGATTCGTAGTAATTCATCAAGTGATATGGCTGAGTTCGCCACGTTGAAGCCAAGGGGCCAGACTATCTCCTGGCTTGCGTTAGAGTCTCACTTGAAATTCAAGTAGTTATGGCGTTTTTCTTTTTCTATCACCTCTCGAATGATTCTAGCTTTGGAATGATTCTCCATACATCAGAAGGAATGTGATGGTTGCCATGTTAAGGTCAGAAAACTGTATCATAATGGGGGTCATTAAAGTACTACTTTTCATTGTAACACAGTTTTTCCAACCAATCAGAGCTCAATATTTTCATTCATTGACCAATTAGGTAAGGATAGCTTCGCATATGCGCTCAAAATCCAACATGTCGGACAAGAATTACATGATTTGAGAGTTGACAATGTAAGCTATATTGGATCAACCATTGTAGTTACAATCCCAAACACACAGACAAAATCAACACGAGTCATTACGGTAACAAGAAAATGCTATGAAATATGCATAAAATTTAGGAATCTACGTCCAGAAGTCTTAACAGACTCCTATACCAGCTTCTAAAAATAAACATAAAATATGCCGAGATTAGGTGCAGAGCGATACGATCCCAGCACAGTCCTCCAGTGTTGCCTTAAAAAGGAATGGTCATTAGCAAGAACACAGCAACAAAGCAACAACACAGTCTGTAAGAGAAACTAGCGGTGACTCGGTATTGTTCCATAAGCTTGAATGATCTACAGTAGCTCAGTGTCAGTAAGATGGTTGGTTGGTTGGTTCCTTCGTTTAGGGGCTGCGACAACGTGGTCATGTAGCCCCATGTACTTTGGGTGTGTGTAGAATTTGTCTGATAACCGGTGTTAATATTGTGATGACTGTATTAGTGTGTGTTATCTGTGAGTCAGGTAGAAGTACTGCACAGGATTAATTTTTTCAAGTAGTTCCTACTTTTGCCACCAAATGCTACCGTCCACGACACCTAGCTGCGGACGTGGGTACATCTCAGTCAGCACTAGGTGTCGAACGAATAGAGCGTTATCAAACTAACCTGCACATTTTTGCTTCGACAAGAGTAATTAGTGGAAGGTTCGCTCTCATGCCGGTTTTACTTCCCCTCCGAAGGAAGGCATATTGAGGGATTTTAAAAGCTCTTAAAAATCGGACGACTTCGGCCGGGTTTGAACCCACAATCTTGGGCATAGAAGCTCAGCATGCTAGCAAATACGCCACCGAGGCCGCTTCTCAGTAAGATATGTAAGAAGCCTTTTTAACGCAAAAAGAGCGATCATTCACCGGAAGAGCGAAAATAATAGTGAAAGTGATGAAGTGAATACTGGCAGTAATAATAATAATAATAATATCGTATGGCCTCGGGTGCCGGGTGCAAGCTTTGTTATTTAACACCCAGAGGGCAGCTTGCATGTCAAATTTCGTCGTTCCTTCGAACGCTATGAAAGTCAAGGAGGTTAGATGTTAGATATCTAAGCTTCTTGACACTATAGCGCTTTCTAGTAGAGAAAGGAGGAACTTTGTGTTGGAGGAAATCCCGAGATTAATTTTGCCATTGTGAACACGGCCTACTGAATTCAAATGGGTTCTTTAACATGCCAACAACGTATGACATGCGTGTCGTGATTTTTGTCGCCTTTTAAAAATCACTTACGACGGCCAGAAGCGAACCTACAAGCTTGGGGCTGGTAGTCCGACAGGTTAACCACTCACCCACCGTGGCAAGCTAATACTGGCAGTGATGAGACAATAATGGTGATGTGTTAGGTGCCGGCGCTGTGTTTGTGGACCACACGTCAGCGAAAGAATGTTCACCTGTTGGTAAGTACGAGAAATTAAACGTGTCTTTCCTTAATCTGGATGAGGCTTATTTTCGGACCAATACCATACTAGTGTCAATTGTCAATCGATTATCATCAGATCCATGTCCACAAGTGTGGGTGATGAACACTTACAGCAGTTATTATAAATGATGATGATGATGATAATTGTTGTTTTAAGGGGCCTAACATCTAGGTTATCGACCCCTAATGGTTTGAGTGATCGTGAAGATGAGAATGAAATGTAAAATATAACTAAAACTACTAACTTATATACTAGAAGAAGAAATGGAAAACAAAAGGAGAATAAAGCAAATAAAGGACAAGAGGAAAAGATATGCCCTCAATCCTCGAAGAATACGGATTGAGGGACTTGGAAGGAAGGAGAGCCATGAAAGGCTGATAGGAAAAGAGGAGAGGGTCCTCCCGGACCCAGCTCAGAAATACCTCGGGCTCGCCAACTCCCGAACTCACCGGCTGTGAGCCCCTGAGGGTGTAGCACTATCCAGGGTGCAGCACAAGTGGTGGGGCTACACACACCCTGCCTCCTTGAGGGCCTTGAGCAGAAGGCAGGAGATAACATGAATAAAAAAGAAGGCTGACCCCTCGAAGAATGAGGGTATCAGGAAAGATGAGACAGGGGCCAATTAAGGCGGGAAAGGAAGAGACTTCCTAGGTCTCGGATACCCTAATACCATCGGGGTCGGAAGAGAACAAGAGTTGACCAAGAGAGGTCGACAGGAAAGAAGACGGAGAGGAGCCCGGCACAAGTAAGTGGAACCAATGCCGGACTCAGCTGGGGCCCGTGGTCGCCAACCCACGTCACACTACATGTGAGCCCCTGGAGGAATTTGTTAAAAACTTGTGCAACTTGGCAACTTGTGTTAGTTGTATGTGATGTGATATTGTTAGTGGTTATTGGCCTTGTTTAGTGTGATATCTGTGATTGGCCAGCTTGGTGTTTGTATTGTAATGGATTAAGAACTTAGCTGGTTGTTTGGGCGATGTGCAGCTGCTACCACTAACAATGTCTACACTGCCGGGTTGATTCACTCACGCCTTTTTAGCCTACTCATTTTGCAAAAATGAGGAATAAGTAGGCTTATGAGATCTATCCGGGGAAATGTGTGTGTGAACCCCCCCCCCCCCCCCTATCAACTCCTGAACACCTCCAGCTATCGAAACCAAATTTGGTACGAGTGAAGATCTATATCTGAATATCTCACGGCCGTATTTGAAATTGACGTCAGTGCTACCAACTGCTGAAAAATAGCATCTGAACTTTGAGCTCTATGTTGAATATCTCAGAAGTCATGCATGCGAACTATTCCAAAATTGACACACTTATCGAAAACAGCATTCCAATTTAATTTTTAGAAGTTCCTACATGTCAGTGTTGCCAACATGATTCTAAGTCCGACGATAGGTCAAATTACTAAATGCATGTAACTTCTATACTATCGATTGGATTTCAACCAAATTTCGTATGTACTATGTGTACTTCAACAGATATGCCAGTGCGTATTCTAAAGGGCCACCAGGGCTGTCAACTGTTAATAAATGCTCTCTCTATGTTTTAATTCTAATATCACTATATATCAGAAAGTATGCAAGCCAACAGCTCTAAACTTTGCACACGTATAGTATCTGACAATCTACCTTAGTTTGGTGTAACTTATATACATCAGTGCAGCCAACACGATTCTAAGCCTGCTGATAGGTCCAGTTTAAAATGCATATAACTTCTACAATAACAAATGGATTTCAACCAAATTTGTTATGTGCTTTGTGTACCATAACAGTTATGACTATGCGTATTCGTAAGAAACAGCAGGGCTGCCAACTGTTAATAAATGCTCTCTCTATTTGTTTAATCCTGATATCAATATATCAGAAAGTGTGCAAACCATCAGCTCTAAACTTTGCACACGTGTAGCACCTGCCATTCTAGATTAATTTGGAGTAACTAATATACCTCAGTGCTGCCAACATGATTCTAAGCTTTCTGGAAGTTTCAATTTTTAATTACATGTAACTTCTATACTAACAAATGGGTTTTATCCAAAATTGACAATATAATAGACGTAATATTTCTGATTAATTCTGAGCATCACATACATGGCATTGTTCCCAGCATGATTTAACGTGCACTGATAAATCCAATATTAAACAGCATGTAACGTGCATACTATCCATTCGACTTCAGCCAAATTTTGCATGTGCATTCCATACCTTAAGAGTTGGAACTAAGAATATATTCCGAGTCACCAGGGCTGCCAACTGTGGTACTATTTCAGGTGTATTTCAAACTGGAGTACTTAGAAATGTTAGTATTACCAACTTGATTTCGTCATTATTCTAGGTAGGTCTATATAGATTGGCATGAATCTTAAATTTTAAGAAAAATAGGCTCTTTAGTTCGTCACGGAACTACTTTTTTTTTATTTGTACTTCGCAACTCGGGAAATTGGAAAGGGCAGTCAGTGACAGACTACAAACTTAAAGCTAGATGATTAACAAGCACTGACTGTTGATATAGTTAGGTCAGGAATAGACAGTCGGTGCATGCGTACAGCCACAGCATGTCCAACTGACTTCTCCTGACGCGCAGACAATACATTCTACCAACGTCCAACTTATTTAGAACTGTCATTTAACTTTCCTTCTTTAACTGGATGGTCTACTTTCACAAGCACCTTAACAGGCGACATGAGGAAAACAAAAGAGTGTGGGATTAATGCATTTTGTCATCAAATATCGGAAATCAACAATTTTGGACTTAAGACGTAAGCTCTTCAATTCAGAATTTGAAACAAAGAGCAAACATAAAGGACAAAATAATCACCACCTTCTGATCGAAGTTTCTTCAATTTCAGCACTGAATTGTTATTTTTCTCATATACAGTACTGCCAACATTCAAACTTCAAAATAATCTTACATATATAATTGAAAAGGATGTTCGTTTGTTCGTCTTTTATGCGTTCATAAACCATTCATCCTATTACGATCAAATTTTGGTGAGTTGTTGTGCATACTTCCGGGATGGTTATAGGCATAGTTAATCCAATTTACAATAGATGGTGCGCGAGTAGCTTCAACAAAATGGCGTGCGTTTGTTTCAACAAAGTCCCTCATGCGTTAATATACCATTCATCCCATTGCGATGAAACTTGGGTGAGATGTTGTGTACACTTCAAGGAAGGCTTAGTAAATCCACTCTTCAATAGGTATCACACAAGCAGATTAAACAAATGACCGACGCGCGAAGCGTTTCAACATAGTCCCGTATGCGTTCATATAGTCTACCATTCGTCCGATAGCGATGAAACTTGAGTGAGATGTTGTCCCCGTCACGCGAGTACTGTTGGTTCAGCTCCACAGGCTTGTGAAAATAACCTGTGCTATTGTAGTATCTCTAGTAATATGTGCGCTTGTGTGTAATTGAGACTAGTATTGGAAAAGAGATGGTTGTGGCCTAAAGTTAGGAATCGTTCCGGCATTCGCCTGAGAAACCACGGATCGTCACTTTCAAGATTCTTTTCATTTTTCCTCACGAGGCTGAGTGTACCCCGTTCCAGCCCTCAGACCAGAATTACAATTATTATCCCGGACCTAAGGGATGACGTCACTTTCCCGCTTCGCAGCATTGTGTTCGAGAGTTAATTTGGTTGGTTGGTTCCTCAGTTTAGGGACTGCGACAACGCGGTCATGTAGCCCCGTGTACTTTGGGTGTGTGTAGAATCTGTCTGATAAATGGTGTTAATTGTGATGGCTGTATTAGTGTGTGTTATCTGTTTTAATTCAAGTAAGGACTGCAGACAATTATATTTTTCAAGTAGTTTCTACTTTTGCTACCAAAGGCTACCGTCCACGACACCTAGCTGCGGACGTGGCTACCAAGTGCCATTGCAGTCAGCACCTGGAGGCGAACGTTGGAACTAATATAGCGTTATCAAACTAACCGAGGGGCCGGAGAAAGAACGTTTCTTCTGTTGTAAATTCATTTTAGGCCCTAGGGCCATACAGATCATCGGCTCCATATATTTAATTGGTCTGTAACCGGTGTTTCTGTGCTGACTGTAACAGCGAGTGAAGCCTACCATCCTGGCTTTTGCCTGAATTTCAAAATAGTAAACCTAGAGGGAGGACGGTAGAGATCAACTCGAGTGCCTGATGCGTTAAAGCGCTGAGCTAATCCGGTAGGCATTCAGTCATGCCACATACACTCAAACACCCGTTTCGCCCTTACCTAATGTGTGATCGGGTTGCAGGGGACAGGTAAATCATGATCATCAGCCCCGTGTGATTGTTCACTGATGCGATGGATGTGGTAGCCTATTCCTGGAGGAAGTGTTGCTTGTTGTTCCAAGCAGACCTTGGTGACAGTCAAATGAGTGTGTTGCAACCAGCTCTAACTAATGTGTCCTTGCCTGAGACGAGGAGCAGTTGTCGTAAGACTCTCAGTGAGCTAACATCTTCACCAGGTAAGTGCATAAGAGTCAATATATGTCTATGGTCAGGGAAACTTCCTCTTCAAACCTTCTTCTTTATTAGGAACTAGCTGAAGTACCCGTGCTTCGCTACGCGTCATAAATAAATTAAAATGTGAAAGTGACAGTTAAAACAGGGGATAGGCGAGGTGCTGCGCAGAGGGAGATTAAGGATGGAACATTTTGTCCAACTACACCGTTCGGCGTTGACCGTGTTTTATAGCACAAATTTAGGTTTTACTCGCTAACAGTTGCAGATACCTTTCGGACAGAAAATGTAATTTTAAACCTCGTATATGCCATCAAAAGTTTGCTATTTCTTAGCGTTCACTTTTTATTTGAAATGGAAATATGAAAGTTTGAAACCAAAGGGTGTAGTGACGTCACTAAAATGGTCGCCATAGTGCAAAGTATTGAAATCAAAAGTAGCCTATATGTTAACCAGTTAAATCAGCTACTTTCATGTAAAATTCATGTAAGTCGGACCAGTGGTTCTTGCGTGATTGAGTAATACACAGACACACACCATCTCATTTTTAGCCTCGCTTCGCTCGCGTCATAGTCGTGTCATATTGTTATTCAATGACATGCAGGTTTAATTCCGTTAACACCCCTTTAGAACCTGAATATCCAAAAATCCCTCCTTAGTAGACATTTTCGACACACAACAAACATATCCCCTTCTTCTAACTTCAATAGTTTTGATTGGTCGATGAGAGTGAACATCCAAAAATCCTTCCTTAGTGGACGTTTTTATTCCAGAATTTCACCCCTCCCCATATGCCCCTTTAATTGGATTTATAAAAAAAAACGGTCGAACATCTACTTATTTTAATTATTTATTAATTTATTAATTTTTAAGGTGATTGGAACTCGGAGAAAATCAAACTCCTCGTCTATGTCGTTTAAGAGATACACGCTCCGTTCGGAATCTTTCAACCCCCACTTTTCATCCCTTTCACCTCATAATATACACCACATCGAAAAACCATTAGACATGTGTCAGCTTATTTTAAATGATTAGTATATATGCCAAGTACCACATCCCCAAATGAAACCACTCATGAGATATTGTTATTCAATGAAATGCACGTTTACCCCCTTAACACCTCATTAGAACCTGAATATCCAAAACTCTTTCCTTAGTGGACGTTTTCGACATACCACGAACTTATCCCCAAAATTTCATGTTTCTAACTTCAATAATTTTTGCTGGGCGATGATGAGTGAGTGAGTCAGTCAGGACATTTTCTTTCATTAATATTTGAGAATTTCACCCCTCCCCAAGAACCCCTTAAATTGGATTTATGAAAAAAAAACGGTCGAACACCTATTTACTGTTTTCCCCCTGAGTTTGATAAGTGAGTAAGTAAGTCAATCAGTTAGGACACCTTCTTTCCTGCCCCCCCCCCTCCCGAATTTCACTCCTCCACATGGGCCCCTTAAATTGGATTTATGAAGAAATGGTCGAACACCTATTTACTTATTTTTAAGCTGCTTTTTCCGCTGAATTTCAAACTTATCGCCTATGTTGAATAAGAGATACAGTACACACTCCGTTAAGAATCCTTCAACCCCCAATTTTCTCCCCTTTCACCTCATAATATACACCATATCGATAAACCCTTAGACATATGTCTGCTTATTTTAAATGATTAGTTTGTATGCCGAATATCACATCCCCATATGAAACAACTCGTGGGATATTGTTATTCAATGAAATGTAGGTTTAACCCCCTTAACACCCCTTCAGATCATGAATATCCAAAAATCCATCCTTAGTGGACTTTTTCGACAAACAACGAACATATCCCCAAAATTTCAAGTTTCTAACTGCAATAGGTTTGCTGGGCGTGACGAGTGAGTGAGTCAGACAGGACATTTTCTTTCAATTATTTTTACCAGAATATCACCCCTCCCCATGGGCCCCTTAAATTGGATTGATGAAAAAACGCTTGAACACCTATTAACTTATTTTTAAGCTGTCTTTTTCCCCTGAGTTTGATGATTGAGTGAGTTAGTCAGTCAGTTAGGACACTTTCTCTCCTTTTTCCCCCCAGAATTTCACCCCACCCCATTGGCTCCTTAAATTAATTTATGAAAAAACGGTGGAACACCGACTTACTTATTTTTTAAGCTGATTTTTTTTCGCCGAGTTTCAAATTTCTCGCCTATGTCGTTTAGGAGATAGGCCTACACGCTTCGTTAGGAATCCTTCAACCCCCAATTTTCACCCCTTTCACCTCATAATAATACACCACATCGAAAAACCCTGATTAGTTTATATGCCGAGTATCACATCCACAAATGAAACCACTCGTGAGATATTGTTATTCAATAAAATGCAGGTTTAACCCCCTTAATACCCCTTTAGAGCCTGAATATTCAAAAATCCTCCCTTAGTGTATGGTTTTGACATACAACGAACATATCCCGAAAATGACATGTTTCCAACTTCAATATTTTTGGCTGGGCGATGATGAGTGGGTGAGTGAGTCAGGACATTTTCTTTCAATTTTTTTCTTCAGAATTTCACCCCTCCCGATGAACCCCTTAATTTGGTTTATCAAAAAAACTGTCGAACACATATAAGTTATACTTATTTTAAGCAGTTTTCCCCCCTGAGTTTGAAGAGCGAGTGAGTCAATCGGTTAGGACACTTTCTTTCCTGTTTTTTTTTTTACACAGAATTTCACCCCTCGCCATAGGCCCCTTAAATTGGATTTATGAAAAAAAAAACGGTCAAACACCTAATTACTTATTTTTTATGCTGATTTTTTCCCGCTGAGTTTCAAACTCCTCGCCTATGTCGTTTATGAGATACAGGCTCCGTTAGGAATCTTTCAACCCCCACTTTTCACCCCTTTCACCTCATAATATACACCACATCGAGAAACCCTCAGACACATGTCTTCTTATTTTTAATGATGAGTTTATATGCCGAGTATCACATCCCCCAGTGAAACCAATCGGGAGATATTGCTATTCGATGAAATGCAGGTCTACCCCCTTAACACCCCTTTAGAACCTGAATATCCAAAAATCCTTTCTTAGTGGGCGTTTGCGGCCCTTGAGTAAGCTGCATACCAAATTTCATTCCAATCCGTTGGGTGGGTTCTGAGATTTCGTGATGAATGTGTGAGTGAGTGAGTGAGTGGTATTTGACAAATATCTAGTAGATAGTGTCAAGTCTTTGTTATGCTAGACTCGGTTGACAGTGCTGTGTGAGCAGTTGAGTAACTAACGGGATTTCAAGTAAAGATCCTCATTTTCTATACCGGTAGTGCTGAGCGCAATTGGCATCCAGTCGGCCGTGTCTCGACTTGAGCTATGTTGCCATGGAAACTATCCGCCTTGCCATTCCTTCATGAGTATATTTTATGATTTGATTAGCCTGTGCTTGAGCGGAAAAGGGTCGAAATCAGAAGAATGAGAAAGACTATCGAAAATTCATGTAGCCAGCGGTTCCTTCTGGGTCCTAAACTATGTGTATGCAAAATATGGTTGAGATTGGTGGAACGATGTAGATTTGTATACGGAACCAACATATATACATACATACATACATACATACATACATACATACATACATACATACAGACTTTCACTTTTTTTGCTGAGCTTCTATGCCCAAGATAGCGGGTTCAAACCCGGCCGAAGCCGTCGGATTTTTAAGAGCGTTAAAAATCCCTCAGTATGCCTTCCTTCGGAGGGGAAGTAAAGCCGGCGGTCCCATGTCATAGATTTATGGCATGTTAAAGATCTTTCCACTAATTACACCTGTGTGAAACTAAATTGGATAGGTTAAGAATGTAAACAACGCTCTTTGGTTGCTACGTTCGTTGCCAAGAGCCGACTGCGGTGGCGTCTAGTAGCTAGTTCTGAACTAGGCCTAGTAGTCGTTGACGGTGGCGTTTGGCGGCAAAAGTAGGAACTATTTGAAAATTCAAAGTTGTAGTCCCTACTTGAATTAAAAAACAGATACACACACTAATACAGTCATCACAATTAACACCGGTTATCAGACAGATTCTACACTCACCCAAAGTACACGGGGCTACATGACCGCGTTGTCGCAGCCCCTAAACTAAGGAACCAACCAACCAACAGACTTTCACTTTTATATATTAGATATTGTACAATCCTTCAACCCAAAGAACACTCTACTCCTCCACTAATTTCGGTCTTCAGCATCTTCCTCGGTTACGCCTCTGGTAGCCAAGCTTCTCTTTACACCATCATCCATTGTTCACTTGGTTTACCCCGTTTCCGTTTGCCTTCAGCTTGCCATTACATTTGGAATTCTACTATTCTGCATCCTTTTCACATGTCCAAACCATTGTAAACTTCTTTCTTCAACCACTTCTCGTACATTTGTTTTACCTGCATAGTTTCTCTGATTCTCGTATTTCTAATTTTATCCAATCTTGATTCCCTTGCCGCCCTCCTCCAATAATCCATCTCTGTTACTAATAATGTGTTTGCTTGCCACCCTCCTCCAATAATCCATCTCTGTTACTAATAATGTGTTTGCTTGCCTCCCTCCAATAATCCATCTCTGTTACTAATAATGTGTTTGCTTGCCGCCCTCCTCCAATAATCCATCTCTGTTACTAATAATGTGTTTGCTTGCCGCCCTCCTCCAATAATCCATCTCTGTTACTAATAATGTGTTTGCTTGCCACCCTCCTCCAATAATCCATCTCTGTTACTAATAATGTGTTTGCTTGCCGCCCACCTCCAATAATCCATCTCTGTTACTAATATTGTGTCTACTTGCCGCCCTCCTCCAATAATCCATCTATATTACTAATAATGTGTTTGCTTGCCACCCTCTTCCAATAATCCATCACTGTTACTAATAAAGTGTTTGCTTGCCGCCCTCCTCCAATAATCCATCTATATTACTAATAAAGTGTTTGCTTGCCGCCCACCTCCAATAATCCATCTCTGTTACTAATATTGTGTCTACTTGCCGCCCTCCTCCAATAATCCATCTCTGTTACTAATAATGTGTTTGCTTGCCGCCCTCCTCCAATAATCCATCTCTGTTACTAATAATGTGTTTGCTTGCCGCCCACCTCCAATAATCCATCTCTGTTACTAATATTGTGTCTACTTGCCGCCCTCCTCCAATAATCCATATCTGTTACTAATAATGTGTTTGCTTGCCGCCCTCCTCCAATAATCCATCTCTGTTACTAATAATGTGTTTGCTTGCCGCCCACCTCCAATAATCCATCTCTGTTACTAATATTGTGTCTACTTGCCGCCCTCCTCCAATAATCCATCTATATTACTAATAGTGTGTTTGCTTGCTGCCCTTCTCCAATAATCCATCTCTGTTACTAATAATGTGTTTGCTTGCCGCCCTTCTCCAATAATCCATCCCTGTTACTAATAATGTGTTTGCTTGCCGCCCCCTCCAATAATCCATCTCTGTTACTAATAATGTGTTTGCTTGCCGCCCCCTCCAATAATCCATCCCTGTTACTAATAATGTGTTTGCTTGCCGCCCCCTCCAATAATCCATCCCTGTTACTAATAATGTGTTTGCTTGCCGCCCCCTCCAAAAATCCATCTCTGTTACTAATAATGTGTTTGCTTGCCGCCCTTCTCCAATAATCCATCCCTGTTACTAATAATGTGTTTGCTTGCCGCCCCCTCCAATAATCCATCTCTGTTACTAATAATGTGTTTGCTTGCCGCCCCCTCCAATAATCCATCTCTGTTACTAATAATGTGTTTGCTTGCCGCCCTCCTCCAATAATCCATCTATGTTACTAATAATGTGTTTGCTTGCCACCCTCCTCCAATAATCCATCTCTGTTACTAATAGTGTGTTTGCTTGCCGCCCTCCTCCAATAATCCATCTCTGTTACTAATAATGTGTTTGCTTGCCACCCTCCTCCAATAATCCATCTCTGTTACTAATAATGTGTTTGCTTGCCGCCCACCTCCAATAATCCATCTCTGTTACTAATATTGTGTCTACTTGCCGCCCTCCTCCAATAATCCATCTATATTACTAATAATGTGTTTGCTTGCCACCCTCTTCCAATAATCCATCACTGTTACTAATAATGTGTTTGCTTGCCACCCTCCTCCAATAATCCATCTCTGTTACTAATAGTGTGTTTGCTTGCCACCCTCCTCCAATAATCCATCTCTGTTACTAATAGTGTGTTTGCTTGCCGCCCTCCTCCAATAATCCATCTCTGTTACTAATAATGTGTTTGCTTGCCGCCCTCCTCCTATAATCCATCCCTGTTACTAATAGTGTGTCTGCTTGCCGCCCCCCTCCAATAATCCATCCCTGTTACTAATAATGTGTTTGCTTGCCGCCCTCCTCCAATAATCCATCTCTGTTGCTAATAGTGTGTCTGCTTGCCGCCCCCCTCCAATAATCCATCCCTGTTACTAATAATGTGTCTGCTTGCCGCCTTCCTCCAATAATCCATCTCTGTTACTAAGAATGTGTTTGCTTGCCGCCCTCCTCCAATAATCCATCTATGTTACTAATAATGTGTTTGCTTGCCGCCCTCTTCCAATAATCCATCACTGTTACTAATAATGTGTCTGCTTGCCGCCTTCCTCCAATAATCCATCTCTGTTACTAAGAATGTGTTTGCTTGCCGCCTTCCTCCAATAATCCATCTCTGTTACTAAGAATGTGTTTGCTTGCCGCCCTCCTCCAATAATCCATCTATGTTACTAATAATGTGTCTGCTTGCCGCCTTCCTCCAATAATCCATCTCTGTTACTAAGAATGTGTTTGCTTGCCGCCCTCCTCCAATAATCCATCCCTGTTACTAATAATGTGTCTGCTTGCCGCCTTCCTCCAATAATCCATCTCTGTTACTAAGAATGTGTTTGCTTGCCGCCTTCCTCCAATAATCCATCTCTGTTACTAAGAATGTGTTTGCTTGCCGCCCTCCTCCAATAATCCATCACTGTTACTAATAATGTGTTTGCTTGCCGCCCTCCTCCAATAATCCATCACTGTTACTAATAATGTGTCTGCTTGCCACCCTCCTCCAATAATCCATCTCTGTTACTAATAATTTGTTTGCTTGCTGTCTGTTTAACGTACAAGTTTCTGCTCCATATAACAAAATACTTTGCACCAATGAACTGTAAGTAAGTTTCTCCGTGTTGTTTAAAATATTTCTGCTCCACAAAAAGGAATTTAATGCTCCAATTGTTCTCCTAGCCTCACTTACTCTTTTCTCAATTTCAGATGAACTTATTCCCCCAGCTTTTATTATTGATTCCAAATATTTAAATTTAGTGACTGTTTGAATCTCTCCGACTATAGTTTCTCACCACCATTATTCTCATATTCCGTTTTGTTGTGATGGATATTTACCCCTCACATTTGATATTCCTCAATTAATTTCCTCTTCAAATCACTGCAACAATTGATATGATATGTATCATACTTTTAAGTTATGACCAAAAATGTGAGCCTACACATCGGTAACCATGATTTATTGATTGATTCTTTGTTGTGGCATTAAGGGGCGACAAAGCGAAGTTATCTGTTCCATCATCGGTAACTTTGTTTTCCAAAACAATGGTTTTTCAAATCACTTTCCCTAACAACTCCCCGATTTTTCAAGATAATAATAATAATAATAATAATATGGTATGGCCTCGGGTACTGAATGCAAGCTTTGCTATTTCACGCCCAGAGGTAAGCTTGCATGTCGAATTTTGTCGTTCCTTGGAACGCTATGAATGTCAAGGAGGTTAGATATCTAAGCTCGTTGGCACTATAGCGCTTTCTAGTAGAGAAATGAGGAACTTTGTGTTGGCGGAAAATGCCGAGATTAATTTTGCCATTATGAACACGACGTACTGAATTCAAATGGGTTTCTTTAACATGCCAACAACTTATGACATGCGTGTCGTGATGTTTGTCGCCTTTTCAAAAAATCACATACCACGGCCAGGAGCGAACCTGTAAGCTTGGGGTTGGTAGTCCGACACGATAACCACTCTCCCACCGTGGCAAGCTTCAAGATACTGAAGTGACATAAGGAATATTACAGTTTAGGTTTTAGCCTATTTTTCACATTTTGCAAACATGATGGAAAGGTAGGCTTGTGAAAACAATCCGGGAAAATGTGTGTGCTACCAACTGCTCACAGATTGAGCTCTGTGTTTGAGATCCATGACAGATGTACCAAAATTCACACACATAATGATATATAAAATAATTTTCTTGATGCCTGTACATGGTAGTGTTGCCAACATGATTCTACGCATGCTGATAGGTTTCAATGTTTAACTGCACGAAACATTGATACTAACGGATTTCATCCAAATTTTGTACGTGTTTGTTTGCTTTAGGACTGCACGAAACATTGATATTAACGGATCTCATCCAAATTTTGTACGTGTTTGTTTGCTTTATGACATATAACTGTGCTTATTATAAAAGCTAGTAGGGATACCAACTGTGTATTGAACCCATATGCTATAGGGTCCAAGGAGTGCGATTCCATGCATTTGAGGAAGAAATCAAAGAAACATATAGTTTCTAATGTAACTTTAAGAAAGATCAAGCTAGGAGGCCAGTATAAGGTTGTGCAACCAACGAGGACCAGGTGTTCGAGAGGATGATATCATCCCTCTTGACATTCTGAAGGGAGCGAGTCACGAGTATTAATAACCGAGTGGAAATTTCCCAGGATTAGACAAGGAGACCTGAATCGGAATTCGAGCTGACGTGGCTGGAAATTGACAACACCGCGTATGCGCCAGGAGAGGAATAATTAAATTTAACCCGTTTACAAGTATAATAATGAGTAAACAAGTACAGTACAGTGAATCATTTTGAATGAGAGATTTTTCAGTAAAGAGAAACCATTTAATAATTGCGCAGAAAAAAACTGCCAACGCAAGACGACGTCATTGGGGAAGTACCAAAGCCTGTGTGGAGGGGAGAGAGCAAAAGAAATGCAACACCCACACATTTGAGGACGAGAAATTAATTAATATCTCCGAATTGCACGATCGATTCTTAGGGGCAATGAGATTATTTGACATTGAGAAGACGAGCTTTCGCAAGGTATAATTTTTATATTTGTGGCACCAGTATTTTAGAAGTTGACCACAGAAAAGGCTAGAGTCTTATTTTTTTGTAGTAATATAGTATAAAGCTTCGGGCTTCACCAAGCCAATCATGCAGTCTCGAACAGCCCGAGGGGGTGTTGCCACGCATCACGCAGTACGAATCCGTCCAGGGGGACGTGAAGTTATATCAGCACATGCAGTTATTGTCAGCCTGCGGGCATGACACTGTGTCACGATCATCATTGAATGCAGTCTCGAACAGCCCGTGAGGGGTATAATCACGCATCACGCAGTACAAATCCGTCCAGGGGGACGTGACGCTGGATCATCAGCACATGCAGTTATTCTGACAACCCGTGAGGGTGTTACTACGCACGCAGTTTCCGACAGCCCGTGAGGGGCGTAAGACTACATCACAGCACATCAGTATTCAGACAGCCGTGTGGGGCGTAACTCTGCGTCACATCGAGGAAAATTACCAGTACTCCTCGAGGGGAGAAACACTGTGTTACACCGCAGAAGTAATATCCGATAGCCATAGGCGTCGCAGTATTAAAGACTTACTTGCCTCCATAAGGAGTGATCAAGAAGAAAATTTAAAGTATCGCCGTATTGAAAGAGTAGGAAAATCCTAGTTACAGGATTTAGGCCCGACTGTATACAAGTTATAGTGAAAGTTCGTAAGATATAGTCAGAGCAGGCTGCGAACGTCGGACTTAAAGGCGATAGGTCGTTAAACAGACGAACGAATAGATCATAACGTACGGAAGTACCGTACCAGAAAGATAAACTGTTATTTAAATTAAAGAACCCAAAAAGGGAAGAACAGAATAAGGTTCGGAACGTATACCAGAAACGTAGGAGTGTTAGAACCGATCAAATAGAGAAGATAGGAGACTATAAACATTATCTCCAGAAAGCAGGCGAACTATTCTAAAAGTACTAGAATCGAGAAGTACTAGCTGCTATAAACTAAATCTATAGGTCATTGAGGAGACCTCGATCCGAATAGACTTTCGCTAGGATCGATAAACAGATCTATAAAGAAGCCGTTCAAGCTAGATAAATAGCCGGTCATCCAGGATAGGAGTAGAAGAATTTGGATTTCCAGGGAACAGTAGATGTTTCGAGACTTTCGTTATTCTGCAGGATAGGAAGCCGACATCGAATAAATTTCACCCCTGGAAACGGGAAATTAAGAAGGTCACGTGTGATAGGCTCAGAAATACGGCCTAGTGATCAAGAATTGTGAAGTGTAAATTTATCAAGATTGTGTGTTAAATTAATATTTTTAGTGTTTATTATGTGTTCAAAAGGGACACATCAGTGTATAAAAATGTCGTCAATGTTAAGTAGTGTTTATCCATAAGATGAATTCTTTTAATATGGAGTAAAAAGTTCAAAGTGGGCCCAAAATGAAGCACCGCACAAGAATAAAGATCATGGGACGATCTTAATAACATGTGAGTACTGAATTTCATTCTATTTTGGTGTCAGATATTGGTTGTGTACAAATCCACCGGAGTTTTTGAGTAAAAGGGATGTGTTTTAATAAATAAATACTGAATAAGCAAGAACGCGGTCTGAACAATAATAGAAATTTGAGAAGTATAAATGATTATGTAAAGAATAAATCCCGTAGAGGAAATAAGTGAATAAAATGTTAATGTATTTAACAAATGTAATAAGAGCAAGCGAAATATCAATGATTATCATGAAAGATATTCAAATAAAGTAATGTTGAAATATGAAAGAAATAGCTTTTGAGCTTGTGTAAAGAATAAAGGTAATAATAATAATTCAATATGGAAATATTAAATAAAGATCAAATAAATGGATGTGAACATAAGAGCGTTAAAGCCTTAATGTATGTGTAAGATATAATGTTCAATGGAATATTTTAAAAGGGAGCGATTTATCGGCAACGGAAAGGATTAATATAAGAATTAAAATAATATGAATTGTTACTAATGAGATTTATCAGTTCTTGGGAAGACAATTCGGCTTAAAATAATGCATAGCGCAAAAGAGCGCCAATAATATTAAAATGTCACGCTAGGAACGCGTAGTGGTTAAATACTTGGTAAATTACTTATGGAGGGTAGTTGATTGCAGTGAATTGATAATTGTATAAGTCCTCTCTTTGTGACGTAGTATCACGAGGCATTGTGTATGTATTTGAAAGGGAGCTAATATATGTTATTATTGAGCGTATGTCATATGGGCCACGGCCGACTCTAAATCGCATTTTGTATAAGTCCTCTGTAAGGGAATGGTTCCCGAGGCACGTGAAGAGATTTGTATGCAGAATCTTCTTATGATAAAAGCCCCTTAAATTCTTCGTCGTTGAATGTGTATTAATCTTCCCAATCAATGAGGACCCTCTCATAATTAATAAATGCCAAGGTTACGAAAGTGGTCTTTGAACCAAAGGAATAGTAGTTTGAATGAGTACGGTACAGTAAAGCCCGGTCTCTCCCCAGAACTGAATATAATGTGAAGGTCTGTTTTGAAAGCCTTGGAAATAAGCTGGGTTAGACAGGGAGTCGCCGTCACCCTACGTGTCATAAATCGCGCCCGAGTATAAGGGTCTAGCTCTCTTAGAACGAGAGGGACCGGAAACCGTCTCGTAAGATGTTGTAAAGAGAAATGAATACACCAGGAGTGTTTAAAGTTGTTAACGACCCGGGCGTTGAACCGAGGTCCTTGTAGATTGATATTTTCGTTTGCCTGTTCAGATCGTAGTTTCTTATATGATAATGGTCTTATAAAATATAAGAGATAAATAATAATCCCTATTGTAATAATGGACAGACGTAGGATTCCACGAGTTAATTGAAGGCAACTAAGTTTCGGGAGTAACTATAGTTTTTGACTGTGTCAAGTATCTTCACGCTCTGGAGTACACAATTGATTTCCTGATTACCTTAATATATTTGTGAAATAAAGAGAGATGATAACAACTGAATGTGTGGACATGCCCAAAAATATTGAGTTAGATAATTAACATAAATTTTAAATGTAATTATAAAATTTGTTTTTGAGAATTAAGAAGATATAAAGGATAGTGTTTGAGGTATACAAGAAGGACACCATTATTATATAAAGCATGGAGCCAAAAGAGCTCGGAGTTATATAAAACTTACTGTTAATGCTTTATGGAAGTAAGACTAAGTAGGAATTGTTGGTTTATGTGGAAACCACATGTTTAAATAAAACATTTGTGTTATCTTATGGACTCCGTGTTTATTTGGAACCGGAGTAGTTTTAATTTGTGTAGTGGCTTCAACGTGGAGCCTCCAATTAAATTGTTAAACCGTTTTCCAACGTGGGGCCTGTATGATTTTATCATACACCTAAGCAAACATTCCTTTTTGGCGCCCAGTACGCAGGGATGAGTTTTCCTAGGGAAAACCCGAGTTTTCTCGAAAAATCAAAATTTTCATTTTTTTTTGAAAAAAATGGTTTTTCGAAATTTTGAATTTTAAATACTTCCATAAAGGTTTATGAAATTGAATAAAAGTATCAAAAGGGTACGTTGTTAGTGAATACCCGTACCAAAGTAAATTTTTTTAAAGAAATTGGGACACACTGATTCGGAGTATCAACTCTCAAACATGTACTAGTGTGGTGGCATTAGTGGCCCACTGTATTTTGATATGATGTTGTTAAGTGAAGAGAGGCGGAGGCTCTCTGAGAATGTAAGGGCCGAGAGCCCAGATAAAGGTAAAACTACAGGTGAGAAAGAGTACCCAACTAAAGAAATTACAAATGTTTCTGTAGAAAGCATGCGTGCACCTGGAGACATAGTTGCACGAAGAGAGGGTAACATGTCTGCAGACAAAAGGGTAAATGTTGAGCTTTCAGAGCTCGAAAAGGAAAAAGAAAATTGTACACCGATTCCAAGGGAAAATGTAATTAATACAGATAATGATAATGAGGAAGGTAATTCAAAGTCTCGCGTAGTAATGCCGATTCAGGTAGGCTCAGAAAACGAAGGGGAAAAGAGCGATAGTACTGACGTTCAGGATCAGGAAAAGGTAGAAATGGCGACTTGGGATGAAATAAAGAAATTCTTGGATATAATTCGGGAAACGGACAATAAGTATCATCAGATGGATGATGAACTTTGGATATTAAAAGATTACAATTCAAGAAAGAAGGAAGGAATTGAGGAACAGAGAGAGAGTATTTCTAAGGAAAGGGAGAAGATAGACAAACTTCGTAAGAGGGCCAGTATAAATAACTATAAGATATCCAAACAGGAATTAGAGGAATTGTCCAAAGAAATCCCTCATGTTAAAAAGTCATTAAAAGAAACAAAGAAGAAATTTGCGGAACGTATGGAGAAGGAAGGAAAAGTTGAACTAGCTCCGTGGGGACAGATAAGAAGTTTCAGGAAGGAAATAAGTGAGATAATGGATCAACTATGGGAAATAAGAGATAAATGGTGGCAGATTCAGCGTGATACCGATTATAAAGAGCACGACCGGGAGAAATATATTCAGGAACAGATGGAGGATTTACGGGAAAAACATGATCTGATGCATTGCTTCAGAATGAGCATGCATGACGAACATGGAATAATAACTATTCAGGAGTTAGCTGAATTGAGGAAAGTCAAGATTCCAGAATATACAGAAATAGTAGAGGCTGCTCAGAAGAAATATGAGGAATATATATTAGCAGAGGACCTCAAAGCAAAAGAAATGGCTATCCCAGTCAAAAATGAAACAGCTGTCCAAACGGAAGTTGAAAAACAAGCTGAAATTGAAGAAGAAAGAGAAATCATGGTGCCAGAACAGCCCAAAATTGAGATTAGAGAAGTCGAACAAGAAATAGAAATCGTAATGATTCCAGTGGAAACTGAGGAAAACTTGGAGATCCTTCCTGAAGAAGACATGGAGATTCAAGAGGAAATCGTAAGTCCAGACCAGGAGGACAGCCAAAATGAAAATGAGCTCCAAACTGAAGAGACTCATTTTGATGAAAAGGTCGAGCTGGAAGAGCTAGATATAATCTCGGAACAGGAGATAACAAAGGAATTGATAGTTGAAGAAACGGAAATGATAATTCCTGAAGAAACAGAGAAGTTAAATGAAATAAATATAGAAAATATCAACGAAGCACCGATGGAAACAGAGGTTCAAGATTTCACAGAAAGGGAAAAGGAAAACTTCGAAGAAATGCAGGACCAGGAAAATAAAAGGGCATTAAAGGAAGAAGAGGAAAAATTGAAAGCCCAGATCCTCGAATTAATGATTAAATGTCAAGATTGCCAAAGAAAGACTAGAGAAATGGAGAAAGATGCTAATAAGAGCCAAGAAACCCTAAAAGAAAAAGATGAGATTGTTGGGAACAATGAAAAAATGAGAGGAGACATATCTGGAAACAATCAAGAAAGAGGAAGACCGCCATTGATAGTTGGTGTACCAGGAAATGGATACCCCATGGAAACAATGAAAGGAGGAGGAATAACAAACGATGCCTTAGAGAAAGAGGATGCCCAGGCATACTTCAGCTGGAAGCTCCGTAAAAAGAAAGGGAGCAATAAAAAGAAGAGAAAAGAAGGAGATCTGAAAGACCTAAAGAACTGGAAGAGTCGAAAAAAGAAATACTCTTTGGAAATGCCATCTCGATATGAGGTGAAGGAAAAGGATTATTCCATCATGAACAAACGGGTAAAGCCATTTGCAACCGTCAAAGAATAAGAGAAATAAGTATAATATTTGTTGAAATACCATCTCAAAGAGAGATAAGGAAGGGGGAAGAGAACCAGAAAGAGTCAGGTGAGGTCAGACTGAGCTCTTAAAAATCAAATGAAGTGTAACAGACTTGAAGTCTGAGAACTGTAATGAATTAAGTTACGGGTAAAGCTAATTGCACCCGCAATGTAATTAACATAAAGTCATTAAGTTGAAAATATAATGAATAGAGAACAGACCGACTAGAAGTCTGTCCTGAGAAAAGAAGAAAGGAACCAACTGTTGACTCGAGTTTGGAGAAGCATGCGCCAGACGAGGGGAGAGTTGTAAACACCGAACGTGACAAGAAATTTATGGCCCTGAGTGGAGACGTCCGCTAGGGGAATAAATGAATGAATGGGAATTTTTGAAGACCCAACCTAAACACAGACTAGAGAGGAAAGGAACTTTAAAGAAGTAATTGATTTTATTGAAAAATAAAATTTTAATGTAATAAAGGAGAAAGAAAGGGTAAAGATAGAGTATACCCAACCTACACAATTAGTGGAAGGAACTTTAAGGAAATAAAATAACAGTAAATACGGATGACGTTATGATGGATTCGATGAAATAAGAATACAAAATTAATTAAAATAAATTTCCTCAAAAATTTTTCGAAAATTTATTTATCCTAAGGAAGGGTGAGATGAACCCATATGCTATAGGGTCCAAGGAGTGCGAATCCATGCATTTGAGGAAGAAATCAAAGAAACATATAGTTTCTAATGTAACTTTAAGAAAGATCAAGCTAGGAGGCCAGTATAAGGTTGTGCAACCAACGAGGACCAGGTGTTCGAGAGGATGATATCATCCCTCTTGACATTCTGAAGGGAGCGAGTCACGAGTATTAATAACCGAGTGGAAATTTCCCAGGATTAGACAAGGAGACCTGAATCGGAATTCGAGCTGACGTGGCTGGAAATTGACAACACCGCGTATGCGCCAGGAGAGGAATAATTAAATTTAACCCGTTTACAAGTATAATAATGAGTAAACAAGTACAGTACAGTGAATCATTTTGAATGAGAGATTTTTCAGTAAAGAGAAACCATTTAATAATTGCGCAGAAAAAAACTGCCAACGCAAGACGACGTCATTGGGGAAGTACCAAAGCCTGTGTGGAGGGGAGAGAGCAAAAGAAATGCAACACCCACACATTTGAGGACGAGAAATTAATTAATATCTCCGAATTGCACGATCGATTCTTAGGGGCAATGAGATTATTTGACATTGAGAAGACGAGCTTTCGGAAGGTATAATTTTTATATTTGTGGCACCAGTATTTTAGAAGTTGACCACAGAAAAGGCTAGAGTCTTATTTTTTTGTAGTAATATAGTATAAAGCTTCGGGCTTCACCAAGCCAATCATACAGTCTCGAACAGCCCGAGGGGGTGTTGCCACGCATCACGCAGTACGAATCCGTCCAGGGGGACGTGAAGTTATATCAGCACATGCAGTTATTGTCAGCCTGCGGGCATGACACTGTGTCACGATCATCATTGAATGCAGTCTCGAACAGCCCGTGAGGGGTATAATCACGCATCACGCAGTACAAATCCGTCCAGGGGGACGTGACGCTGGATCATCAGCACATGCAGTTATTCTGACAACCCGTGAGGGTGTTACTACGCACGCAGTTTCCGACAGCCCGTGAGGGGCGTAAGACTACATCACAGCACATCAGTATTCAGACAGCCGTGTGGGGCGTAACTCTGCGTCACATCGAGGAAAATTACCAGTACTCCTCGAGGGGAGAAACACTGTGTTACACCGCAGAAGTAATATCCGATAGCCATAGGCGTCGCAGTATTAAAGACTTACTTGCCTCCATAAGGAGTGGTCAAGAAGAAAATTTAAAGTATCGCCGTATTGAAAGAGTAGGAAAATCCTAGTTACAGGATTTAGGCCCGACTGTATACAAGTTATAGTGAAAGTTCGTAAGATATAGTCAGAGCAGGCTGCGAACGTCGGACTTAAAGGCGATAGGTCGTTAAACAGACGAACGAATAGATCATAACGTACGGAAGTACCGTACCAGAAAGATAAACTGTTATTTAAATTAAAGAACCCAAAAAGGGAAGAACAGAATAAGGTTCGGAACGTATACCAGAAACGTAGGAGTGTTAGAACCGATCAAATAGAGAAGATAGGAGACTATAAACATTATCTCCAGAAAGCAGGCGAACTATTCTAAAAGTACTAGAATCGAGAAGTACTAGCTGCTATAAACTAAATCTATAGGTCATTGAGGAGACCTCGATCCGAATAGACTTTCGCTAGGATCGATAAACAGATCTATAAAGAAGCCGTTCAAGCTAGATAAATAGCCGGTCATCCAGGATAGGAGTAGAAGAATTTGGATTTCCAGGGAACAGTAGATGTTTCGAGACTTTCGTTATTCTGCAGGATAGGAAGCCGACATCGAATAAATTTCACCCTTCGAAACGGGAAATTAAGAAGGTCACGTGTGATAGGCTCAGAAATACGGCCTAGTGATCAAGAATTGTGAAGTGTAAATTTATCAAGATTGTGTGTTAAATTAATATTTTTAGTGTTTATTATGTGTTCAAAAGGGACACATCAGTGTATAAAAATGTCGTCAATGTTAAGTAGTGTTTATCCATAAGATGAATTCTTTTAATATGGAGTAAAAAGTTCAAAGTGGGCCCAAAATGAAGCACCGCACAAGAATAAAGATCATGGGACGATCTTAATAACATGTGAGTACTGAATTTCATTCTATTTTGGTGTCAGATATTGGTTGTGTACAAATCCACCGGAGTTTTTGAGTAAAAGGGATGTGTTTTAATAAATAAATACTGAATAAGCAAGAACGCGGTCTGAACAATAATAGAAATTTGAGAAGTATAAATGATTATGTAAAGAATAAATCCCGTAGAGGAAATAAGTGAATAAAATGTTAATGTATTTAACAAATGTAATAAGAGCAAGCGAAATATCAATGATTATCATGAAAGATATTCAAATAAAGTAATGTTGAAATATGAAAGAAATAGCTTTTGAGCTTGTGTAAAGAATAAAGGTAATAATAATAATTCAATATGGAAATATTAAATAAATATCAAATAAATGGATGTGAACATAAGAGCGTTAAAGCCTTAATGTATGTGTAAGATATAATGTTCAATGGAATATTTTAAAAGGGAGCGATTTATCGGCAACGGAAAGGATTAATATAAGAATTAAAATAATATGAATTGTTACTAATGAGATTTATCAGTTCTTGGGAAGACAATTCGGCTTAAAATAATGCATAGCGCAAAAGAGCGCCAATAATATTAAAATGTCACGCTAGGAACGCGTAGTGGTTAAATACTTGGTAAATTACTTATGGAGGGTAGTTGATTGCAGTGAATTGATAATTGTATAAGTCCTCTCTTTGTGACGTAGTATCACGAGGCATTGTGTATGTATTTGAAAGGGAGCTAATATATGTTATTATTGAGCGTATGTCATATGGGCCACGGCCGACTCTAAATCGCATTTTGTATAAGTCCTCTGTAAGGGAATGGTTCCCGAGGCACGTGAAGAGATTCGTATGCAGAATCTTCTTATGATAAAAGCCCCTTAAATTCTTCGTCGTTGAATGTGTATTAATCTTCCCAATCAATGAGGACCCTCTCATAATTAATAAATGCCAAGGTTACGAAAGTGGTCTTTGAACCAAAGGAATAGTAGTTTGAATGAGTACGGTACAGTAAAGCCCGGTCTCTCCCCAGAACTGAATATAATGTGAAGGTCTGTTTTGAAAGCCTTGGAAATAAGCTGGGTTAGACAGGGAGTCGCCGTCACCCTACGTGTCATAAATCGCGCCCGAGTATAAGGGTCTAGCTCTCTTAGAACGAGAGGGACCGGAAACCGTCTCGTAAGATGTTGTAAAGAGAAATGAATACACCAGGAGTGTTTAAAGTTGTTAACGACCCGGGCGTTGTCCGAGGTCCTTGTAGATTGATATTTTCGTTTGCCTGTTCAGATCGTAGTTTCTTATATGATAATGGTCTTATAAAATATAAGAGATAAATAATAATCCCTATTGTAATAATGGACAGACGTAGGATTCCACGAGTTAATTGAAGGCAACTAAGTTTCGGGAGTAACTATAGTTTTTGACTGTGTCAAGTATCTTCACGCTCTGGAGTACACAATTGATTTCCTGATTACCTTAATATATTTGTGAAATAAAGAGAGATTATAACAACTGAATGTGTGGACATGCCCAAAAATATTGAGTTAGATAATTAACATAAATTTTAAATGTAATTATAAAATTTGTTTTTGAGAATTAAGAAGATATAAAGGATAGTGTTTGAGGTGTACAAGAAGGACACCATTATTATATAAAGCATGGAGCCAAAAGAGCTCGGAGTTATATAAAACTTACTGTTAATGCTTTATGGAAGTAAGACTAAGTAGGAATTGTTGGTTTATGTGGAAACCATATGTTTGAATACAATATTTGTTTTATTATATTTGTGATTCCTTGTTCATTTGGAACAAGTAGATGATTATGGGTCAGTAATTAAATTGTTAAAGTGTTTGTAGCGCCATTAATTTTATTAATTAAATGTGTTTTAATAGGAGTTGATTTTGTTGTTATTCTTGCAAGTGTATCCTCTAATTAATCCAAAATATGTGAGTCACAGAGTGGGGGAACTTATCGCTGCTCCGAAAATTCCGAATTGAGCTACGCTGGTATACTGTGATTGGCATATTTCTGGCTACAAGGGTACAGTATTAATAATCACAAAACTTTTGAACCCTAGATTGAATATCTCAGAATGTGTGCACGGAACACACTTCAAAGTTGGCATACATGAACTTCAAGATGTGTTGAGTAAATCGTCCTCATCCTTATTTGTCATGGTGGGTGAGTCAGTTGGTCACTTGTCGTGGCTGAGTGTGGTGCGTGTGTGCGAGCTGTGTGACCGCATTGGAAGAGTGTACGTTTCCTAATACCGGTTCTTCCGATAGTTCCACGGGTGTACTGACCTTCCTTGTGCCATTCGGACAACACATTTTCAAGTAGTGTTCCAGATAGGACAACAAAACCAGAAACCCAGAAAACCCCGCTGAAAATCATGTCCGGATACCAGGGGAAAAACACCGTACGCTGTCAATGGAACAGGCAGAGTTCTCGCCCCACACCAGGAGAAATTCACCGCTGGATTAGCGATGCCCTCCGGTTGACTGTCGACCAAGTAGAAGCCATCCAGTTAAATGCGCAAGAAAGAACCATGTACATCAAGGTAATCAGCATATCTACTTATCAGAAATTGCTAAATACTTTTGCAGCTCCTATTAAATTTCAGTATGACTCAGGCGAAATGACTAATCTTAAGCTCTCCACAGCGGATTCAAATTTTACCACAGTGCGTATATTTAATGTCCCACTCGAAGTTCCCCCTGAAATTTTCAAATCCGTCCTGTCGAAATATGGCACTGTGAGTGACGTCAGGAAAGAACAATGGTCTTCTGCTTATCAGTTCCCGGTGTATAATGGAATACGTGCAGTCACTATGGAAATCAAACAAGATATCCCCTCCACTGAGACTTTTGGTGGCCATTCTGGCTACATATCTTATAATGGACAGAAACAGACGTGTTTAATTTGCAATGCTAACACACATCTACGTATCAACTGCCCAAAGAAAATGATTCCCCTCGGTATAACTCCTACACAACAACGACGTGTCCAATACTCAGATGTTGTGACACAGCAAACGTCACATGAAAACATGCTTATTGATCAGTCAGCTGGGACACCATCAGAAGTGGCCTCTGACACACATGACGCAGAACACGTACCTTGCACTGACCAGATCAGCGAGCCACAAAGTGCCCCTGTGCTATCGGCCACCTGCATGGCAGCCTTAGAGCCAACTCTGCCGTCACTACAGGCTGCCACAGAAATTTTGTCTTCACTGCCCCCACCTTCTCTGGTACCTACCGACTCACTTAAGCAGGTTGATCGGGGATCTGGGAACGTATCTAAGAAGATTAAAACAAATGCCTCGATTGCTGTACCAGCCCCGAAGAATCAAACTGGTTCTACAAACGTTCCCGCAGCTGTGAAAAAGAAACAAAATCTTCTTTCTACGTCATCTAGGGACCCACGAACGCTCTCAAACGCTGACAGCCGGCCTATGAATGGCAGTCATAAGGAACTATCTCACCCTAATTTGACATAGTGCACCAGTATATTTCTCACCCGTGTCTTTTTTTTTCTCGAGTCCACCTTCCAGTATGTCTAGCACAGCTTTTATACTTCTCTTAATGGCGCAATTTCTCACTGTGGCCACTGTGAATATCAATGTAATAGAATGCCCCCTGAAATTTCAACGGTTGGAGAGATTCCTTCGAGATGCAGACATTGACATTGCTTTCATTCAAGAAGTTGCTATACCCTGTCTTCCCATATCTGCCTTCTGCAAACAATACATCAATACCGGTACTACGAATAGGGGGACCGGATTCCTCATAAGACATGGTATCCCACTCGAAGGTGTGCTATGTCATCCATCAGGACGCATAATATCTGGACACATAAACAATACCACCCTGATAAATGTATATGCCCCATCCGGGTCCAATAAACGTGTGGAACGGAAAATGTTCTTTCAACAGAGTATACTGCCTCATCTGCACGACGTTAAGGAAAAACTTATTCTTGCAGGGGATTTCAATTGTATTCAACGCCCAGAGGATTCCACTAGTCCATACCAAGGTGTCAACCCGGCTCTCAGGACCCTCCTTACCTCCCTACACCTCATTGATGCTGTGGATAGTTTAAGGGTGCCCCTGCCCCATTACACCTGTATAAGTCACAACTCCTCATCACAAATTGACCGAATCTACTTTTCCCAAGAACTTATCTAGCCTAGACGATATGAAGTGATACCTGCCAGTTTCACTAACCATCATGCAGTCGTATGTACAATCTCTTACCCCCATCCCATAGTTCACATAGGAAGAGGTTATTGGAAATTGAATTGCTCGCTGTTACTGGAGGAGGAATGCCAAGATATTTTCAGACACCACTTGACTCGATGGGTCCAACAAAAATGCAACTTTCGCGACTGTGCAGACTGGTGGGATATTTTAGTTAAACCAGGGATCCGCCGCGTCTTTAAGAACATATCCTACCAAATAGGTCGGGAAAAACGGGATACAGTTGAATTTTACTATCGAGTTCTTCGCCAGCTCCAGCAAAGATCTGATGCTGGGGAGCGTATGTATGACCAGGTTCGGGAAGTTAAAAAAAAGCTCCTGTCTCTACAGCAACGAACGCTCGCTCATATAAACGTGGCTTTAAAAGATCGTGCAGTGCTCCCGGACGAAAGTGCAAGTGTATACCATATCGCCAAAGGCCAACATGAGCGGCAACGTAAATATATCCACCGCCTGCGCACCAGTACTGGAAGTGTCGTCACCTCCCCTGACGCTATACGTAGTGAAATATCATTATTTTATCAACGGTTCTACGCTAAGGCTCCAATTGATCCACAGCAGGTGACCCTATTGCTTTCATCTTGCAGTACCCAACTATCTCCGGACAACAAAACTCTGCTCAGCGCGGATATTACGGATGAAGAGATTCTCTCTGTGGTTAAGCACTTCCCAAATAACCGCTCACCTGGCATTGATGGACTGCCATATGAACTGTATAAACACTTCTGGCCTCTCATTGGCAAAGAATTTTGTCACGTCTTGCGTACCATTCCCCAACGTCGTGCTCTTTGTCAATCACATCACGAGGGTACCATAGTCCTCATACCAAAAACATCCTCTCCCATGGCAGTTGGTGACTTCCGACCAGTTACTCTGCTCTGCAGTGATTATAAAGTCCTTACCAAAGTACTTGCATGCCGATTGAAGACTTTTCTACATGATATCATTGGTGATGAACAATGTTGCAGTATTCCTGGAAGAACTCTGTTAACAAATTTAGCGATACTACGGGACCTACACCTAAAAGCCGAAATACTCCCCACTGAGCCAATGAGTTCTCTCACCTTAGATCTTGATAAAGCTTTCGACCGCATCAGTCATGAATACTTGTACATGGTCTTGCAGTGAATTTCCTGCAATCCTTATTGACTACATTCGTATGATAAATTGTAATGCTACGTCTCGAGTGCTCGTCAACGGTTTTCTTTCCCCTCTGATTCCAATACAACGATCAGTCAGGCAAGGATGTCCCCTTTCCATGCTACTTTTTGTCATTGGCCTTGAACCGTTCATTCGGACTACCCAGGTGAAGCTACAGGGTTACAAACTGTCCACACATGTTTTTGGCATGTGCGCCTATGCTGATGACGTACCAATATTGATCCGCAATAATGAAGACATCTCCCACATCGATAGCGTCCTTCAGCTCTACCATATCGCCTCTGGAGCACAATCGAACCCCCAGAAAACTGCTTTGCTTCCGCTCAATACTAACTCAGTGATTACCCAACAGCCCTGGTTCCGGATAGTAAATGAGGTGAAATTTCTTGGCATTACCTGGAAGCAATCGCTTCTGGACACAGTGCAAGCAAACTGGACTAAGGTCATTGCCAAAGTTAGGGGAGTGCTGATCCAATTTGGTCAAAGAAACCTCAATATAGTGCAACGGGTCATGGTCCTCAACGTGTTTGCGCTCTCTAAAATATGATATGTCGCACAACTTATCCCACTTCCCAAAATGTTTGAGAGCCAATTGTCAAAATATACAGGTTGGTTTATATGGCAAGGACTTCTGTTTCGAGTACAACGGGAACAGTTGTATCTCCCATCCCGGCAAGGCGGGCTAGGGCTAACAGCTCATGGCATGAAATGCCGTGCACTCCTCTGCAAGAACGATATCACCATCCTTTCCCAGCATGACACTTTTACGAAAGCGCTATACAAAGATATTCGAAACACAGCCCGTGGTTGTGATAGAGCTTTGCCGAAGATATTTGGGGACCATCAACAGCTCCTTCTGGAAACTGTTCGCCAAATGCCTTCAGGGACTGTTCCAACGACGAAAAGTATT
Source organism: Meconema thalassinum (assembly GCA_946902985.2). NCBI lineage: Eukaryota > Metazoa > Arthropoda > Insecta > Orthoptera > Tettigoniidae > Meconema > Meconema thalassinum. The sequence goes on along the minus strand of OX336394.1, from coordinate 11,109,442 downwards.
TATAACATGTTGCGGCAAGTGGTACACTCCAAACCGAGAATCGAGGCCACCACCCTCTACGTCCATTTGCCCACTGTTTGGAAAAAATTTGGGGCTATGACCATTTCTTCTGCTGTACACTCCCAGGTTTTTATCTTCCTCAACGATCTCATCCCAACGGCTCTACGGCGATATACCATCCGTCTTGAAGCTTACCCATCGTGTACTATATGTGGTCAAACTGATACGGCGATACACCTCTTCACATCATGCACGCGAGTTGCCTCCACGTGGCTGAAGTGTAAGGGAAAAGTATGTCAACTATTAAATGTGTCCACGGATGACCTTGATGACAGGAAGTTGATTCGCTTGTCGGTGACCGCCTTCCCCCAAATTAAACAGACTGCCATTGTGTGGATAATGGGCCAATATGTACACTTCGTGATGGACAATGAGCAACATTTCTCGTTCCTGGATCTCATGTATAACCTGCAGAAAAAGCGTTGGAAGCTTAGTGAAAGTGGACAATTGTACGATAAATATGGACACTATCTGGATTTCTTGTGATGTAATAGTATGGTATTTATCATATCTGAAAATTCTGTAATTCTGTAAAGAGCTAATAAAAAAAGTGGTAAAAAAGTGGTTATCGTGTCGGACTACCAACCCCAAGCTTGCAGGTTCGCTACTGGCCGTGGTAAGTGTTGTGGTTTTTTTGAATGGCGACAATAATCGCGACACGCATGTCATACGTTGTTGGCATGTTAAAGAACCCATTTGAATTCAGTAGGCCGTGTTCATAATGGCAAAATTAGTCTCGGGATTTTCCGCCAACACAAAAGTTCCTCCACTCTCTACTAGAAAGCGCTATAGTGTCAATGAGCGTAGATATCTATCCTCCTTGACTTTCATAGCGATCCAAGGACCACAAAATTCGACATGCAAGCTGCCCTCTCGACGTTAAATAACAAATCTTGCACCCATCACCCGAGACCATACGATATTATTATTATTATTATTACTATTTGTCAATTTGTTTTAGTATTAATTGAAGTTAGTATGTAACTAAAACTTGGCACAAAATTAGACCGTAATTTGTAAGATTCATTTTGAGCAACCCTTTGCGGCAGTGTTGCCAATATGATTGTACGCGAGGTAATATGTTCAATGTTTAACTGCTTGTAACTTCCATAACATTTGGTGGAGAACTACATACAGTGTACTGTTTGCCGTAAGGGATTTAATAGTGTGCATTTTCAGAAGTAGCAGTCGTACCAACTACCTGAGTATTTGAGCTGTAGAGTCTCAGTATCTGAGATTCCATGGAAGGAAACTATTTGAAACAATGTGCAGTACTCCATTGGACTACAATGTTTGAGATACATTTCGAGCAAATCACTTAATTGTGTAGTGTTCTTCCTCTTCTCTCCCCTATTTAGTGTTAGGCCGGTTGGCCTGTTACGGTCTCGTTCCATCTCTCCATAGGTCGATCTTCGTCTCTTCTGCCTCTAGGTTGGTAATTGAGGACTCGTGTGGTGATTCGGCCGGTCTTCATGCGTAGTACATGGTCCTTCCAAGCTGATCTGTAGTTCTGTACTGTGTTGAGAATTGGTTTTACTTTTAGTTCTTTAAGGATATCCTCAGATCTCTTCCTATCCCATAACGTGTGTCCAGCTGTTCTCCTCATGAACCGCATCTCGGCACTCGTTTATTCTCCGTTCACCCCCTTTGCGAAGGGTTCAAGCTTCGCTGCCATATAGAAGGGTAGGTTTGGCTAGGATGTTGTACAGTTCGAGTCGTGTGTGCCTCTGGACTAAAGATGGCCTGAAGATGTTATTTATTAGCCCTGTGACCTTTGTGCTGCATATCGGTTTCTTGGATGTAACTGAGATATTTAAATGTTGATACCTGCTCAAGAGTTGTATTTTTATTGCAATTTTTGTTCTCTCGTGGGTTTTCCCGATGAAGGCCATAACTTTAGTTTTGGTAAGGGAAATCTCCATGTTGTAATTTCTTGTTGTTGTGTGAAGATTATATACTAATCTCTGTAAATCATCATCAGATTCTGCAAACAGTAGAGAGTCTATATCAGGTTGTCTATTATTCTAGATAGGTCCATATAGTTACTCCGCCTTTTCAATACACATGATGTTTACTAATATGTTTCCATATTTAATGTTTTCTTCTTCAGCGTTTAACATTACTATAATGAAATGAATATCCGTACAACAGTTTTATTAAACACATACGCATGGTATTTAGGTCTGTATAGATCAAGCATTGGTTGCGTGCACCGTGCATTACTGTAAGTCACGCTGCAGAATATCTCACACTCGCAGATGATCTCTTTACAGGACCCAACAATGCTTGCTGTGGACATGCTAGCAATACTCATCTTCATGGGCGTCGCAATTGATGCCTCCCCTTATTCAAGTAAGTGCACATCACATTATTTCTGATAAGTAATTGCGAAGGGCATACTCTATTGTTTTACACGTTATTTTGTTCTACCCAATTGAAGTACATTACACATCAGTTGTTACGTCCACCTTCTCAACATAATCTCCTGGTAACTTTATGCACTTTTGCCATCGATGTGTCAGTCTCTCCAGACCTTCCTGAAACCATTCTTTCGGAGTGCTGTGTACCCATGCCTTGACAGCTGTGTCCAGTTCTGCAAAATCCGCAAAACAGCGACCATCCAATGGAAGCATAGGGACAGTGTTCTGGGACACAAAGGGCATCATCCTCATTGACTGGCTGGAATTGGGGGCACGATTAACAGTGCAGCATATGTGGCAACCCTTAGGCGCTTACGTCGTGCCATTCAAACTAAGTGGCCACGAAAGTGGGCTAAAGGTGTGCTTCTGCAACATGACAATTAATTAATGAGGAATATTCTCTCAGTGGAAATAAAGATAGGATGTGCAATGGGGTTGACAGTTACCGTATAAACTAAATGTACTATGTTCCAATACTTTCAAAAACCTGTTAAGTACAAAACCAACATGGCTGTCAAGCAAAGATCAAACATTTAAAGGGACTTATCTCGCGATTTAACCATCCGAGTGTAGTGTAACTTGGTGCAGTAAATGTTTATATAAGATATAATCTACTGGCATCTAATTTAATTTAATTCAATTGATTTCATAACCTCAACATGGCAGCTGTGCGAAATTTTAAAATTATGTTTTTATTTCTTGTGTCGTAACCATGTGACCGAAGTCAAGGTTTGAAGAATAAATCTATGCAATAATCTTCATCTAATGGTATATTGACTAACTCTATAGCATATATACCTAGGTATATAACAATCCAACATGGCGGCCATCCGAAATATTTAGACGGTTCTCAATTTCTACGAATCTATTACAGCAATCAAACTGAAATTTTCCATGTTGATAAAGGCTATTACCATAAGTTGGTGTATGTGACTTTAAATAACAAAAACTAGTCTACATGGCGGCGACGTGAAGTTTATTTTGTTGTATACTTTTAGTAGGCTATATAAACCTGCTTCCAGTCTCCGACCAGGTCAGGAATGAAATGAATGAAGCCTCCATCTAGCGGCGAGGATATGTACTGTGCCGGCTGCCGAGGCCTGACGCACTCCTCTGGGGCATTGATTGAATGAATGACAGATGAAATGAAATGATAGTGGAGAGTGTTGCTGGAATGAAATTTTTGAGAGGGAAAACCGGAGTACCCGGAGGAAAACCTGTCTGCCTCCGTTTTGTCCAGCACAGATCTCACATGGAGTGACCGGGATTTGAACCACGGACCCAGTGGTGAGAGGCCGGCGTGCTGCCGCCTAAGCCACGGAGGCTATATAATGTTTAATAATTGAAAACATAACATGTAGTATTGTAATGGGTCAGGCTGTGAATATAAATAAGTGTGCCTTGCTTGAATCACTGATAACACACAACCATCATTAATAACACCGGTTATCAGACAGATTCTACACACACCCAAAGTACACGGGGCTACATGACCGCGTTGTCGCAGCCCCTAAACTGAGGAACCAACCAACTAAATAATTGTGTGAATATGAAAAATTAAATGTGCAAAAAGCATATAAAGGATCATGCATAAAATAAGTTCGCAAATTTCCATGATATTTAACCTGTCCCCCTCCCATTTAACTCGTAACGATTCTTAGTATCCCCACCCTAAGGTGTCTTGTGACTTTCACGGCGGTCTTTTGATTTAGAATGTTAGTCTATATGTTAAAGTTTGTGGAAAATAACGACAGTGCACTTCCAAACGTCAAGAGGATTGTGTGCTTACAGAATACGGGCGAACCTGTGACGACATCACGTGTTTGAACTCGGAGATGTGTGTGCTGAGAACTGATCCGTGTATCGGCGATAGGCCATGCGGTCGTTACCCCACCTGTCAGTCCACCAGACCTACAGGTAGGTACAGCGTTCTCTGGCGTCAGGGGCGTGCCCAATCTGGAATACTCACATTTGTTCTCTAGACACTCCCCCTCAGGGACTACGTCTAGAGCGACGTAGGTTGGCAACCACGGGACCCCAGCTGAGTCCGGCATTGGTTCCACTTACTTGTGCCGGGCTCCTCTCTGTTGTCTTTCCTAACGACCTCCCTTGGTCAACTCTTGTTCGTTTCCGATCCCGACGGTATTCGGGTATCCGAGGCCTAGGGAGTCTTTCACTTTCCCGCCTTAATTGGCCCTTGTCTCATTTTTTCTGATACCCTCATTCTGCGAGGGGTCAGCCTTCTTTTTCTTTTCATGTTAACTCCTGCCTTCTGCTCAAGGCCCTCAAGGAGGCCGGGTGTGTGTAGCCTCACCACTGCTGGTGCACCCTGGATATTGCTACACCCTCAGGGGCTCACAGCATCTCCTGCCTTCTGCTCAAGGCCCTCAAGGAGGCAGGGTGTATGTAGCCCCACCACTTCTGGTGCACCCTGGATAGTGCTACACCCTCAGGGGCTCACAGCATCTCCTGCCTTCTGCTCAAGGCCCTCAAGGAGGCAGGGTGTATGTAGCCCCACCACTTCTGGTGCACCCAGGATAGTGCTACACCCTCAAGGACTCGCGGCTGGTGAGTTCGGGAGTTGGTGACCTCGAGGGCTTCCTGAGCTGGGTCCAGTTTTTCTCCTTCTTCCATTGCCTTTCGGGGCGGTCCCTCTCCTCTTCCGCTTTCCTATTTGCCTTTCATGGCTCTCCTTTCTTCAAAGTCCCTTAATTCTCGTTCTTCGAGTGTTGAGGGCATTTCTTTTCTTCCTGTCCTTTATTTGCCTTATCCTTTATTTGTTTACCATTTCTTCTTCTAGTTTGTAAGTCTGTAGTTAGTATTAGTTACAGTTTTCATTCTCATCTCATCTTTCACTGTCTCCCAGACCATTAGGGGCCGATAACCTAGATGTTAGGCCCCTTAAAACAACAATTATCATCATCATCCTCCTCTAGATACTTTCACGGTGGACTTCTGATTTGAATCTATTTTTTCAAAATATTTCGAAAATGAACAAAGTCACCTACCTACTTTCCTATACTGACAGACATTTTTCTTCCGCCATCTTGAATGCTGTATATTAAGTCGATAACTTTGTAACTTGGGCAAAGTGCTGTAACTTCCGTCACTGTTACCGAGCGACAAGGGTTGGAAGTTACTACTGTGTTGGCAGCACTGGTTAAATGTTTGTATCATTGCTTGTTGAGGTAAGACAGGTGCAGACACAGAACTGCACTCAGGTGGAGGAGACTCGCCCTCAGGAGAAACATGGTCACAGTTTGTTGCCAACCTCGGCTGCATGTCCTGGGACCAGCCCCGTGGGTAAAGACGCTCACATGACGATGTTAACTAGGAGTGCTGTCCCTTCGTTAGGAGCAGAATGTTCTAGACTCTCTAATCGTGTAGTCTCTTAAGAACCGCTCGACATAATCGACAGTATTGATTTAAAATGTAGTTTACTTTTCCGGGTGGAGACTTTAAGGTAAGAAAGACCCGCCTATCTCGCCCATGTTAAATCTTCAAATTTTTACTGCACTTTACTCAAAATCTGTTTGGGTTAGCCAATTGAAATTTTCAAGGATTAATGAGAATAAGATTATCCACAAAAACGAAATATGAAGTTTTATTTAAGGTAGGATGTTTTAATCCAAAGTAATGTCGAAAAATGTGTATATTTCAATTTGTATATTATTTAAATTATTATTATTATTATTGTTCATTAGGATGATGATGTTGATACATCCAAAAAAACATTGGACCTATCTGTATTAGTTTTCTTACAAATGGTACTAAACTACTGAAAAATGAGATTGAAGTTTTTCATTATATTTTGTTACCTCTGACAATTCTTAGAACATTCCTGCCCCATAACTGTCATCATTTCGTCCATCACTGGTTATTTTGCTTCTCCTACTTCCTTTAACTTTTAAATAAATAAATAAATAAATAAATAAATAAACAAATGAATAAGTAAATAAAAACAATATAAATAAATAAATGCGTATTTCAACTTATCTGTTTGCAAATAAGTGGACTTGTTGCCCTCTTCAAATCAACGATTCAATTGTTAATAATTGGGGCAGATAAGCTCGCTGTTCCGCCCCTTAAACAAGGTTCGTGCAAAAACACAGTGATGATAATATTATGACGATGTTCAGTAACCACTAGTAACATAAACAATGCAGAAGTTGTCATTATACCAACACAAAGTCTGCTCTTAACACGGCAGACCAGAAGTGAGTTCAGATATCTATCTATATTAGTTCAGACTTAATACGCACAAACATAAATCTCAGTAAAAGTGGGCGTTGTCATTCATGGTGCAGCATAGTGATTTATATCCTATAAAATGACAATTTTTCATATTTTGTCGGCCTGTTTTTTACAAATTCCTGTTCTCTACATTGCAAATAACTATTAAAAAACCTTTTTTTTCATTTTTTTCGCCCCTAGAAGGTTCTTTGTTACCTTAAGTCTACTGTTTGCTTGAGGCTCTAGAATGAGGGACCAAACAAAAGAATGCTCACGTGTATTGAAGTCCCTCGCATTGTAAGTAAATATTGCAGGAACGGGCTCTTTAGTTGATAATATTAAATTGTACTCCAAACTGAAATTTCTATTTTATCCTACAAGTTGAATGCAGTTTTACGTGACTATTTATGAGCCACGGAATCCGAACCACAGTAAGTGTGATTTCACTTCGAATCGAACCCGGCTTCCTTGAAAGGTTTAGCAAAGGCCGTGTTTTTGAATTTAATCACCGGTATTTCAACTGCCTCAAATATTGACGGATAAATTGTAATAATGATGCATTTAAATTTATTTATATCACCTCAGGAATTTTCTAATATTTATCAAAATATTTTCCCCAAGGTTTGAAATCAGAAGAACTATTTTATTTTATCAGATAAAAGATCCTTTTTCTCAGTTACGATAGCAATCATCAGTCAGTTTGCTGAGAGATGGATATGTGATACATAAGCCTAAGGGTAACACGAATGATTGCTGGGAAAAACAGATGGGAGAAATGGTAGGAGGGTATCGTAATGAAGAGGAAAGTTAGGAAGGAACACGTTAGATGAGCTGACTCAAATGAGTGGAGGACGAGAAATTGTGCAAACTCTTAACGAACTCAGTATGGAAGGGTGCGATGTTTACCAATTCCAATGTGAGAAATACAGGGTCATTATCTTTGTGCTCCCCGGTAATCGCGACAAACTGTGGCGTCATTTGGCTGGCCAGGTGCGCAGCAAGTGGGCCTCTCAATACCACGCTACGCTGACTCATATCGTTAGTTCACACGTGTCTGTCATTCATATGGACGTGTATCAGCGAATCTTAGACGTTACTGTTGCACGTTTAGTGAGTAATGTGATAACGGTGATTGTTGGTCAGGCCTAGACACCAATTAACATTGCGCGAACGTGTGTATATCCATTATTCGTATATGAAAAGCAGAAAATCTTGTTGCTATTAATGGACGCCGCATTATTGGGCCATTTTTCCACAAGGGTACGATAAACAGTGAGCGGTATGTCAGACACATTCTTAACCCCTACTGCGACGAACTTACGCGGGCTGAACGTCTGACCGATTATTTGCAGCAGGATTCCGCCACTTGTCATACAGCCTAAATGTCAATTACGGTAAAGCGGCGTATTTTTGGTGGTCCTGAACGTATCATATGTAAGAATTTGTGGCCTCCACGAAGCCCGGATTTGACAATCTGTGACTTTTATTTGTGGGAAACACTAAAAGTTAGGGTGTATAGAAAATGTCCACATTCGATTCATGAAGTTAAACAGTACATAAGAGATGAAATCGAAGCCATCACTGCTGAGAAACTTCAGAATGTTGTCCATTCTTCCATCAGGAGATGCCAGGTGTGTCACAAGAGAGAGAGAGAGCTATGAGCACTGTCAGTACACATTATTGAACATGTTTGGTAAAAGTGTAAATGTGCGCGCCGACCACTGACAACCGTATATGCGATCCCACGATGAGCACCAGTCAACGCCGGCTTAGCTTGCCGTGTTTACCGGGGCGCACAGAGAAAATGGACCTGTATGAGCAGCAGTGCTAAGTGCTCATAGGGGACCATGGGAGCTTGCAGACTGAACAGTTTGTAATGAGTGATATGTTTGCTGCTTTCAGCGAACTGTTCCCAAGTGCGCTGTCCTCCAGGACAGTTCTGCACCCTGAATGAGACGTATTGCTCGCTGAGACCCTGCAGACCTCAGCCCATGTGTATCAAAAGTAGCAGCACAGGTAACTACAAAGTCATCAGTTCTGTACCCTGAATGAGACGTATTGCTCGCTGAGATCCTGCAGACCTCAGCCCATGTGTATCACAAGTAGCAGCACAGGTAACTACAAGGTCATCAGTTCTGTACCCTGAATGAGACGTATTGCTCGCTGAGACCCTGCAGACCTCAGCCCATGTGTATCACAAGTAGGAGCACAGGTAACTACAAGGTCATAAGTTCTGTACCCTGAGTGAGACGTATTGCTCGCTGAGACCCTGCAGACCTCAGCCCATGTGTATCACAAGTAGCAGCACAGGTAACTACAAGGTCATCAGTTCTGTACCCTGAATGAGACGTATTGCTCACTGAGACCCTGAAGACCTGAGCCCATGTGTATCACAAGTAGCAGCACAGGTAACTAGAAGGTTATCGGTTCTCTACCCTGAATGAGACGTATTGCTCGCTGAGACCCTGCAGACCTCAGCCCATGTGTATCACAAGTAGCAGCACAGGTAACTAGAAGGTTATCGGTTCTCTACCCTGAATGAGACGTATTGCTCGCTGAGACCCTGCAGACCTCAGCCCATGTGTATCACAAGTAGCAGCACAGGTAACTACAAGGTCATCAGTTCTGTACCCTGAATGAGACGTATTGCTCACTGAGACCCTGAAGACCTGAGCCCATGTGTATCACAAGTAGCAGCACAGGTAACTAGAAGGTTATCGGTTCTCTACCCTGAATGAGACGTATTGCTCGCTGAGACCCTGCAGACCTCAGCCCATGTGTATCACAAGTAGCAGCACAGGTAACTACAAGGTCATCAGTTCTGTACCCTGAATGAGACGTATTGCTCACTGAGACCCTGAAGACCTGAGCCCATGTGTATCACAAGTAGCAGCACAGGTAACTAGAAGGTTATCGGTTCTCTACCCTGAATGAGACGTATTGCTCGCTGAGACCCTGCAGACCTCAGCCCATGTGTATCACAAGTAGCAGCACAGGTAACTACAAGGTCATCAGTTCTGTACCCTGAATGAGACGTATTGCTCACTGAGACCCTGAAGACCTGAGCCCATGTGTATCACAAGTAGCAGCACAGGTAACTAGAAGGTTATCGGTTCTCTACCCTGAATGAGACGTATTGCTCGCTGAGACCCTGCAGACCTCAGCCCATGTGTATCACAAGTAGCAGCACAGGTAACTAGAAGGTTATCGGTTCTCTACCCTGAATGAGACGTATTGCTCGCTGAGACCCTGCAGACCTCAGCCCATGTGTATCACAAGTAGCAGCACAGGTAACTACAAGGTCATCAGTTCTGTACCCTGAATGAGACGTATTGCTCACTGAGACCCTGAAGACCTGAGCCCATGTGTATCACAAGTAGCAGCACAGGTAACTAGAAGGTTATCGGTTCTCTACCCTGAATGAGACGTATTGCTCGCTGAGACCCTGCAGACCTCAGCCCATGTGTATCACAAGTAGCAGCACAGGTAACTAGAAGGTTATCGGTTCTCTACCCTGAATGAGACGTATTGCTCGCTGAGACCCTGCAGACCTCAGCCCATGTGTATCACAAGTAGCAGCACAGGTAACTACAAGGTCATCAGTTCTGTACCCTGAATGAGACGTATTGCTCACTGAGACCCTGAAGACCTGAGCCCATGTGTATCACAAGTAGCAGCACAGGTAACTAGAAGGTTATCGGTTCTCTACCCTGAATGAGACGTATTGCTCGCTGAGACCCTGCAGACCTCAGCCCATGTGTATCACAAGTAGCAGCACAGGTAACTACAAGGTCATCAGTTCTGTACCCTGAATGAGACGTATTGCTCGCTGAGACCCTGCAGACCTCAGCCTATGTGTATCACAAGTAGCAGCACAGGTGGTTATGTGAAGAACAGCCCAAGTTCGTTCTCATAAACGGGAGAAAGCATCAGGCAAAATGCCTGGACAAAATAACTACTGTGAAAGGAGCTATTAGACTGAATATTTTGGGCTAGGGGAGTGCGGCCTGGTTCTTTATCCTCAACTTTAAGTTCAATTTTAACACTGAACATTTAAGCATTAATCTAATATAAACTTTATTTGTTGTTTGAAACAGGTGATAAATACTATACATTACTGGAAACCCTTTGGGTTTAAAAATTAGTAGGTTGGCACAACTTGGCGCTATTTACAAGAGTTCATTTGAAAGACACACTATTTTTGGAAATAATTGAACTTGCAAGCAATATTAAAACCATTTAAAACATAGAAGATATGTGATTAAATAGCAAATAAAAGAATGTAACTTATCTTCCGTTGCTATTTATGTTGACTAGAGAGGTTTCAGTGCTGCAGGTCGGCCGTGGCCAGAGCTTGATGGTTTGGCAGCTGTAGTTTCTAGTTTAAGAACACTATACTTTGTGATTGCGATGTCCAGCATCTCGAAATAAAGTATCTGCTTGAAGAAGGTTTCTTCTTTAGAACCAAAGTACATTTTTTAGCATATCACTGATGAGCGAAAGTAATAAGCAAGCTTTCATCTTGCGTAGCGGTGAGAACTATGATCTGAGCCTTGCAACAACTCATCTAGTTGTGACATTGATGCGTAGTAATCTCCAGCGTATCGGTGTGACGTGCTGATTACACCGTCTTACTGTAGAAGCGTACCGTCAGGTATTTGCCCCATGGAACGAAGCTTTAGAAGACTCCATGAAGTGATGCGGTATGCGGTAATGCCGTACAGGATCTTGAAGAGGAGAACCGCTGCTTAAATAGGGCGTAGAACCATCGAGAAATCCCACTGGCTGGCGGCGTCTGATTGGCCGAAGCGGAGATGTGACGACAGTCCTTCACGTAGTGGCTAGCGAGAAGCAACACCTTGCAGTAGTGAACTTGTGGCTCGGAGAGTCAACATCTATGAACAGAATGAGGTATGTGTCTTAGAAGTTTTGTTTGTAACGAGTAATCACTCGAGAATTACATTATCTATATATAAAAAGCTCAATGTTTGTCTGTCTGTCTGTCTGTCTGTCTGTCTGTTATGTATACAAATCCACACCGTTTCACCGATCTCAACCAAAATTTGTATACTTACCCTATGTAACTCTGTGAATAACACTATCCACTTAAAATTTCGGACAGACCACCCCATTTCCTGCATTTAGGCCCTTTGGCGAACATCTACACCGTTTCACCGATCCAAACCAAAATTTGTATACTTACCCTTTGCAACCCTGCGGGTAACCCTGTCCACTTGAAATTTCGGACAGACCACCCCATTCTCTGCATTTAGGCCCTTTGACCCAAATCTACACCGTTTCACCGATCAGAACCAAAATTTGTATACTTACACTTTGGTACCCTGCGAGTAACACTGTCTGCTTGAAATTGCGCACAGACCGCTCCATTCCCTGCATTTAGGCCCTTTGGCCCAAATCTACGCCGTTTCACAGATCTCAACCAAAATTTGTTATTTACCGTCTGGTACCCTGCGAGTAACACTGTTTGCTTGAAATTGCGGACAGACCACTCCATTCCCTGCATTTAGGCCCCTTGGCTTAAATCTACACCGTTTCACCGATCTGAATCAAAATGTGTATACTTACCCTTTGTAACTCTGTGAATGTCACTGTCCACCTAAAATTTCGAACAGACCACACCATTTCCTGCATTTAGGCCCTTTGGCAAAAATCTATATCGTTTCACCTATTCGGACCAAAATTTGTATACTTACCCTTTTGAACCCTGCGGGTAACCCTGTCCACTTGAAATTGCGGACAGATCACCCCATTCCCTGCATTTAGGCCCTTTGGCACAAATCTACACCGTTTCACCGTTCAGACCCAAAATTTGTATACTTACCCTTTGGTACCCTGCGAGTAACATTGTCTGCTTGAAATTGTGGACAGACCACTCCATCCCGGAAAGAGGACAGGGTACGTCCCAAAGGCAATGGAAAAAAAAGATGTAAAACCGGACCCGCTCAGGAAACCCTCAGGGTTGCCAGCTCCCGAAATCACCAGCCATGAGTCCTTGAGGAACTAGCACTATCCAGGGTGCACCAGAAGTGGTGGGGCTACACACACCCTGCCTTCTTGAGGGTCTTGAGCAAAAGACATGAGATATTAAGAAAAGAAAAAGAAGGCTGACACCTCGAAGAATGAGGCTATCAGGAATGATTAGACAAGGGCCAATTAAGGCGGGAAAGAGAAAGAGTCGCTAGGCCTCGGATACCCTGATACCATCGGGGTCGGAAGAGAACAAGAGTTTGACCAAGGGAGGCTGACAGGAAAGAGAACTGAAAGCAGCCCGGCACCAGTAAGTAGAAGCAATGCCGGACTCAGCTGGGGTCCCGTGGTCGCAAACCCACGTCCCACAAGTTGTGAGACCCTGGTGGGTGGAGGGGGAGGAGGAGGCAGGTGTGAGAATAAATCGCTGATTTATCGCGAGTTGACATGAGAGGAATGTCCAGACCCCGCCGTGTTACCTGGTATTGCTGACTATGCTGATGTTCATACAGGGTCTTTGCTCAAACCACTGTAGTGTTACGAAAGAATGAGTGATTCACCGGTCAATGTGAATAGGACCGGGAACCCCCCCCCCCCCCCCCGAACGTCTGTCATCACATATCGTCATCATCTGCGATATTCTCAGGTTCGTGCAGCTTGGACCCGAGCAGTACTCGATAAGCTCTTTCACTACACGCATCGAGTATAGGCCTAAGCCAGAAAATAACGTTCAGACTTTGGAAGACATCGAAGGTAGAAATCTGAATTACCTATATCAGATTTAAAATTACACCATGTTCTTTTAGTAGCCATTTTTCATTACCTTATTATTATCATAAGGGCAAATGACCTAGATGTTACGCCCATTATACCACTAATCACCACACACAATAAGTCTTCATCGCCTGTGAATTTTGAAATATTTCTATCACGGTAGTTTGTAAGTTTGTCGTGTCAATTCAACAGTAGTTTTCATTACCATCCTCATCAAAAGGGCAAATGGCCTAAATATTACGTCCATTATACTACTAAGTAACACCACAGTCTTCATCGCCTGTGATTTTAAAATGTGTATTTCAATTAGTTTGTAAGTTTGATATACCCGTTCAGTAGTAGTCGTCTTCATTATCATCCTCATCAAAAGGGCAAATGACCTAGATGTTACGTCCATTATACTACTAAGCAACACCAGAGTCTACCTAGCCTGTGATTTTTAAAAAAAAGTGTATTTGCATTAGTTTGTAAGGCTGATATACCCGTTCAGTAGTAGTCGTCTTCATTGTCATCCTCATCAAAAGGGAAAATGACCTAGATGTTACGTCCATTATACAGTACTACTAAGCAACACCACAGTCTTCATCGCCTGTGATTTTAAAATGTGTATTTCCATTAGTTTGTAAGTTTGATATACCCGTTCAGTAGTAGTCGTCTTCATTATCATCCTCATCAAAAGGGCAAATGACCTAGATGTTACGTCCATTATACTACTAAGCAACACCAGAGTCTTCCTCGCCGGTAATTTAAAAATATGTATTTCTATTAGAGTGTAAGTTTATTATACCCGTTCAATCTATCCATATATATAAAGCTCAATGTTTGTCTGTCTGTCTATCTGTCTGTTATGTATACAAATCCACACCGTTTCACCGATCTGAACCAAAATTTGTATACTTACCCTTCGGAACCCTGCGGGTAACCCTGTCCACTTGAAATTTCCGACAGACCACCCCATTCCCTGCATTTAAGCCCTTTGGCCCAAATCTACACCGTTTCACCGATCTCAACCAAAATGTGTATACTTACCCTATGTAACCCTGTGAATAACACTATCCACTTAACATTTCGGACAGACCACCCCATTTCCTGCATTTAGGCCCTTTGGCGAACATCTACACCGTTTCACCGATCCGAACCAAAATTTGTATACTTACCCTTTGCAACCCTGCGGGTAACCCTGTCTGCTTCAAATTTCGGACAGACCACCCCATTCTCTGCATTTAGGCCCTTTGACCCAAATCTACACCGTTTCACCGATCAGAACCAAAATTTGTATACTTACCCTTTGGTACCCTGCGAGTAACACTGTCTGCTTGAAATTGCGGACAGACCACTCCATTCCCTGCATTTAGGCCCCTTGGCTTAAATCTACACCGTTTCACCGTTCAGACCCAAAATTTGTATACTTACCCTTTGGTACCCCGTGAGTAACATTGTCTGCTTGAAATTGCGGACAGACCACTCCATTCCAGGATAGAGGACAGGGTACGTCCCAAAGCAATGGAAAAAAGGTGTAAACCCGTAAACCCTCAGGGTTGCCAGCTCCCGAAATCACCAGCCATGAGTCCTTGAGGAACTAGCACTATCCAGGGTGCACCAGAAGTGGTGGGGCTACACACACCCTGCCTTCTTGAGGGTCTTGAGCAGAAGACATGAGATATAATGAAAAGAAAAAGAAGGCTGACACCTCGAAGAATGAGGCTATCAGGAATGATTAGACAAGGGCCAATTAAGGCGGGAAAGTGAAAGAGTCGCTAGGCCTCGGATTCCCTGATACCATCGGGGTCGGAAGAGAACAAGAGTTTGACCAAGGGAGGCTGACAGGAAAGAGAACTGAAAGGAGCCCGGCACCAGTAAGTAGAAGCAATGCCGGACTCAGCTGGGTCCCGTGGTCGCAAACCCACGTCCCACAAGTTGTGAGACCCTGGTGGGTGGAGGGGAAGGAGGGGGCAGGTGTGAGAATAGCTTGCTGATTCATCGCGAGTTGACATGAGAGGAATGTCCAGACCCCCCCGTGTTACCTGGTATTGCTGACTATGCTGATGTTCATACAGGGTCTTTGCTTAAACCACTTTAGTGTTACGAAAGAATGAGTGATTCACCGATCAATGTGATTAGGACCGGGACCCCCCCCCCCCCCCGGACGTCTGTCATCACATATCGTCATCATCTGCGATATTCTCAGGTTCGTGCAGCTTGGACCCGAGCAGTACTCGATAAGCTCTTTCACTACACGCATCGAGTATAGGCCTAAGCCAGAAAATAACGTTCAGACTTTGGAAGACATCGAAGGTAGAAATCTGAATTACCTATATCAGATTTAAAATTACACCATGTTCTTTTAGTAGCCATTTTTCATTACCTTATTATTATCATAAGGGCAAATGACCTAGATGTTACGCCCATTATACCACTAATCACCACACACAATAAGTCTTCATCGCCTGTGAATTTTGAAATATTTCTATCACGGTAGTTGGTAAGTTTGTCGTGTCAATTCAACAGTACTTTTCATTACCATCCTCATCAAACGGGCAAATGGCCTAAATATTACGTCCATTATACAGTACTACTAAGTAACACCACAGCCTTCATCGCCTGTGATTTTAAAATGTGTATTTCAATTAGTTTGTAAGTTTGATATACCCGTTCAGTAGTAGTCGTCTTCATTATCATCCTCATCAAAAGGGCAAATGACCTAGATGTTACGTCCATTATACTACTAAGCAACACCAGGGTCTACCTAGCCTGTGATTTAAAAAAATTGTATTTGCATTAGTTTGTAAGGCTGATATACCCGTTCAGTAGTAGTCGTCTTCATTGTCATCGTCATCAAAAGGGAAAATGACCTAGATGTTACGTCCATTATACAGTACTACTAAGCAACACCACAGTCTTCATCGCCTGTGATTTTAAAATGTGTATTTCCATTAATTTGTAAGTTTGATATACCCGTTCAGTAGTAGTCGTCTTCATTATCATCCTCATCAAAAGGGCAAATGACCTAGATGTTACGTCCATTTTACTACTAAGCAACACCAGAGTCTTCCTCGCCGGTAATTTAAAAAATGTATTTCTATTAGAGTGTAAGTTTATTATACCTGTTCAATAGTAGTCGTCGTCAGTATCATCTGCATCAATGACGTTGAATGTTAAGGAGACTGAAATATTATCATCATTCCACCGGGCGAAACCGGGTACTACTGCTAGTCTATATATATAAAGCTCAATGTTTGTCTGTCTGTCTGTCTGTCTGTCTGTTATGTATACAAATCCACACCGTTTCACCGATCTGAACCAAAATTTGTATACTTAACCTTCGGAACCCTGCGGGTAACCCTGTCCACTTGAAATTTCCGACAGACCACCCCATTCCCTGCATTTAGGCCCTTTGGCCCAAATCTACACCGTTTCACCGATCTCAACCAAAATTTGTATACTTACCCTATGTAACCCTGTGAATAACACTATCCACTTAACATTTCGGACAGACCACCCCATTTCCTGCATTTAGGCCCTTTGGCGAACATCTACACCGTTTCACCGATCCGAACCAAAATTTGTATACTTACCCTTTGCAACCCTGCGGGTAACCCTGTCTGCTTCAAATTTCGGACAGACCACCCCATTCTCTGCATTTAGGCCCTTTGACCCAAATCTACACCGTTTCACCGATCAGAACCAAAATTTGTATACTTACCCTTTGGTACCCTGCGAGTAACACTGTCTGCTTGAAATTGCGGACAGACCACTCCATTCCCTGCATTTAGGCCCCTTGGCTTAAATCTACACCGTTTCACCGTTCAGACCCAAAATTTGTATACTTACCCTTTGGTACCCCGTGAGTAACATTGTCTGCTTGAAATTGCGGACAGACCACTCCATTCCAGGATAGAGGACAGGGTACGTCCCAAAGCAATGGAAAAAAGGTGTAAACCCGTAAACCCTCAGGGTTGCCAGCTCCCGAAATCACCAGCCATGAGTCCTTGAGGAACTAGCACTATCCAGGGTGCACCAGAAGTGGTGGGGCTACACACACCCTGCCTTCTTGAGGGTCTTGAGCAGAAGACATGAGATATTATGAAAAGAAAAAGAAGGCTGACACCTCGAAGAATGAGGCTATCAGGAATGATTAGACAAGGGCCAATTAAGGCGGGAAAGTGAAAGAGTCGCTAGGCCTCGGATTCCCTGATACCATCGGGGTCGGAAGAGAACAAGAGTTTGACCAAGGGAGGCTGACAGGAAAGAGAACTGAAAGGAGCCCGGCACCAGTAAGTAGAAGCAATGCCGGACTCAGCTGGGGTCCCGTGGTCGCAAACCCACGTCCCACAAGTTGTGAGACCCTGGTGGGTGGAGGGGAAGGAGGGGGCAGGTGTGAGAATAGCTTGCTGATTCATCGCGAGTTGACATGAGAGGAATGTCCAGACCCCCCCGTGTTACCTGGTATTGCTGACTATGCTGATGTTCATACAGGGTCTTTGCTTAAACCACTTTAGTGTTACGAAAGAATGAGTGAATCACCGATCAATGTGATTAGGACCGGGACCCCCCCCCCCCCCCCCGGACGTCTGTCATCACATATCGTCATCATCTGCGATATTCTCAGGTTCGTGCAGCTTGGACCCGAGCAGTACTCGATAAGCTCTTTCACTACACGCATCGAGTATAGGCCTAAGCCAGAAAATAACGTTCAGACTTTGGAAGACATCGAAGGTAGAAATCTGAATTACCTATATCAGATTTAAAATTACACCATGTTCTTTTAGTAGCCATTTTTCATTACCTTATTATTATCATAAGGGCAAATGACCTAGATGTTACGCCCATTATACCACTAATCACCACACACAATAAGTCTTCATCGCCTGTGAATTTTGAAATATTTCTATCACGGTAGTTGGTAAGTTTGTCGTGTCAATTCAACAGTACTTTTCATTACCATCCTCATCAAAAGGGCAAATGGCCTAAATATTACGTCCATTATACAGTACTACTAAGTAACACCACAGCCTTCATCGCCTGTGATTTTAAAATGTGTATTTCAATTAGTTTGTAAGTTTGATATACCCGTTCAGTAGTAGTCGTCTTCATTATCATCCTCATCAAAAGGGCAAATGACCTAGATGTTACGTCCATTATACTACTAAGCAACACCAGGGTCTACCTAGCCTGTGATTTAAAAAAATTGTATTTGCATTAGTTTGTAAGGCTGATATACCCGTTCAGTAGTAGTCGTCTTCATTGTCATCGTCATCAAAAGGGAAAATGACCTAGATGTTACGTCCATTATACAGTACTACTAAGCAACACCACAGTCTTCATCGCCTGTGATTTTAAAATGTGTATTTCCATTAATTTGTAAGTTTGATATACCCGTTCAGTAGTAGTCGTCTTCATTATCATCCTCATCAAAAGGGCAAATGACCTAGATGTTACGTCCATTTTACTACTAAGCAACACCAGAGTCTTCCTCGCCGGTAATTTAAAAATATGTATTTCTATTAGAGTGTAAGTTTATTATACCTGTTCAATAGTAGTCGTCGTCAGTATCATCTGCATCAATGACGTTGAATGTTAAGGAGACTGAAATATTATCATCATTCCACCGGGCGAAGCCGGGTACTACTGCTAGTCTATATATATAAAGCTCAATGTTTGTCTGTCTGTCTGTCTGTCTGTCTGTTATGTATACAAATCCACACCGTTTCACCGATCTGAACCAAAATTTGTATACTTACCCTTCGGAACCCTGCGGGTAACCCTGTCCACTTGAAATTTCCGACAGACCACCCCATTCCCTGCATGTAGGCCCTTTGGCCCAAATCTACACCGTTTCACCGATCTCAACCAAAATTTGTATACCTACCCTATGTAACCCTGTGAATAACACTATCCACTTAACATTTCGGACAGACCACCCCATTTCCTGCATTTAGGCCCTTTGGCGAACATCTACACCGTTTCACCGATCCGAACCAAAATTTGTATACTTACCCTTTGCAACCCTGCGGGTTACCCTGTCTGCTTCAAATTTCGGACAGACCACCCCATTCTCTGCATTTAGGCCCTTTGACCCAAATCTACACCATTTCACCGATCAGAACCAAAATTTGTATACTTACCCTTTGGTACCCTGCGAGTAACACTGTCTGCTTGAAATTGCGGACAGACCACTCCATTCCCTGCATTTAGGCCCCTTGGCTTAAATCTACACCGTTTCACCGATCTGAACCAAAATGTGTATCCTTACCCTTTGTAACTCTGTGAATGTCACTGTCCACCTAAAATTTCGGACAGACCACCCCATTTCCTACATTTAGGCCCTTTGGCAAAAATCTATATCGTTTCACCTATTCGGACCAAAATTTGTATACTTACCCTTTCGAACCCTGCGGGTAACCCTGTCCACTTGAAATTGCGGACAGATCACCCCATTCCCTGCATTTAGGCCCTTTGGCACAAATCTACACCGTTTCACCGTTCAGACCCAAAATTTGTATACTTACCCTTTGGTACCCTGCGAGTAACATTGTCTGCTTGAAATTGTGGACAGACCACTCCATTCCCGGATAGAGGACAGGGTACGTCCCAAAGCAATGGAAAAAAAGGTGTAAAACCGGACCCGCTCAGGAAACCCTCAGGGTTGCCAGCTCCCGAAATCACCAGCCATGAGTCCTTGAGGAACTAGCACTATCCTGGGTGCACCAGAAGTGGTGGGGCCACACACACCCTGCCTTCTTGAGGGTCTTGAGCAGAAGACATGAGATATTATGAAAAGAAAAAGAAGGCTGACACCTCGAAGAATGAGGCTATCAGGAATGATTAGACAAGGGCCAATTAAGGCGGGAAAGTGAAAGAGTCGCTAGGCCTCGGATACCCTGATACCATCGGGGTCGGAAGAGAACAAGAGTTTGACCAAGGGAGGCTGACAAGAAAGAGAACTGAAAGGAGCCCGGCACAAGTAAGTAGAAGCAATGCCAGACTCAGCTGGGGTCCCGTGGTCGCAAACCCACGTCCCACAAGTTGTGAGACCCTGGTGGGTGGAGGGGTAGGAGGGGGCAGGTGTGAGAATAGCTTGCTGATTCATCGCGAGTTGACATGAGAGGAATGTCCAGACCCCGCCGTGTTACCTGGTATTGCTGACTATGCTGATGTTCATACAGGGTCTTTGCTCAAACCACTTTAGTGTTACGAAAGAATGAGTGATTCACCGGTCAATGTGAATAGGACCGGGACCCCCCCCCCCAAACCCGAACATCTGTCATCACATATCGTCATCATCTGCGATATTCTCAGGTTCGTGCAGCTTGGACCCGAGCAGTACTCGATAAGCTCTTTCACTACACGCATCGAGTATAGGCCTAAGCCAGAAAATAACGTTCAGACTTTGGAAGACATCGAAGGTAGAAATCTGAATTACCTATATCAGATTTAAAATTACACCATGTTCGTTTAGTAGCCGTTTTTCATTCCCTTATTATTATCATAAGGACAAATGACCTAGATGTTACGCCCATTATACCACTAATCACCACACACAATAAGTCTTCATCGCCTGTGAATTTTGAAATATTTCTATCACGGTAGTTGGTAAGTTTGTCGTGTCAATTCAACAGTAGTTTTCATTACCATCCTCATCAAAAGGGCAAATGGCCTAAATATTACGTCCATTATACAGTACTACTAAGTAACACCACAGCCTTCATCGCCTGTGATTTTAAAATGTGTATTTCAATTAGTTTGTAAGTTTGATATACCCGTTCAGTAGTAGTCGTCTTCATTATCATCCTCATCAAAAGGGCAAATGACCTAGATGTTACGTCCATTATACTACTAAGCAACACCAGAGTCTACCTAGCCTGTGATTTTAAAAAATTGTATTTGCATTAGTTTGTAAGGCTGATATACCCGTTCAGTAGTAGTCGTCTTCATTGTCATCCTCATCAAAAGGGAAAATGACCTAGATGTTACGTCCATTATACAGTACTACTAAGCAACACCACAGTCTTCATCGCCTGTGATTTTAAAATGTGTATTTCCATTAGTTTGTAAGTTTGATATACCCGTTCAGTAGTAGTCGTCTTCATTATCATCCTCATCAAAAGGGCAAATGACCTAGATGTTACGTCCATTATACTACTAAGCAACACCAGAGTCTTCCTCGCCGGTAATTTAAAAATATGTATTTCTATTAGAGTGTAAGTTTATTATACCTGTTCAATAGTAGTCGTCGTCAGTATCATCTGCATCAATGACGTTGAATGTTAAGGAGACTGAAATATTATCATCATTCCACCGGGCGAAGCCGGGTACTACTGCTAGTATATTATAAACATAAATGTGATTAAATACATTAATAGTTCGGTGGTCTCAAAAGCATTTGGCCGACAAATGCGGCAAGAAAAAAAACACACTATAAACATCACGAAAGTGATCAACAGGTAACTGCAAGGTCATCAGTTCTGTACCCTGAATGAGACGTATTGCTCACTGAGATCCTGCAGACCTCAGCCCATGTGTATCACAAGTAGGAGCACAGGTAACTACAAGGTCATAAGTTCTGTACCCTGAATGAGACGTATTGCTCGCTGAGGCCCTGCAGACCTCAGCCCATGTGTATCAAAGGTAGCAGTACAGGTAACTACAAGGTCATCATTTCTGTGTCCTGAATGAGACGTATTGCTCGCTGAGGCCCTGCAGACCTCAGCCCATGTGTATCACAAGTAGCAGTACAGGTAACTACAAGGTCATCAGTTATGTACCCTGAATGAGACGTATTGCTCGCTGAGGCCCTGCAGACCTCAGCCCATGTGTATCACAAGTAGCAGCACAGGTAACTACAAGGTCATCAGTTCTGTACCCTGAATGAGACGTATTGCTCGCTGAGACCCAGCAGACCTCAGCCCATGTGTATCACAAGTAGCAGCACAGGTAACTAGGAGCACAGGTAACTACAAGGTCATAAGTTCTGCACCCTGAATGAGACGTATTGCTCGCTGAGACCCTGCAGACCTCAGCCCATGCGTATTTCAACTAGGAGCACAGGTAACTACAAGGTCATCAGTTATGTACCCTGAATGAGACGTATTGCTCGCTGAGACCCTGCAGACCTCAGCCCATGTGTATCACAAGTAGCAGCACAGGTAACTACAAGGTCATCAGTTCTGCACCCTGAATGAGACGTATTGCTCGCTGAGGCCCTGCAGACCTCAGCCCATGTGTATCACAACTAGGAGCACAGGTAACTACAAGGTCATCAGTTCTGTACCCTGAATGAGACGTATTGCTCGCTGAGGCCCTTCAGACCTCAGCCCATGTGCATCACACGTAGCAGCACAGGTAACTACAAGGTCATAAGTTCTGTACCCTGAATGAGACGTATTGCGCACTGAGACCCAGCAGACCTCAGCCCATGTGTATCACAAGTAGCAGCACAGGTAACTAGGAGCACAGGTAACTACAAGGTCATAAGTTCTGTACCCTGAATGAGACGTATTGCTCGCTGAGACCCTGCAGACCTCAGCCCATGTGTATCACAAGTAGCAGCACAGGTAACTACAAGGTCATCAGTTCTGTGTCCTGAATGAGACGTATTGCTCGCTGAGACCCAGCAGACCTCAGCCCATGTGTATCACAAGTAGCAGCACAGGTAACTAGGAGCACAGGTAACTACAAGGTCATAAGTTCTGCACCCTGAATGAGACGTATTGCTCGCTGAGGCCCTGCAGACCTCAGTCCATGTGTATCACAACTAGGAGCACAGGTAACTACAAGGTCATCAGTTCTGTACCCTGAATGAGACGTATTGCTCGCTGAGGCCCTGAAGACCTCAGCCCATGTGTATCACAACTAGGAGCACAGGTAACTACAAGGTCATCAGTTCTGTACCCTGAATGAGACGTATTGCTCGCTGAGACCCTGCAGACCTCAGCCCATGTGTATCACAAGTAGCAGCACAGGTAACTACAAGGTCATCAGTTCTGTGTCCTGAATGAGACGTATTGCTCGCTGAGACCCAGCAGACCTCAGCCCATGTGTATCACAAGTAGCAGCACAGGTAACTAGGAGCACAGGTAACTACAAGGTCATAAGTTCTGCACCCTGAATGAGACGTATTGCTCGCTGAGGCCCTGCAGACCTCAGTCCATGTGTATCACAACTAGGAGCACAGGTAACTACAAGGTCATCAGTTCTGTACCCTGAATGAGACGTATTGCTCGCTGAGACCCTGCAGACCTCAGCCCATGTGTATCACAAGTAGCAGCACAGGTAACTACAAGGTCATCAGTTCTGTGTCCTGAATGAGACGTATTGCTCGCTGAGACCCAGCAGACCTCAGCCCATGTGTATCACAAGTATCAGCACAGGTAACTAGGAGCACAGGCAACTACAAGGTCATAAGTTCTGTACCCTGAATGAGACGTATTGCTCGCTGATACCCTGCAGACCTCAGCCCATGTGTATCACAAGTAGCAGCACAGGTAACTACAAGGTCATCAGTTCTGCACCCTGAATGAGACGTATTGCTCGCTGAGGCCCTGCAGACCTCAGCCCATGTGTATCACAACTAGGAGCACAGGTAACTACAAGGTCATCAGTTCTGTACCCTGAATGAGACGTATTGCTCGCTGAGGCCCTGCAGACCTCAGCCCATGTGTATCGCAAGTAGCAGCACAGGTAACTACAAGGTCATCAGTTCTGTGTCCTGAATGAGACGTATTGCTCGCTGAGACCCAGCAGACCTCAGCCCATGTGTATCACAAGTATCAGCACAGGTAACTAGGAGCACAGGCAACTACAAGGTCATAAGTTCTGTACCCTGAATGAGACGTATTGCTCGCTGATACCCTGCAGACCTCAGCCCATGTGTATCACAAGTAGCAGCACAGGTAACTACAAGGTCATCAGTTCTGCACCCTGAATGAGACGTATTGCTCGCTGAGGCCCTGCAGACCTCAGCCCATGTGTATCACAACTAGGAGCACAGGTAACTACAAGGTCATCAGTTCTGTACCCTGAATGAGACGTATTGCTCGCTGAGGCCCTGCAGACCTCAGCCCATGTGTATCACAACTAGGAGCACAGGTAACTACAAGGTCATCAGTTCTGTTCCCTGAATGAGACGTATTGCTCGCTGAGGCCCTGCAGACCTCAGCCCATGTGTATCACAAGTAGCAGCACAGGTAACTACAAGGTCATCAGCTGGACCACATTCATTTCTTGGAAGGGTAAACCTGATTGAGAAACTGTATGCAGGGTGTCCTCCTTCTTCTCTTTGTCCTTCTCCTGCTCCTCCTTCTTCTCTTTCTACTTCTCCTCCTCTTTCTATTTATCTAAAGAAGCTAGGAAGTTAAAAAGAATCCAGAAGAGAGGCAGACAAGTCGAAGACAACCCAGATGATTCTGAATATGGGTCTGGTGCACAAACACTTATCTTTAAGAGCGTTTTTCTTCACTTTTTTTTCGAGACAATTATTTCTTTCTCTCAGGAAGTATTAACATTACCGCTCTGATTTTTTTCAGTAATTCAATATGATCAACTAAATGATTGTATGTCTTCTTTTGATTTTATCATCAATAGAAAAAATAATATTTTATGTTTTCGTAGAGAAAATTTTTGAAAAAATTAACATTTGAAAAAAAAATATTCATTAACACACATTTCCAAAAATAACCATATAAAATATAAATCTAAATATTTGTAAGGTTTTGTTTTAATGAGAAACAGGAACATGAAGTTGACAAATTTAACATGGCGGAGATAGGTCTTACAACCTCCCCTTAAGAGGTGATAGAATTGGTTAATCTAAAGCGAAAACATTTGATGAGCATGTGCTTTATTTCCAATAGTTTCCGAGATACAGACCGTATTGTGTAATTGTACTAAGGTGGCCATGGTAGCCAGTTGCCATGGTGACGTTTGACGTTGTATCGGTCCCGGATGTGATGTCGCATGGCCACCAAGGTCACCTGACCTTACTCCGCTGGATTATTGTTTGTGGGGTTGGTTAGGGAATGAAGTCTACAGGGAAAAGTGTAAAAAAGGGAGGACTTGCTTACTCGCATATTAACCCTTTATAGTGCAGAATAGTACAACAGTAAATATATTTCATTTGTATTTATTTACATTTAATTATTTATCCTAATTATTATTATTTTTATTAATTACTTTAATTTTTGTTTTCCTTAAAATTTTCATGCTCATAATTAGTTTTATAATGTTACAATTAAGATGGTAAAATTAATAGAGATTTCTTTTTATAAGCTTATCCACTATCACAATTTAGAGGCATATTAAGCACTATGAAACAATTAAAGATAGTCAACAGTTAAAATTAAAAATGCATTATATTATATCATTTTCTATTTTTTACTTTTTATTTTAATTGTTTTTATTATAACATTAATCTAGCCCCTAGGTCAAGGAGATAAACTAATAATATTTGGTTAACAGAAACATTAACTCTTGCATTAGTTGAAATATGAATGAAAGATTCAACCATCTGCATCCTTGAAAATATAAATTGTCCTTTTGGTAGCTGGTTAATATTGTTTTACCCTTGTTGTGGGGGTAGAAACAGGGGGTGAGTAGGTGTGGAGGGTGGTGTGTGGTCTGGGGATTTCTAACGGGTGGGATGTATTGTCAGGTGAGTGTTGAAAGGCGTAGTGGGTGAAAGGATAAAGATCTACGAATGAGGGCTCACAAGCAAGGGCTGCTCCCTAGGGGTGAAGGTACTCTCTTGCAACTAAAGTAGGAGCGAGCGAAGCTATAACTTGGCTGCTGACACTGCGTTACGAGCAAGGCGCTTTAGAGGACAAGGTCGCTTGGCGTGAGTGAACTAATAGTGCTGACTCAGTACTTTGTTCTACAAGTAAAGTGTGAGTGGGGAAGCGGGCTGTGAAGTAGGGCGAGGACACAATAACAACAATTGGGCTTCTATGATAAAAGTGTATTACTAAGAGCTGTAGTATGAATGTAACTGCTTCCCTGGAATAAGGGATAGCTTTGAACAAGTATAGTGTACAATGTAGTAAGGTGTGGTAAAGTGGAAGGATGACAAACAATTAGGGAAAGCCTGAGAAGTACACACTCACCTGCGGCACGGAGACGTCACTCGGCGGTCGGGCAGCGATTCTCGAGAAGACAGACATCCCCCTCCTAGCGGGATGTCTTTTTATGTGTTTCCGTACTGCTGAGTGTTGCAGGATTGGCAAACTACCGTTCTGGTAAACATTTCCTGTGTATTTGTTTATGTGGGAGGGAAGCGCTTTGCTAATAGCTGTGGCAAGCTCTGCTAGCTTGGTGTGGAAAGAAGTGTGTTGCTGTTGTTGCTTACAGCTTTAGGGATGGTTTCCGGGGTGAAATGGTGTAGGGTGTTGGCCAGATGGCGTAGATAGCAGGGGTGTGTTTAGGGATGATTATAGATGTATAGATGTAGTATTATTCGTAGACTAGTTGTAGATAGATGTCTGGAGTGTAGTAGCCATATGGATATCTCTCTTAAGGGCGCTATGTGCCCCTAGGGCCCTAACAATATACTGACCACTACTGTCGACCAAGATATTATGTGCACTCGAGTTTGAAGGTTGTTTGTGAAGTAACCAATAGACCTACATAAAATCCAATAACATCATCATTTTCTTCGTTTTTATTTTACGTTAGTTCATGTAGATTTGGAATTTTCAATTTATATTTTAATATTTTTTATCGCAGTTGGAACACAAAAAGTGCCCATTTTAAAGCGTGTTTCAACCATGCGTCACATTTAAGAATTATTATCTCACAAACCCGTCATCAGATCGAATCCAAATTTTAACACAATATACATTGGAATGTTGTTTAACTGGTTTATTAATTTCAACATTTGCTGCATCCAAGAAACACAGTTGTTATCATTTTTGTAAGGTACCTTTTTCTCGCCTCGGGGTCCTTGGAAAATGTAGTTCTTGGTCACGTTGTAATCCTTATACATCAAAAACGTTATACTGTATGACTGTGAAATACATAAATTAATTCAATTATTTTATATCGGTTTGTATTTGTACGGAGAAGCAAAACATGGTTCACCAGTTAGCCGCTCCGGGGAAAGCTGTACAGCGTTGCCAAGATGGAGCCCATCACACGTCATGGCGCACCTCGCTCGAAAGTATGATGTATAAGGATTACAACGCGACCAAGTACTACATTTTCCAACGACACTGAACGGAGAAAAAGTTACCTTACACAAATGATAATAACTTTGTTTCTTGGACACACAAAATTTTGAAATTAATATACCAATTATACAACAATCCAATGTATATTGTGTTAAAATTTGGATTCGATATGATGACGGGTTTGTGAGATAATAATTCGTAAATTTGACGCATGGTTGATACACGCTTAAAAACGGGCACTTTTTGTGTTCCAACTGACAAGTGAGATAAAAAATATTAAATTAAAAATTCCAAACCTTCATGAACTAACGTAAAATAGAACGACGAAAATGATGATGTTACTGGATTTTATGTAGGTCTATTGGTTACTTTACAAACAACCTTCAAACTCGAGTGCATATAATATTTTTGTCGACAGTAATCTATAAGGGTGAAATGCTTGTGCGCTCATTAAAGAAGAGAGACATCAGCTCTGATTAAAAACTCAACATCTGACTCTAAGAGCTGCAAAATGCATTCAACTTGGTGGGGGGATTTTTGAGAACAAGTTGTAAAGGAAAATACACAATTACATAATACGGTCTGTATCTCGGTAACTATTGCAAATAAAGCACATGTAATGACCAATTCTATCACCTCTTAACGTATGGCCCTTCCTCCCGGGAAACCCTGTTCTTCCTAAGCTGGAATGTAAGAATGAGTCCATTTTAAAGTGCGCAATAATAAACATGCAACATTTCATTTGCCTCAATCGTCCACTACGTGCCTATTGGCTGTTTTGTCCTCACATCTGTCAGCGTTGACAGTGTTTCATACCGTTGGAAGGACGGTCGATATATCTGAATTGTGTCTGTTTGTGCTTTGTCTTGCTACTATGTGTGTAATAATGATATTCCAATGTATATTAATGATAATAATAATAATAAGGATAATGATTTTAATGAGGGAATGTGGAAAATCTTACCTGAGACGCTTCTGGGGGTGCGCACTCCACAAGGGTGTGGGATTGTTACCCACTAAAAACCACACACCCTTCTACCACGACGTGTGTCTCCGCCCCGGAACCGCTCTCGCATCATTTCAGAGCGGCCTCGCGCGAGAAGCCTCTTATGCTTCTTCTTCTTCTTCTTCGTTCAATTGTCCTTT
Source organism: Meconema thalassinum (assembly GCA_946902985.2). Classification (NCBI taxonomy): domain Eukaryota; kingdom Metazoa; phylum Arthropoda; class Insecta; order Orthoptera; family Tettigoniidae; genus Meconema; species Meconema thalassinum. The sequence goes on along the minus strand of OX336394.1, from coordinate 11,080,662 downwards.
ATCGCTCATAAGAATCTAAGTCCCTCCTATTTTGCCGCAAAGTACCTTCACATACACTGATACCTGATCCCAGGATTCTTGACTTTGCAGCATAACATGGACGATGTTGTTTGGAGTAAGTTCTCCCTGCTCAGTTCTCTGTGGCAGCCAATGGCCACAAACAAAGAAAATGTGGAGTGCGTCACCGATGGCATAATGCGCACCGGACTGCTCGCTCGCTCTATTCTGTGGAGGAATTTTTTGAAGTATCCATAAACTGTCAAGAACTGTGAGAGGTAATATAGTTCACTTCACCATGATTCCGGTCGACCCAGTTAGCTAGAGATGGTATCAGCTTCTTCGCCCATTTCCCTCTGGAATCACCTTCCCATCCCTGTTGACATCGATCCATGCTGTGGCTTATAGCTAGCTCCTTTGCCCGTTTCCTTCCCAGCCCTCCTTGGGCACGCCAGATCTCCTGTATTTCTGAGGCTAGTAAGTGAATAGGAGCTAGACTACTGCTGCTACTATGAGAACCGCAGGCTCAGACACCGTGCAATATGCGCATGCTGCTCTCCGCTGTACTGCCGCCATCCTTCTCCGATACTTTTCAAACTTCCAGGACTCAGCCCAGATTTCGGAACCGTATAGAATGATCGATTTGACAGTCGAATAAGAGGCCGCAGTTTACTGGGTGTCTGGCCTCTAATATTGCCCATTAGTGGATGGATTTTGCCACCTTGTCTGTTATCCGCTGAATGTGGTTCCAGGATGTGAGCTTGGTATAAAGCGTTGTGCTCATAGATGTTTCGATGCCCATCTGCTCGACCCGCATCGGCACGAGGGTACCAATCCTTCTTCTTGTCAGAAGGACAATTTCCGTTTTATCGTCTGCCAATTCTAATCTGTGATTCGTCTTCCATTCTTTTATCCGCTGCATCACGTGGTTCAGTTTATGTTGATCCATCTCCAAGTTACGATTTGCTATCAAAGCAGCCACGTCATCAGCATAAACCACAAGTGTCGCGTCTTCTGGCATCTCTAGCCGTAATAAGCCATCGTGCGTGATGTTCCAAAGGTGATGTTGATGATAATAATAATAATGATGATTTATTTATTCGTATCAGAAGTATACATTTTAAAAAGATGATAATAACACACATATCATATAGTGTCTGACAAAAATTAAACCAAGTCACGGGCATTAGGTGTCGCAGCCATCAAGTCCTCCATTGTGCAACTAAAAGGACACTTGCTGCAATTTATGAAATGGACTGTGGTTTGGACTTCACCACAGTGACATAGCCTGGATGTGCCAGGAAAAGCCCATATTGTTTCTTGATCTACCAACACCAGTGTGAAGCCTATTCAATGACTTCCACGTATACCAGTGTTGCTCATGTCCTGGAAGGAGATGTTCAATCGGTAGCATCCAGCCATCAAGTTGAGTATTTCTAGATCTCCATAATCGTGTAGATCTTCTGTTGTATTTAGGAAACTCCTCCTAGACCTCAGTCGTCGATGGACAGGTTCATATCCGTACAATGAGGTAATTGCTATAGTTCTTTCAGTCATGGCTGCAACTTCTCTTCAAATTTCTGGTGGGGCGATTCCAGAGGAACAGTAGATTCTATCTCGTGGTGTTGGTCTCAAACAGCCAGTGATAAGTCGGCATGTTTCATTTAGAGAAGTGTCAATTATTTAGCATGACTGGAACTGTACAAAACAGGACAAGCGTACTCTGCAGCGGAGTAACACAGAGCCAGGGCTGTAGTTCGCATCGTCTTTGGCTGTGTACCCCAATTGGTTCCAGACAGTTTGCGAAGGATGTTTTTTTCTAGCTGACAATTCCTGCTAATGATGATGATGATAATGATGATGATTATGATGATGATGATGATGATGATGGATGATGATGATAATAATGAACGTATGATCTCAGCTACCATGGTGCAGATCTCTTGACTTGAAGCCATTGAGGCGATCCACTGTCCAATGTTGACGTTGTGTTTATCACTGCACTGGGCGACCTGTGGCTAACATATAATTAATCTTGTCTTGTAGTCACCAAACGTGACACGAATCCACATCGTAAGACTTGGAGTGCCGTGGCTTTCTGACTTTCTCGATAGTGAATTGATCGGGCCAAGTTTGAGTTCCTATGGCAAAACTCTACCACAGTCAATGTGTGTGTGTTCTAGCATTTCACGTGTAGGATTTCCATGTGATCTGAGCCTATCTACGTAAAACGTGCGTTCACTGCACTGATACACTCTTTAAACCTTGTTTTGGAAGTGGACTTGCGTGTAGGGGGACCTTGAGTGGCAGTCTTCTGTTCTTCACCTGCTGTGTTCGAGTGCCAGATTTACAGCGTATGTTTTGGTATGTTCCAGTTTTGAGACCGACAACCAAAGCCCCGTGGATCTATATCGGTTGAGAAGTGTCGTCACATCTTAGACACGGTGGATGGAGAGGGCGACCTGTATTGTGTATTGCATCTGTAAATAAATATATACATACTATAAAATAGTTTTCAATTTTATCTGTCTGCCTTCTGTTTGTTCGGGATAATCTTGGGAATCACTGGCCAGATTTTGATGCGGCTTTCGCCATTCTATGAAGCATCTTCGACAAAGGTTCGTATATGTAGAGACATTCATCCATCACCAAGGGAAGTGACGCAAGTCGACAAAATCAGCAACGTCCGTGCGCCTCTTCAGCTTACCCTAGTTAAACTGTTAAACTGTTGTTCAGCATAAAACACTCAGCGACAGCAAATATATACACATGCAAGAGTTTTAACCCGGACAGGTGGCACACATTGATGCAACGTGACATATGGCACGGGGGACTTTCTGACCCCAATGATGGAATTTGCTCTGATAGGAAAATTACTAAGTTTTATGTATCATACATTGATGTATTGGGTTTATTAACTGCATGATATGCATGATATTTTATTGAAAATAAATGCTTATGAGCTTCACAGCATAGGCTAGCAAAGAATATACATGAATCCATAGATACCACACTAGCACAGGTTATGAAATAAATTGTATACACCCAATAAGTACACGGAGCTAAGTATTACGATGTGCCCTGAAGCTAAATGAAACACCAAGGAACAACCCAACCAATATTTACAAAACTTTAGAAAAATCAGACTTTCAATAAATCAATAATCCCTGATCCCTCTTTCTAAGAATGAAGGCCTTTCACTACAATGTTACTGACCTCAGACTAACGGCAAGGAATGTGGGGAGAGGTTTGTGGTAGCCACAAGTTTAGAAACAAGCACACACTAACAAAATGAATTTGCGGCAGGTCACTAAAGACCCCGCGCCACCACTCCCAGGTTAAATGACAATTCGCCAGCTACTAATTGCAACTTAAAGCATTTAGCCTACAGTGAACTACGTATTTAAGATAGATATACCGTATACTAATTAAATTTACCTTTTAATACTATTATGTTATATTATCTTGGTACAGTTATCCAACAAGATGGTGGACTGGAGGAGGAAATAAAGAGCAGGATACGGTCGGGATGGTTCAACTGGAGGAAAACATCAAGTGTACTGTGAGACAAGAAGGTACCAGAAAAAATAAAAGGGAAGGTACACAAGGCCGTGGTGAGACCAGCAATGATATACGGGGCAGAAACCTGGCAGAAGACAAAGAGATGGGCAAGTGGACATACAAGCCTGGACAAAGTGAGAAATGAAGTGATTAGGAGACGACTTAGCGTGGTGCAAGTTTCTGAGAAAGTCAGAGAAGCTGGCCTCAGATGGTATGGCCATGTTAAGAGAAGAGATCAAGATTATGTGGGTAATAGGATGATGGAAATGCTTCCAGCAGGGAAACGGAGTCGAGGAAGACCAAAAAGGCGATGGATGGACAGCATTCAACAAAGCATGAAACAGCGGGGCTTGTGGAGAAAATGGTCTGGGATAGAACAACGTGGAGGAGGAATATCCGCATCAGCGACCCCACATAAGTGCGATTAATCATGCTGGAGAAGAAGAAGATGTTATATTATTTAATGTAACATGTCCTCAGCCCTCAATGGGGACATATTCAGCAAGGGTTGCTTTGCTCTAACTTAACATAATACATTGGATATATAACGAAAAGACACATAGCAAACTTACTTATGGAAGGAAGGGTCGAGGACAAGAATTGTAGGGGTACACCAAGGTTAGAATATGTTTAACAGATTGCCTCGGATGTAGGGTGTGGTAGCTATGTAGAAATTAGACGATTAGCTCAGGACAGGGATGCATGGAGAGCTGCATAACACCAGTCAAGAGACTGATTGAATTAAAAGAGAGAACGAATAATGGAATTGAAACAAACACAATATTCAACATCGAGTGTGAAGTTTATTTTGTGGGCTCTGTAGCCGTGTTTGGTGAAGCAGCGCAAGGCAGAGCACTTGTATGAGCTCCAAGAAGGTAATTTAATCTCACTGACGAGTATGTTGTAACATTTGCGCGTGTTGGACCATCAAGCTCAATCGCTTTCATCAAAGGCTGTGGAAACTAACTTCAAGTTACAATACATTACCTATCAAAGGCTTCATAGCAAAGCTTCTAGCACATCATCTGCCACTTGTATCTCACTTAAAATACCTAATCAAAAGAATGCTTTACATAGCCATCTTCCCAATTAAATTGGGTGGGAATAACACTTGAGTGAAGAAACAAATAAGAGGATTTTTAATGGAAACAGAGCCTATTTTGCCAATCTGAAACTCATTAAGTCGCAATTGTTGTCGTATAAAATAAAACTCAAAATTTACAAGAGAGTGAACACATCATCACACGCCCCCGCGGCAGTTTGCCGCGTTTGAACAATAATGCAAATATTTTCCTTATTTGTTTCCAGGAAGTAGAGGGCAGTCAGGTATTCCTCACCCCACATCTATGCATAACGACCGTGGTTGTCACTGAGTGCTGTCGATGTCAGTTGACACTTATGTTGGTGGTGTCTCATTGTATGAGCATATTGCTAACGGGCGTGTTCTCGCGTATATTTAATATGAAAGAGTTGTAATATTCGTATTTTCTTGTTTGTGTTATTACCTGGAAATGGATCCGTACGAAGTGTAAGAAGCTACAGCGAGAGATTTAGTGGACAGTGTTCCAGAATGTCATTCAAGTGAATTAGGTGAAGACAATTTATTATTCTGATTACAGTGACGTCGATGAAATAGACATTTTAAAGCACGTTGATAGTGACTCAGAGGAGAATGTTTCAGAAGTAATATTGCAGCCGTGTGAATATGGTGTCGATCAACACCCCCCACCATCCAATGAAGAGGCACTGAACCTCTCAGTAGGCCCTCAGCAAGAACCTCACCATCAGTGTCGTTCGCTTGAATTTGCATTCCATTACTCTATATCCTGCAGTTACTTGTAATACCGGTACTTATCGTGTACTTACAATGGTCTTGTCTTAAAATAATGGAATGTATTTGAAAATGACCAATTATATACTTTGCGGTAATTTGCTAACAGGGCGTGCTCTCGCGTTTGTAAAATATCTGATAGTACTTATAATGATATAAAGTTCTAAATAGCATTTTATGGTAAGTAAATTTTGTTTCTAAAGATGATTTAAATTTTTTATGATTGTATTTTTCACTTTAAAATTATTGTTACAATTTATTAAGTATGTGAGCAAATTGTCGTAGGGCGTAAAATAGAGGGGGCGTGTGATGATGATCTGTTAACTTATGGCTCAGAAACATGGAATATGTCGGTTCAGAATTGCAATAAACTTAGGGTGTTTGAGAGGAAAATAATACGGAGAATGTATGGTGCTGAATTGGATAGAGGAGAATGGAAGATACAAACTAATAGAGAAATAGATGATATCCTCAAAAGCGCAGACAATGTTCGATATATCAAATCACAAAGACTACGATGGCTTGGCCACTTTGAGAGGATGGAAGACAAAAGCCAGAATGGAAAGAAGACGACGCAAGTCGGGCAAGAGTGCCTCATTCAACAACTGGACTTGGTCGTATGATGATATTTTTGGCATAACAGAACACTAGAAGACTTGCTCGACCATGTTGAAACACGTTGTGACCTTGAACACACTGCGTCTCGCTTGGGAAGCCCATAGTAGTTGAGATATTGCAGAGCAGGTAAGTCGTTTTCTCGGAATTTTTTCATTGTTTTGCCATGGAACTTTCATGTTCAGGTATGTAATGATATTGTTAGCCTATTTTCATATTATGAAAAAAAATAGGCTTATGAGATCACCTTTTGTCCGTGTGTGTGTGTGTGCGTCCACCCCTAATAACTTCTAAACGGCTGGAGCGACTTCAATGAAACTCGGTAAGATCATAGCACCATTCAGGCCGAAACCGACCGTGCGCTTCAAATTTTATTATGTCTCACCAATCCAACATGGCGGCTGTGCGAAATAATTCACCAGCATTCAATATCTCCGAAACTATTACCGATATCATACTGAAATTTTGTACGGTGATAAAGGGAACTACTAGAAGTTCGCCTATCACCTTTCAAACACCCGGTAACTACAAAACCAACATGGCGGCCAAGCGAAATTGAGACTTTTAAATAGACTTTTCTCGCGATTTAACCATCAAAACGTAATAAAACATGGTACAGCAAATGTTTATACACATTGAAATGCACTGGCGTCTAATTTAGTTCAATTGTTTACATAACCTCAAAATGGCGGCTGTGCGAAATATTTCACTGGCATTCAATATCTCCGAAACTATTTATGTTATCACCCTGAAATTTTGCACGGTGATAAAGGGAACTGCTACAAGTTTATCTATGTAATACCGTATTAAAAAACCTGTAAAGTACAAAACAAATATGGCGGCCAAGTGAAGTTGAAACATTTGAATAGACTTTTCTCGCGATTTAACCATCTGAGCGCAGTGAAATGTGGTACAGTAAATGATCATACATATTGTAATACACTGGCATCTAATTTAGTTCAATTGTTTACATAACCTGAAGATGGCGGCTGTGCGAAATTTTTAAATTAAGTTTTTATTTCTTGTGTCGTAATCATGCGATCGAAGTGAAAGTTTGAATAATGAAGCTACGCATTAATTTTCCTTTATTGCTACATACATATAACAATCCAAAATGGCGACCATCTGAAATATTTTGATGGTTCTCAATATCTACGAATCTATCACAACAATCAAACTGAAATTTTGTATGTTGATAGAGGCAATTAACATTAGTAGGATATATGAAAATAGGCTGTTTAGTTCTTCACGGAACTACTTGTTAGTTTTTATACAGTGTGGTCCAGCAGCCCCTTTTTTTTGGAGGAAGGCAACCCAACTAACGCGTATATCACAGTCATCCTAAAAACATTAGTACCTGCTCCTTTACGTCCATTGTACAACTTTACCGTTGAGTACATCCTCGCGAATATAGTAGAAATCAATAGTGGCAGTGTTCTTTCAATGACCTCAAATAAAATGCATGATTGAAACGATCAGAGCTCCGAATAACACCTTCTTACGTTTGGACAGGAAGTGTCTACGAATAGATTCAGTAAGTGCCAGCAATACACCATGGTTCTCGGTAGCTGCGGTGGCTGAATCAAGAATTGCTAGAGTAGAGTTAACGAAGTCGCATGGTGGCAGGTTCGAACCTTGAGCTTGTACATTGTTTTTGCTTAATGTCGTTTATTGTGGATGTATTATGGACGCATATCTATCTGTTCCAACGAGTATTTTTTTATTTGGTCCTCAAAAGCACCGTACTTATCCGATGGTACGCAGCCAGATTGGACGACGACATAATGATCTGTAGAACGAAAGCAAGGTATCCTGTACATTCAACGTAGCAAGTGTTCGAAATTTTGACCACCTTTGTTTAAAGGAAAACTCCGACTCACTCAGACGTCCCACATAACAAATAGATTTGTTATGTGGGTAGGCTCACGAATAAATATATCAGACCGAAACTAAAATTTCTTTCAACGGTGTCTCTGCGAAAAGCGCTTGCTAAACACTTACAATAATAGTTAGTTAGTGAGGTTTTAAGGGGCGGAACTACGAGGTCATCTGCCCCAAACATGCAGTAAATACAGATAATTATAACATTATTGGTTTTATGTCCCTTTTAACTGCTCTGGCGTTTAGAGACGGTGGGGTACCGGAATTTTGCTCCGAAGGGGATCTTCAACGTGCCAGTAAATCTACTGACACGGCTCCCTCTCATTTGCGCACCCTCAAATGCCAGCTGACTGCGCCAGGAAACGAACCTGCAACCTTGGGCACAGCAAGCAATATCGTTACCGCTGAGCCTCGCAGCAAGGCAGTAATTACAGAACGTGTCATATTATTATAAATATTGAACTATTAAAATTCCAACAAGTGATTTTTTATTTGGTCCTCAAAAGCACCGTACTTATCCGATGGTACGCAGCCAGATTGGACGACGACATAATGATCTGTAGAACGAAAGCAGGGTATCCTGTACATTCAACGTAGCAAGTGTTCGAAGGTGGAAAGACTCAAGTACTTGGGAAGTATAGTGGAGGAAAATGGGAGAAATGACAAAGAGATTACGGAACGTGGCAGACAGGCAGAAGCATTTCTGAGAAGCATTAGGAGCTTAGTGTGAAATAAAGATGTCCCACAAAAAAGCAAGGAAGTGTTATACAGAAGCTACTATATCCTGATACTGACCTATGCTTCAGAAACGTGGACAATGAAGAAAAGAGACATAAGCAGAATACAGGCAGGTGAAATGAAGTTCCTGCGAAGTAGGATCGGAGTAACAAGAAGAGACAGGGTGAGGAATGAAAAGGTCAGGGAAATGGTGAAAGAGGACCCCGTGCAAGGTAGGATTGAGACATCAAGACTGAGGTGGAATGGACACTTAAAGAGAATGGATGAGAAGAAGATTCCCAAGAGGATACATGAGATGCAGATGCATAAGAAACGACCAAGGGGAAGACCAAGAGATAGATGGCTGAAAGGAGTGGAGGAATGTGTCAAGAAGAGAGGCGAGGACTGGACCAGAGTGACAGCGGAGAGGTGCTGGGAAGAAAGAACTAAGTGACGAGGCTTATGTTCCAAACAGACCCAGCCTGGGGCTGGAAACTGTACAAGATGATGATGATGAACTATTAAAATTCTAATTATCACGAATAGAGTCGCCTCCGTTGCGTAGTAGTCAGCGTGATTAGCTGCCACCCCGGACGACCTGGGTTCGATTCCCGGCTCTGCCACGAAATTTGAAAAGTGGTATGAGGACTGGGACGGGGTCTACTCAGCCTCGGGTGGTCCAAATTAGTAGAGGGGGTTCGATTCCCACCTCAGCCATCCTCAAAGTGGATTTCCGTGGTTTCCCACTTCGCCTTCGGGAAAATGCCGGGATGTTACCTACCGTACGGCCACGGCCGCCTCCTTCCCTCTTCCTTGCCTATCCCTCCCGATCTGCCCCTCCTTTCCCATCCCTCAAGAGGACCCTGTTCGCTTTGCAGGCCGCCTGGGCGAGGTGCTGATCTAACCTCCCCAGCTGTATCCCCCAGACGAGATGTTTCAAGCTCCAGGACACTGCCCGTAGAGGCGGTAATGATGGGATCCCTCACTAGGTCTGTGGGAAAACCTAACCTGGAGGGTAAAATCGACTAAAATAATAATAATTATAACGAATAGTATTCATCCATGGTTTTGAACAGTATTTAGGGAAAATGGCCATTTAAATGAGACAAGAAAATAACTTTCCCTATCGTCTTCGTAGATAAAGTGAACAAAACCAAGTTGAAATCTTGCTGTACGAGGTATGGAGGGTATAATAAAATAGTTAAAAAGAATTTTTAAAATCTGCCGTTGGATAGTCTTGAATCCGGGATCTTCGAAAGAGCGAGCGGACTCAATAACACTTGCACACATTTCCAACACACTCTGGAGGTTTTTATTGCGCTTCTTATTAACGCGTATGGTAAAATAATCAATTATTACAGTTAGATCTTAAATATTGATTGGAATTCATTCATTCAGTACCTGGCATGTTTTCTAATTTACTTAAAGCATGTTTCACGACCGCTTTACGTTAATAAGGCGACATAACTGCAAATAATGCCCTCAAACGACAGCCCTTCGGTTTTATTTCATACAACTTAGCGTCCAAAATGCTAGCGTGTGATACACTTCGGTCATACAAGCAGGTGTACTGACGAAGAGAACAGAATCATACAGGATTTTGTACCAGCGATCACAGCAGCTTCCTTGCCAGCGAGTGTCGTGTGATACGGGCCTAAAGAAATGCTATGACTTTTTGTTAAAATGTAATAACAAAACAAGATGTTCGGTAAAGAACGTATTGTCTACTTTCTCCTAAATGCATGGGTATTTTTATAACTCTTTGTCCTTTTCAAGGAGTATAATTGAATGTTGGTTGTAGTAGCATCTTGAAATACAACGTGCTATACGGATATTTTACATGAATATGATGTGCCCTTTGCAAGTGCTACCTCTTTAAAAAATTTCATTCAATTCGGTTTCACCGTGTTTGAATTGATGTGGGGAATCGATTTGCACACATATATGGCCGCTATCTGCAAACTATTGGGCTGATGACCTTGTAGTTCAGTCGAAAGATGCTTCCCACAAAATGGTATGTTGCTGAAAAATTTGGTAGAGATCAAATGATTAGGTTGGTCGTAATTTGATTTAAGATGTTAACATTTGGGTGGCCGCCATTTCGTTTTCGTCAAGATGGCGGCGATATAAAACATGACACTGAGGTGGCCTTTGCTAGTGCTACCTCTGTACCAAACTTCGTTCCATTCGGGTTCACCGTGTTTGAATTGATAGGGGGAATCGATTTGCATACATACATGGCCGTCATCTGCAAACTAATGGGCTGATGACCTTGTTGTTCAGTCAAACGACGCTCGCCATATAAGTATATGTTGTTGAAAAATTTGGTAGAGATCGGATGATTAAGTTAGTCGTAATATGATTTAAGCTTTGAACATTTGGGTGGCCACCATTACATTTCCGTCAAGATGGTGACGATATAAAACATGACACTGAGGTGTTCTACGCTAGTGCTACCTCTGTACCAAATTTCGTTCAATTCGGTTTCACCGTGTTCGAATTGATAGAGGAGGCAGACATTCAGAGTTCACACACTCACTCACACACAGACAGACACACAATTTTTGGCCCTGTGTAGATCTCATAAGTCTACTTTCAATGTATGCAAAAATCGAAAGTATGCTAATAATACCATGGGAATTTCTAAGGAATACGTATAGGCTACTTCGATGCAAGCACTGACGATCAGAATATCCTTCGATATGTTGTTTTGTTTCATTTGAGGGGCTAGAACATCGCGGTCATTTAGCCCCGTTTACTTGGGTGTGTGTGTAGAACTTGTCTGATAACCTGAGTTATTGCGGTCTTGTAATGATGTGTGTATTTGCAATTAAGGATTGGGAAGGAGGTGGCCGTGGCCTTAAGATAGAATCCGTCCTGGATTTTGGCCGGAGTAGAAGTGGGAAACCACGGAAAACCATTTCCAGGGTGGCTGAGGTGGGAATCAAACCCACTTCTTCTCATATTTGCTTCACGAGGCTATGTGTACCCAATTTCAGCCCTCAGACAAGTATTACATTTCTTGGCAGAGCTGGGAATCGAACCCGGACCACCGGAGCAACACTTCGATATGTTATGTTAATATTCATGCCAGTTTTTTAGTTTTCTGCCATTATAGGTCACGTGGTATACCGTACCAATTCGATCGTATTTTCTTTATAAATCATCAAAATTCAACGTACTCTTCACAAAAATACGTCGTAAGGCAATAAATGGGGGCAATGAAGTTACATCCCAACTAAAATGGAATGTGGGCTTTCGTTCAAAAAAGTATGGCTACTACTGGATTCGAAGCAGCATTCAAGCCGCTCGCGCCCACCACGTACGGTCAGGCTTTAAACCACTCGACCACCATCACCTGGTAGATACCGCACGCTAAACGTGCTGTAGTTACTGTAGCCGTCCCACCTCAAACGTTTAAGTCCATCTCAAAGTCTTCAATCGCGGTTTATGGTGTTGATTTAACTTTCTACTATTACAGATCACGTGGCGTAAGCTATTAATTCGATCGTATTACGAGTGTGTGTGTTATTTTAAGGAGCAGTAAGTCATATGTTAGTAGAATGGGCCATTGTATTTGGCGGGGAAAAGTTTAAGGTCGGTTTTTCTTTGCTAGACCCATGACCCAATTACATTGCTGTCACACAGTCAGAGCGCAGAGCAATATCGACCATCGGGAGAATTGAGATGTTAGTTGGGTTTCATAAAACTAAATAATAAGGGGCGGGTGGACCACACTGTATAGTAATATTAGTGTGTCAGAAAAATCGTTCTTAAAAGTCTGCTTATATTTACCATCTTGAAATATAAGAAAGTGAATAGTTATGTTCCGAGGCAGTTCGAGCATGCATTGTTGATTTTTTCTAGTGGTTGCGGCTTCTATATTGCAGATCAGTTTAGTTTGGCTGCTACATTTTGCTACTTTTTTATAATAAATATTTATTGCAGCCAAGTGGCCATAATGGACAGTTATAAGATGTGCTTACAAATAATTATTACAGGTAGATTAATCTTTACTGTATTCAACTATGCTCTTTGTCCGTTTGCTGCATGATGTGATGTGGTATTTGTCGCAGGGGTTATTGCACAGAGAACATATGCATTCTTCATTCGGTTCATGGTATTTAACATTTTTACAGATCTTGTGGTGGAAACCGTGGATGGAGAGTCTTGTTACCACATGTCTCATCTCCTGGTTCTCGTTTGTCCATCTTCTGTCCACCATTGCTTCTGTTGCGTAGAATTCAAGCGGGATGTCGTTCTGTTTCTGATGTCTTATCTCGAGGAGTTTCTTCATATGCTTAGTAGATGGCAGTTGTAGTCTTAATCTGAGATCTTCAATGTAGTATGTTTCTTTTGTTAGGACATATGCCAGCCTGGACTGGGACGTTCTTGCAATTCCTAGCACCCTTTTCAGGAAAGAAGCCTTTACTTTTTCAATTGTGATTAGGTCTGTCATGGATAGCCTTTCCCATATCAGTTCTCGACCATATGTAATGACGGGGGTTATTTTCGCGTGGAAGAGAATCATTGCTGTTTGTAGAGATAGTTTGGTAATATTGTTCAAATCGTACATTCCTCTAATGGCTGCTGCTGCTCATTCCTTTATATGTAGTCTAAAGGATTGGCACGTTGTCTGTAGGGTGAGGCCGAGGTATTTGTAGGAATTGACTGTCTCAAGTTCAGTCTCTCCCAGGATCATTTTGTTTTCGGCGGCTAGTTTTCCTCCTTTTCGGAAGGCCATATGCACTGTCTTCTTTTCATTTATACTGAGCTCATTTTCCTCCGCCCAGTCTTGCAAGTTGTTGAGCACTTCCTGTAGCTCCTGTCTGTTTGTAGACCCCAGAACCATGTCATCTGCGTACAGGTAAAGAGATACTGATTTTGTGTTTTCAATAGTCCGTATAACATCCGCTGTCGCGACGTTGAACAGAGTGGGACTCAGTGGGTCGCCTTGTAGTACTCCATTCGTTTGGGTGATCTCTCTTGAGGTTGATATCCCATCATTTATCTCTACTTTGTTGAAAGCCAGGATGTTTTTTATCATATACGTGATTTCGGATTTTTCATCCATCATTTGCTCCAGTTTTATAATGAGCTTCGATCTGTTTAGTAGGTCGAAGGCCTTCGAGAAGTCGACAAATATTGCATGGAAAATTCCTTTAGGGTGTCTAAGCGCTTGTTCTATGTCATTCAGTAGATTGTTGATAGCTTGAAGGGTGGACCTTCCTTTTCTGAACCCGAATTGTTGATCGGGAATCAGTTGATCGACTGTCGGGGTGAGCCTTTTGAGCAGAATGTTTGAAAATACTTTGAATATATTGTTCTCTAGAGCGATTCCTCGGTATGAGTTTGGGTCGTTGTCTTCTCCTTTGCCTTTGTGTAGAACCTTAATTATGGATTTTCTCCATTCGTCGGGTATTTCCCCTGTTGCTAGGCATCTGTTAAACAGATCTGACCATAGTTCACTTAGAATTTCAGCCGAGTCTTTCAGGATCTCATTGGAGATGCCGTCTGGGTCTGTCGCTTTCTTGTTTTTTGTCTTGCTGATTGTCGCAATTACTTCTTCCGATGTGATGGGTGTGCCCAATTCTACGTTTGTGTGATATGTTGCGTTATACGCCGCTTGTGACTGAGTTAGGTTCAGTACTTGTGAGAAGTGATTTTCCCATAGACTATGTCCATATGAATTTGGCCAGATTTCCTCGTAGTCTTTTTTCTGATGGCTATGAAGGCTTATTTTAGTGCTTCTTCTGCCTCCATTAAGGCTTGGTTTTCTATGTATTGAGCCTTTTTCTTTTTCAGGAGAGTTTTATATTCCTTTCTTTGTGCTGCATATTCTTCTAGAAGACCTTTTGTGTTGTGGAGTTTGGCCATGTGTAGTTTTAGGAGGACTTCATTTCTAAGTGTGTAGCATTCCGTATCAAACCATGGTGTAGCTCTTCTTTGGTTGATTGGGATTGTTGATGCTCGTATGGCCTCCTGAATTGTTGTCAGGGCTTGGTTCAGATTGTTTTCGTTAAGGCATTGTTTTGTTGCCTCCATTGCTTGTGCGTTGTTGCTTAGGGCATTTGCGTCAATCTTTCTGGAGCTCTTGTAGGTTAGTAGGTTCGGTATTTCCTCTTCAGTATTTCCGAGTATAATATTGGTCCTGGTAGGTATATGCTTTGTCAGTGGGGTGCAGGATGACCTCCAGAGTTCCTGTTGGTTTTTGATGGAGATGTTGCTTCCTCTATTAAAAAAACTAGGTCGATGGTACTTGTGCCATTGTGGGCTATGTACGTTATTTCATTTGCTTTGTTTATACGAGAGTAGCCTTCTTCTTGTAACATATCCAACATAGCTCTTGTTTTGCTGTTGGGCTTGTCTATTCTGCAGTTAAAATCTCCTGCCAGGATGACGTTTTTGTCTGTTTTTGTTCGGGCAATCGCCCCTGCTATTATTTCTATTGTGTATTCTAGGGAAGATCCGTATGTGATATATATGCCTATTATTGTTACGTTTGGGGTTTTCATTATTACTAGGTTCTCTTCTTTTATCGAGCCTTCAATTTTCCCTATGGAAGGTTTGAAAATTATGGAGACTCCTCCCTCTGGTCTGCCTTTTGGGTTTGACTTGGCGAGAGAGTGAATTGCGTAGTGGCTCGTGAAGTTGAGAGGTTCTGTCAGGAAGGTTTCAGTGGCCACCATTATGTCGCTCTTTATCCAGATATCTTCAGGTGCTGTGCAGATTTTGCCTCTCAGACCCTCTACATTCCACAAAAGTATTTCCAGTTTTCTTTCGGCGTTTTTCAGTTTGGGGCTTCCGTTGGGGTTATTGCCTTCGAAATCGAAAGGTACGATATATTACCCTGTCCGGCCAGAGACTTGTTTGCATAACGGAGTCCCTTTCTTCCGTGGGCACCCCTATTTTAAAGGCTTTGCTGGTGCCACGGAATGGGAGCTGTTCGCAGCTGATTACCTTAGAGATGCCGTTTTGAGTAAGGTGTCCTTTTATGTCTTCTTCGGTTACGTCGATGTCAAGTCTCCCAATGAATATCCAGGTGGTTCGTGGAGCTGCTCTCAGCCTGCCGATTTCGGAGCCTCCCGTGCCATGTTGTGGGGGTTTTCTCATCGTGTCGTCTAGTTTTCTTGTGTTTATGTTTGTTGAGGTGTCTTCGTTGGTATGTTTGCTAGGCAGATCTGGCCACTCTTTGTTTGCTGAGGGTCTGTCTCTATATTTGTTTTTGTTTGTATCTCTAATTGGCGGTAGTGGTTTGGTGGTAGGTGGGTGCAGCAGCGTTGCTGTTTTTGGAGTTTCAGTGAGGTCTTGGGTTTTGGGGTACCGGTAGTCTAAGTCTTGTTGTTTTACAAGTATGTCTGCTTGTTGCAGTTGCGTCTCGAGAATTAGGGTCATTTTTTCATAAGGTTTTCAGACAGTTCGTCTAGCTTTTCTTTGATGTTTTCACATGATGTTTTATTTTCCAAGGCTATCTCTCTTACTTATTTATTTAATTCTGGGTTGCTTGTCGCCGTTGGGGCCAAACCATTTGATTTCAGGCGTAGTCTACAGGTCTCGCACATCCATAGTAGAGATCTCTTTTTTGAGTGAAGGGCGCTATACTCCGTTGTAGTCATAGAGGTGCACTCCTTGTGGAACCATTGGTTGCAACCTCCGTCGCAACTCACTGCTGTGTCTTCTAGTGGTGTGTCCGAATCACATTTGGCACATCTTTTGTAGTCCATTGCGGGTAGCATTGTTTGTAGTGATGTTCGAACGGTTCGGAATGTGTGAGTCTGTTTAAGCGCAGGTGTGGTTGGTATTGAGATTGGTTTGATTCTTATAGGTCCTGTCTACTTTGATTGTACCTGCTTTGATGTATGGGGTTTGTTGAGAAGGTCTTGTTGCACTTGCGACAGGAAGGTGGTCTTAGTCCGAAATGAATCACTGATGTGCTTGTGTGCGTTTTGTGTGGTAAGACTTTCGGCGAAGGGTTGTGCGTTGTGTGCGCTTCCTACGGGAAAGCATTCAGCCGAGATTGTTCTCCAAGTGAGCGGTATGTATAATTTTACTGTTAGTGGTACTTAACCTAATATTTTATCGGAGAGGGTCTTCTTTTGTGCTTGTGTACTTGCAAATTACCTTTGATGTGGTTGGTCTTTTGTTGTCTTCAGCACTGGCGTTCCTTTTCACCTACTTTATCACTCATTTGAGCACACTAACACTGCGATTGACAGTATAAATTTCAAAATTCCGGGAGCTCGAAATCGCCGCGTCACTCAACTCAACTCCGTTCTTTGTAGAGACTTTGCTACTTTTTTCTTAATGACAATAAAATCAAGAACAGAGAAAATCCGAGGGCGTCAAATAAAATCTTGCCTGGGTTTATTTCAGGTGCCAGCTCAAATAAAATGTTCATCACAAGGAGAAAACATCTGGAAATCATGAAATATTGAGAGTTTTTGCCTATAGCACGGCAAGATATTACGTTCAGAAATACCCAGGGTGCAACATGTCTCCTACACTGCATAACTATTTGATACATGTACCTGAAATAGTATCGTCCACATTGCTTCCTATAGGACAGTTAACAGAGGAAGCACGTAATAAGGACTTCAAAAATTGCCGGGAAAATTATTCCAGAAAACAAATGCCGATATTTTAAAATACTTTTTGGTGAGTTCTTATCCACTCATCAACGGCAAGAGGAAACTTCCAAAAAGAAAACCTTCAATGCCTTCCGAAAGAATCATTAGATTTATTAAAATCTCCATTCATAATTAGTCCCAAGAGTCGGGATGATGAAGGGAGTGATGTTAGTAATTGAGACAATTGTACTTTCTCATGTGATTTAAATTGCTTTCTGCATTTCCATCCCTCCCTATATTATTCTGCTAAGGTCCCATTCCAGTTTTGTACCGAAAATAAGGTCCCTTTAACACCAACCTACACATATGGGGTACCTACAGGTTCAGCATAACCCAATGCGTAAGCGAAACGCACTCACTTACTCTTTAAATGCCTCACAATTAAATAAATACCTTAAAACATGTATATTTACAATGAAATAATGAAAGAATGCAACACGGTAACCATTGTAACAGAATCTCACAGGTCCATCTATTTCTGTAAGACGCAATGCAATTCCAATTATTACATTACTGTGAAAGTTTCCAGACGGTTATAAGGTTATAACTGAACCAAATTAAGCTGTAAAATTCATCAATACATACAGTATTATGCGCTTAAGGGGGTCAAGGGGCACTCTAGAATTTTTTGCCGCAATTTTCACGTGTGAGTGTGGTACGAAAGGTCATTATCACCCGACTATAAAGGGTCTCCGAAAACCACATTTAAAGGCCCTTAAATTAACAGTGTCTGTGATATTTCCAGAAAAATAACTACGCTCTGATATACCAATGAAGGAATGACAAACCCCTAACCACTGCACCAGTAGCTGAATTGATAAAGTCTGATATGTTTGGTGTATAGTTACATACTCAAGCGGCTAACGAATACAGGGACCGAATATCTCCCGGTATAAGGAGATCCACTTCCAACCTATTCTAACAACCTCTTCGGAGGGTGGAAGAGTGGATGGAAGTTTGGACACTCTCTTGTCCTAGGGGTGAGAAATTGCCCCTGAAGGCGGATGAGCTACTAGTTGGTCAACCGCATGAGAATGCAGAAAGCAATGAGAAACTACTGCATTCAAGATCCATATGGATTTCTCTAGTAACACATCATGGCTGTGTTCAAAACCAAATGTTCCGGAGTTTCAAGTCCCCCAATCGGATCTCCGGCTTCGGGAAAGTTGTCAGTGAAGGATGGTATAAAGATTAGCACGTGGAATGTGCAAACTATGGCGCAAGCTGGGAAAACCCATAATGCGATTCAAGAAATGGACAGAATGAAGATAGAAATTATGGGCGTAAGCGAAATGCGTTGGCCAGGATCAGGTTCTTGTGACATCAATGGACATGTAGTTTACTATTCAGGGACATCCAATGGATTATATCAACACGGAGTAGGAATTATAGTATCTAAATTGGTCGCAAAGTGTGTTACCAATTTTATACCTATCTCAGAGAGAGCATTGTTGCTTCAAATAAATACTGAGCCTGCGCATCTTAACATCATCCAGGTGTACGCTCCTACGACAGACCATAGTGATGAAGAAGTTGCAGAGTTTTACTCCCAAATCACAGGTGTTTTGCACCAGTTACCAAAGAAAGATCTAACAATAATTATGGGAGATTTCAATTCAAAAGTAGGACATGGATATGAAGGCAGTATTGCAGGTCAATATGGGCTTGGTGAAAGGAATGAGAGAGGAGATCAACTTTGCGCATTTGCAGGAGAATGGGGATTTGTAGTAACCAACACATTCTTCACATTACCTCCACGACGTTTGTATACTTGGAAGTCTCCTAGAGATTCAGGTGAAAGAATTATAAGGAACCAAATTGACTATATTTTGATAAATCAAAGATATAGGAACAGCTGTGTCTCAATGAAAACATATCCCGGTGCGGACATTCATTCCGATCATATCCCTCTAGTTGGAGTTTTTAAAATCAAAATGAAAAAGATTCAAAAGAGAAGAGCCATAAAGTATAATATGCGTAAATTAATTTAACCTTCAGTAAGACAAAATGTAGAAGAGCAGCTCAATGATGAACTTGGATCCCTATCTGATGCCTTATGTACCGATGAGAAAATTAAAACATTAACTAATACCGTTGAATCTATGAAGAAAGATCACTTAGTAACAGATTTCACTAAAAAGAATCCATGGATGACTGAAGAGATTCTTAAAATGATGGATAAGAGAAGGAAAGCAAAGGGTAATCCTGATGAATATAAGAACATCAACAGGGTAATCAGGAAAGAAATAAGATTAGCTGAGGAAAGGGACATGCAAGAAAAGTGTAATGAAATAGAGATGTTACAATTAAAACATGACAGCTTCAATGTTCATCGAAAAGTTAAAGAAGTGACAGGGAATTATAGAACTAGACAAGGAAATAGATTGGTCAATATTGAAGGAAAACTAATTGTTGGAAAAGAAGAGTTTAAAGATACGTGGCAAAGATATATAGAACACTTGTTTTATGATACTCGACAGGAGCCACCTCGAATAAATGGTGAAACAGGACCCCAAATGCTGGTAGATGAAGTACAAACCACGATAAAAGCCATGAAGGATGATAAAGCCACTGGCCCTGACAATGTGAATGCTGAATTTTTAAAGCTTTTGAATGAAGATAATGTGAAATGGTTGACTAAAATATTCAACGACATTTACAATTCTGGGAACATTACTCAGGAATGGCTTAAATCGGAATTCATCACACTACCTAAAAATCCGGAGCTAAGTTTTGTAGTGAGTACCGAACAATCAGTCTCATGAATCACATCTTGAAGGTATTTCTGAAGATCATTCATCGCAGAATATACAAAATATGTGAAGAACAAGTTTCTTCTACACAATTTGGTTTTAGAAACGCATTTGGCACTCGGGAAGCCCTATTTAGCATTCAAGTATTGTTCCAAAGGTGCCGTGATGTGAACTGCGATATATATGCCTGCTTTATTGACTATCAAAAGGCTTTCGATAGAGTAAGACATCATAAGATGATAGAAATTTTACAAAAGATTGGCTTAGGTGATAAAGATTTACGAATAATTGTGAACTTGTACTGGAATCAATCTGCTTATGTGAGGTTGGGTAACGAGAACACGGAAGATATAGATATTCTAAGAGGTGTAAGACAAGGATGTATATTGTCTCCATTGTTATTTAACATCTATTCGGAATATATCTTTAAAGAAGCTCTAGAGGATGTTGAGATGGGAGTGCTCTTAAATGGTAACTGGATAAATAACATTCGATATGCCGATGACACTGTGTTTTTGCGGATAGTCAAGAAAGCCTGCAACATATCATTGATAAAGTTATCCAAAAAAGCCATGAATATGGTTTAGATATAAACCCTCAGAAGACAAAATTGATGGTCATTAGTAAAAACAAAGTCTCTGCATGCAAACTAAATATAGACCAGAAACCCATTGCACAAGTTCATAAGTATATATACTTTGGCACTACCATAAATGACCAATGGGACCCTTCTGATGAGGTGAAGTCTCGAATTGGGAAAGCCCGGACAACTTTCAATAAGATGCGAAATTTGTTCAAACATCATGGGCTGACAATGACTACGAAAATCAGCCTTTTGCGTTGTTATGTGTTCTCTACTCTTTTTTACGGTGCTGAGACATGGACTCTGACAGAGCCTTTATGTAAACGGTTAGAGGCCTCTGAAATGTGGTTGTACAGAAGGATATTGCGGATACCATGGACAGACCATGTCACAAATGTTGAGGTTCTCCAAAAAAACTAGGGAAGTATTAACCAACGTGAAAATCAGGTAAATCCAATACCTAGGACACATCATGAGGAATACCTCCAAGTACCATCTCCTACAGTCTATTCTTCAAGGAAAAATACCAGGGAAGAGAAGTGTTGGACGAAGAAGAATATCCTGGTTAAAAAATCTCACAGCCTGGACCTCAAAAACATCTACTGAATTATTCCGAGCTGCAAGTTATAGGAACAGCACAGTCAACATCCGGAACGGATAGGAAGAAGAAGAAGATCATTTATACCAAGGATAAATCAGTCATAGCATTCATGATTGAGATTTTGCTAATTGCACTCTTTACAACTAGAATATTTGCGGGCGAAGCCGCGACGGGTAATGCTAGTAATAATTATTTTGCTACAGTTATAATTTGTACAATGTTTTACAACTACAATATTAATAAACAAATGTTAAATGAACTGTATTTTCACTTGCCGTAAGACACAAGAGGCCTGTTTGCCATCTCTTGATGAACGCAGTACCTTTGCATTTGTCTGTTGGCACAGGCTAGAGTATCACCGATGTCTCAGTCTCACTCACGGCTGTGATTATATGGAAGCTACTGAGGTATGGGTGGTGCTTAGTAATGACATTCAGGGCACAGTCAGTGCCTGTGGATGCTGTGAAAGGTTCTACTCATAGGGTTCGTACTGCTGTACTGACTCAGTGAGGAAAGCAATGGCAAACTACCTCACTCCTCTTCTTGCCTAGTACGCCTCATTATAGCGCTGCCTTGGGTTTTTGTGGGTAGCTACCCACATAATCTAATGGCGGTGCTTTTTGAGGATGCAACCAGCCTTTGGGCTGACTACCTAACAGTAAGACACAAACATGTCCTTGATAATGATATTTAACTTAGAAACCCTATAAAATAAAATTAGAATGAATGCCGCGTTTGAGGCACTCTGAAGTGGAGGTGGACTTGCAAACAATGAACGTACGACCCTGGAGAACAGCTGTCCAAGATCAAGATCGATGGAAATCTGTGGTAGGGGAGGCCAAAGCCCACGCCGGGCTGTAGTGCCAGAAGAAGAAGAAGAAGAAGGGAATAACACTTACTTCTTTTGGAAAACATTTCATGGAATAATTGCGCAATTCTACACTCTTCTAAGAGCTTTAATTGGACGACATGTTTCGTACGTGATGCGAACATCATCAGGTAAGGCGCTGAGTTGTTACAATGACTTACACCACTCAATACACACATTTTAAAAATATCTCTCTTGTACGTCCCTTTGGAAGATGGTTATGAGTTTAACAATACACAAAGCGTTGGCCTTCCAAAGCCAGTTGATGATCATAAAGGAGAAGTATCTTTGATTTAGTACAGGGCTTTGGGAAAAATCTGGTGAATTTTAGGGGTTTTGGGTAAATTTGTGAATTATGGATAAATGTGGAAAATTTGGATAAATTTAGGGAATTTTACGGAAATCTTGGGGCATTTTGGAAAAATTTGGGGAGTTTTAGGGAATTTGAGTACATTTGGGGGATTTCGGAAACATCTTGAGGAATTTAAAATATTATGGATTTTTGGGTAAATCTGGGGAAGTTGAGGCATTTAAGGCATGTCTGGGGGTGGGGATAGAAGGGGTAGGGGGAGGCCGCCATCCTGGAGCCACGGTACCACCACTACCCTTCTACAGTCGTAATAGTTGGTAACAACATGCTCTTCATTCAGCGATTCATGCTTCTTAATCTCAGATGACCTCGCTCTTCCTCCCCTTAAAACAACCATAATAGCGGTAATTTCGCCGTATGCGCGCTTTCCAGCAACGCTTTTCCATCCAGTATTGTTTTACATTCAGCCCTGTGAATGTGGTCTTGTTCTATATCAGTCTTCAATGGAACTATCGCTGTATTTTGTGGCCATTCGCACCCCCTGAGGCTGAAGCGACTCATAGCCTTCTAATTCTAAGATTTGGTTTTTAGCCTATTTTCATTTATGAAAAAATAGGCTTATGAGATAACCTTTTGTCCGTGTGTCTGTCTGTGTGTGCGTGTGTGATGGTGTGTGTCTCTCCCTAATAACTTCTAAACGGCTGGAGCGATTTCAATGAAACTCGGTAAGTTCATAGCACTATTACCGACGACCCCGACCATGTCCTTCAAATTTTGTTACGTCTCACCAATCCAACATGGCGGCTGTGCGAAATATTTCTCCATCATTCAATATCTCCGAAACTATTACCGATATCACCCTGGAATATTTTACGGTGATAAAGGGAACTACTAGAAGTTCACCTATGTGACTTTTGAAAATCTGGTAACTACAAAACCAACATGGCGGCCAAGCGAAGTTGAAAATGTTAAATAGACCTTTCTCGCGATTTCATGATATAAACGCAATGAAACTTGGTACAGGAAATGTTTCTACACATTGTAATGCACTTGTATCTAATTTAGTGCAATTGTTTACATAACCTCAAGATGGCGGCTTTGCGAATTTTAAAGTTAAGTTTTAATTTCTTGTGTCGTAACCATGCGAACGAAGTGAAAGTTTGAATAATTAACCTACGCAATAATTTTCCTTTAATGGTATATGACTCTATGGCCTATACATATAACAATCCAACATGGCGACCATCCGATATATTTAGATGGATCTCAATATCTACGAATCTATTACAGCAATCAAACTGAATTTTTTAATGTTCATAACGGCTATGAACTTAAGTTCACCTATAGGACATTCAATAACCTGGTGATCACTAATCCAACATGGCGGCGACGCGAAGTATAAAAATTCACATGGTCGTTTCTCACAATTTAACCATCCGAGTGCAGTGAAACTTGGTACAGTAAATCCTTATATAAATGTTAATCCAGTGGCATCTAATTTTTTTCAATTGTTTCCATAACCACAAGATGGCAGCTGTGCGTAATTTTAAAATCTCGTTTGTACTTCTTGTGTCCTAATCATGCGATTGAAGTTTGAATGCTACACGTACACAATAATCGTCATGTAACAGTACATAACTGTAAGACCTACATATATAAAAATCCAACATGGCGACCATGCGCAATATTTATACGGTTCTCAATATCTACGAATCTATTACAGCAATCACGCGGAAATTTTGTATGCTGATAGTGGCAATTAACATAAGTAGAATATATGAAAATAGGCTGTATAGTTCTTCACGGAAGTACTTGTATTTCTCTCTGAATGAGATAATAAAACATTAGAAAGCAACGCCTGCCGCTAGAGGCGCTACTATTCAACCTCAAATGAGCACGCCATTTGTCGCGGTATTTTACTCGCGTTGTGTTTACGAGTTTATGTTGGGCGCTGTTTTCCAAACAAGGGACTATAAATACAGTTCGTGGAACTAGGCTAGTATACATTTAATTCTCATGTTAAAAACGTCAACTATGAAATTTGGAATGAAGCGCTAAATCACGCATTGCGGGCACGTAGGCGTGTGATTTTCTAAATTAACCAAACTGGTGGTACGCGCTGATGTTACGAAAAATATAGAAATATAAAATTTTAAAATATAAAAACATTGATATGTTGTCGGAGGACTTTCAGGCCAAAGATAAGGAGCAGTTTTATTAATTGAATTGTGATTCAAAACTAAGGCAAACCTTTTCAAAACTGGCTTTTGTGAACTTTTGAGGCGTGCAGACTATGCAGACATACCTGACAAAGCACTTAGATTTTTACTGCCTTTCACTACTTCGTATTTGTGTGAGACTGTATTTTCTTCACTTGTTTACCTCAAGAATAGGCCTAAATACCGGAAAATGCTCCTTGCAGTGGAAAACGATCTTCGTTTGAGACTCAGCAATGTTAAACCAGACATTCCTAAGTTGGCTTCTAAACTTCAAGCTCACCCTTCACATTGAAGTTGTCAGTTGAGCTTTGTTTTTTATGTTTAATTATTACATGTTCCTTTATTAATATTATTTGTACAGTGTCATTACTGAATGTTTGAATTGAGTACTTATTGTAAGAAATAATAAAACAACTGAACAGACTTTTTATTATTTGAACTTTAACTCCAACAATCTGACTCTAACAATCACAATTTACAATCCGTCTTTTGGTCTACTACGTGGTGGTGGTGGGGGTTGTAGTTACTATATCTCCCGACCATTAGGTGGTTCGCGAGAGATTATCATCCCTTAAAGTGGTACACACACAAAAAAGTTTGGGAAACACTGGTGTATATGATTGCTCCACCTCTGATTATAAAATGTCCTCTCGGCACGCCGGAAGGCGGAGGTAGTTTTCACCGGACAAACTTGGGGATAGGCGAAAATAGGCAGACTATGCAGGTTTTCGTAGAAGGATCAGACCTCATTTATTGCGAGAAAGTATTTTATAATTGGAGCTTAATTAACTTTGTTTTTCGTCATTTTATGCATATTTTAAACATTTTATTGTCTTATGGGGACGGTAATCTTCTTGTCATTTGGGGTCCATTTTTATACTTGTGGTCACACTGTCCTTATGCAAGGTTTCGACACTGATGTGTAACTATGTAACGGTATGTTACTTCTTCACGTAAAATTATATTTCCCGCAGAGATTTTGGTTGGTTCCTCAGTTTAGGGGCTGCGACAACGCGGTCATGTAACCCCGTGTACTTTGGGTGAGTGTAGAATCCGCCTGATAAACGGTGTGAATTGTGATGGCTGTATTAGTCTGTAATTCAGGTAAGGACTGCAGACGGTCAATTTCAAGCAGTAGTTCCTAATGTTGCTACCAGATACTACCATCAACGACACCTAGCTGTGAACTTGGCTACTAGATGCCACCGCAACCAGCAACTCGCAACGAACGTTGGAACTTCCCCTCCAAAGGAAAGCATACTGAGGGATTTTTAGCGCTCTCAGAAAATCCGACGACTTCGGCTTTGAACCCGCGACCTTGGGCATAGAAGTTCAGCATGCTACCAGTTACGTCACCGAAGCCGCTTTACACTTAGTCAGAAGGGAAATCTGAATCTGATATCGAGCAAGTGCGTTGTCATGGCAACCTCCGATGGCTCATCCGTCATCAATTTAGTAGTGTTGCCATGGCAACCTCTGATAGCTCTTGGCATTTTCTTATAATTCCGAAATCATTTTTCTCATCCCTTGGCGTAATGGTGGGTCATATCAAAAATTCTTTCAGACAAAAGTTTTAGGTAATTATTAGGGGAATATTGTCCATTTTGTACGGTTTTGATATTGTGCCTATTAAGAGAGATATGATTAATGTTTCCCGAAAAACCCACTTTTTTCCACCCCTTTGGTCAGTGATTGGTGCTATAAAAAATCTTCAAACATAAATTTTTGGGCTTTATCCGACACATAGTATGAACGTTGAACGGATTCGATATTTCACATATTAAGAGAGTTATAGCAATATTTCACTTTTTCGAAAAACGCCCCCCATTTTCACCCCCCTTCGACCGATTTAGCCCAGTAACGAAATCGACCGAGATTTTATAGGTATACATATTCGGTAAAAAATTGAAAGTGATTGGTGCAAAATTACGGCAATTATCGTGTCCACAACAAACTGATATACATATATATATATATATATATATATATATATATATATACATACATAAATTGTATATAAACTTTTGAACTGATGGTGGTTTTGGGGTCTGGGGGGTGTGAAACGCGAAGATATGTCGAAATTTTCCGGAAGTCGAAACATGGTACCCTTTGCAATAGTTAGCTTTCTAATGAAATCTACCTAATTCAACATACAGTTCTCGGATGATGTGATTGATTTAAGGTTCTATATTATCGTCTTCAGTCTGTGAATGCGAAGGGTGAGTGGAACATTCACCCAGGTGCAGAGAGTTCTAACTATTTGCAATTAAGGGGTAGGAACAGTCGGGCGTGCTCACGTCAATACAATGACTGTGATATTGTACTCCTAAAGTAATATAGCAAAGTCCTTAATGTGTACTGGTTCATTTACTCCCCCAACGTTGACAAGGGCGGCTTCGGTGGCGTAGTAGGTAGCATGCTGAGCTTCAATGCCCAAGGTCGCGGGTTCAAATTCGGCCGAAGTCATCGGATTTTTAAGAGCGTTAAAAATCCCTCAGTATGCCTTGTATAAAGCTAAAATTATAGGTTACATTTTACTAACGCTCTTAGGTTACAACGTTCGTCACCAGGAGCCGACTGCGGTGGCATCTAGTAACCAAGTTCAGAACTAGTTGGTCGTTGACGGTGGCATTTGGTCGTAAAGGTTGGAACTACTTGAAAATTGAATGTCTGCAGTCCTTACTTGAATTGAAAACAGATAAAAAACAATTAAAACTGGTTATCAGACAAATTCTACACACACCCAAAGTACACGGGGCTACATGACCGCGTTGTCGGCTGCTAATTCACTCCCAATGAACATAATCAGGATTTTCAAAGGACACTGAACAACCTGGAAAATACTGTCCGTGAGATGGAAGGTGTTGCGGTAGTAGCCGGTGACTTCAACGCTAAGGCATAGGATTGGGGTATGCCACATCAAAATTCGAGAGGACGACGAATTTTAGAGATGGCAGCCAGATTAGGATTGGTCGTGGTGAATACAGGGACCTCAACGACATTTAGACGACCTGGTTATATGGAGACTAAACCAGATATTACGCTGGTGTCGGATCGTCTGGCAGCCTTGGTAGTAAAATGGGAAGTGATCGAGGATTATACTGATAGTGAACACCAATATATCACCTTCCGATTCTACGAGATCAGCAGCCTCAGAGGCACAACACATTGAAGACAACAGGTTGGAATGTATCGCGCATCGACGAGGAGTAATTTTACTCTGTACTCGAATCAGTACAGACAGGAACTAGTAACACTGTTCAGGAATTAGATGTTCCTGTAGAGGAACAGGTAGGGTTCACTATGCGTCTCTTGCACCTAGCCTGCGAAGCGTCAATGCCCTGGAAGTGTCATAGGAACAATAGACGTCCAGCTTATTGGTGGACAGACGAAATAGCTGATCTACGAAGAACTTGTCTCCGACTCAGAAGAAGAGCCCAGCGTTTAGGACATGAGGCTCATTTGAGATCCACTGAGCATCCTGCAGCTAAGAGAACACTTCGAATTGCCTTCAGAAGACGTAAGACTCTCCTGTGGCACTTGTTGCTTAAAGAAGTAGACGTAGATCCGTGAGATTAGGCTACCGGTTGTCACCAAGAAACTCGGTACCATGTTCATTTCCACGCTGCGGTATTGTTGACGAGCTTTCCTTTACTCATTCTGTGCGAATTGATGTGGGCGACGTACTTGAGCCGGAATTTATACCCCTGTTTACCATAGATGAGCTGAAGGAAGCATTAGGCTTCTCCCAATAGGCTTCAAACATTTTCTGTCATAATCATTATAGTGTATTCATAAATGCCTTGACGATGCTGCACGCCCTCAGCCTTTTGTGTAATAGTGTGGGAAGATTTAATATAGCTAGGTTTTCTGGAAAACATTCAAGTGTATAATCAGTGGGAGAAAGGAGGAGAGTAAGGATTGTCCTCGCATCTTCCATAGCTCAACCTTCTGTGGCCGTTAGGAATAGCGATGTAATTTAAATATGTAAGTTAGTTGTTCTAATAACAGCCTCCGTGGCTTAGGCGGCAGCACGCCGGCCTCTCACCGCTGGGTCCGTGGTTCAAATCCCGGTCACTCCATGTGAGATCTGTGCTGGACAAAACGGAGGCAGACAGGTTTTTCTCCGGGTACTCCGGTTTTCCCTGTTTACATTTCATTACAGCAACACTCTCCACTATCATTTCATTTCATCTGTCATTCATTTAATCATTGCCCCAGAGGTGTGCGTCAGGCCTCGGCACAGTTCTTATCCTCGCCGCTAGATGGGGGCTTCATTCATTCCATTCCTGACCCGGTCGGAGACCGGAAGCAGGTTGTGGATTTTCACTTTTTTCAGTTGTTCTAATAAGTTATTATTTTTATTATTTAAGCGAAAATCCCCTACAGGAGAGCGATTAAACTTGATAACATGATGTCATTTGGAGGTGTGTCTCATCCGCTCCTCCCAAAATCTCTTCATTCTGGTGGAATGTGCCCGCTTCCTCTCATCCGTCCACTTTTCCCAGGTTGTCGTAATGATCTTGGTTCAAACTTAACATTCGTGATTTTCGTCTGGCGCTCAGTTCGGTCTTCGAAATTTTGTAAACTGATAACTTGTATGTCTGTCTGTAACTCTTTAAGCCATTCTGTGCCGCATTTACTCTGTGTTATGATACCAAGTAGTTTCTTTGGCAATCTGGAGGTGGCCATCCTGTGGATGTGAGTGAAAAATGTGGCTCTGCGTTATCTAATTTCGTCTGTTATCGTATTGGTCTTTTGTTAGAGTTCTGTACTACGTCTCTTCGTCCAAATGCCGTTTATGTTGATTGCTCCGTAGATCTTACGGAGAATTTTTCGCTCCTGCTTTTCCAGTTCCCTAATCTTGGAATCGCCATCGATTACTATTGTTTCAGCGGCATAATTATGTTGCTTCTGGAAGAATAACCTATCAGTTATCAGCCTACTTTTCACATTTTGCAAAAATGAGGAAAAAGTAGACTTATGAGATCGGGCAAATGTGTGTGTGTCTGTCTGTCTGTCTGTCTGTCTGTCTGTCCTTATGCCTGTCTGTCTGTCTGTCGGTCTGTCTGGCTGTGTTTGTGCCCCCCCCCCTATCAACTCCTAAACGGCTACAGCAA
The DNA here is from genome assembly GCA_946902985.2 of Meconema thalassinum. Classification (NCBI taxonomy): domain Eukaryota; kingdom Metazoa; phylum Arthropoda; class Insecta; order Orthoptera; family Tettigoniidae; genus Meconema; species Meconema thalassinum. The sequence continues at coordinate 11,050,979 of OX336394.1, read as the reverse complement.
TCGAAACAAAATTTGGTAGGAGTAAAGATGTATACCTGAATACCTCACGGCCATATTTGAAAATGATGTCAATGCTACGAACTGCTGAAAAATCGCAATTGAAATTTGAGCTCCATGTTGGATATCTTGGAAGGTATGAATGGAAGCTATTTCAAAATTGGCACACGTATAGATAATAATATTGCAGTTTAATTTCCAGGAGGCCATACATGGCAGTGATGCCAAAATGATTATAAGCCTGCTGATTTTTAATGCATATAACTTCTACACTATCAATTGGAGTTCAACCAAATTTCGTATGTGCTATGTGTACATAAACAGATATGACGGAGCATATTTTAAGAGCCGCCAGGGCTGCCAACTGTTAATAAATGCTCTCAATTTTTTTGTATCCAAATAGCCATATACCAGAAAGTATGCAAGCCGACATCTTTAAGCTATGCACACGTATAGTACCCGGCATTCTATATTAATTTGGAGTAACTTACATAGGTCAGTTCTAGCAACATGATTCTAAGCCTGCTGAGAGGTCCAACTTTATATACATGTAACTTCTATACTATCATTTGGATTTCAACCAAATTTCGTGTGTGCTATGTGTACCATAACAGATATGACTATGCCGATTCTTAAGAGTAACCAGGGCTGCTAACTGTTAATCAATACTGTCTCTATTTTTATTACCCTAATATCAATATATCAGAAAGTATGCAAGCTAATAGCTCTAAACTTTGCACACGTATAGCACCTGACATTCTAGATTAATTTGGAGTAACTAATATAGGCCTACGCCAGTGCTGCCAACATGATTCTAAGCCTGCTGATAGGTCAAATTTTAAAATGCATGTAACTTCTCTACTTACTAATGGATTTCATTCAAAATTGACACAACAATAGATCATATTATTTCAGATTATTTCTGACCAATACATATATGTCATTGTTGCCAACATGATTTTACGCGCGCTGTTAGATCCAATGTTTAACTGCATGTAACGTCCATGCTATCCATTGGACTTCAACCAAATTTTGTATTCTGTACCTTAAGAGATGGAACTAAGAATATATTCAGTCACCAGGGCTGCCAGCTCTAGTTCTCTATTAGGCTACATTATGCCAGGTATACAGTATTTCGAACTAATTAGAAATTTCGATATTACCAACTTAATTTCGTCATTATTCTAGATGGATCCATATAGATTAATAATTGGCATGAATCTTAAATTTTAAGAAAAGTAGGCTCCTTAGTTCTTCACGGAACTTCTTGTTTTTTATTTTTATTGTCAATACTATTAATCTTATACTCACATCCATCTCTTGATGAATGCAGTTTTACTTTTGTCTACCGGTATTGGTACTGTCTACAGAAAATTGTGGCTTTCCATTGATGTCTCAGTCTCTGAGATTATATGGAAGCTGCCGATGTATGAGTCGTCCAGTCGAAGTACAGCTAGCGCCTGTGGAAAGTGCAAGCAATGGCAAACTACCTCACTCTTCACCTTGCTTAATCTGCCTCATTGGAATTATGAATCTTCGAACCACATAGCCTAACCTAACAAACCGTTAACATGATATAGCCTACTGCAATTCTAGTGGTGACTTTGTGGGCATTCACCACATGGGTCCTTTCATTGAGCGAAGACTATTCAGTGGGTTTCTTCTGTAACACTACAAATACCATGATACGGTGGGTGAGTGGTTATCGTGTCGGACTACCAACCCCAAGCTTGCAGGTTCGCTCCTGACCGTGATCGCATGTCATACGTTGTTGGCATGTTCAAGAAGCATTTGAATTCAGTAGGCCGTGTTCATAATGGTAAAATTAATGTCGGGATTTTCCGCCAACACAAAGTCCCTCCTTTCTCCATTAGAAAGCGCTATAGTGTCAAGGAGCTTAGATATCTAACCTCGTTGACTTTCATAGCGCTCCAAGGAACAACAAAATTTTACATGCAAGCTTCCCTCTGGGCGAGAAATAATAATGCTTGCACCCGGCACCGAGGCCATACGATATTATATTATTATTATTTAATCGAATAGCCCTTAATAGAGCAAGTTAAATCAATGCATCAAGTTTTGCTATAAGATTTCTTCTTGATCACCCAAAATTGCTTCATTCTTTCAGATTGTTGTCGCCGGAGCTCCTCAATGTTGTGTGGCTGTTTTCTGCTTCTCTCTAGTTCCTTCTTGAAGGTGACTTTTAATTTTGTTCCAAAAGAGTTGTCTATTAGGTATGTCTTCAATTTGTATGTTGGCCACTTTAAGGTCATTCATGGTCTGTTGAAACCAAGCTGGCTGTATCTTAAGTTTCATAATTTTATTGAAAATTTTCTTTGTCAATCTATCATCATTCATTCTTCGTAAATGTCGAAAAAAGGATACTCTTCTTCTTCGCATGGTATGTAGCATGTTTTCTACATGCTCATAAATGTCTACATTTGGTCTAGGTCTGTTGTAATCTGCTCCTACTTTCCTAGGGCCAAGTATACTTCTAATTATGTTCCTTTCCATGACCATGATTTTGTTAATTTCGTCTTTATTCATTAATTTGAGCGTTTCAGATCCATATAAGGCCTCTGGTTTCACAACAGTATTATAATGTTTAATTTTAATAGAATTAGGTAATGCTCTTTTCTTATAAATGTTCCTGGTGAGCTGGAAAGCTGTTAGGCTGTTTTTCTCGGTATTATTTATTGTAATCCAGTCACCGAGATATTTCAAAGAATTCACTCTTTTGATTTCGTTTTGTTGAATACATAATTTATCAGGACTGTTTTTGACATTGGATATAAATTCTGTCTTTGTGAAGGAAATTTGTAGACCTATTTTATTTGCTTTTTGTATTAAATTATCAATTTGTGTTTTGGGATTTTCCTGTGTATCAGTAATTAGGGCAATGTCGTCAGCAAAAGCCAAACAATCTATATAGATGTTATCTCGTTGATATCCTAATGTAACCCCTTTGGTGTCTGTTTTCCCCCACTCTCGGATCACCTTCTCCAAAGCACAGTTAAAAAGTATTATTATCATTATTTTACCTGCTTTATTTGATGAAACTTTGCAGTTAAAATAATCATGAAGTTCACATTGTGTATTTGGCTCCAATAATGTCGAGGTGTGAGAGTCCTCAGCGCCGAGTCCGGAGGATATCACATTCGGTTTGTTTGGTATTGCAAATTGAAAACTAACCCAATTATGTAAAACAGGGCGAGTCATGCACATTGACAACCCCCTTCAATGGCAGTCATAAACAGCACCCTTCGGTTGAATTCTTCACCTCGCAGCTCGCTCGATGGCGTAGCTCAGAATATCAGGGAGATATGGAACTGCGCCCATAATCAGTGGTATTTCCAGATCCTTTTAATTAGGCCGATTGAACTGCGCCCATAGTCAAGTCGGCTGTTAGCCCAAGGTCAGTTTAAGGGGAAGTGACGGACTGTCTCCCACCACTAGCTTCTGCACTGCTGAGAATAAGTGGTAGTCCCCCGTTCCGATAAGCAGCTGTACGGCCTCCGGGGGTGGCAGATAATCACACTAACCACTACACCACAGAGGCGAATAATAATAATAATAATAATAATATTGTTAATAATAATAATAATAATAATAATAATAATACAACTCTCTCTAATCCACCATAAATAACTACCCCTCTATTTCTGTTATACAATAAAAAATATAATAATCTTCTAAATGGTAAGATTACCTAAAACTAGATTATTAAACATTTGCAATAACAAAACTATTTTTAAAATATGGTTAGGTTGTCGAAAACATCCCAATGTACCAGTTAATGTTAATATTGCTAGAACAAAAATTAAATATTAGTCTGTTTTGAAAACTGTACCTGTTTTAAGTATCCCAGGCCAACACTAATCTCTTGTCCGCAATCTGGACAGGGTATTTTAGTTGTTCGCAATCTGGACGGTTTTTGACTTGTTCGCAATCAAGACACAACCGATTTGAAATGAGTCACTTCAAATTCACACCACTCGACACAACATAATTCGGTAGAGGGGTGGAGGGAGGGAACCTATCTGACCGCTCTCAATGGGCGCAGTTCCACTGCCACTTTTCGAAGTATGATGCTAATGACCAGGGTCATTAGTGAAGCTTGGGCGCAGTTCCATACAACCCGAATATCAGTGTGGTGCCTGCTGTGCCAAAACTGCAGGTTCGAATCCTGGTGCAGTCAGTCGACATTTGTGAGGGAGTCGTGTTAGTAGATTTCCTGGCACGTTCAAGTCCCCTTCGGGGCAACATTCTGGTGCCCAGGCATCTCTATAACCTCAGTAGTGAGAAAGGGCACGGTCTCATGCTTAAATTAAATGTTGTAAGTTAATCTCCTTTTCTCAAAATCACTCTGCACACCTTAAGGTACTCATCGATATAATTGAAGACATTTCATTACAAGTTATCTTATTTTCTTGAAATTGATATCACTGATTCCAAGAATATAAACTAGTGGATTTTTGCCACAAAAAAAATTAAATAAATTTGGGGGGTCTTTTTCAAAGATTAATCACAAAAATAACGTGCATTTTTAGGACGCGATATCTTTGCTCTTTTTCAAACTAATTGAGTCATTGTTGTTGCAAATTGATCAGCTGTATGTTCAGAATGTTGTATAGCAGAATCGTTTTTGTATCATTGATTGAGGCAAATATATTAGCTTTGTTTTACAATTTACGTTATTTTGATTGAAAAAATAAATTAATAAATTAATTTAGTTTTTAAATGAAACTAATATCTGCATTCTAGGTGGACATTTTAACTGCCCAAGTCATGACAAATATTGAAAAAAATGAAGTGAGAGAAATCGTAACTTAAAGTTGAGGTACACATTTAGAGTAAAGGGTCTTACTTTTCAACTCCTAAAAACTGCCTTTTCTTTGGATTTTAGGTCAATCTTCTGCATTCTCCGACCCGAGAGATTCTCCTACATTGTTTTAGTTCTGGAGGAGACTGTTTCAAAGCCATATTAATGTGTGCTTTATCTGCTGCACCTATGCGTCAAAGTGACAGCTGCTGAAAAGCGTGCACACCGATCATTAAAGTGAATATAAATGAGCTAAACAACAATAAAACTGGTATAAACTATATATTTCTGGAAACTATAGAGGACATACTATCGAATAAGAAAATTTAAAAAATTCGAAACTTTTCTTGAAAATGACTAATGGAAGGGTCGATGAGTAGGTACCTCAATTTAGGCGGCTTCAGTGGCATAGTTGGTAGTATGCTGAGCTTCTATGCCCAAGGTCGCGAGTTCAAACCCGGCTATGTTCCTACTGTGTCTTACAGCTAGCCCATTCAGGCAGGGACAATTTGTTTAGTATAGAATTGCATATTTAGCCAGGGCCGGATTTAAGAGTATGCCGCCAATAGGCTAAAGTCCATTTGCTGGCCCCTCTATAGTACATATTTGCTTAATACATTTGTTTTATACAACAAAAGGATAGAGTTCATTGGCGTTTTCATATTTTTTATACATAAAGTTCATTTAGTTTAGATAAAACTACAAATTTAATGGTTTACATAATAAATGTTATAATTAAATTAGTTATCTAGTTTTTTTACTTACTTCTTTTAAGATTCGTTAAAAATGGAATGAGTTTCGAACTTAATTAATTAATTTGTTCTTGGAGATCAGTGATCACTATTATACACATATTTTTATATTTCAATGCTAATGACTATCTTTTGCGTAATTGAAGAAATGTGTTCAATTTGAATTAAGTTGTCCAACATGGTGAAATGAAATTACACAAAATGAAGTCAATTACTGGTCTATTTGTTGAAAAAAATACAAACTTCTCTAAAACAACTCACCCCACGTAATCTTTTTGTTGAAATTTACATAGCTTTCTTACGAGATTTCTTAATGGCAAACTCGTTAACAATGTCCTCATATGAAAGTGTTTTTGTTGTATTTGCCTCAATACAAAGTATTGAAAGTGAGTTTAATCGTATTTCAGAAATACTAGTTCGCAGATAGTTCTTAACTCTTATAAGACAGGAAGAACTGTAGAAGGACTAAAACATATTTTTTAAGTAACTTGTATTCTTAACTTCGTACGGAAAATCATAACGTCTGAAATATTTCATTTCAGCTCTTGAATAAATTGCCAAACTGCCGCCCCTGAAAGTTTGCCGCTCAAGGCTGCAGCCTACTTAACCTATTTAGAAATACGGCCCTGTATTTAGCCCCTTCTAATTGTGTCCCGGGCACTCTTCGATTAGAGCCATTTAGTTCAATGGTGCGAGATAATTTATTACATATTCACTGGCTTTTATTTCCATTGGTATAAATAAAACTCTGAATAATAATTAGATAGTTAATTGAATCAGTAATTTACTGCACATCCGACATAATTTAATATCACATGGCAATAATAATTAATTAGGTGGGGGAGATTTTAATCAACTTAATGCTCTTTATAGTTGCTTGTGGTCTAATTTGTGGTATCGTCCTTGTTTGGAATAGGAAGTATCGGGAAAGGAGAGTTTATAACAGACTGCACTTCTTACGAGGGAAGTATTCCAGCTCGAACGGCGAAAACTGACTGAAAGTGGGTTTAAAGTATACAGTTGTACCTATGGTCAATAGCTATCAATGCCATTCATCTGTAATAGTACGTGTTTGGTCGCCAGCGCCATCTCAGTATGTGATAATGTGATCACCGTGGCATTTGAGTTTGGACTATTGCAATGCGGGAACATTGTAAATAATGGAGTATGTCTACATGTTGCCCTTGTTAAGTGTGCGTACTGTTCCATTCCGCTGTGTTTAAATCACATCATTGCAACTCCACATTTATACTTCGACTACGAACGAAGGACAAGGCAGTATCTTCTATTGTGGGAAAGATGACTATGTCAACACGGTACGGTACTGTATGTGTTAAGATTTCTTGTTGCAAGCAAGTGTTCAACCTTTTGCCAGATGATACTGCACCACATCTGTTTCTTGTTAATATAATGGTCTGAATTGCCTGTTGCACGGTAGTTTCTGCTGCGAATTTTGTTTCTGCAGTCTTTTTGTAATGTTATCACATAATATACTAAAGGTCTAACCAATTGCTAGGAATAGATTTTCCCTAATATAATGGTTTGAATTGCCTGTTGCTCGGTGGTTTCTGCTGCGAATTGTGTTTCTGCAATCTTTTTGTAATGTTACCACATTCATTTCATTCATTCGTTTATTTGCAATTGGGGGTGTGTTCCCCGGTGGCAAATTAGATATACATAACAAATAAATAACTGTACATAACAATTCACTAACAATTAAACTGGAGTATTTACACAAATAGTCAGTCTTTTCTTAAACACACCTATATGTTTGGGGAAAGGCTCTAAGACTGCGGCAGGTAGAGAGTTCCAATTATCAATGGCACGGTTTACGAAAGAATATTTACCATAACTTGTTCGCTGTGGTCGGCCCTTAACTTTGAAAGGATGATCGCTCCTACCCATGTAAGTAGGCTTTTCCATACGTTTGCTAAGCTCACCCCATGCTGGTTGATTTGTATACGTGTTGTACATAGCGCAGAGTCTAGATTTCATCCTCCTAGCCTCCAGTGATTCCCACCCAAGTTTCTTTAACATACGGCTCACACTGCTCCTGGGATTAAAGTCACTGAGCACAAATCTAGCGGCCTTTCTTTGTACCATTTCCAACTCATTTATGAGCCCTACTTGATATGGATCCCAAACCGCCGAGGCGTATTCCAGAATAGGTCTTACAAGTGACAAATAGCCTAATTCATTAGCAGAGGTACTACTTCCTTTTAATACCCTCATTACAAAGTGCAGGGATTTGTAAGCCTTAGAAACTACATATCCTATATGACTACTCCATTTCATATAATTTCTTACGTGAACGCCCAAATATTTGCAAGAATCTTCTTCTACAAGTATTTCCGAGCCAATGTTATATTGAAAATCTTGCCTTCGCACATAATATGCTAAAGGAATTACTAGGAATGGATTTTCCCTAATATAATGGTTTGAATTGCCTGTTGCTCGGTAGTTTCTCTTGCGAATTGTGTTTCTGCAATCTTTGAACGCCGTAACTTCCAAACATTGATTGTACACTAATGCGGGGTTTTACTTATAAATGCACGTGGTGGGTAGTATAACAGACATATCTTCGTATGTTAAGCGCTCTGCCAGTCGGTTTTAGTCGTTCGAGCTGGGGTACTTCCCTCGTTAGAGTCGGAGAACATGAGAGAGAAGCTGCTATTCAGAGAAATGTAAGGGATGGCTGCGACTTATCACCGATACTTCTCAATCTATGCATTTTACAAGCAATGAAGGAAACAAGAAATAGTTTTTCAGTAGGAGCAGTCGCGGCTTGTGCTGTTGGAGGTGCGGAAGGCTACGAATGAGCTAATACCTGAAGGTAGTTTCGAGTTTCGTGGTTGTGTAATTACAGACGTGGCCAAATTATTAGAGCAAACGTAAAAAAATTCAATATTTCAAGATTAATCGAGTATTGAACACATACGATGTTGCCAATTCTTAAGTTGATGACTTCAGTACTTGGTATGCATCCCCTTAGCTTAGATTCGACTGGGCATACCCTCAATCAGTATTTTACACTGACTCTTTAAATCGTCATCATGAAACCAGATCTGAACGAGCTTCTCAATCAAGCCAATTTTTGTCGTTATATTTGTTTTTCGGATCTTTTTCTTTACTATCGCCCAAAGATTTTCTATGGGGTTCATGTCTGGACTGTTTGCAGGCCAATCGAGGACTTTTACATTGTTTTCCCTTAAAAATGCCATTACTTTTTTCGCTTTGTGGCAAGGAGCCCCATCTTGTATAAAAATAAATTCATTTTGGCCAAACCACTCTTGCACCTGAGTTAGCAAACGGGTTCTTAATACATTAATATACTGTTCATGTCTCATAGTTCCGTGTACAATATATAATCGTCCACAGCCGTACCAAGAAAACACACTCCAGACCATCACTGAAGTTGGATGCTTCACTGTCTGCTTCACACAATCTGGATGGAATGCTTCTCCTTCTTTTCTTCTGACATATTGACTTGTCTCTTCTTCGACAGAAAATATTGATTCGTCACTAAAACAAACCTTAAATAATAAAATAAATATAAAAGCCTAGCATTAAATGCAATAAACTGTACAGTTTCAAAGAAAAATTTCATACTGTATGGTTACATTGGGTTAAAAATGGAATAATGAACGATAATTTAGGAATTACAGTAGTTGGCATGGACTTGCCTTTTTCCAGTCATCAGATGACCAATTCTGAAGAGTCTTGGCCCACAGGAACCTCTTTGCAGCCATAGCAGGAGTAATCTTCGCTTTCCTTCCTGTCGTCTTGCTTTCATTCCAGCATTAAATAGCTCTCGTCTCACAGTCCTGGCTGATACGAATGACCCATACTCTTCTAATTTCTTACGAAAATCCGAACTAGTAGCCTTGCGATTGTTTACTGACAAATTAATCAGTTTTCGCTTACTCCTTGGGGTTAGTTTCTTCTTTCGCCCACAGTTTCCAACACGTTGTTGACATTTTGTCTTCCCCTTGTCTACACTATTTTTAATTCCACTTACAGATTGCTGTGATATTTTCAATCTAGATGCTAACTGTTGCTGTGAATAACGTTTTTCAACAAGTAGCTCTCTGACAATGCCTATCTTTCTTGGCGAAATGTCCTTTTCTTTCCCCATAACCTCAAAATTTTACAGTTCTCTAGAACAACTCTTAATAAATATCAACTCAACTCGTGAATAGTATCAACAATACGTGTTAACTTACAGAATGCACAGTCTTAACAATAGGTCACACTATTTACTTCCATACAGCAACAATATGCAGATATAGACGATAAACAACAGGACTTGAGCACTAACAAAAATGACACAAAAACATCTGAATAATTAAATTACATTTTGGCTCTCACTGTAGCCACTATATGAATAAAAAAAATAACTTAATGAGGACAGGGATATCCCAAGGGGTAACTTTACCGCGAAAGAAGTTCAAGGATTAGGCTATAAAGGTCAATAATTTACATAAAGATAGAAATATATCTTTCACTCTAATAATTTGGCCGCGTCTGTATTTACAGCCAGGTAGTAACTGACCAGCTTAGCTCAAAGCGTAATGGCAAATGTTGGTTGAATGCATTTCTTATCCGACACGCATAAGCCTACGCGTATGCAGGGTATTAAGGGGAAAATATTTCAGGATGATGGGGCGAGAGTCCGGAATATATTACTTGTTCATAAGTAGATTGGTCCTATTATGCTAATAAGACCCAATAAGAGGAGGTCTGATTCGCGATTGTACCCTAAAATACAAGCGCAGTTTACCTCCAAAACACTACCAGCTAGAGATTTGATCTGCAACATGATCCAAGAGTGCAACTGAACTTGAGGGATTTGGAAACAAACACAAGCATGACCAGATTTTAAACTGAATACTTCCCTTAAGTCTCAGTAGATGGTACTGCTACCCCCGTCACATTATGGTGCTCTCTGGCGGAAATGTTGTAATTACACTTCAAGTGATACCATTTGAGTTGTCAAAAGTGAATATCACGTATTTGTCTTCTAAGAGTGTTTCTGATAACTTGTCAATTAACGGTATTTCGGAGAGTGAAATAGGGAAAAGAGAAAGCTTCAAGAGGTTGGAACAAATTTGAATGTATTCTACTAAATACAAAAACCATGTCGGTGTTGGCATGGCTGGCTTAGGCTCTGGTTGCCTGAGCCTTCACGGTTACAATAAAAAGGAATGGATTTTCCATAGCCACACCTCACAACCCTGTTATATAGGAAGTAATGAGAAAAGTGAGGCGCAGCCTAACAGCGCTACTACTCATCTAAACAACATATTTTATCAACAGTTCCAAATATATTGACTGATGCGGCTGAATTAACTGAGTGAAATTTACAAATGCTTCTAATTTTTAAAAGTACCTATAAATACCTTTATTAAATAGATATATTTATAGGCTCTTATCACCAGCCGCGCCTGACTAGGAGTAAATAGATGATCGAAGTGTTAGTTAGTTATTGTCATTTTAAAGAACGTTGGAGGTTCAGGGTGAATTATATCAACTCTGACATTTCCTTCTTTGTAGAAATGCTCTCCTTGTCTGAGTCAACCTACTTTTTATATCCTCTTTGCTTCGTCCATCACTGGTTATTTTGCTTCCTAAGTAACAGAAGTCTCCTATTTCCTTTAGCTTTTCACCTGGCAATTTGATGTCCTTGGAGGTTTGTGATTTATTTCAGCTGCATTCCAATATTTTAGTTTTACATTTATTAATTCTCATCATGAATTCTTTCCTTAAGACGGAGTCCATACCATTCAAAAACTCATTCAAATCCTCAGGCGTGTCGGCCAAGATGACAATGTCATCAGCAAATCTCAGAGTTAAAATTATTTCTCCTTGAATCTCCACTCGCACTTTAAATTTTTCTCCAATTTCCTTCATGCTTGTTCAATGTAAAGATTGAAAAGTATGGGTGATAAGTTACACCTTTCTGAATGCCAGCTTCCCTCTCATGTCCTTCATATCAATCTACAGTGATCAATTTTTAATCTCCAGAAGACCTCATCTGAATTCAGCAAGGAAATTTCGTCTGAAAAAACAAAAGTAATGGCTTTTGAAGGAAACGACCCATTCCCGAGTAAAATCTGTTCACCATTTTAGAAAGAGTAAGTGAATTCAATATTCTGGGATAGAAATTATATTTTCAAGGCAAAGCGGATATTTCTGCAAAAATATACTCGTACACTACAGGGTGGCCACAAAGTCCCGATACCCCTATGCAAATCATACCAACGGTATCTTCGTGTAGCAGTTTCAGACAGTATGACTGATATGTTTACGTACACTATTACTTACAGCCCATTCTGACCCTCGAGAGCATATTCGACGGGATCCTTCACCTAATAAAACGTGTTCCAGGTGTTTCTGCACGATCGACAAGAGTATAGGCTACACAATTCTGCAGAATGCATACGCGTCGAATTCATTGGCGATCTCTTCACGCACGCTCGCCAGTTTCCATTACCTCTGGAAAAGAGTTATTAATGTCCTCGCCTCAACAATGTTTCTGAGAAGGATCCCGTCGAAAACGCTGGCGATAGTCATAATGGACCTCTTCAATAGTATTTCCGGTGAGTTGTGTCATGCACCAAGCAACTCGTTATAATAGCCTTCGTTGTTCAACAGTACACGCAGACGTATCAGCCATTCTTTACTGTCTGAAACTGATACACAAAGATACGCATAGGGGTAACGGACTTTGTGGCCACCATGTAGAACAACAGGAATTATAAATCATATCATGAAACCATCTCTTGTGCAAAAACACACTCTCTTACGTCTTTGAAACACGTAGTCCGGACCAACCATTTGCTACGGCAGCGAGGGTTGGACACTAAGATCTCGACTTATCGCTTGTGAAATGAAATTCATGTGACGAACAAAATAGGATCGGTTGGTTGGTTGGTTCCTCAGTTTAGGGGCTGCGACAACGCGGTCGTGTAGCCCCGTGTACTTTGGGTGTGTGTAGAATCTGTCTGATAACCGGTGTTAATTGTGATGACTGTATTAGTGTGTGTTATCCGTTTTAATTCAAGTAAGGACTGCAGATAATGATTTCAAGTAGTTCCTACTTTTGTCACCAAATGTTACCGACTACGTCGCCTAGCTTTCGGACTTGGCTACTAGTTGGCATCACAGTCAGCACCTGGGGGCGAACGTTGGAACTAATAGAGCGTTATCAATTCTAACCTACAAATTTTGTCTTCACACAAATGTAGTTAGTGGAAGGTTCTTTTGCATGCCATAATCTATGACATGGGACCATCGGCTTTACTTTCCCTCCGAAGGAAGGCATGCTGAGGGATTTTTAAAGCTCTTAAAACATCCGACGACTTCGGCCGAGTTTGAACCCGCGACTTTGGGCATAGAAGCTCAGCATGCCATCGAAGCCGCCTTAAAAAATAACAATGGGATCATAAGCGAAATGAAGGATTGTAGGTGAAACATGTCATCTCCTCTATGATTACCAGGAAAGCTGGAAGCGTCACGTGCTAAGGATGGATTCTGGAAGACCACCAAAGGAGATACTACGCCACCAACCCAGAGGAACAAGATCTGTAGAACGTCCGATGAAGCGATGGAAGGAAAATTGAAGACCGTAACGGGACACTTGGAAGGAAGATGGTGATGATCACAGTTTAACAGATGGTACCAAATTACCCCGATGCCACAGCAACAGTATGGGTATTGTCCTGCTAGCAACATAAATAAGGTTTATCAATTAACCCGCCATCGGTATCGTTGTTAGGTTGCTCCTAACAAGAACATTCCTTATTAAGAAAAGTTTTTTGTTTTAAGACTCAACCTTTTCTCAAACTCCAGGTATTCTCAAATGAGTATATGAGTCACATGTTTTGCTTTGTTATGCGATGATTCACGCACACGTGTCACATGTGGGAAGGTGGAAAGTGCGTAGCGGTCACGTCACAGGCAGTGTTAGGTGGCTTCTAGCCTCGATACCTTTGGCGTTACATTTTTTGCGCTTTCCGTGCTGGTGTAATATTTTTGTGAGAAGTGTCAAAGTGAAGTTTTAAAGGCTAATAGGCTTAGTTAATCTGTTTTTTGAGCTGGATTGAAGAAGAGGACGACGTATTTACAGATGTTGACTACCAAGACTGTGCTTCTGAATGTCTAAGTGATGCTCCTAGAGAACATTCCACGCATCAAACTGATACTGAGCAATCCAACGAGTCAGATGTTTTTTTAGCATATGGCTTTTAGTGCCGGGAGTGTTCGATTCGCCGGAGTTAGTAGCTGCTTCTAGCGGACACCCATGGCGTGAGCTACAAGTACCGTCTTGTGTGGAGTGTTGTCTGGGGAAGGAAAGTGTGAATGTTAGGACTAGGAATTGGAAGGTATCGGCTGTGGCCTATAGTTAGGGACCAACCCCGGCATTTGCCTGGAAGGAAGATGGGAAACCACAGTAAACCATCATCAAGGTTGCCGGCGGGAGGATTCGAACCTCCTCGCCTCCCTGATGTGAGCGACTGCCTGCAGCCACGCCGTAACAACCACGGCTAACTCACCCGGTATTCAGATAGTGAAATGAGTGAATGGGACAATGATAGAAAATATTGTTGTTTAAAAATCATGATCAAATTTGTTGTTTAGCAATGTAATGCCAAAGTTTTTTGTTCCTTTTCATAATATTTAGTAATGTTTATGTAGATTTATGTGTATATAAAGGGGTAACATAAAACGAGTCTACTAAAACAAAATTATATTTACCTTCTAAAAAAACAAAAATAATGTAGGAGTCAAAATTGTAGTAGTTAATTTTTAGGTAAAAAACTATTGTGGATATATACAAATATGTAAGTATATAGGCCTACTTACCTAGATATATTAATAAATAACCAAAGACTAGTATCATGTATTCTAAATGCCAAGGAGAGCCCGTATAAGCACTAAATCATACCCCAAGCTGATGTTAGGGAGCGCCTATACACGATACCTCTCGCGTAAGTGAGGACAACGCTGCCGATGGTGGGTTAATATACGGTAGAGAGATCGATTTGTTCAACTTATCGGATAACAGTTTTAAACATAACACTAGATGAAACCCGTCAAAACATGACGGACAATGGAAAACAAATTTAATGAAGAAGCTTCTTATATAACTTACATTCTTTGTACGATTACTTTTTAGCACTATTGCAACTTTAAGGGCGTCAAAAGATAGCACTCTCAGCATTGCAACATATTGCTGGTCATGACTGAAAACGTGATGAGGTCATCATCATCTTGCACAGTTTCCAGCCACTGGCCGGGTCTGTTTGGAACACAAGCCTCTCCAACGTCTTCTGTCTTCCCACCATCTCTCAGCCTCCACCCTTGTCCAGTCTTCTCCTCTCTTCTTCACGCTTTCTTCCACCCCCTTCAGCCACCTGTCTCTCGGTCTCCCTCTTGGTCTCTTTCCTTCCCACTTCGTCTCGTGTATCCTCCTGGGTATCCTCTTCTCCTCCATTCGTTTTACATGTCCATACCATCTAAGTCTAGATTTCTCTATACCATCCTGTAATGGTTCCTCCTTCATTAATTCTCTGGTCCTCTCATTTCTTATTCTGTCTCTCTTTGTAGCTCCAATACTGCTTCTCAAGAACCTCATCTCACTGGCCTGTATTTTGCTCTTCTCCCTTCCTTTCACAACCCAGGTCTCCGAGGCATACGTCAGGATAGGGACATAGTACGTCCGATATATGACCTTTTTGCTGTTCTGAGGGACATCCTTGCTCCATAACATGCTTCTCACACACCTCCGGAATGCTTCTGCCTGTCTCCCCAGTTCATTTATTTCTCTATCGTTTCTTCCATTCTCTTGTATAAGGCTTCCCAGATACTTGAAACTCTCCACTTTCTTCAGCTGTTCCCCACCAATTGTTATTCCTGTGGTGGTTCTTTCCTTCTTCCTTGTTGTGATCACCATCTCACTCTTATTTATGCTAAATTTCATCCCATAACCTTGTATTACTCCTTCCCACACGTCCAACTGTTCTTGTACGTCCTCCTCCTTGTTTCCCCAAATCATCAAATCATCTGCAAGCACCATTGCTTTCATTTTTCCTTCCCCAATTACTTGTGCCACACGGGTCATTATGTCATCCAACACCACAATGAAAAGTAACGGTGACAGTGCACTTCCTTGTTTCAGGCCGTTTCTCTGTTCCAACCAGTCCGATCTCTCTCCTCCCACTTTCACACAGCTCACGCTTCCCTTGTATATCTCCTTTATCCTCCTTATAGTCCATTTTTCTATTCCTCTATCCTCCAGGGACTTCCATACTTTGTTTCTGCATACACTGACATATGCTTTCTCAATGTCCAGGAAGGCCATCAGTAGATCTGTTCCATACTCATAGTGCTGTTCTTGTAACTGCCTTACAGCAAAAATCAAATCCACTGTGGACCTTCCTGCTCTGAAGCCATGTTGTTCTTCCCTCATCCCTCCTTCTATCCTTGTCCTAATTCTCCTTTCCAAAACTTTCTCAAACATCTTTGCACAATGACTCATCAGTGTTATTCCCCGATAGTTTCTGCATTCTGTTCTACTACCTTTCTTGCAGATCGGGACAATTATTCCCTTTTTCCAGTCCTCTGGGGTCTTCCTTTCCTTCCATGCTGTCCTCATCACTCGGTACAGCCACTGTATCCCCACCTCTCCTGCTGCTCTCACCATCTCCACACTCAACTCATCCACACCCGGTGCCTTCCCTCCTTTCATCTTCCTCACTGCATCTTCCACTTCTTTCCATGTTAAGTCCTATTCTGTTTGCAGTTCATCTACTGTACCTCTTCCCCGATTTCTTCCTCCTCGCCGTGGTTTCCATTTGGGTTCAGGAGTTCTTCAAAATATTCTTTCCACATTTTCTTCAGTTCTTCCCTATTTTCTATCTCTTGTTCCCTTTTGTTCACCATTCTAACATAATCCGTAGGATCTTTCCGCCTCTTATTCTTTACCATCCCATACAGGACCTTTTTTGTACCTTCACTATCCTGCTGGTCATGACTTAAAACGTGATGAGGTAAATAGCCCAATACGTTCAAGAGTTTCTCCTTGAGCTTGATTGATTGTGATAAAGTAGGCCGAGCGAATAGGACATTGTTGCCTATTAAAAGAAAATGTACTGTACCTGCAAGTGTTTTATCGGAAGGTGTTAAATCAAGTCGTAGGATTTGAGCTCTCTGCCTAATATTACTGCACCTATTATATCCGAATCCAAGCATTTTCTTACATATTTCTTACAATTAATATATTACCATATATGAGTCCTTGGGAAACGTTCATATTTCTAAGGAGCATAACTATGACTCAAACGTTCGGAGTATGTGGAGGCGAATCACTTAATTCCAAGGAATTGAAAAATTCAATAATAGGGAAATGAAGTAGCTGGCTTTCATCTTCAGTATCCTATCTGTTAACGCTGATGTATGTGTTTGAACTACTGGATATAAGTTCAATGACTTTTAAATTAATATCATTACATTGTTGCAGCTTGGAAAATATGTTATATTCCAGCAGATCAATTTTACCCTCACAACAGTAAAGACCAAAGTAACCACGCATAGATTTTACGCAAGAGAAATACAATGTAGAACAATGTTTACATTTGATCGTCAAAGACCTTACAGTACACTGTACTGCATAATATCTGGAATTGTTTCTGAAATGGCCTATTTATATTGGATTTTAAATGTGGCTTCGTATTATTCGATAACACTATTGTGTCCTGCAATAACGGAGCCGCTAAATATTAAATGGCAAATAATACTTCCATTGCCGAAATCAACTGCGTAGTTAGACTCAGTACTCTAAACAAATAATCATTAAACAATTGTCTTATACAATGAAGTTCAACATGACCGTCCAGAGACTTTCATACTCAAGTTGGTTGGTGAGGAGAGTGCGATGAGAGTGATCGCTTCTAATAAATTCCTTATAATTGTTCCTGCCAGCGAATTCTTTTGCAATAGCTTGAAAACGCAGCTCAGAATGACGTTCTTCATTTTGTTATAAACAGTACGAAACTGCTCTAAATAAGCAATTTCCATCACCTGTTATAGGTTATGGCAGTACATTTTGCAGGGGAACATAGAATCTCTTCGCCAACTACTGGAACGACCATAGGCCTATTGACGTCAGAAAAGTTGGATGGCGCACCCACGCGGTAGAATGTTGAAGCTGTAACATTGTGACTGGTGAGGTTTATTTAGATGGTGAAGCTTTGACGTCGTGATGGAAACAGAAAGAAATTTGTCAAATTCGAGGAGGTACTGCTCTGTATACGGTTGCAAATCGTATAAAACGGGTACGAAATATCTTCACTACTTTCCTGTACAAAAAGTTCAGAGAGAAAGATGGGCTTCGGCGCTGTCAATTGGAAAACGTGTTACATGTTACATGACAGTGTGCAGTCTGCATTTTTGTGAAGACGACTTCTTTCCACCAGTACTGTTGATTATTGATAGTTATTGTCTCTAATTTGTATTCACATGGATTTAGCTACATCAAAAATACTGATAAACTTGTAGCCTATTACTTCTGTGCCGTACCGGTACATACAATGTAATCCGCTCTTGGCAAACTTATTTTACGGGTTCTTTCGATTGACAATAGCCGAATGGTTAGAAAACTTAAGAAAAATGCTCTTCATAGCCTTAATTTGCCAGAGAATTTATATTCTTGCCTTTGAACAGCAAGTATGTAGGTCATTGAAGTATGATTTGGCTGAAATTGTTTTTTTGGCTATGATCTCCCTACTGTTGAATTTAGTTAATTAAAATGTAAAATCTTAGTTTTAAGTACCGATTTGGTGACCCATCATCCCAGGCAGGCCGGTAACACCTATGCTACTCAGGCAGATAGGTCACTTAGTCGTAATTTTAAAGTTATAGTGATGTTAAGTATACATATGCGGTAATGTAGCAGGAGACCTGATCGGCCTAGGCTATTCTAACTTTAATTAGTTCCCATTTCAGGGTTTTTCAGTTTTGGGTGCGAATAGTTGGTTTGAAAGTTGCACAACAGTAAAGAGAGTATGTTTCATATAGGTTTTAATTGGTATTATGGTTTATGTCGAGCTGAGGAGAGAATTTGGTTTGGCTTAAAGTGTAGTTTTTGATCTGTTCCGCTTGCTTATGACAAGTTCAAATGGAGACTCCAGCTTTGTTAAATATCTGTATTTTAAATATTTAATTAAATATATTGATAAAGAGAATGCCTCTATTTTAACTTGCCTGTGGCAAGAGATTAATAAATTAATATGCTTGCCTTTGAACAGCAAGTATGTAGGTCAATATTTGCAATATTGAAGTATGATTTGAACATCCCAAGTAACGCTTCTTTGAACCCAAAACATTCATGCAAATTCAGGGTTGCTTGATTCAATTTATTATCAGGGAGTCGTCCTTTGTGTTATGTGATATATATATATTGTGAAATTAATAAAAACATCGATACCGCTAGGCTCCCAAGTACAGGCTTCATATATGTAACAGCAGACAGTAAATTAACTATCTACATGTGGGTAATATTTTTAACTGGTAGTAATTAGGCACTGCATTTAAATTGATTATAAAAATATTTCTTTCAATGAAAGAAAATATGTAGTATTTTGCCATCATAAATTAGAAGCCATAACAAACGCACTCCCAATTACTTCACGTCACTATTTAGCCGCCATATTGCAAACAGCTGACCGTAAGCTCCTCCCCCGTTTCGGACGTCATCACTTCGGCAGTCACCCTAATGGAGGCAGTTTTTGAATTCTATGTCCCGTGCATGTCAAAAATCGTATTAACACATGGAGGCCCACCTATTCTTGTCTGTCGCCCCGGAGATCCGGGTTACATTTCCTGCTCTGCCAAGAAATTTAATTCTGGTCTGAGGGCAAAAACGGGGCACATTCAGTCTCTTGAGGTATAACTAAGAAGAGGAAGGTTTAATTCCCAGCTCGACAATCTTGGATGTGGTTTTCCGTGGTTTCCCACTTCCACTTAAGGCAAATACCGGGATGGTTCCTAACTTAAGGCCTTGGCCGTCTCCTTGCCATTTACCACCTTAATTACAAATACACACAGTAATGCAGCCATCACAATAACACAGGTTATGATAGAAAATTTCACACATGCACACCCAAGTACACGGGGCTGAGTGACCACCATGTCGGAGCCCTTCAAACGAATTATGTTTGCCAAGTGTCTCTCATGGCGAAAGCAATTGTGGACACGCGCGAGTGCCTGGAAAACTACTTTTTTCTTTAATAATTTAAGAGTATATCGACGATGCATAATTATAACTTTTAGTCTAGGACACTAATAACTTGACCACCGAAGCATTGGGAAGAAATTGCAATATTAAGGTACATAAACAACATAGCCTACACATTCAACTGTCGGTTAATGTTCCTCAAAATTTCCCTTCTTAAATATTCCCCTCCTTTATAATTCTCCATCACGAGAAAACGTGCCATGTCTTGTGTTTTAAATATATCGATGCAATGGTGCTGCCATCTGCTGTCAGTTACTGGAACTATATGGGCGATGTACTGCCATCTGTTGTCAGTTATAGGAACTGATTGCAGATATTTAAACGGCGTACTGAGGACAACAGTTTGCTCTTTTGATCACATGCTATAATGCAATGGTAAAACGGAAATAAAACGTATTGAGAGGGAATGTAGAAATATGCATCTTTAACAGACATAAAACCTTACTAATACTCCTTGATTAAACAATATTTCAGTGGTAAAAAAAAAGAATGTCAAGGGCTCGGATCAAACCGGTGAACCTTGGAACCACGGACAGTCGCCTTAACCACGTAGCTACTCGCCACCTTTGTTCAGCAGCAGACGCAGCCATTCATTATCTTCAAAAGCCGCTGTCTGAAGGAAATAATCCATTTCATTATCCAAATAAATCAATGTTGCACATTCGTATACGTTCATACTGTTATTATATTTTACTGTCAGAAATTTGTTAATGTATGTTTTCAATTACATGGAAGCTTATTAAATAACTTACATTTTAATAGACTTCTCACCGCCATTTTGTCATGATCCCAGGCGGATTGTGCGCATGCGTGAGGGGAAGGAATTCTGCTATTTTCTATATTAATTCAAAAATATACCGTAATATATTTGTTTATTTTAGAGACACTCTGCAAATCTAGAGGCCAAGAGCTTTCGTTAGAGTGCTCTACGAAGTAAATCGGTTTTGTCGTTCTCTCAATCTCTTGGTAACAAAAATCACCTTACTGTTTTAAATATATAGATAGATTGCGCATCTCCTTGTTAGTTTATCTGTCAGTTAGTTAGGCTGATGGCCCGTTCCACGTTCAATGAATCTTCGGAGCTGTGCAAATTATTACAATCAAATAAAGAATGTAAACCAGTCACAATTGTTTATTCAAAATCATTTTATTGACCATCTTTTGTAACCCCATTTAGTAATGTTTTCTCCCTTATCAACTTACACCTTTTCCCATAAGGAATTGTGTCTTGAAACTTAAAAAACTGGGGATTCCGAGAGATACCTGAGCTTGGCCCGTTTTTTTATTTTTTCATTGACTTTGGAATATCCCCTCTAAGTCAGGTGATTTCAATCTTTGAATAGTTTAAGAGCTGATCATCAGTAAAATGACTCCACAACCCTCTGCTCTAAATTCACACGAAGAGTAAAGTAATAAAAAAAAAGTGTGGTACTTTGCAGTAGCAAAGCTCCTCTGTTTGTGGAAATTCTAAAAACTCATTTTACTTTAAGTTTCTTAAAGGAAAATATATTTAAGGCTCTTGGTTAAACATTGGAAGTATTGCCACCGCCTTGCAATCATATTTAGTGTATTAAGCCGTGAAAAGTTAAATGTAATTTTGGGTCGAGTCTATAATAATGTGCACACCTCTGAAATTAAGAATGTAATTGCTCTGTGTTTGTACGAATTCCTGCCTAATTACGTCTGGTTAGATACAGCCACACGCGCCCTCTGGAGTCGACTAAATCCTCATTGTGTACAGGACGAGTTAGCTGCGCGCGTTAAAGCCACACAGTTAGGCGTTCCTTCCATGGTTCCTCATTTTTATATTTCAGGCACATACTGGATGGTAATTTGTAATGGGCCAAGGCTGCTTCCTTCCTATTCATTGCCAAATTATTGCATTTAACCTCTCGCTAACGCAAGACCATCCGCAGTCAGCCTTCGCTGGCTCGGTTAACTACTGTGAGTGTACTTCACACATTACTTTTGCCCTGAGGTCTAGTTTACATGTACTGTGGGTATACTTGACACATTACCGCTGCTCTGATGTCTAGTTTACAAATACTGTGAGGGTACTTCACACATTGCTGCTGGTCTGAGGTCTATTGTATTAAGACTGTGGGTGTACTTTACACATTACTGCTGCTCTGAGGTCTAGTTTACAAATACTGTGAGTGCACTTCACACATTACTTTTGCCCTGAGGTCTAGTTTACAAATACTGTGAGTGTACTTCACACATTACTGCTGCTCTGAGGTCTAGTTTACAAATACTCTGAGTGTACTTCACACATTACGGGAGCTCGCGTCAAATGGCTATCGGGTGTGAAATATTCACTTGACTAATCCATTGATTGTGAGCACGGTGCACCTGAACACGTGTTCTCCCCATTAACACTACGAGCCTCTAAAAACACCAGCTCATTACTGATCGCCACTGACGAGCGCAATTTATTAGCAGCATTACATGATAGCGAGTGTTGCAAAGTCCAGCTAATATAACTTTCAGTAAAGAGAATATAATGGTTTATATCCCTACTGTGCCTAGTAACAATATGTTCCCTGCTTTCTGTACGATGAGAATGATTCTGTGACTCGAACATCACTTGCCACGGTTGGTGAGTGGTTATCGTGTCGGTCTACCAACCCCAAGCTTGCCACGGTGGGTGAGTGGTTATCGTGTCGGACTACCAACCCCAAGATTGCAGGTTCCCTCCTGGCCGAGGAAAGTGATTTTTGAAATGCGGGAAAAATCACGACACGCATGCCATACGATGTTGGCATGTTAAAGAACCCATTTGAATTCAGTAGGCCGTGTTCATTAATCTCGGGAGTTTCCGCCAACACAAAGTTCCTCCTTTCTCTACTAGAAAGCGCTATAGTGTCAAGGAGCGTAGATATCTAACCTCCTTGATTTTCATAGTGATTCAAGGAACAACAAAATTCGACATGCAAGCTGCCCTCTGGGTGTCAAATAACAAAGCTTGCACCCGGCACCCGAGGCCATACGATATTATATTATTATTGATGTGTAACATCTTTCCACTCGGTTGCTGGATATTTTTTGTGGGAGTGATTTTGAAAAATGGGACGGAAGTGTGTAAGAGGAAACATCGCATACGGTTTACTTCAAGGTTTGGAGGCCCTATTAAAGATATTCCTACAATAAATCATCTTCAAGTTGTCGTTCTTCGGTGTGAAAAAATTAATTATATCATATTTGCTGAAAACAATTTTGATTTATTAATTAAATTTTCATACTTTTGCTGTGGAATGTATATCACATACGGTTTACTTCAAGGCTTGGAGGCCCCATTAAAGATATTCCTACAATAAATCATCTTCAAGTCGTCGTTCATTGGTGTGAAAATACTCATTAGTCTATATCATATTTGCGCTCCCGGCAGTAGGATAGTAGGATAACATGTCACATGTTACACATCATATGCCACTACTGTAAGGTTCGTAATTTTTTAATATTATTTTCACTGTCGATCTTAATGAGAGAATGATTCTGTATCTCTAACAAAACTGTCGATCTTCCGGTGAGTTTAGTCAAGACCAATGTACAGTCATACACATTGTTAAACCCAAGAAAAATATGAACATCAGCAATACAAGCTTCACAACAGCGATATACTGTAGACTATACTGAACCGTTGAACTAGGTCTTCCGTGTGACCAACATTACAGACACAATACGATCTTCGTGAGATAATGATCCTGTTATTCTCTAATATTCGTGAGAGGATGATTTTCGTACATACCTGGTGGGAGTCCTTTTGTTTTCTACAAAACACTAGAAACAGTGGGTGTTGGAATTGGCTTAGGATGGGCGCTAGGAATTTAGAAAGAATAAACTGTTACCTTGAACTCTGAAGATACAATAAGCTGTTTTGGAAAATAACAAAATGAATTGTTGGTATATTAACGTTCACGACCAGTGTATTAAAACTCAGCAATGTTTCTAGATTTATTCCGTGTCTTGTGTGGGGTTTCGCCCAGGAACACCAAGCTGGCTCATCAGCGGGCTCTTGGTGATCCCCACAGGAGTAGCGAACTGTGCACTACCTCCCTTCTTATGAAGCGCACGTGCGCCTCTAAACTTCGAGAGCTAAAAGCTGAGTTTTAATTCACGTGCCGGGTACGCCAGTACACCATCTCGTTGGAAGCCTTTATAGGGAGGTCAAAGGCTGCTTGTACTTATTGATCTCATGTAATTCCTTTTAGGATTGGGGAATAACCCATCTCATTTGGGCACAATCGTGTTGGCCGCTTGAAAAGCATCAAACTTTCGTTTCTGTTAGATTTCATTAATTAATTTAAGGTGGTTGATGGGAATATGGCCAACACGTAGCGTAGGATGTAATTCGCAGGCTCAACGTAAGATGGCACTCGCATGGTCTCCAAGACGTGTCTATTAATGGTTATGTGCAATCGCTTAGGTGGGTGGGGGATGTGTTGAGTGGGGTGCAGCCACTGATTACCTACTACTACAGATAGCCGAGTGGGTGCAGTGCCATTATCTATAGTGGATGCCGCTTGGACAACGTGCTTCTTATCTCACTCTGGTAAGTACGCCTTTGTTCTCATAACCTGTCGACAGTTATTTTTAATTGTTGGTTTGTGTGGTGTGCAGTTGTATACGCTAATTCGAGTAGAGATATAGAAATTTACTTTTCTTTAACCAGTAGTTAAATATTTTGGACTGTTTAAAAATCGACCTTGTTTTTAATATGGCCATCCTTGGCCATAATAACAGCAGTTGGCCATATTAACTGCATTTTGGGGCAAAATACAGTTGTCTATCCCATTCAGATACAGTATGTCTGCAGTCTTGCAACAGCTTTCATTTGCTTCAGGTGACTGACCTAGGTGAATTCGGTAAGTTGCGTACCTAAAAAGGAGTGGAAAGTACATCCCATCACAGTTCTTTTGAAAATATACTGCCTTCGCAAAAAAAAACGGACTACCCGGGTTATGAAACCTGCTATCAACAGTTGTATTGAATAAAAGTTTATTTGAAGCTAATAAAGAGACCAAGAAGAACGACAAACATCAAGACTGTACGCGAGCTAAGGGGAAAGCTATCCCAAAGAAAGCTTCAACAAAACGGACTGAGAGCTGGCACAGTACTGTTTGCTGTGAAGATAAAGTGCAAGATATGAGACTTTGTACTTTTTTATTGAAATTATGTTCACAAATTGTGTGTTGGACTTTCTAAGGAAGAGAATGATTTGTTTATTTGTTTGTTTGTTTAGCGGAAAGAGACCAAGAAATGTTTATTTTGTATTTTTAAAAATTTTAATTCCTATAAATGTAATCAAGTATTTTTTTTAAATAGTCGTGTAGTGGTTAAGAATGACTTAGGCCTATGTAGTGGTTTAATAATAAATACAAATATAAATTAACATTTGTAATGATTTCCACCAAATATATATTTAGTAATAGTTTTGTGGTCATATTAACTTCATGTGTTTTTAATATGGCACAAAGATAGATGTGTGGAAATGAGTTTCTATCCTGTGGTTCTAGTTAAATGAAATGCCTGATTATTGTTTTACTTATTATAAAGAGTCCTAAGTATTTTGTCCCACAAAGAGTTTATGACTTTTGTACAAAACGGCACTACAAAAATTTCACAAACCTTGGTATGGCCATATTCCCATCACTTACCTTATATTAATTGAGTTATTATTGAATAAGGTTAAGAAGGCATTCATTTAAAACAAACTGTGTGTGCCTGCAGAACACATTCTATTGTATCTATTACGAATTATTGTTGTTCTTCTTCTTTGATAGACGTCATCCATATTGGCTGGTTATTTCTGCGTGGTGTAAACACTCGCAAAAGCAAATATAATAGAGTGCCGCAATGGAGTGTACATTTTCATTGATTTGACCGGAAATGATCAATGTTCTTGGCTGAGGCGAAGCATAAGAGGGATTGTGTTCCACATAATCACCACTTCATTGGCCAATTACAGTGGCTAGCTGAGCGCGTCTTTGATTAATCTGAGAATTGTGTGAGAGTGCGCGTGCTGCTACCTGTGGCGTGGAAACCGCAACATTAGCATAACGTGCTTAGTGCGTGTATTTGCCGCAACTCATACATCATGCACTGAGCGCCACAGGTGGGCTCGTCACAACGTAAGTGCTCTGGTGTACAAAACTTAACTTTAAGAACAAAAATCAGACTTTAGCACTGATATGTATATTCTGTTCTCTTATATGGTGTAGAGACATGGGCCTTAAATAGCAACACAGAATTGCTGAGTTTTACAGAGAAGAGACTTTGAATTCTTGTTTATAGACGGATCCTAAGAATACCTTGGACACAAATAAGAATAGTTCTACATAAGTGAACAACTACATGTAGTCCAGGTTAATCTAAGAAATGACAGTTTGTAATTATGCAGGTGATCTGTATATTACGCACAAAGCGACATCTATCTATCGTATGGCTTTTAGTGCCGGGATTGTCCAAGGACATGTTCAGCTCGTCTGAGTCTGTAGTTTCTTCCAGCGGACACCCTTAGGGTGAGCTACAAGTTCCATTCAATTTCAAGTAGTTCCAACTTTCGCCAGCAGATATCAATGATACCTAGTGGTGAACGTTGGACCCTGGTTAGAGCGTTCCGACAAAATCTAACCTAACAATTTAGCTTCACACATGTTAAGTCTGTGGAGGGATCTTTTACATTCCATAAATCTATGACATGGGACCGCCGGCTTTACTTCCCCTCCGAAGGAAGGCATACTGGAGGATTTTAAATGCTCTTAAAAAATCCCGCTATCTTGGGCACAGCAGTTCATCATTCTGCCAACTACGCCACCGAACTCGCTTCAAAGCATCTAACCATCCCATGAGCATTTGTCAGTGACACCACACCGCTAAAAACAAAAACAATTGTGGAGTTTCTTGCGACAAAATCTCCCTTTAAATAGTTGTACAGCCTGGGAGCCTTACAATAATTACCTTGTGTTTTGATACGACGCGCAAGTTGTACAAGATACGTGGAACAACATAAAATAGTCTATGCTGAATGAATTGTCTCTTGTGGACATTTATTCCTGGCTTTACAATCATTTGTCTCTATAGCTACGGAATTTACAAAAGTCAACTCAGTAACGCACGGTATTGAGAAATAACGTTTCTGTTTACATATATCTTGACTGGGAACATTTTATAGTGTCTCTAGTCCAGGTTATGAGAGCCGCGGAACAAGCTACTTCAGAAATAAATATCGAGGAAAGTTGATAAGCTTGTAGGGAACAAGTAACCCTTTCCGCTAGAAAATACGGCCTCGTGTCAAATGCACTGAGATCGTACTGAACAGAATCTGCTATAGGGCACAACTCTAGCACACTATCAGACAACATGTTTTATCACATCAAAACTGATAATGATGATGATAATTGTGTTTTAAGGGGCCTAACATCTGGGTTATCGGCCCCTAATGGTTTGGGTGATGTGAAAACGTAAATGAAATTAAACTATACCTTAAACTAACTACATACTGGAAGAGGAAATGGAAGATTAAGGAAAACAAAAGGCAGGAGGAAGATGAGAATTAAGGGACTTGGAATAAAGGAGAGCCAGGACAAGCAGATAGGAAAGGTAAAGAGGAGAGGGACCGCCCAAAAGACAATGGAAGAAGGAGAAAAGCCGGCCCCAGCTCAGGAAGCCCTCGGGGTCGCCAGACGTGAGCCCTTGAGGGTGTAGCACTATCCAGGGTGCATCTTAAGGGGTGGGGCAACACACACCCTGCCTCCTTGAGGGCCTTGAGCTTAAGGCAGGAGATATGAAGAGAGAAAAAAGAGGCCTTAACCCTCGAAGAATGAGGGATAAGGAAAGATGAGACAAGGGCCAATTAAGGCGGGAAAGTGAAAGACTCCCTAGGTCTCGGATACCCTAATACCGTTGGAGTCGGAAAAGAACTACAGTTGACCAAGGGAGGTCAAGAGGAAAGAAGATGGAGAGGAGCCTAGCACAACTAAGTGGAGGCAATGCCGGACTCAGCTGGGGTCCGTGTTCGCCAACCCGCGTCCCACAAGGTGTGAGTCCCTGGGGGGGGGGAGATCAAAACTAAATAGTGTTCGTGAATCGGAGTTCTAATAAACACCCCTGAATGATATAGTTCCTCAGTAGCAAGATTGCGATGATACGTGGTAAGATATAGGCTACCCTTTCTCGCAGAAATCTGATCATACCATCCATAAATTCGTCAAGTAAAATTTGGTCCAATCCGTCCCAATCCTCAAGGGCGATTCAGCGTAGGTTCTTCAGATTTCGAAATTAGCCCGAACGTGCATAAACCTCCTGTTCCAATCTATACCCGATATGTGCATGCGGTTCATGTCAGGGGAACAGGAAGGCCACTCCATTAAGGTGTAACCAAAACATTGCAGATACGAGCTCAGGTTAAATCCACGATGGACACGAGAATTATCGTCACCAAACCCTTGGCACCATGGGCCCATGGTTGCTTGAAGAATGTGTTTATATACTGTTGAGCATTTAAAGTGCCTTGAATAACCACGAGAGGCGCATAGTATCCATGTCTAATGCTGGAACTGGGTTCTCTCATCTCCGATCATTCGCCGGCAAAGGCAATGCGGGGGAATCTTGTTCATCTGCGTGATGCTAAGGCAGCCATGGGCAAAGTACGGCCCGCGACATGGTTTCGGATTATTTTACCTACAATTACACATAGGTCATACTTCCTGTTTCAATCTCATTGTGTTCATGCGTTTTGTGTAGCATCCGTTTGTGCGAAAAATCTCCACGACGAATTTGAATGGAGATTTTAGGAACTCAAAGTTATTGAACAGGACTCTGACGTTTTCAGCAAGCCATTTAATTTTGACTGTGAAACAATAAAAGAAGAGTTGTAGCCAGAACTGATCGAGTAACAATGTAACAACGAATTGAAGCAACTATTCCTCAACGTTTCGAATTGTGTTCTACAAGGCGCTACGAAAATCAAGCTTCCCAAATTTGTAATCTCATGCACAAAAGATAACTGCAATGTTCGCAACTTCCTATATCTGAGAACAGGTGTTTTCTACAATGAAGCTCCGCAAGAATAGCGTAAGAAATAGATTAACAGAGCACCATTTAGCTGCACTACTAAGAATCTGCTCATCCCAGTTTCAACCAGATTATGAAACACTTTTAGAAAAACAGTCACAGTTGCACTTGTCACATACTGCTTCCTCTTCTAACAAATAATGAAGGTGTGTTACTTTTCCCTAAGTTTTGTTTGATTTATATTCAGAAATAAAAAGTTAAACATGTGTTTTATTGCACCTGGCCCTGCCTCTAAAAAATTGGTTGATTCCTCAGTTCAGAGACTGCGACAAAGGGGTCATGTAGCCCCGTGTACTTTGGGTGTGTGTAGAATCTGTCTGATAACGGGTGTTAATTGTCATGGCTGTATTAGTGTGTGTTATCTGTTTTAATTCAAGTAAGGACTGCATGCATTCGTTTTTCAAGTAGTTCCAACGTTTTCTACCAAACGCCACCGTCATTGACCAACTAGTTCTGAACTTTGTTACTAGATGCACCGCAGTCGGTTCCTGGCGACAAACGTTGGAACCTATGAGCGTTAGTCAAAGATAACCTATAGTTTCGCTTCACACAAGTGTAATTAGTGGAAGGTTCTCTATTATGCCATAAATCAATGACATAGCATCACGGGTTTTACTTGCTCTCCGAAGGAAGGCATACTGAGGGATTTTAACGCCTAAAAAGTTTGCCCATGGCTGTTTTAAGGCATTAGGAACTACTCCGGTATTTCCCTGCACTAGGTGTGGTATGGATATCAGTGTTATCAGTCCAACCATTAGTGCCGGGAACGTTGGAAACATTCTCAAGGAAGTGGACAAAGTACTAATGGCATGCAGTTTTTGTCAACTCTTATATTCATCCGAGCTATTTGCATTTCTCATTAAAAATGTCTAAATAACATCTTCCTGAATTCCTCCATATTTAGTTTTCTTGTCATTACTCTCCCCCTCTGTTGCCAGCTTCTATTCTCCCGTTTAATTACTTTCTTAATTAACAGCGTTGCCAAACTGTCTTCAGGCTTTTAAGATTAAGGCCTGGGTCGGACTTGTCTCACACTCAAGAGCTGGAGATCAGAGGTCATTATTGGGGCTTGGATTTTTAGGTAAATAAATATTCTATTGTAAGCATTTTTCTATAAATACATAAATTCCTGCATTTCATTTATTAGTACATAAAAATACATTTTTTAAATCAGTATGCTATATCTTTCAGTTTATTGCATTTTCGTTCTGTGCTACTTCAACGGGGAAGAACCTGTGAGCTATCTAATCTTTATGTAGAGCATATGTCAGCTTGCAACTGTGATATTCTTAACTTGTGGCCCCGTGCCACTCACTGTGGAAGTCAGGGGATTTCCTTGTCCATAGCCATATTGCACCACGTGCTAGAACTACCTGGAACCAGTGTCACTCACATGCAGTTCATTTGTGGCAGTGTGAAGTGTAAGGCAGTTCTACGATGCCTAAGTAAAAACAACTACAAGATATCGCCTGTTGCAGAATTTAAAGATAATTTTACTT
The DNA here is from genome assembly GCA_946902985.2 of Meconema thalassinum. Lineage (NCBI taxonomy): Eukaryota > Metazoa > Arthropoda > Insecta > Orthoptera > Tettigoniidae > Meconema > Meconema thalassinum. The sequence goes on along the minus strand of OX336394.1, from coordinate 11,020,538 downwards.
CTGATGGGGGCGTTCAGTTCTGCCAACCATGTGGAAAAGCAATAAAGGCTGAACAGCGATCTCAAGTTACACAACACCTCAAGGGCAAGAAACATATTGCTGGAGTTTTGCGCCTTCAGAATAAGTGTTTGGCGATAATCGTCGGTCATTTGTGATGACAACCTGAAGATGTATCTCGTTGTGTATTGTAATGCTTCAACAGTCAGTGAGTCAGAATAAATTGCATTCGTGAGTACTGCATATTGTTTATATTAACATTAATAAACTAAATTATAATTAAATATTTTTTCTTCCCCCTCCCCCCCACCTCCACATATTTCAGGTAGTTTCAATACATAAAAAATAAATATTTTCCTGATTTTAGCACATAAAAATCCGAGCCCTAGTTAAAACTCACTCTAGCCTGAAGGATCTTACTAATACAATAACAACGCAGTACGTTTGTATTTTGTCACAATTTTGAAAAGGTTGATGTTACACACAATGTACCTAGGTAGAGACAATATTAAAAGTTTTTAAAATGTTTCCTGTCTGTCATGTGATAAATTCTCACAATCTTTTCATTACCGATACTACTCTTATGCAGTGCGCTTCGTATTATTTTTAAATTACAAAGTAGGGAAAACAAAGAGTTCTTCCACTCTGATTTAAAGTATTATTAATTTATAGGGAAAGGTTTTATTATTTTTGGGAGTGACTATAAGTATCAAATGCCCAAAAATATGTGTTGTGTTTTGGAAATTAATTGTGAGGTGTATTTCTTAAAATTTAAGATTCGTGCCAATGAATAATCTATATATCAGAAATGAAATGTTACATTGGATCTATCAGCGTTCATAACATAATGTTGGCAACAGTGTCATGTATGTGTTGCTTAGAATTAATCTGAAAAATTATGATCAATTATTGTCCCAATTTTTTATAAAATCCATTTGTTAGTATAGAAGTTACAAGTATTTAAAAATTGGACCTACTAAATCAGGAGGATTAGAATCATGTTGGCGGCACTGACATGTATCAGTTATTCCAAATTAATCTTGAATGTCAGGTACTAAACGTGTGCAAAATTTACAGCTGTTGGCTTGCATACTTTCTGATATATACGCATAGTCATATCTGTTATGGTACACATAGCACATACGAAATTTGGTTAAAATCCCATTGATAGTATGGAAGTTACATGTATTTAAATGTTGGACCTATCAGCAGGCTTAGAATCATATTGGCAACACTGCCATATATAGGCTCCTAAAAACTAATCTGGTATGTCATTATCTCTGTGCGAGCCAATTTTGGAACAGCTCGCATGCATAACTTCTGAGATATACAGTACGACATAGAGCTCAAATTTCAATTGTGATTTTTCAACAGTTGGTAGCACTGATGTCATTTTCAGATATGACCGTGAGATATTCAGGTATATGTATTTACTCATACCAAATTTGGTTTTGATATCTGCAGCCATTTAGGAGTTGATAGACACACACACACACACACACACACACACACACACAGATACACACACATTTGCCCAGATCGATCTCATAAGTCTACTTTTTCCTCATTGTTACATAATGTGAAAAGTAGGCCAATAAGAGCATTAGTTCGTTTTAGCGTACGTTGGGTTGAAGAAGTGATAATTAGGATCCAGTCTCTTTCCTGCCGATGCTAATAGTTGGTATTCGAAATTCGCTCGCGGCGCAGACCGTATGGATTGTTCTGATTGGTTATCATGGGAGAATGGTATCCTGTGATTGGTTGGGGTTTATAGTTTGCTATTATATGATTTTAATGGGATTTATTTAATTAAAGGTTTGTGTGTTTTATTGGGGACTAGTTTTAGTTATTGTAACCAATATGTAAATAAGTAATATTTATTGGTTTCTGAGTTATGGTGGTCAGATGTTGTACAGCCATCCGATGACTAACCAGCAACCGAGTCCCTTAACTGTTTGTATTGATGTATGTTTATTAATGCAAGGTGGACTCTGAGAGGCTTTGAAGAAGTGTGTGGCCTATTGGGGAGAGGGAAGGGGGGGTTGATGAAAATTTATTAATTACGTTAGGGGGAGGGGAATTGAGAGGAGGGTGTGGAAAAACGGCTTTTTCTCCGCGGTATTGGTGTTACATCCCAGACCTGCAGTGAACCATCTCGGGCGGAGTCTGCCGTGGCCGATTCCCCAAGCAGGCACACCACGTGGTCATGGATAATATTTTTAGTTATAGAGTTCGTTCGGAGACTACGGCTTGGGTTAGGAGGGGAGTTTTGGTGTTCCAACTTCTGGAAGGCCGCATGCGGCGAGTCATGCCAGTAATTGAAGGTTTAAGGTTAGGTTGAGTGGATTGTTATACGTCTGGGTGTTCAAGTTGTTGCCTGATCGTGAGGATGTACTTTGGTTATGTTTCAATCTTTGTAGTGGGTCGACCTGATATGCTCCCGGTTGCCTGATGAGGAAGTTTGGGTGTGTGGCTTTCTTTTGGTAAAATTTAGTGGTAATTTGCGTAAGATAGTCTAGTAGGTACCCTACCTACTAGACTATCTTACGCAAATGGTCTTGGTCTTTTGGTGAAGGTAGTGAGTGGTTTTACGTCGTTCGTATTTTTTAGGTTTAGCGGTGTATCTTAATAGGCAATTGTGAATGGTTTGTAATTTCTTTAGGTTGGAAATCCGATGGCAGGATATGCATAGGTGAGAATAGGGCGTTTTGTACAAAGTTACTTAAATGTGATTAAAAGAACATATCCAACTTTCAAATGCTGTTTTCTCAATATCAATTTTACCACCACATAGGTACACTTTTCTCTGAAACCCTAATTGCTACATAACTGAAATTTTCAGGGATTGTTTATTGAGTGATTTTACAGTTATTTATGTCGAATTATGCATCAATTTAACCATTTGTAGAATTTGCATGCATTTATATTCATATTTTGGCCTGCCCCGTGGTGTTGGGGTAGCGCGCCTGCCTCTCACCCGGAGGCCCCGGGTTCGATCCCCGGCTCCGTCAGGGATTTTAAAACTGACATGAGGGTTGGAACGGGGTGCACTCAGCCTCGTGAGGACAACTGAGTAGCTGTCTGACAGTGAGACAGCGCCCCGATCACGAAAACCAAGATTAACGGCCGAGGGGACCTGACGCGCTGATCACGCGTCACCCCAATATCTGCAGGCCGAATGGCTGGGCAGCGGTCGCTTGGTCGGCCTTAACCCGTCATGGGCTGTAAAGTGCCAGGGGTTGCTTTTTTATATATATATTCATATTTTCACTGAGGTTTATAGAATCCAAAATTCAAATGGCCATAAATAAAAAGCTTTTCATGGTATTTGGATAATTCTACATAAAGTTAGAGATAGTGACATATATTTAAACTAGTTAAAAGCTCAGACCACCATCTTTTATAGTTATGTTGTAAAGTGTACCTAAATAATAGGATGTAACAAACATATTGCAGTGACTGTACTTGTGCCCTAGATAGCTGTTGCCACGTAATGGATCAAACACCATCAGACAACTGTACAAAGTTTCAATGTTCCATGTCTTATATTGTGAACTCAATGAACATTTAACGTCAGCTATGCATTTTCGGTTACATCCCCCCTTAAGGTGACACTTTTACTTGATAGGTGTGATGACGGGTGTATTAATGGGCAGTGTGTTTCTATTTGGCTTTTAGCCTTGTGTACAGTGTTTGCTGCGTGTCTTTGCAGCGTTAACGTAGCATCCGGCGTAATTCCTAGGTGTTTTGTGTACGTGATGTGTGTATTGTAGTGGGAGGTGTGTCTCCAGGTCAAGTGGACTGCTTGTGTCTTTGTGAGATTTTCTTTTATTTTGTTTTGAATTAGCCATGGTTCTAATTGTGTTGTATGATTTTGGAGATGTCTCCTGGCTATTTCCCGATCTCGTGATTTGGCCATGATTGCCGTGTCGTCTACAAAAATAGCGGTTATTGAAGATTTTCCATTTACTTATTCAAATTATGTTACAACCAATACCAATACTTGATCAATCAGTACGATTTGAACAGAATGCCCATCAAAGGAAGGAAGATTGCAGTTTTACGTGACCGTGAATCTAGTGATTATGAGCCACGGGACCTCCTTTTTACGTGGAATCCGAACCACAGGACATGACATTTCACTTCGAAAATCTCACATGCATTGACCGGGAATCGAACCCGGGCCGCCTTGGTGAGAGGCATACAGCTAGACCGCTGAGCCACCACGCCCCCCGAATGCCCATCAAGTCAAAAAAGGTGATTTAGAATAGAAATCCCACAGCCTTGGAGAGGTTACATGCAAGAGAATTATTGAACATTTAATTGGGAAGACATCGGACTATTTATCGGCGCAAGAGCAGTGATTTGGAGATTCGCATTTAAGGATTTCAGAAAACTTGTCATTCGTTGTGCAGTTACTCCCTCTGTCAGAGACTCTCTGAACAAAGATTCGCAATAGGAACCGTCCTCAGCCAATTGGTCTATTTCTTCATCTCTACTTAGTATAAAACGAAGTCCCCGATTCGTGGATGTGACGGGTATTCTCCAGAACCACTGGATGGATTTTTGTGCGGTTTTCACCATTCTGTAAAGCATTATCTCGACGAAGATTTCTGTAGAAAATTATGTATTTATGACCACAGGAAGCCAAGCAGTAACGATTTCAGTGAACAGGTCGAAAAATAACCTGGCGTCTGTGTGCTTTTTAAGCTTACGCTGGGCAAACCTTTAAAACTATCAATATACTATTAGTGTAAGAATTGTTCAGCATGAAACGTTCTACAAAAAGTCCGCGAGAGCATATCTCTATCTTCAATACATCGCCAACTATAAGACGTGTCTTTACGTTTTCATTTCTTTCATCAATCTCCATTCAATTACTGAAGTGACGGTTTACGAACTAGCTAGGGGCGAGTCTATCACCCCAGTTATAGCCTAGCTAGCGGGCGAGCCTATTACCCCCAGATACAGCCAGCAGCAAACTGTCGAGTCATGTTGAGTTAAGACTTCAGAGAAGAGTGGTTGTGTTTGGAGTTTCTCTGGAAGTGCAATTCAGGTTTTCTTAATTTCCCCTGTGAACTTTTCGTTCCGCAAAATACACAGTCAAGTTAAGATTGGACGGAAGTTCATACACCTCGCCATTCTTAAATTACGTCTGACAAGAATTCATTGCACATGCATCTCCATGATAATAACAATTAACTAGCATTACCCGTCGCGGCTTCGCCCGCGAATATTCTAGCAAAATACTTAGCAAAATCTCAATCATGAATGCTATGATTGATTTATCCTTGGTATGAATAATCAGACTTTATCAATTCAGCTACTGGTGCAGTGATTAGGAGTTTGTCATTCCTTCATAGGTATATCAGAGCGAAGTTAGTTTTCTGGGAATATCACAGACACTGTTAATTTAAGGGCCTTTAAATGTGGTTTTCGAAGACCCTTTATAGTCGGGTGAAAAAGACCTTTCGTACCACACTCACACGTGAAAATTGCGTGAAAATATTCTAGAGTGCGCCTTGACCCCCTTAAGCGCATTATACTGTGTGCATTGCGTCTTACAGAAATAGATGGACCTGTGAGATTCTGTTACCATGGTTACCGTGTTGCATTCATTCATTATTTCACTGTAAATATACATGTTTTAAGGTATTTATTTAATTGTGAGGCATTTAAAGAGTAAGTGAGTGCGTTTCGCTTACGCATTGCGTTATGTTGAACCTGTAGGTACCCCATATGTGTAGGTTGGTGTTAATGGGACCTTATTTTCGGTACAAAACCGGAATGGGACCTTAGCAGAATAATATAGGGAGGGATAGTCCAGTCAGTGATTTTTACCCATCATGCCGAGACGTAAAACGGATTGACATCGGAAAAAAAACCGCTTCATAACTGTTCCCGGGCGAAGCCGGGGCAGGTTGCAAGTTCAATATTAAGTTTTCTTTACTGTTCAGCTGAATTAATTGGCAGGCATTATCTTTGGCAAAGGACGAAGGGGCTTCACTCTTGGTTAGGCTTGCCATACGTCCCGGTTTGACCGGGACAGTCCCGGAATTTTGCTCTTGTCCCGGTGTCCCGTCCGGTTTTATCAATGTACCGGAAAACGGCTATAAGATGTAAAGAGTAATGAATTTATGTGTTTAAGAATCTTTTATGAATCGGTTACTTTTCAACAATCAACATCGTTGACTATCGCGCACAGCGTCAAAGAGGTCAGAAGTATTCAAACGAAAGACACAAAACAATAGCCCAAATTGTTAATTCATTAATTAATTGTTTTTTTAGTTTGACAAAAAAGTTTTTTGTAATTGTTTTTGTAATTAGATAAGAAGTTGTAGTTTTTCAAAAAAATAACTAGACTTAGAAATTGTTCAATTAAACAATTTTCTGAAGTATTTTAAATTGTATTTTATTAGCACTTCTTTCTAAATGGTAGACCAGAAAAAATTCTCATTAAAAAGAAAACAAATATAATTTTATGTAGCAAAAATCCTTTTTTATTTTTAAAAGATCTGTAGAACTAACAATTTAGGGTGCCAGATCCCTCCCTCCCGTTATTTGCGAAGCTTAAAAAAGGCATAAAACTCACCATTTTGCTTCTAATTAAAAAAAAAAATCCCGGAGGAGGACCCTCCGCTCCCCAGACCGCCCCGGCCGGCAAGGCCATCACATATTAATGTGTCCCGGTTTCACTCACCAAAAATATGGCAAGCCTACTCTTGGTCAACTGCACAGTAAACAATAATGTGTATGACGTCATGTTACCAACATTGGTCATTGTCATTCTCAATAATCCGTGAACTCTATGAGAAGTGCAATGACTAGACTAGCGGTATGCTCTCTGTGCAATGCCTCATGTGATCGATATCACTTCATGAGGGGCTCCAAAAGAGTGAAAACGTTACATGAGTACAGCAAAGAATAAATGCAGTAGTAAGTTCTTTGCTACGATAAGTGGAGAGATTTAATAATACTGTATTTGTGAAAATTTGTAATATGGCCATTCTGCTGAAATACATTCTTATTATAATATTAATGATAATCCTTACCTTACCTAGATGGCCACTCAAACCTAAGCAGGTTTTTGGCCTCGCCAACAGCACGGCGCCATCTTTCTCGATCATCCATTATGTCCTCCGTGACTCCGATTTTTCTCATAACTTTTTGAACTTGGTCCCACCAGCGAAGTCTCGGTCGTCCCAATGGTCGCCTTCCTCTGGGTACACCTTCCAAAACTGCCCTTAAATTCAATTCTCTACTTCTTCTATGTACATGACCGGCCCAGCGCAGTCTTTGGCTTTTGGCACGGGCCACGATATCCGGTTCTTTGTAGAGATCCCGCAATTCCTTATTTGTTCTAATTCTCCACTGGCCATTTTCTACTATCGGTCCGAAAATGCGTCTTAGTATTCTATTTTCAAAAGTTACTAATTTCCTTTCAGTTTGCTTGGACAATACCCAGGTTTCTGAGCCATACGTGACAACAGGAAGTATAGTGCTTTTATAAATTCTCACTTTAGTTTTTCTAGATATAATTTTACTCTTTAAGAGATTTTGCAGAGACCAGTAGCTTTTGTTGCCAGCGAGAATTCTTGATTTTATTTCTGTTTCTTCCATATTATTCTGGTCTATGATAATCCCCAGATATCTGAACTCTGTACATCTGTGAAAAGCGTATGAAGCAACTGGTAAGGGGTTTTGTACTTGTGCTGCATTCCTTCCTACAACTAGATATTTTGTTTTTTGTTCATTTATCACTAGACCTACCTCCTTGGCTTCTTCAATAAGGGTTTCTGTGAGTATTTTTAGATCGTATTCGCTTTCTGCCATGAGTGTTATGTCATCAGCATAAGCTAATATGTTTATCTTGGTTCCCACTTCAAGGCCTGGGTGGAGCTGGTTTACTCGTTTCAATGTTTCTTCTAAAGCTAAATTGAATAATAAAGGCGAGAGTCCATCTCCCTGTCTTACTCCAGTGTTGACATCAAATTCTTCGGTATATTCATTATTGATTCTAATTTTGCATTTGGACCCTTCTGTGCACAGTTTTGCCATAGTGATAAGTTTTTCTGGTATTCCATTCCGCTGCATGTATTTCCACATTTGACACTATCGTATGCCTTGTTGAAATCTACAAAAAGAAGATGGGCTGTTTTGTTAAACTCCCAATATTTGAAGATTACTTGCTTTAAGACAAAAATTTGGTCTGTTGTAGATCTTTGGCTTCTAAATCCTGCTTGGTGATCTCCAAGAATTTCTTCTGCATAACATGCTAGTCTGTTGTAGATTATTCTTGAGAATACTTTATATGTGCTGCTTATTAATGATATCCCCCGGTAATTATTGCACTCGAATTTATCTCCCTTTTTGTGAATCGGAACTACTACTGCCATCTTCCATTCTACTGGGATTTCTTCCTCCTCCCAGATTTCTACAATTAAGTTATGTAACCTTTTTAGCAAAGGGCTTCCACCTGCTTTAAGAAGTTCGGCTATTATGTTATCCTCTCCAGGGGCTTTATTGTTTTTTAAACTTTTAACTACCTTTTCAACTTCTTCATAGGTAGGAGGGTTAATCTTTGGCTGGATATTTAGGTATAATTCCTCTTCAATGTTTGTTGCCACTTCTTCACAATTTAAGAGGTCTTCAAAGTATTTTTTCCAAGTTGCTAGCACTTCTGTTTGGTTGCAAACAACATTGCCATTCCTATCTTTTACCCCTACTGATCTTGTCTTGTACGCTTGTTTAAAATATCTGACAAAGCGAAAAAATTCTCTTGTATTATTTTTATTGCTATCTTCTTCTGCTTTTCTTAGCTGATCTTTCACAAAGTTCTGTTTAGCTGCTCGTAATGTTTTGTTAGTCTCCCTATTTATCTGTTTGTAATTTTGTTTGTTGGTTAGAGTTTGTTTGGTAAGCATCAACTTTTTTGCTCTTAATCTATCGTCTATTAATCTTTGGCAATCCTCATTAAACCAAGGTTTTTTCCCTTTTGTACTCTCTCGATACCCTACAACTTCTTCGGCGATTGTTGTGATAGAATCCTTTATTTTTTGCCATTTTCCCTCTACCGTTTGTTCTGATTCTTGTTGATCTACGAATCAGAACAAACAAATGATAATCCACTATTCAAATAATACGCCAAATCAACACTCAATTAATATATAATTCTATATAAATAGGACATGTTTCGGCCTTCAATGAGGCCATCTTCAGCTAAACAAGAATCAATTAAGAATTAAGCTAAACTATTATAAAAGTACTTAAACCTAATAACAAAAGAAATATTAATGTTAAAATGGAATAAAATGAATCACTATTAAAATGGATATCCTCACAAATCAAATTAAATAAAATACTTGCCATTTTTCTTCGAAATGTAGTTAAAAACGAGAAAATATTATTGGCGAATGTAAACAAATATTAAACTATATAATAATTCTTATCAAAATATTACACTAAAAATAATTTAGAAATTAAGTTCTGTAACCAATAATTAATATAGTTCAGTGAAATTGAATAAGCACATAGTTAAATGCTTAAATGGATAAGTGAATCTTCTATCTTCAACATGAAGTTAAAATTCTGAATATGTGCCCAATAAGTAATCGTGTTGACACAAAGTGCCCTGCTAAGAAAATAAATATGTCAGAGAAAATGTTTATGTAATTAAAATAATAAATTAATAGATATATGATTGTGGTAAAGATCTACATTTATATTAATTGCAACATAATAATGATAATACAATAATTACATTTCACAAATCATGCATTCATACATTCATTCTGAGACGGAACATTGAAAAGAGTTGGGAATATGGAAAGGATATTGATCTAGAAAAGGCCTATGATAGCATCCCTAGAACAAAAGTTTGGGAAAGCTTAACAAATAGGGGAATAGGCAAGGAACTGAGAGACATCATAAAAGGAATGTGCATGGAGTGCTACAGTAGTGTGAAGACTAGAGTCGGGACATCGGAACGGTTTAAAATTGAGACTGGACTAAAGCAAGGAAATGTGTTGTCACCATTATTGTTCTTAATGACATCTGGAAGGCAGCAATGAAAGACTATAGTAGGGCAAAGATGAAGGTAATGCTGTTTCCAGACGATGTTGTGATCTGGGTCGAGGATGAGATGGAGGTACAAGAACAGTTAGACGTAATAAATGAAAAGATTGAGCAACGGGGATTGAAGATAAATGTGGAGAAGAGTAAAACAGTGGTGATGAGTAGAGATAAGAAAGAAGGAAAAGGAGTAATCAAAGTAGGAGATAAGGAATTGGAAGTAGTGAAACACTTCAAATACTTGGGAAGTGAACTGACTGAAGATGGAAGACTAGATTTGGAAATTAGCAGAAGAATACAACTCGGGAGTGCTTTCTACCAACAGGTACGGGGACTAGTATGGAACAAGGATATACCAATTAAGGCTAAAGAAGTTATGTACAAAGCATATTATGTTCCTATGATGGCAAATTCAGCAGAAACTTGGACAATGACTAAGAGGGCAGCTGAGATGAGATTCCTGAGAAGTATGATCCAGAATACGAGGAGAGTGTGAAATGAAGAAATACGGAAATAACTGGGTGTACAGAATCTAAATTACAAACTGGAGAAAAACAGATTGAGATGGTTTGGACATGTCAAACGGATGAATGAAGTAAGGCTACCAAGACGAGCACTGGAACGACGGATGACAGGGAAGAGAGGACGAGGAAGACCAAGAATGCGTTGGATGGACTCTGTGAAGAATAGCATTAGTAAACGGAACCTGGATTGGAACACCGTGTCGGAAGAGGAACGGTGGAACGACAGAATAAAGTGGAGAGGAACCATATTTGCCCCCACCCAGTGTCAGCTGGAAAAGGGGAAATGAAGATGATGAATTCATTTAAGCTCTGTTTGTTTGGGGACACTGGTTCGGGGTTCTCCACCGTGCCAGCAATGGGTCGCGAGTTCTATCACCTGCTGCAGTTAGGGATCTTCCAACAGATAATCGAGGACCGTCATACCCTCTTTTAATCGCCTGTCTTCAGCAGACAACATTAATTAAACCCCTCCCTAAGTTCCAATTTCGATTAAAGAGGGGAAAAAGTAATTTGGGATGTCAGTGAATGAAAGAGGAGCAGTGGGAAGTTGGACAGTAACATTACACACCGTGCGACACGCCATTAGACCAGGCTATCCCCGAAGTCGGAAAACTGCCCCTTATTATTCCCGTTTCAACTCTGCGATTTGCTGATGACATCGTCATCTTGGCCGACAAGCCTGAGGATGTGAATGGTATGGACTCCGTCTTGAGGAAAGAATTCATGATGAAAATCAATATACGTAAAACAAAAATATTGGAATGCAGCTGAAATAAATCAGAAACCTCTATGGACATCAAATTGGCAGGTGAAAAGCTAAAGGAAGTAGGATTCTGTTACTTAGGAAGCAAAATAACCAGTGATGGACGAAGCAAAGAGGGTATAAAAAGTAGGTTGGCTCAGGCAAGGAAAGCATTTCTACAAAAATTAAACTGTTGACATCGAATATAGATTTAGGTATTAGGAAGTTATTTTTTAAAGCCTTTGTCTGGAGCGTGGCGCTCTATGGAAGTGAAACTTGGACTATTGGTGCAGCAGAAAAGAGGAGAATTGAAGCGTTTGAAATGTGGTATTACAGGAGAATGATGAAGATCAGATGGGTAGATAGGGTTATAAATGAAGATGCATTAAGACAAGTGGAAGAGAAGGCATGTTTCTGGCGACTGATAATGAAGACAAGAGATAGGTTGGTAGGACACATACTAAGGCACCCAGGAATAGCAACCTTAGTTATGGAAGGAAGGGTCGAGGACAAGAACTGTAGGGGTAGACCAAGGTTACAATATGTTAAACAGATTGCCTCTGTTGTAGGGTGCGGTAGCTATGTTGAGGTGAAACGATTAGCTCAGGGCAGGGAGGCATAGAGAGCTCCATCAAACCAGTCAAAAGACTGAAGACTCAAGCAACAACAACAGCAACAGGGTCTGAGATGATATGCGAATAATTCCCATGGCCGGATGCCAACCTCACGACATAAGAAATGAAGTGAATGATAATGCTATGGTTTTGAACCACCTGGTAACGAAGACGAAGAAGAAAAAGCCTCCAAACACAGAGTCGGAAGGAAATCCCATGTAAATTGAAGAATTGATGTTGTTATGAAAAAATTGCAATGTTACCCAACAGTATCATTTTAGCTTATTTTCATTTATTAAAAAATGGGCTTATGAGATCACCGTGTGTGTGTGCGTGTGTGTATGTGCACGGCTGGAGCGATTTCAATGAAACTCAGTGAGGTCATAGTACCATGTCAGCCAACCCCCACCGTACCCTTCCAGTTTTATTACGTCTCACCAATCCAACATGGTGGCTGTGCGAAATATTTTGTATGGTGATAAAGGGCGCTACTAGAAGTTTAGCTATGAGACATTGAGAAAGCTGTTATCTACAAAACGAACATGGCCGCCAAGCAAAGTTGAAACATTTTAATAGACGTTTCTCGCGATTTAACCATCTGAGCGCAGTGAAATATGGTACAGTAAATATTTATACACATTATAATGCACTGGCATCTAAGTTAGTTCAATTATTTACATAACCTCAAGATGGCGGCTGTACGAAATTCTAAAATTAAGTTTCAATTTCTTGTGTATTAATCATGCGATCGAAGTGAATGTTTGAATAATGAACCTACACAATAATAGTCATCTAATAGTACATATCTCTATAGTCTACATGATATAAATATGCAACATGGCGACCATCCGAAATATTCAGACGGTTCTCAATATCTATTCATTTATGACAGCAATCAAACTGAAATGTTGTATGTTGATAGAGGCTATGGACGTAAGTTCACCTATGGGTAAAGCCCTGCGCGGATGCGGATAAACCCGCGGATATCCGCAAAATATTTCGCCACGCGGATGTAATTTGCGTGGCAGTGCGGATAGCGGATACGCTGCGGATAATGTTTGGAGTAAATCTGCGGATGGTTTTTAGAATACGTTGTGGAACTTACGATAATATTACATATTTGATATGCCAATCTACAGCTTCATGCTTAAAAGAGGAATACTCCTATAACCTATTGCGGACGAAATATTCAGGCACGTTTTGCACTTATACACGAGAAGATTATTTTACCCACATGCTTCCAAGTACATTTTTTTAAGTACCGTATGTTTGTAGTAGATGGTCTGACATCTCATCAATTCTCACTGCCATTATTACTACACGTACGAGATATAATGCTGTCAATGAGCTTGTTAGTTTATCGTGGTGACATCATCAACATTCCTCCAGTCGGCTATACTTCGCAGTCTAAGCTATTCTGGAAGATCTGTAGATTTATTTCCAACTTGGCACTGAAACACGTGGGCTGTGATATTGCAACGGAGAGAATTATGACATCGACTATGCGAACATGGATGGATCAAGAGGCAGAAGAATGATGACTGATTTGGAATTTCCGGCCAAATGTCAATCCCTTTCTCCAAGCGTAAAGAGAAGTCACTAAGTGAATGTTACCGCGACCGGGAGTTTGAACATCATTTCATCAACATGGATAAAATATCTACTAAAATGAATTAAGGCGAATATTCTTTAGTGCGTGAATCAAAGCTCAAGTCAACCATATGGCAGACATTTGGTTACATTTTCAATGGAAACGAAAAGGTGAACGATATAGTACGATGTTTTACCTGTAAAAACGTGTATTCACACTCAGCACACAAATCAGGCACATCAAACTTACTGCGGCACACGTGCATTCCCGGAAAATAATAAACTAGAAGTTACTGCACCAAATCGTATATAGCCTACAAAACAAAAAGTTTTAGTGCGATATGTATATTTTTATATTATGTGTAAATAAAAAGTAGTTCTAGCATCCGAAATTGTTGAATATCATTACTAGGACCCGGATATTTCTTCCATAAGAAATGTAAGATGATGGTTTAAGCTAATCTCATTCAAATTAAATCATTAAGCATAATTAACACTCCGAACTGAAAAGGGTTGCAATTCTGGCTGTGTAACATTCATTTTAAACACAGCATAGGGGAACGACTTTCTCCTCAAATATCAAATATCTGAATGTGTTGGTTTAACACTTTATGCTTTATTGTAATATCAGCGGATTTGGATGAAAGTCATGCGGATGCGGGGCGGATGCGGATAACAGTCGTGCGGATGCGGGGCGGATGCGGATAACAGTCGTGCGGTTGCGGGGCGGATGCGGAAAACAGTCGTGCGGATGCGGGGCGGATGCGGATAACAGTCGTGCGGATGCGGGGCGGATGCGGATAACAGTCGTGCGGTTGCGGGGCGGATGCGGAAAACAGTCGTGCGGATGCGGGGCGGATGCGGATAACAGTCGTGCGGATGCGGGGCGGATGCGGATAACAGTCGTGCGGATGCGGGGCGGATGCGGATAACAGTCGTGCGGATGCGGGGCGGATGCGGATAACAGTCGTGCGGATGCGGGGCGGATGCGGATAACAGTCGTGCGGATGCGGGGCGGATGCGGATAACAGTTGTGCGGATGCGGGGAGGATGCGGATAACATTTGTGCGGATGCGGGGCGGATGCGGATAACAGTCGTGCGGATGCGGGGCGGATGCGGATAACAGTTGTGCGGATGCGGGGCGGATGCGGATAACAGTCGTGCGGATGCGGGGCGGATGCGGATAACAGTTGTGCGGATGCAGGGCGGATGCGGATAACAGTCGTGCGGATGCGGGGCGGATGCGGATAACATTTGTGCGGTTGCGGGGCGGATGCGGATAACAGTTGTGCGGATGCGGGGCGGATGCGGGTAACAGTCGTGCGGATGCAGGGCGGATGCGGATAACAGTTGTGCGGTTGCGGGGCGGATGCGGATAACAGTTGTGCGGATGCAGGGCGGATGCGGATAACAGTTGTGCGGATGCGGGGCGGATGCGGATAACAGTTGTACGGATGCGGGGCGGATGCGGATAACAGTCGTGCGGTTGCGGGGCGGATGCGGATAACAGTTGTACGGATGCGGGGCGGATGCGGATAACAGTTGTGCGGATGCGGGGCGGATGCGGATAACAGTTGTGCGGATGCGGGGCGGATGCGGATAACAGTCGTGCGGATGCGGGGCGGATGCGGATAACAGTTGTGCGGATGCGGGGCGGATGCGGATAACAGTTGTGCGGATGCGGGGCGGATGCGGATAACAGTTGTGCGGATGCGGGGCGGATGCGGATAACAGTTGTGCGGATGCGGGGCGGATGCGGATAACAGTTGTGCGGATGCGGGGCGGATGCGGGTAACAGTCGTGCGGATGCAGGGCGGATGCGGATAACAGTTGTGCGGTTGCGGGGCGGATGCGGATAACAGTTGTGCGGATGCGGGGCGGATGCGGATAACAGTCGTGCGGATGCGGGGCGGATGCGGATAACAGTTGTACGGATGCGGGGCGGATGCGGATAACAGTCGTGCGGTTGCGGGGCGGATGCGGATAACAGTTGTGCGGATGCGGGGCGGATGCGGATAACAGTTGTGCGGATGCGGATAACAGTCGTGCGGATGCGGGGCGGATGCGGATAACAGTTGTGCGGTTGCGGGGCGGATGCGGATAACAGTTGTGCGGATGCGGGGCGGATGCGGATAACAGTTGTGCGGATGCGGGGCGGATGCGGGTAACAGTTGTGCGGATGCGGGGCGGATGCGGGTAACAGTCGTGCGGATGCAGGGCGGATGCGGATAACAGTTGTGCGGATGCGGGGCGGATGCGGATAACAGTTGTGCGGATGCGGGGCGGATGCGGATAACAGTCGTGCGGTTGCGGGGCGGATGCGGATAACAGTTGTGCGGATGCGGGGCGGATGCGGATAACAGTCGTGTGGATGCGGGGCGGATGCGGATAACAGTCGTGCGGATGTGGGGCGGATGCGGATAACAGTCGTGCGGATGCGGGGCGGATGCGGATAACAGTTGTGCGGATGCGGGGCGGATGCGTATAACAGTCGTGCGGATGTGGGGCGGATGCGGATAACAGTTGTGCGGATGCGGGGCGGATGCGGATAACAGTCGTGCGGATGCGGGGCGGATGCGGATAACAGTTGTGCGGATGCGGGGCGGATGCGGATAACAGTTGTGCGGTTGCGGGGCGGATGCGGATAACAGTTGTGCGGATGCGGGGCGGATGCGGATAACAGTTGTGCGGATGCAGGGCGGATGCGGATAACAGTTGAGCGGTTGCGGGGCGGATGCGGATAACAGTTGTGCGGATTCGGGGCGGATGCGGATAACAGTTGAGCGGATGCGGGGCGGATGCGGATAACAGTCGTGCGGATGCGGGGCGGATGCGGATAACAGTCGTGCGGTTGCGGGGCGGATGCGGATAACAGTTGTGCGGATGCGGGGCGGATGCGGATAACAGTCGTGCGGATGCGGGGCGGATGCGGATAACAGTTGTGCGGATGCGGGGCGGATGCGGATAACAGTTGTGCGGATGCGGGGCGGATGCGGGTATCGTTTTGTTTATGGGACGTTCAATAATCTGGTGAGCTCAAATCCAACATGGCGGCAACGCGAATTATAAATATTTAAATGGACTTTTCTTGCGATTAAACCATCCGAGTGCAGTCAAACTTACAATAGGTAGCGCACCAGTAGAATCAACAAATTAACGATGACACGCGAAGCGTTTCAACAAAGTCCCGTATAAAGTCATATACCATTCGTCTGATAGTGATAAATGTTTGGTGAATTGTTGTGTACACTCCAGCAAAGGTTTCTGGCTAAGTAAATCCATTTTACAATACGAAGCGCACGTTTATATTCAACAAATGAGTGACTACGCGCGAAGCGTTTCGACAACGTCCCGTATACGTTCACATACCATTCATCCGATTGCGATGAAACTTGGGTGAGATGTTGTGGACACTTACGTGACGGTTTCTAACTTAGTAAATACATTTTACAGTAGATAGCGCACGAGTAGATTCAACAAATGAGTGACGGAGCGCGAATCGTTTAAACAAAATCAGGTATGCGTTCATATACTATTCATCCGATTGCGATGAAACATTGATCAGTTATTGTGTACCCGCCAGGGAAGGGGACTTAGTAAATCCATTTCACAATAAGTAGCGCAAGAGTAGATGCAACAAATGGTTGACGACGCGCGAAGCGTTTCAACAAAATCCCCTATTGCGTTCATATAACATTCTTCGATTGCGATGAAACCTTGATGAGTTATTGTGTACACGCCAGGGAAGGGTTTTGACTTTGTAAATCCATTTCACAACAGGTAGCGTACGAGTAGATTCAACAAATGAGTGACAGCGATGAAACTTTTGTAAGTTGTTGTGCACGCTTCCACGAATGGTTCTAAATTAGAAAATCCATTTTACGATAGCTTAGAGGCAGTTAACATGTTGTGTATCCAAAAGCACTTCAAGAAACAGAATTTCAACGCCAACACTTTCTTTGATTGGCATTGCAACGCATGCCGGGTACAGCTTGTCTCTTATATAAAAACAAGTGTCCTTACTGACTGACGGACTGACTGACTGATTCACTGATTCACTGACTCATCATTGCCCATCCAAAACTATTAAAGTTAGAAACATGAAATTTTGAAGATATGTTCGTTGTAAGTCGAAAACGCCCACTAAGGGAGGATTTTTGGATATTCAGGTTCTAAAGGGGTCTTAAGGGGGTTAAACCTGCATTTTATTGAATAACAATAACTCCCGATTGGCTTCATTGAGGGATGTGATACTCGGCATATAAACTCATCATTAAAAATAAGAAGACACGTGTCTGAGGGTTTTTCGATGTGGTGTATATTATGAGGTGAAAGGGGTGAAAATTGGGGGTTGAAGGAGCGTGTATCTCTTAAACGACATAGGCGCGGGAAAATATCAGCTTAAAAGATAGGTAAATAGGTGTTCGACCGTTATTTTTCATAAATCCATTTTAAGAGGCCCATGGGGAGGGGTGAAATTCGGGGGGGGGGGGGAACAGGAAAGGAAGTGTCCTAACTGATGGACTGACTCACTCGCTCTTCAAACTCAGGGAGAGAAAACTGCTTAAAAATAAGTAAATAAGTGTTCGACAGTTTCTTTTCATAAATTAAATTTAAGGGGTTCATGGGCAGGGGTGGAATTCTGGAAAAAAAATTGAAAGAAAATGTCCTGACTCACTCACTCACTCATCATCGCCCAGCCAAAATTATTGAAGTTAGAAACATGACAGTTTGGGGATATGTTCGTTGTTTGTCAAAACCGTACACTAAGGGAGGATTTTCGGATATTCAGATTCTAAAGGGGTCTTAAGGGGGTTAAACTTGCATTTTATTGAATAACAATATCTCACGAGTGGTTTCATTTGTGGATGTGTTACTCTGCATATAAACTAATCATTAAAAATAAGCAGACATGTGTCTAAGGGTTTTTCGATGTGGTGTATATTATAAGGTGAAAGGGGTGAAAAGTGGGGGGTTGAAGGATTCCTAACGGAGCGTGTATCTCTTAAACGACATAGGCGAGAATTTTGAAACTCAGCGGGAAAAAATCTGCTTAAAAAATAAGTAAATCGATGTTCGAAGGTTTTTTCATAAATTAGATTTAAGGGGCCAATGGGGTGGGGTGAAATTCTGGAAAAAAAAAGGAGAGAGAGTCTCCTAACTGACTGACTAACTCACTCACTCACTCATCAAACTCAGGGGAAAAAGACAGCTTAAAAATAAGTTAATAGGTATTCGAGCGTTTCTTCATAAATCCAATTTAAGGGGTCCATGGGGAGGGGTAAAATTCTGGTAAAAATAATTGACAGAAAAGGATCTGACTGACTCACTCACTAATCATCGCCCAGCGAAAACTATTGAAGTTGGAAACATTAAATTTTGGGAATATGTTCGCTGTATGTCGGAAACGTCAACTAAGGAAGGATTTTTGTTTATTCGGGTTTTAAAGGGGTGATAAGGCGGTAAACGTGCATTTCATTGAATAACGATATCTCATGAGTTGTTTCCTTGAGGATGTGATATTCGGCATATAAACTAATCATTAAAAATAAGCAGACACATGTCTAAAGGTTTATCGATGTGGTGTATATTATGAGGTGAAAGGGGTGAAAATTGGGGGTTGAAGGATTCTTAACGGAGCGTGCATCTCTTAAACGACACAGGCGAGAAGTTTGAAATTCAGTAAAAAAAACAGCTTAAAATATGAGTAAATAGGTGTTCGACCGGTTTTTTTCTTCATAAATCCAATTTTAGGGGCCCTTGGAGAGGGGTAAAATTCTGGGGGGAAAAACAGAAAAGAAAGTGTTCTAACTGATTAACTCACTCATCAAACTCAGGGGGGAAGAACAGCTTGAAAATAAGGAAATAGGCGTTCGATCGTTTTTTTCTTCATAAATCCAATTACGGGGTTCATGAGAGGGGTGAAATTCTGAAAAATAAATGAAAGAAAATGTCCTGACTTACTCACTCACTCATCACCGCCCAGCCAAAATTATTGAAGTTAGAAACATGAAATTTTGGGGATATATTCGTTGTATGTCAAAAACGTCCACCGAGGATGGATTTTTTGATATTCGGTTCTGAAGGGGTGTTAAGGGGGTCAAACTTGCATTCCATTGATTAACAATATCTCACGAGTTGTTTCATTTGGGGATGTGATATTCGGCATATAAATTAATCAATAAAATAAGCAGACATATGTCTAAGGGTTTATCGATATGGTGTATATTATGAGGTGAAAGGTGTGAAAATTGGGGGTTGAAGGATTCTTAACGGAGCGTGTATCTCTTAAACGACATTAGCAAGAAGTTTGAAATTCAGCGGAAAAAAATCAGCTTAAAAAATAAGTAAATAGGTGTTCGACCGTTTCTTTCATAAATCCCATTTAAGGGGTTCATGGGGAGGGGTGAAATTCTCAAAAATAAATGAAAGAAAATGTCCTAACTGACTCACACACTCATCATCGCCCAGCCAAAATTATTGAAATTAGAAACATGAAATTTTGGGAATATGTTCATTGTATGTCGAAAACGTCCACTAAGGAAAGATTTTTGGATATTCAGGTTCTAAAGTGGTATTAAGGGGGTAAACCTGCATTTCATTGAATAACAATATCTCACGAGTTGTTTCATTTGGGGATGTGATACTTGGCATATAAACCAATCATTAAAAATAAGCTGACACATGTCTAATGGTTTTTCGATGTAGTGTATATTATGAGTGAAAAGAGTGAAAAGTGGGGGTTGAAGGATTCCTAAGGGAGCGTGCATCTCTTAAATGACATAGGCGAGGAGTTTGAAACTCAGAGGAAAACAATCAGCTTAATAATAAATAAATAAATAAATAATTAAATAAATAGGTGTTCGACCGTTTTTTCATAAATCCAATTTAAGGGGCTCATGGAGAGGGGTGAAATTCTGGAAGAAAAACGTCCACTAAGGAAGGAATTTTGGATATTCACTCTCATCGACCAACCAAAACTATTAAAGTTAGAAGAAGAATATTTTGGGATTATGTTTGTTGTGCGTCGGAAACGTCTATTAAGGAGGGATTTTTGGATATTCAAGTTCTAAAGGGGTGTGAACGGGGTTAAACCGTAATTTCAATGAAGAACAATATGACACGACTATGACGCGAGCGAAGCCGCGGGTACCTGCTAGTAGTACATAACTCTAATTCTTCAACCAACTACTTGTTTACTGTAGGTTGTGCGTCCCATTCGTATTTAAGTTGTGCAAACTGTGAACCTCTTAATGTTGAATCAATTGTATTTCTAGTTAGAGCAAGTGATACAGTACAGAAACAGAACAGTATATACCTTCTTATCAACATTGGTAAGTGCCCTAATTAAATTAGATGCCAGTGTACCATCAGGTGAGGACGCAACAATTGGTGGAGGCGCAACAATTAATTTCCCTCAAAATACATCTCAGACTCCAGCGTAAACTTCTACTATCGAATATTCCACTAACTGAAATCGTATCTAACTATGGAAAGTTTTACAATCTTTATAAAAGTTAGCATATTCTCTCCAAACAGTAGATCTCCTGTCTCTTGAAAGCTTTGTTTTTGACAGAAGATATGTCCCTAAATGTTATGTTAGCTGAAACCTGGAAGTTTCAAAACGATTTGATCATGTATACAGAAAACCATATTGTCAGGTAAACATGTGAAGAATATTTCCCAGTAGACAATCGGAGCCATTTATTCTAAAAAGAACCTTTCTATTAGAATAAGATTAACATTGTATTCGCACTTTCCAATTTTACCCAGACACCCCATTACCTACCATAAGATAACACCTCAAGTACCACCAGATAACACCTCAAGTGCCACCGGAAAACCTGTCTTGCATCACTGGGTTTTAAACTCTACTATAAAGTTGAGCGTTTCTCAGGGCCATAATACGGTCGAGACGTAGGCTGTTTGAAACTGATAGCTTACTATTTTCGGTACGCACCACACAGGAATACTCATTTCCACACCACCATGAGGTAGAGTACAAGGCGCGTTTTTTTACGTGGTTTCCCCGGTAGGCCTAGTCCACGGTTACTGTGGCATTTGAGGTTGTCAACATTGAAATTCGGGTTGGTTTGCTTTTGAAACTGCGTACGTTCCGCTGTAAACTGCTCGTAACGTTTGGTGATGCTGTTTGTCGGTGATAATGAGCCGTCCAAGAAGTTATAATCACGTGAGTTATTACTTTATATTCTAAATATTTATTTTGAGTGTATTTATTCTTCACTCTTGTATGTATTCTGGGTTATTCCCTCTTCATGCAATTTCCACTTGTGTTTATATTTCTCTCTCTTTCTCTCTCTCTCTCTCTCTCTCTCTCTCTCTTCCTCCCTCCGTCTTCTTGTTCTTATTCAAATGGTCTCAGAGTTGGGTTTAACTGCTAGCTGAAACATGAGAGAATTCTCCGGTATATTCATTCAACCTTAACCCATTCACTAGAGCTCGAACTAGAGTACACGAGGGTATTTTTTACAGTAATACACACACAATAAGCTCATAACCATTGTGATTGTTCATTAGCATTTAACTAATCCCATTGCGGTAGATTTGTTATGAACGATGTTTACCCTGTGAGACCATCGATGACGCCCAACCTATTTCCAAAAACAATGCCTGTTCTTGCGACCAAAGGTCAAAACAGAACTTCAAACCACACAATCTGCCCATTAGGGTATTGAAGGATACAGCAGTCTCACAGCCAATGGGGGTCCAATTACGGGAGCATAACCTCCTAACTAACATGGCGCCGTGTAGAGACATACCGAGACTACTGTATGGCACACACACACACATGATCTGTTAATAAGCCGATTCTCAAAACACTTAGTGATCCTTTGTAGAAAAGTTACCTCACAAAAAATACTTATGACTCGCTTTCTTATAGGGGCAAATGATTCCCTGTTCCACCCCTTAAACAATAATAACTAACTAAACTCGCTTTCTTGATGCGCGCAGATTGCGATGTTGTTCACTGAAATATTGAATCTGACAATCATATAGGCCAGCTGGTTCTTGTAGACCAATAAAATAATCCAAATGGCACGAAAACACATCGGGAACGGCCATACGACTGGTTTGAAGTTCTATTTTGATCATTGGCAGCAAGAGCAGGCACTGTATTTGGAAAGCGGTTGGACGGCATCGATAGTCTCTCAGGGTAAACATCGTTCATAACAAATCTACCGCAATGGAAATTACAATCTACAATCACTATGGTTATGGGCTTATTGTTAAACGCATGGTTTGTTGCGTTCGATTCATGGCCCACTGAGATAACACTAATAATAGAGCGATCAAGTAGCCACCTTATTAGCTATTTGGAGCGATTATCTACACCAGGACTTGTACCTAGGTATTATGAGCACTCGAGTTTGAAGGTTGTTTGTGAAGTAACCAATAGGCCTATATAAAATTCAATAACATCACCATATTCCTCGTTCTATTCTACGTTAGTTCATGTAGTGTAGAATTTTTAATTTATATTTTAATATTTTCTATCACATTTGGAACACAAAAAGTGCCCATTTTAAGCGTGTTTCAACCATGCGTCACATTTAAGGATTATTATCTCACAAACCCGTTATCAGATCGAATCCAAATTTTAACACAATATACATTGGAATGTTGTATAACTGGTTTAAAATTTCAAAATTTTGTGTATACAAGAGACAAGGTTGTTATCACTTTTGTAAGGTAACTTTTTCTCGGCACGGGCTCGTTGGAAAATGTAGTTCTTGGTCGCGTTGTAATCCTTATACATCAAAACGTTATGCTGTATGACTGTGAAATACGTAAATTAATTAAATTATTTTATATCAGTTTGTATTTATACGGGGAAATAAGACATGGTTCACCAGCTACAGGCCGGACGTTTGTTTTAGACAAGTGAAAAATCTTAATGGAAGCCTGGAGGCGAGTTACTGCAGTACCTGTGTTGTTATCAGCTGCCCCATGCGGTCCGATGATTGACAAAGCTGTCTCACACTACTGATGAAGTACAGTCATTGGCAAATATAATGACGTTTTGTTCGTAACTAAGTAACGTGTACTTCCGCGTCACACAATGCTTCAACGTGGACTGGAGCGTCTCCAAGGCGGTGTCGCCACGTACTCAAGTCTGGAATTCCATTACATCAGATCGGTGGTGACAAATGTGAAGCGATAGGGTGAGAGCGTGACTGGGTGCAGGCTCACCCGCAAGCTTCAAGATCAAGGACATCGTCTAAAACAAACGTCCGGCCTGTAGCCGCTCCGTGAAATGCTGTACAGCGTTGCTGAGATGGAGCCCATCACTTCCGAGCGGGGCGCGCCATGACGCGTGCCACGGAAAGTGGCATCTTACCCCGACCCACGGGAGAGAAGCCATTTTTTGTGTGGGGTAAGATGCCGAATTTGAATCGTCACGCATACAATTTTCTTTTAATAGGATAATGCCTAGAACGTATATTAGGACATCAAACAGGGGTCAGTGGTCTGAAGAAAGTCTACAAATGGCCATGGAACACGTAAGACCAGTGGGATGAATTGTTTTGCAGCTTCCAAAAATTATGGCATCCCATACCGTACTCTGAAACGATGCCTGTAGAAGAATAATGACAAGAAGCATGCCATGGGCCCACAAAGTAAGTAATTTCTAATTAAGTTTAATGTTTTCTTTGATTGTGGAGCAAAATGAGAGTGATTGTTAACCGTAATATTTTAAATAAAAATAATTATTATTCACATACAAATTTATCCACGTTAAGTATGCCAACACGTACTGCAGTTTACATTATTATCATCATTATTATAATTATTTTAGGCTTCTTTTTATTTTTATTTTCATAATCGTTTCGGTCGTCTATGGACCACGTTATTTCAACTGCCTTTTCCCTCGTTCTTTCACATAGGCCCAGTATTCGCGCATTCTTCTTCGGTGAGCTTCCCTTCGTTCTTCGGTCCAGTTCTTGCCAGTTTTCAATATGGGTTTTGGCTTAAAACTCTGTATCTCCCCAAGTTACTTCTTGAAAGAGTCACGTTCCAAGATGTCCTCATGTGATATCCCCAGTTCTTGTAGGTCTTTTTCCACCTCTGTAAACCAGATCCCTTTGGTTTCCTTTCCCACAAAGTAGGCACAGATTCGATTGGACAATCTTCCGGAGTTCATTCGTGTTAAATAGCCGTAAAAGGAGAGTCTTCTTTTGCGAATGGCGTCCGTTATTTTCTCCACATGTAGATAGAGTTCTTCGTTGTGTCGTCTTCTATACTCTCCTCGTTCCTTGACCGGGCCCAATATCTCTCTCAGAATTTCCTGTCTTTGGCTTCGAGTTGTTCTGCCAGACCTTTCTTATTCATCACCAGGCATTCTGATGCATTTAACGCCTCCGGACGAATAACGGTACCGTAGTGCCTCAGTTTGTAGTCTTGTGTAGTTAGCGAACGAACTAGTTCGGAAGAGCGGGTCCCACAGACGAACTACCGAACTAGTTCCCAGATCCCTCGCTTGTTAGTTCGTTCGATCCTTTTAACAGCGCGAGAGCGCGGGACCGCCGTAGCTCGTCACCTCGTCACATCACCACTCATTGCACAATCACATGCGCTTTGGTTCGTTCAGTCAGTTAGTTCGGTGCAGCTGATTGGGTGTATCTATTGTTAGTTGCAAGATTGTCAAGTTTTGGCGCGGTGCGGCGAATGTTGAATGTTGGTTTATAATACAGTAATAACAGCATAACACACTACTAGTGCTAACACGCTAACAGGTAATAACTACCTTATATTTGTAATGTAATACAGTGGCGGTTCATAAATTGAAGTTACTGATAGTTAACTGATTTAGATGTGGGGATAATTCCACGGTTTTATTTAACTTGGTCATACGGGATTATTTGAAAATATCTCCATTTATTTAGAAAATTGGCGAACTATATTTCACTTCGGCAGGAAAATTCTCAGAAATTTGGCTTAAAGATTCAACTATCAGCATCTTTGAAAGCACAAACTGTCCTTATGACAGGTGGTTAATATAGAGACCACTATCCCACAAAGGGTTATTAATATTGGTAATATTGCTTGTGCGGCATAACCTACTTAACCTGTACCCAATAGTAGAAGTATTTTTGTTACCATATATAATGGTATTTTTATTTACTAAAATAAACGTATTTAGAATATTATATAAGTAATATTTCTTCAAACGGAAATTTAATCCGGCAAATGAAAACAAAACACGCTTTCATCCAATTAACAGTTGAAAGACAAAATAAAGAATTTAAAAAATTAACAAATCCATTTAAAAATTAAAATACTACGAGTACGCTCACAATGTATGTAAAGTAAAAAACAAGTAGTTCCGTGAAGAACTATACAGCCTATTTTCATATATCCTACTTATGTTAACTGCCACTATCAACATACGAAATTTCAGGTTGATTGCTCTAATAGATTCGTAGATATTGAGAATCGACTAAATATTTCAGATGGTCGCCATGTTGGATTTTATATATGTAGGTCCTAGAGTTATGTACTGTTACATGCAGATTATTGTGTACGTGTAGCATTCAAATTTCAATCGCATGGTTTGGACACAAGAAGTAACAAGGAGATTTTAAAATTTCGCACAGCTGCCATCTTGTGGTTATGGAAACAATTGAAATAAATTAGATGCCATTGGATTAACATTCGTATAAGGATTTATTGTACAAAGTTTCACTGCACTCGGATGGTTAAATTGCGAGAAACGTCCATGTGAATAGTTATACTTCGCATCGCCGCCATGTTGGATTTATGATCACCAGGTTATTTAAAGTCCTATAGGTGAACTTAAGTTCATAGCCCCTATGGACATAAAAAACTTCAGTTTGATTCCTATAATAGATTCGTAGACATTCAGAGCCGTCTAAATATTTCGGATGGTCGCCACGTTGAATTGTTAAATGTATAGGGCATAGATTCATGTACCATTACAGGAAAATTATTGCGTAGGTTCATTATTCAAACTTTCATTTCGATCGCATGATTACGACACAAGAAATAAAAACTTAATTTTAAAATTCGCACAGCCGCCATCTTGAGGTTATGTAAACAATTGAACTAAGTTAGATACCAGAGCATTATAATGTGTGTAAACATTTCCTGTACCAGATTTCATTGAGTTTGGAACATTAAATCGCGAGTAAAGTCTATTTAAAATTTTCAAATTCGCTTGTCGCCATGTTCGTTTTGTAGTTATCCGGTTTTTGAAAGTCTTATAGATGAACTTCCAGTAGTGCCCTTTATCTCCGTACAAAATTTCAGGGTGATACCGCTAATAGTTTTAGAGATATAGAATGCCGGGGAAATATTTCGCACATCCGCCATCTTGTGGTTATGTAAACAATTGAACGAAGTTAGATGTCGGAGCATTACAATGTGTATAAACATATACTGTACCAAGTTTTATTGCGTTTGGATGGTTAAATCGCGAGAAACGTCTATTTAAAAGTCGCAAATTCGCGTGGCCGCCATGTTGGTTTTGTAGTAACCAGGTTTTCAAAAGTCACATAGGTGAACTTGTAGTTGTTCCCTTTATCACCGTAATAAATTCCAGGGTGATATCGGGAATAGTTTCGTAGATATTGAATGCTGGTGAAATATTTCGCACAGCCCCCATGTTGGATTAGTGAGACGTAGCAAAATTTGAAGGGCACGGTCGGGGTCGCCCGGAACAGTGCTATGAACTTACCGAGTTTCATTGAAATCGCTCCAGCCGTTTAGAATTTATTAGGGACACACACACACACACACCTCACACACACATACACACACACGCACACACACGGACGAAAGGTGATCTCATAAGCTTATTTTTTCAAAATTGAAAATAGGCTAATAAGAACAGAATAGCTGAATATGCCATTTTACATTTTGTGTAAATTAGGCTACTGATTTATTTTCCCATTTGATGTTTAATTACCCAAAATACGGGTAATAACCCAGGCATTGACTGCACTGATCGTTATAAAGAAACTGCTATAACAAGCAAAAGAGCGCGTGCAGTAGCAGTAGCAAGGCGAGCGAGCGATCTGTCTTTCAGGGCTCGTGATGGGAACTAACGAACTAGAAGAGCGACCTAGTTCGCTAATGAGCTGCGAAAGTGCGAACTAAACTGATCGCTCCCAGCCGCGAACTACTACGCGCACCAGTGCCTGACGAGTAATGAGTGGTGACAGACTGCTATAAAAAAAACGAGGAGTGCGTGCAGTAGCAAGGCGAGCGAACGATCTGTCTTCGAGATGGGAACTAACGAACTAAAAGAGCGAACTAGTTCGCTAAGGAGCTGCGAACTAAACTGATCGCTCCCAGCCGCGAACTATTATGCGCAAGACTATCAGTTTGGCCTTGAAGGTCATTGATCGTGTTTTGTAAATGTCTTTGGTTAAATAGTAAGCCATTTCCAATTTGTTAATCCGTGCCACGAAGGCTTCCTTTTCACGAATGTTGGCCTCAATCCATTCACCCAGGTATTATTATTATTATTATTATTATTATTATTATTATATTTCATTTATTTACAGGCTCCCTTGGTGAAGAGAACGAGAACCAGTTAGTCACCTACATAAGGAAACTACAGATTTCTCTGATGCAAGAGCCTCACTTACGGCTGATTTCATGTGATTGTAATGTACCTTTTATACTTTTATTGTATTAAAGTCATAATAAATTTGTTTTCTGAGTTAACTTTAGCTAATTTGTACCATGGACACACAAAACTAGCACTTGAATCTCCTTCCAGAGTAATTGCCATCTCACTCCGATACTCGGGGCGAGATGCCTAAATTCAAATTTTCATACACAAATTAGAAAAATTTAAAATTACTAACGGTATGGTAGCCGTTATATAGAAAACACTTGAGAGAGAATACTAGTTCAGTATCAAACCTAAATCCTAATGTTTAGCCTACTTTTCACATTTTGCAAAAAATGAGGAATAAGTAGACTTATGAGATCGATCCGGGAAAATGTGTGTCTGTCTGTCTGTATGTCTGGCTGGCTGGCTGGCTGTGTGTGAGTGTGTCCCCCCCCCTATCAACTCCTAAACGGCTGCAGAAATTAAAACCAAATTTAGTATGAGTAAAGATGTATACCGGAATATCTCACGTCAACATTTGAAAATGATTTCAGTGCTACCAACTGCTGAAAAAACGCACTAGAAATTTGAGCTCCATGTTGGATATCGTGGAAGGTATGCATGGGAGCTATTCCAAAATTGGCACACATATAGATAACACTATTTCAGTTTAATTTCTAGGAGGCCATAGATGACAGTGTTGCCAAAATAATGTTAAGCTTCTGATAGGTCCAATTTTTAAATGCCTATAACTTCTACACTATCAATTGGATTTCAACCACATTTGGTATGTAATATGTGTACATATACAGATATGACTCAGCGTATTTTAAGAGCCACCAGGGCTGCCAACTGTTAATAATTGCTCTCTCAATTTTTAGCCTATTTTCACATTTTGCAAAAATGAGGTAAAGGTAGACTTGTGAGATCGGGCAAATGTGTGTCTGTCTGTCTGTCCTTCTGTCTGTCTGTCTGGCTGGCTCTGTGTGTGTGTGTCCCCCCCCCCCCCTATCAACTCCTAAACGGCTGCAGCGATCAAAACAAAATTGGGTGGGAGTAAAGATCTATAACTGAATATCTCACGACCATATTTGAAAATGATGTTAGTGCTACCAACTGCTGAAAAATCGCAATTGATATTTGAGCTCCATGATGGATATCTTGGAAGGTATACATGGGAGCTATTTCAAAATTGGCACACCTATAGATAATAATATTGCAGTTTAATTTTCAGGAGGCCATACATGGCAGTGTTGCCAAAATGATTATAAGCCTGCTGATAGGTCCAAATTTTAAATGCATATAACTTCTACACTATCAATTAGATTTCAACCAAATTTCGTATGTGGTATGTGTACATAAACAGATATGACTGAGCGTATTCTTAAGAGCCACCAGGGCTGCCAACTGTTAATAAATGCTCTCAATTTATTTATCCAAATACCATTATATCAGAAAGTATGCAAGCCGACAGCTTTAAACTATGCACACGTATAGTACCTGACATTATATATTAATTTGGAGTAACTTATATACGTCAGTGCTACCAACATCATTCTAAGCCTGCTGAGAGGCCCAACTTTAAATACATGTAACTTCTATACTATCATTTGGATTTCAACCAAATTTCGTGTGCGCTATGTGTACCATAACCGATATGACTATGCCGATTCTTAAGAGTAACCAGGGCTGCCAACTGTTAATAAATACTGTCTCTATTTTTGTTACCCTAATATCAATATATCAGATTGTATGCAAGCCAATAGCTCTAAACTTTGCACACGTATAGTACCTGGCATTCTAGATTAATTTGGAGTAACTAATATTGGCCTACGCCAGTGCTGCCAACATGATTCTAAGCCTGCTGATAGGTACAATTTTAAAATACATGTTACTTCTATACTAACAAATGGATTTCATCCAAAATTGGTACAACACGAGATCATAATATTTCAGATTATTTCTGACCAACACATGCATGACATTGTTGCCAACATAATTTTACGCGCGCTGATAAATCCAAGGTCTAACTGCATGTAACGTGCATGCTATCCATTGGACTTCAACCAAATTTTGTATTCTGTACCTTAAGAGATGCAACTAACAATATCCTATATTCAGTCACCAGGGCTGCCAACGGTACTGCTCTATTAGGCTACATTATATAAGGTATATTTCGAACTAATTAGGAATTTCGATATTACCAACTTAATTTCGTCATTATTCTAGATAGGTCTATATAGATTGGCAAGAATCTTAATTTTAAGAATAGTAGGCTCTTTAGTTCGTCACGGAACTTGTTCACTTACAATTTATCATTTTAAATGATCTTGTCGACTTCGTCGTTACGCTGGGGTCTGGCGTTACGTTACGGTGACGGGACGAAATGTACCCAGATGCACTGAGGTGTACTGCTTGGTGCATGTGTACCTCGACAATCTCAACATCGTTAGTATAAGACAAAAGTCCCCGATTCTTGGATGGCACGGGTAATCTCGAGAACCTCTGGATGGGTTTTGATGCGGTTTTCACCATTCTGTAAAGGATATTTCGAGGAAGATTTCTGTAGAAAATTATTTATTTATGATCAAAGGAAGCCGAGCAGTAACGATTTCAGTGAAAAAGTCGAAAAAACATATGGCGTTCGTGCGCTTTTTAAGCTTACGCTGGGCAAACCGTTAAAAATATCAATCTACTATGAGTGTAAGAATTGTTAACATGGAAAATTCTACAAAAAAGTCCGTGAGAGCATATCTCTATCTTCAATACATCGCCCATTATAAGTGTTTTTACTTTTTCATTTCTTCCAACAGTCTCCATTCAAGTACTGAGGCGACAGTTTACGAGCTGGCTCGGGGCGAGTCTATCACCCCAGTTACAGCCTAGTTAGCGGGCGAGTCTATTACCCCAGTTACAGCCTAGTTAGCGGGCGAGTCTATCACCCCAGTTACAGCCTAGTTAGCGGGCGAGTCTATCAGCCCAGTTACAGCCTAGTTAGCGGGTGAGTCTATTACCCCAGTTACAGCCTAGTTAGCGGGCGAGTCTATCAGCCCAGTTACAGCCTAGTTAGCGGGCGAGTCTATTACCCCAGTTACAGCCTAGTTAGCGGGCGAGTCTATCAGCCCAGTTACAGCCTAGTTAGCGGGCGAGTCTATTACCCCAGTTACAGCCTAGTTAGCGGGCGAGTCTATCACCCCAGTTACAGCCTAGTTAGCGGGCGAGTCTATTACCCCAGTTACAGCCTAGTTAGCGGGCGAGTCTATTACCCCAGTTACAGCCTAGTTAGCGGGCGAGTCTATCAGCCCAGTTACAGCCTAGTTAGCGGGCGAGCCTATTACCCCAGATACAGCCAGCAGCAAACTGTCGAGTCGTGTTGAGTTAAAACTTCAGGGAAGAGTGGTTGTGTTTGGAGTTCCCCTGGAAGTGCAACTCGGCTTTTCTTCATTTCGCCTGTGAACTTTCCGTCCCGCAAAATACATAATTAAACAAGTAGTTCCGTGAAGAACTTTACAGCCTATTTTCATATATCCTACTTATGTTAACTTCTCACTATCAACATACAAAATTTCAGTTTGATTGCTGTAATAGATTCGTAGATATTGAGAACCGACTAAATATTTTGGATGGTCACCATGTTGGATTTTATATATGTAGGTCCTAGAGTTATGTACTGTCACATGAAGATTAGTGTGGAACTGTAGCATTCAAAATTCAATCGCATGATTAGGACACAAGAAATAACAAGGAGATTTTAAAATTTCGCACAGCTGCCATCTTGAGGTTATGGAAACAATTGAAATAAATTAGATGCCAGTGGATTAACATTCGTATAAGGATTTACTGTACCAAGTTTCACTGCACTCGGATGGTTAAATTGCGAAAAACGTCTATGTGAATATTTATAATTCGCGTCGCCACCATGTTGGATTTGTGATCACCAGGTTATTTAAAGTCCTATAAGTGAACTTAAGTTCATAGCTCCTATGAACATAAAACAATTCAGTTTGATTGCTATAAGAGATTCGTAGATATTCAGAGCCGTATAAATATTTCGGATGGTCGCCATGTTGGATTGTTAAATGTATGGGCTATAAAGTCATGTGCCATTAAAGGAAAATTATTGCGTAAGTTCATTTTTCAAACTTTCCCTTCGATCGCATGATTACGACGCAAGAAATAAAAACTTATTTTTAAAATTCGCACAGCCGCCATCATGAAGTTATGTAAACAATTCAACTAAATTAGATACCAGTGCATTACAATGTGTATAAACATTTCCTGTACCAGATTTCATTGCGTTTGGAACATTAAACCGCGAGAAAGGTCTATTTAAAAGTTAAAATTCGCTTGGCCGCCATGTTCGTTTTGTAGTTATCCGGTTCTTGAAAGTCTTATAGGTGAACTTCTAAAAGTGCCCTTTATCTCCGTACAAAATTTCAGGGTGATACCGCTAATAGTTTCAGAGATATAGAATGCCGGTGAAATATTTCGCACATCCACCATCTTGTGGTTAAGTAAACAATTGAACGAAGTTAGATGTCGGTGCATTACAATGTGTATAAACATATACTGTACCACGTTTTATTGCGTTTGGTTGGTTAAATCGCAAGAAACGTCTATTTAAATGTCGCGAATTCGCGTGGCCGCCATGTTGGTTTTGTAGTTGCCAATTTTATAAAAGTCACATAGGCGAACTTCTAGTAGTTCCCTTTATCACCGTAAAAAATTCCATGGTCATATCGGGAATAGTTTCGGAGATATTGAATGCTGGTGAAATAATTCGCACAGCCGCCATGTTGGATTGGTGAGACGTAACAAAATTTGAAGGGCACGGTCGGGGTCGCCAGGAATAGTGCTATGAACTTACCGAGTTTCATTGAAATCGCTCGAGCCGTTTAGAAATTATTAGGGACACACACACACACACCTCACACACACACACACACACGCACACACACACGGACAAAAGGTGATCTCATAAGCCTATTTTTTCAAAATTGAAAATAGGTTAAAAATATACGAAGCTGAAATTTCGTAACAGCGACATTTTAAGCAAATCAGTCCGAGAATACGCTGTCACGCTCAATTAGGGTCGCGCATCGTAGTTGCACACACCCAATAAATCTTTAAAGTTAATTCATTCTAAATGTGCTGAACGTATCCAAGAATTCACTTGTACACAACAGTATTGTTTGAAGGCCTATTTCTGAAATCCCCCTGGTTGCCGGAGAGAAGGTTTATGATGGCAAGGTCCCCCTCCCCTACCTAGCACCACTCAATTAGAGCTGAGTACATCACAATAGTATTAACTATCATTAGCGCACTGATCCATCATTTAACAGAGAGCGGATGACCAGATTTAATCTCTGCAGCTATCAGCAGCGATAGCCACATCATCTCCTACATTGTGAAGACAAAGACATATCAACATAAAGCCTGTACAACGCTAAGGATGACAGGGTTACAAAGATGATGATTCTCTAAAAACGATAAAACTTGTAAGGGGCTAAGCCATCAGTTTTTGCGATGCCCCTATCTATCTACATTACACTAAGCTGAATGTTGTTACCGTGAGATTGACAGAACGGCTGAACCGATTGACTTCTTAATGTACTCTGACGAAAGCCCTTAGTCTTTATATTTGCAGAGTGTCTTTAAAATAAATATGTTACCATATTTTTTTTTAAATTTATAAACAAAAATGCAAAATTATTGGCCCTGGCGAATGCGCAGAATTAGTTTGGTAATGACAGTCATGGCGGATGTCCACCGCGTTTGAATGTGAGAGTTATTTATAAGAATTATAAAGGAGGGGAAGACTCATTAATTGTTGAGAGTAGTTACTCCTCCCCTTTCATAACTTTCACCAGGCAGATTATTGAATATAATTATATTATTTATGAATCACAAACATTTCTGGGAGTCATTAGAAGTTGATTACAAATTGAATTATAACTGCTGCATCGGAAATATTTATTTTATTATGACAATATATCATTTTCATACCTTATTTTATATCTTAGGGAAGCCTCGGTGGCTTAGGCGGCAGCACCCCGCTCTCTCACCGTTGGGTCCGTGGTTCAAATCCCGGTCACTCGATGTGAAATTTGTGTCAGCAGTATGTTGCAATGTCGAGAGTACAATCTTTTGACGCCCTTAAAGTTGCAATAGTGCCAAAAAGTAATCGAACAAAGAATGTAACTTATATAGGAAACTACTTCAGTAAATATGTTGTTCATTGTCCGTCATTTTTGACGGGATTCAACTAGAATAGGGTATTTAAAACACTAAGGTGATTTTTGTTACCGCGAGTTTGAGAAAACGGGTGAACCGATTGACTTCGTAAAGCACTCTGACTAAAGTTCTTGGCCTGTAGATTTGCAGAGTGTCTTTAAGTCAAAAATATATGTTACGGTATATTTTTAAATTATTAAAGAAAAATGTATTATTTTCTCGCTCTTGCGCGTGCGCAAACTGGCCTTCCTCCACGAGCGACATGGCAGATAGAAGATCCACTGCGTCTTATTGTGATCTTTGCTTATGAGAATTAAAAAGGGGGGCAATATTTTTTATGATGTTTACACGATTTATACTAAAATAGAATTATTAACAGCGGCTTTGGTGGAGTAGTTGGTAGCTTGCTGAACTTCTATGCCCATGACCACGGGTTCAAACCCGGCCGAAGTCATCGAATTTTTTAAGACCGTTAAAAATCCCTCAGTATGCCTTCCTTGGGAGGGGAAGTAAAGCCGGCGGTCCCATGTCATGAAAAAGAAGCTTACACTAACCTCCCTTGTGGAAGCTAAAATGTGTAGGTTAGTTTGATAACGCTATATTAGTTTCAACGTTCACCACCAGATGCTGACTGCGTTGGCATTTGGTAGCCACGTTCGCTGCTAGGTGTCGTGGATGGTAGCATTTGATAGCTAAAGCTGGAGCTACTTGAATTAATTAATCGTCTGCAGCCCTTCTACCTGAATCACAGATGACACATACTAATACAGTCATCACAATTAACACCGGTTATCAGACAGATTCTACACACACCCAAAGTACACTGGGCTACATGACCACGTTGTCGCAGCCCCTAAACTGAGGAACAAACCAACCATAATTACAAGGTGTTTTTTGTATCCCGTATGTTGGTTAACAGTAATGTGACGTCAATGTGTGCGCATCGGTAACAGTTGAAGAGAACTCATGCGCAATTTTCGTTGAATGAGCAAGAAACAAAAACACATACGAGGGATGTTCATATAAAAGTGGCACTAATGCTCATACAACCATTCACTGTTATGATGTACACATATAGACGTTTGTCCCCTTCAATGTACTTCCGCTCCTCCTTGGGCATTCCTGGAAGACGTGCAGGAAGCCGTTTTCTGTCATCCTCTTCAGAATCACCTCTAAAGCTTCAACTGCCTGGGTCTCGTTGTCGAATCGACGCTCCTTAAGGTCCTTTTTTGGCCAGAGGATTGAGAAAAGAGTCGCACGGGGCCAAGTCAAGACTATAGGGCGGGTAGGGTACTATAGAGATACATTTTTGTGCCAGAAATCCTGTAACAGCATTGGAGACATGCGGCCTGGCGTTGTCATGTTGAAGTTTCCATTGTCCAATCAGGTTCCTTCGTTTTTGGGGGGATGTGATCCTTTACCAGTTTGCTCCCAACTGATATCCTAAGGATGTGTGCAAACTGCCTGACAGCCAGACGTGAGTCTTCACGAATAATGGCACCTGCCGTGTTGATCGATGTCTCTGCAATTCAGCGCATTCCCGGCCCTCTTTGAAAGCATTATGCCAAGGAAAACAGGCACGACGAGACATTACCGACTCCCCATAGGCTCTCCTCAAATCGTCGTAGGTTGCAGATGCGTTTTTGTTCAACAAAACTGTATTGCATAACGCTGCGCGCGAAAACTTTCCATGGCTATGTTTAGAGGCAATATGAAACACCTGACACTCCCACAAGCTATCAAGCCAAGGTAACTAGGCCGATATCGCAGTTCCCGCTTCAGTCGCCAGGCGGCTCCCTTTACGCTGACGTCATTTCGCGGACAAGCCAGTGTCGCTTGAAGTAGAAAACGTGCTTTGTTGTATGATCCATTTCGATATGAAATAATGCGCTTTTCAAAATGGGTAGCTACAGTAACTGTGCCGTTTCTGAGTACCAAAAAATTGTCGCAGAAATTCTGAAGTGATTTACCACTCTTTTTCTAACGATAAGGAAGTTCGAAAGCTGTGGATTTTAAGATGCAGACGAAAGGATAGCGTCAATGCTAGAACTGCCCGACGTTGTTCTGCATATTTTCTTAACATAGGACTGCGAACGGGAACTCAAAAATAAATTATTGGGTTTGCCTCTGAAGAAGAAATCACGCTTTGGTGTAGTTCCTTCGAAGAATATACCTAACTGGCATGAGGCCCGACAAGTGGGAGGGGCATGCGGGGCTGTAGCCCCAGGGCTTGGATTAGCTGAGGGGGCCGAGGCGCTAAAAGGACTTAGGATGGAAAACTTTATTTAACTTAATGTCAAACTATTATGACATTTTCTGATGACACGCTCCGATGCAAACACAGGCAGTGAACAGTATACAAAACATTACAATAATTATTAATTAACACACCGTAATTAATTTTATAAATAACCATAGTGTTTTTTGGTTTTCCGGGAAATGGTTAAGTTGCCAGAGTTATCCATTTTATAACGTGTTAGGGTTCAAGAGTCCTTAACGTTTCTAATTCAATCTCAGAAAAAAATTACTCTTTACTTTTTTACTGTGCATTTCTGAAAGGAGTGTGGGTTATCCTTGTAGAGCCTGAACACGTTCCGATACACAGAAAAGTGATATTTTTTAAGGCAAAGTAAAGAACAACCAATGATAGAAAATAAAGTCGAGTGGCTGAATAACTAAGAACAAAATAAATTAATAATCATTTGGGCAAGCTAAATTCCATGGATGATTGAAGTTTTATTGGGTTGTCTTAGGGCCCGTGACCGCTCTCTACGGCCCTGGCTGGAAATGGGACATTGTGATACTGAGCAACAGGTATGTTAAAAAAGACTACTGTTTTTTATTATATTGAGAAATATATCTGTTATGAATGGACCGACAGCGGTGGCTACGCTCGCTAACGCGCAGCACTAGACATGGGGCCAAGCTCTCTGCGGACTCAGTAGATGTGGGTTCGAGCCCCACCGTCGGCCGTCCTTGATATGTTTAACTGTGGTTTCCCCATTTTCAACTTCAGGTAGCTTGCCACGGTGGGTGAGTGGTTAATGTGTCGGTCTACTAACCCCAAATTTGCAGGTTCGCTCCTGGCCGTGGTAAATGATTTATTTTTTTGAAAATTTACGACTCGCATGTCAAATAACCTATTTGAATTCAGTAGGCCGTGTTCATAATGGCTAAATTAATCTCGGGAGTTTCCGCCAACACAAAGTTCCTCATTTCTCTACTAGAAAGCGCTATATAGTGTTCAAGGAGCTTAGATATCTAACCTCCTTGACTTTCATAGTGCTTCAAGGAACAACGAAATTCGACATGCAAGCTGCCCTTCTGGTGTCAAATAACTAAGCTTGCACCCAGCACCCGAGCCCATACGATATTATTATTATTATTATTAACTTCAGGAAAATACTAGGACACCGTTGTAAAACGGGAATAATAATACGAGGTCCAACAGCCTAAGCTAATCATATTTGCCAGTCTTCCGAAGGCAATTACAGTATTTGATACCCTTACAACGCAAGTCCGTCAACGACGCGCCAGGAAAAGCTAATAATGATGACAAAATACCTACTTTTAAACCCGGGCATACAGCCTGAAAGTCCGCCTTGCTGCGTAGTGGTTATGAATCACTCTTGGCTGTCACCGCGGAGGCCCGGGTACGATTCCCGGCTTTGTCAAGATATACAATTCTGGTCTGAGGGCAGGAACGGGGTACACTCAGCCTTGTGAGGCATAACTGAGAAGAGGCGAGTTCGATGCCCACCTCAGTCATCCTGGAAGTGGTTTTCCGTGGTTTCCCACTTCTACTTCAGGCGAATACCGGGATGGCTCCTAAATTAAGGCCACGGCCACCTCCTTCCCAATCCTCATCTGCATTACAAATACACATACTAATACAGCCATCAGAATAACACGCGCTATCAGACAAACTCCACACATATATCCAAACCCAAGTACACGGGGCTACACGACCACGATGTCTCAAAGGCCCGAAATAAATCAACAACAACATACAGCCTAAAGTGAGTAGGCCTACGTTAGTGCAGCATTTCTACAAGACCACATTAATAGCTAAAAAGGAGCGCCATCTAAATAACCGGGAGATTATTGCAAACCTATTCCACAATAGTACATTATGCAACGAGCCTATAATGGCTATAATTAAGACACGAGTACCTTTATAAAACGAGCGTATGCGAGTTTTATAATTTCCAAACGAGTGTCTTAATTACCATTACAGGCGAGTTGCATACGACTGTTTATGTTCGACGATAATTATAACTTTATTTTATGTTTTAACATAAATATTCATAAATATCGGTTTGATTCAGTTAGTGAACAAGGCTGACTGAACAGAGAGCATGCGTGGTCAAGGCACTCCGGAAGCAGAGACCATTCACTTTGCTTGACAACACAGAAATATGTTGGATTTCGAGCGCATGCGCGAAGGTATCCTTATATAATTGGCCACACAACTGTCTCTTGAGTTCTGATTGGTGGGAGAAACTGTTTCATAATGAAAAATAGTCTTATAATGAGCCTCATTATGATACAGTTTTCCGACGCATAATGTTTACATTTCGACATCGTCGAACATAAACAATTTTAAAACATTACAATTGTACGATCATCTCAATACAGCGATACTCTGTACATAAGGGGTAGGGGTGGGTGCGCGGCGGTTCACCAATAAAAAATATAATCATCTGAAAAGAAAAATCCTAAGATTATTGTCTTGTTCCGCCCACCCTAAAATCTTTATAAGGTTTATATACTATATTGTAATATAATAAAATGGAATACTTCCCTTAGGCCGACAGAAATGTACCTCCCAAGTTATCAAGTCTACAGCCACTCTTCCCGTACAGTGTATGGTGTATCCTTGTCAACGCCTCACCCTGATTATCGGGGACATGTGGATTTGCATTCCACCGTTTGCCGGATTTGAAGTGGTTATCCATTTCAACTCCAGGTAAATACCAGGAATGGTACCTACCTCACAGATCATGACCGCTTTCTTCTGAATTCCTACCACAACCCATTCTTTGGAACCGTAGACCATAACATTATATAATGTCTTAACACGTACAGTTGTTCACTTTTCAGTGAAATTTACAAAGTTCACTTATTTTTATTATAACATAACCTCTCACCTGTCATGTCATTCCATTTTTCTTCAATCTGTTCTTGCTAGCACGTGTTCCATGACACTGTAATGATTTCCGGAACTAATGTTGGTCACGAGGTTCATTTGCAGTTGGCCCCTTGCTCTGATTGGCCTCAGCAGTTTTCGAGAATTTTCCATGCTCTCGGATTGGCCGACGCCACCTGTCCGCATCACGCATCCCGCGTGATCTCCGGTATATAGCCTGCCCTGGCCTACATCAACTGTCTGTCTCCGTCTGTCTCCAGCTGTCTCCAGCAAGTCACAATGCCAGTTACTCGTCGTCAGCTGTCTTCACGCTGTTTGCACAACGCTTGAATGTGCCTCAACGCTGTGTGCTAATACATCGCAAAATGCTTCTAGTCAAACCAGCAGTGCATTCTAAAATCTACGAAATCTATATAAGTTAACATCGATACTTGGCCTACGTCAGTTTGTCGTGAGCAAAATACGATAAACAAATGTTCTTCTGTGCTGGGCACGAAGTCTTCAACATTTCCAAGACGGAAAAAAGTGATCAACACGCTCTTCCTCTATTTATATTATGTGGAAATTCCTCTACACCAACGCCAAAAAGCTAAGTGTTTATTATAACCTCAAAAATTTCTAAACCTTAAAAATGTATCTTTCTTTTTAGGGTTATGTTACCTAACTTAAACAACTTGTCAAACTATGCCAAACTCAACTTATTTCTTTCTATTAAGTGGTTTAAGCATGTATTATGCCTTTAAATTGTAGGCTATGAGAAAACGACTGTTCTCTCTCTTTCGCATGTTAACTTTCCTTCAAAACAAATCATTCTTTTCTCTATTTTTGTACAAACTATTAGGCTTAACACCAGTTCACCTATCTGACGAAGTGAATGGCTTGTTCTTCATTTAATCTATCAAAGTGTTTTTGGGAATGCTCCCATTTCAATTGCAAACAACTTTGTCTTATAACTATCAAGCGACTAGCATGTTAATTAATGTTGATTTTTTTTCTGTAAATAAACTAGCCTACTCTCTGTGTGCAGTCCTAGGCTAAATTTTAAGCCTTCATTTGAGCACTATAGTTACTCACTATTTTACCCTGCATAGTTCTACTTCAGACTAACTGGCCACAAAGTGGTTACTTATTCTCAGGGTTGTTGGCATTCAATCCTATGAAATCTTGTTCGCTTGTTGTAGGCCTGTCAAAGGTCACATTTCCATTACATGTTTACATATTCATTTATTGTTAATCTTTTTCAAGCTTATGAAATTTTGTTCGCTTGTTGTAGGCCAGTCAAAGGTCACATTTCCATTACATGTTTATATATTTATTTATTGTTAATCTTTTGAAAATAGTTTATGAATAAAATACCTCTGTTATTGGCAAACTGTTTCCATTGCTATTTACTCATCAATGTTCAATCTGTTCCTACTTAGTAAAGTTCATTTGCTTATTAGACTAGAAGCTTCACTTCTAGTCCTTTCCGAAAAAGGAGGTCTCGCATTGACAGATCCTATCCAAGTTGGTGCCGAAACCCGGAACCTTTAAATATCCTTTATAATTGTTTATTGTATGAAACAGGTTGCCAAGCCATTCGATAAGCTATTGCAGCTTTTCACTTCTGTCACTAATGCTAATTGTATTTTTCAGCTATCGCTATGAAAGCTGTGTTGGGGTGAGCGGAGATGTCCCTTGTTACCACCTCTACCAGTACCAATACTACTACTACCACTTCAGACGCTCGGCAGTCTTTCAGATCGGTGAGTGAAAGTACTCAAAGTTCCGCCATGTCTCTTCCTAAGGAGCTTGTAGCCAAAAGAACTGCTTGTAAAAATAAACTTACTCGTTTTCAGCAGTTTTTAGGTTCCAAATCTTTTGATGATCACAATTATGACGTTCTAGTTCAACGTTTTAACGTTTATCAGCAACATTTTCAAGAGTATGATGTGTTGCAAACCGAAATTGAAACAATCGAACCTGACCAAGAACAGGATCGCAGTTCTGTTGAAGAACTATATTACAATATGTATGGCGAAGCCAAGGATTTAATTAAGCAATTAGCATCCCATCAAAACACTGAAGTTAGCAAACCGTTTCTTCCTAAAATCCAACTTCCTACCTTTTCAGGGGAAGAAAAACAGTGGGATTCCTTTTTTGAACTTTTTTCTTCGCTAATACATGATAATAGATCATTCTCTGAGATTCAAAAATTTTATTATTTAAAGTCTGTTCTTCAGGGTCCTCCTTTAAAGTTAATTGAAGCTTTGCCTCTCACAACCGAAAATTACTCGGTAGCTATCGACCTCATCCAACAGCGATATGGCAATGCCAAACTTAGGATTCAACGCCATATGAACGCCTTGTTTAATTTACCAGCTTCACGCCCTGATAATTTATCATCCCTTAGAAGTCTGGGAGACACCGTTGAACTTCATGTAAGAGCCCTAGAACATCTTAAACAACCTGTTGAACATTGGGATCTTTTTCTTATACATCTCACTACCTCCAAATTTGACCTCAATACTCGTAAAGCATGGGAATCCGATTTAGTGGACAAACCTGAACCCACATTTAAAGTTTTGATCTCTTTCATAAAGAAACGTTGTCAAATTCTTTCTGCTTTAATCAATAAAGCTGAAGGTTCCACCGATGTCGGCAAAATTAAACCCATCAAGCATTTCTCGGAAAAAGCTTCACATTCTCATGTTTTCTCCATACAAGGTAACAAAACCTCATGCATTCTTTGCAATAATTTGCACCCCTTATATTTCTGCAATACCTTCAAAGGCCTTTCAGTTGACGATCGTAGAAAAGCTGTGTCGCAAAACAAATGTTGTTTTAACTGCCTTTCTTCAAGGCATATCTTAGCGGACTGCCCTTCGAAAGGAGTTTGTATGCATTGCAAGCTAAGACATCATTCTACCTTGCACCGCTTCGAAAAGCCACTGTCTATTCCCGGAACAGTTTCAAATCCTAGTGCCCAACCTGCGCTGAGCCTCACTAGTGATGCTTCTCCACCTAGCTCTTCTTTTTCTACTGTAAATACCGTTGCCCAATCCTACAATCAAACAACTCCCTCATGGCGTAGTGCTCAAGTTTTGTTATCTACGATCCAGGTCCAAGTTAAAGATTCTTCCGGCAATTGGCACTTAGTACGAGCCTTGCTCGACAATGCGGCAACTCACGACTTCATAACCTCATCATTAGTTGAAAGGTTAGGTCTCAAACCACTCTCCACCAATATTGAAATATCTGGTATCAACAACAGCAAGTCTACTTCCTTAAATTATGTCAAGCTGCAGGTGAAAGATTCAGTCCAATATGGCACTAACTTTCATCTAAACTGTCTGTCCATTCCGAGTATTGGCAGTCCTACTCCCAGTCGCTCTTTTTCCGTTGACGAATGGAAATTTCCCTCTGATCTAAAACTGGCTGACCCTCAATTCTATAAAAGCTCTCACGTTGACATTCTTTTTGGCGCTAACACATTTTGGCAAAATCTTCTTCCATCAAGGGTTAATATTTCATCTGGTATCTACGCCCACCATACTAAATTTGGCTGGCTTATCACAGGTTATATTCCTCTTCAAACTGTTCAAGGTTCCTCTCAATGCCATTTCACAAATGCAGATCTTCATCAGCGTCTGGAAAAATTTTGGCAAATCGAGTCCATTGAATCTGCTCCTTCTCTTTCATCAGAAGATGAATTTTGTGAACAACATTTTTTAGAAACCACTGTTCGTAACCCAGATGGCAGATTTATTGTCACAATGCCACGCATTTCTTCCCCTCCTCCTTTATGTGATTCCTATCCGAAAGCTCTTAAAGCTTTGTTTGCAGTTGAGAATCAACTCAAGCAAGATCCTTCCACTCGCAGACAATACCTTGAATTCATGGAGGATTATGAAGCTTCTAACCATATGGAGACTGTTCAAGATTTCAACCCTTCTTTAGATTCAGTGTATTTAAATCACCATCCCGTTTGGAAGAATCCCTCCACCAAAGAAAAGATAAGAGTTGTTTTTAATGGTTCTGCCCCTGATGCCAATGGCATTTCCTTAAATGACACTCTCCTATCTGGACCTGCCATTCAGTCTGATCTCCCGTCTATTCTTTTAAATTTTCGTCTATTTCCAATTGGAATCATAGCCGACATACAACAAATGTATAGACAAATTCTGATTAATTCCGAACAACAAAATCTTCAACGAATTCTCTGGCGTGATGCTCCTACTAAAACCATAAAGATCTTTAAATTAAAAACCGTAACGTATGGGCTTAAACCATCGGCTTTTCTTGCCATTCGAACTTTGAAACATCTTGCCGACCAAGATGGTCATCTGTTTCCTTCTGAAACTCCTATTTTGTTAAAAAATTCCTTCTACGTTGATGACTTTCTTTTTTCTTTTAAGAATGTATCTGAGGCTATCGAACTCTCTCAAAGTTTAAAAACTTTACTTAGCAGAGGAGGATTCTTACTTCATCGTTGGAACTCAAATTCTGAGGAACTTCTATCCAATCTCTTGCCACATTGTCCTGTTGATACTCCAGTGGAGCTTTGTAAATTGGAGGATGCTACTAAAGTTTTGGGAATACACTGGTATCCTAAAGCTGACTCATTCTTTTACGAAGTAAATTTGTCTTCCTCACCTCCACAAACCAAAAGACAAGTGCTATCAGAAATAGCTAAGATATATGACCCGCTTCAGTTCATTGCACCCGTAATTGTTCTAGCTAAAATCTTTATGCAAGAGCTATGGTCATTGAACTCGGATTGGGATGATCCCATTCCTCCTTCGCTTTTACAAAAGTGGCTTACCTTTCGGCACAGTCTTTCTGATCTCGCATTCATAGACATTCCTAGAGTGCTAGTTCTGTTCTCTTGCTCTCTTGTCCTGGATTTGCACCTTTTCGCTGACAGTTCGACCAAAGCATACGGATGTTGTGCTTACATTGTAAGCCGCTTCCCCTTTTTCTCCAATTTGATATGTGCTAAATCTAAGGTTGCGCCTTTGAAACCCGTTTCATTACCTCGTCTTGAACTCTGTGCCACACTACTTGCTGCCGAATTAGCTAACAAACTCAAACAAACACTCAACTGTAACTTCTCGCACACATATTTTTGGACAGATTCCTCTATTGCTTTGGCATGGATTTCTAAACCTCCTTCTAATTGGCAAACTTTTGTAGCTAACAGAGTTGAGAAAATTCAAACTGTTTCTAAACCAGAACAATGGAACCATGTTTCTAGCAAAGACAACCCCGCCGACCTCATTTCTCGTGGTTGTTCACCTAAGTCACTATCTCAATCCTGTTTG
Organism: Meconema thalassinum; assembly: GCA_946902985.2. Lineage (NCBI taxonomy): Eukaryota > Metazoa > Arthropoda > Insecta > Orthoptera > Tettigoniidae > Meconema > Meconema thalassinum. Next base: position 10,975,711 of record OX336394.1, on the reverse strand, counting down.
TACTGGCACGGCCCTTCATGGCTTTCTGAAAGAATTCAAAACCGACCTTCCAACTCTAATTTCCCGTTAGAGGATATTCCTGAAATCAGCAAAAAAGCTTCTGCCTTTGTAACTGCCAACACTCCTTCCTTGTTGGAACGTTACTCTTCTTTTCAAAAACTAGTGCGCATCACTGCTTATGTGCTCAGATGGAAATTTTTAGTACTAGATCAACCTCTATTCCCTCAGCCTTTTCTTTCGGCTGTTGAACTGCAAATTGCCACCATCAAAGTTCTTTGGCTCACCCAGAGAGAGGCATTCTCAGTCGAAATAAACATATTGGCTAAAGGTAAAACTCTCAAGAAACACAGCAGGCTTTTTGCCTTATGCCCTTTCCTAGATGACGATGGTTTGTTAAGAGTGGGCGCAGACTTTCTCTTTCTGACTTCTCTGATGAGAAAAAGCACCCTATTATCCTTCCGTCTAAACATCATGTTACTCGGATAATCATTCGTCAGTTTCATTATCAAAACTTGCATGTTGGTTCTAGAACCCTTCTATGCTTGATACGGGAAAAATACTGGCCTATTAATGGTTTACACGAAGTCACTTCTGTTATACATAAATGTATTACTTGTTTCAAAGCTAAGCCTAAACCTAATCAGCAACTCATGGCTGACCTTCCCCCATTTCGTTCAGCTCCCTGCAGGCCTTTTTCCTTCACCGGCATTGATTACGTCGGTCCGTTTGTGTATCAACAAAATCACCCCAGTGCTAAAAGGAAAATCCTTGGAAAACTATACGTTTCTCTATTTGTCTGTATGGTCACTGGCTCTATTCATCTTGAGCTCGTAACTAGTGCCTCCACCTCATACTTTCTTTCCGCTTTCTCTAGATTCATTTCAAGAAGAGGCATTCCTTCAGAAGTCTTCTCTGATAATGCCAAAACCTTTGTTGGAGCTTCGCAGCAATGGTATAAAGCCCTTTTTTCCCCTCGTGCGAAAGAACAAATCTCCAATTACTCGCACCTAAACCAATTCAAATGGCATGTCATCCCTCCTTATGCTCCCCATCATGGCGGACGATGGGAATCTTGTGTGAAACTCACAAAAAATCATTTAAAGAAAACTCTTGGCTCTAGTATTGTAACTTACGAAGAATTCAATTCTTTAATTATACTCATTGAGGGAATTGTCAACTCACGACCTCTTTCTCCTCTTTCCAACGATCCTTGTGATTTCCTTCCTTTGACTCCAGGTCATTTTCTGGTGGGCAGTTCCTTAGCTGCGTCTCCTCCGTTGCTTGATCGTAAACTTGATCTGTCTTTGCCTATCTTGTGGAGAAAGATAGAATCCCTTAAGGCTCAATTTTGGAAGAGATGGAGACTTGAGTATTTTCACTCGCTCCAAAGGAGGAACAAGTGGCAGCTCTCTCAGCCTAACCTTCAGGAGGGTGATTTGGTTCTTCTCAAAGACCCAAGTCCTCCTCTTGTATGGAAAACTGGTCGTGTTATAAAATGCTATTATGGCAGAGATGCTAGAGTTCGAGTGGTCAAACTTAAAACTTCATCAGGACACTGTGTTCGTCCTATTTCAGTCATTTGCCCTCTGCCACTCTAGCTCTTCTCTCTCTTGTTATTTTTGTTTTGTTTTTGTTCTCTGTTGCCCCTCTGGCAGTATGTTCACTTTTCAGTGAAATTTACAAAGTTCACTTATTTTTATTATAACATAACCTCTCACCTGTCATGTCATTCCATTTTTCTTCAATCTGTTCTTGCTAGCACGTGTTCCATGACACTGTAATGATTTCCGGAACTAATGTTGGTCACGAGGTTCATTTGCAGTTGGCCCCTTGCTCTGATTGGCCTCAGCAGTTTTCGATAATTTTCCATGCTCTCGGATTGGCCGACGCCACCTGTCCGCATCACGCATCCCGCGTGATCTCCGGTATATAGCCTGCCCTGGCCTACATCAACTGTCTGTCTCCGTCTGTCTCCAGCTGTCTCCAGCAAGTCACAATGCCAGTTACTCGTCGTCAGCTGTCTTCACGCTGTTTGCACAACGCTTGAATGTGCCTCAACGCTGTGTGCTAATACATCGCAAAATGCTTCTAGTCAAACCAGCAGTGCATTCTAAAATCTACGAAATCTATATAAGTTAACATCGATACTTGGCCTACGTCAGTTTGTCGTGAGCAAAAAACGATAAACAAATGTTCTTCTGTGCAGGGCACGAAGTCTTCAACATTTCCAAGACGGAAAAAAGTGATCAAAACAGAGTTCTACAAAGTCTATATAAAGTGTACATCGATGATTGGCCTACGTCAGTTTTGTGCTGGGCACGAAGTCTTCAACATTTCCAAGACGGAAAAAAGTGATCAACACGCTCTTCCTCTATTTATATTATGTGGAAATTCCTCTACACCAACGCCAAAAAGCTAAGTGTTTATTATAACCTCAAAAATTTCTAAACCTTAAAAATGTATCTTTCTTTTTAGGGTTATGTTACCTAACTTAAACAACTTGTCAAACTATGCCAAACTCAACTTATTTCTTTCTATTAAGTGGTTTAAGCATGTATTATGCCTTTAAATTGTAGGCTATGAGAAAACGACTGTTCTCTCTCTTTCGCATGTTAACTTTCCTTCAAAACAAATCATTCTTTTCTCTATTTTTGTACAAACTATTAGGCTTAACACCAGTTCACCTATCTGACGAAGTGAATGGCTTGTTCTTCATTTAATCTATCAAAGTGTTTTTGGGAATGCTCCCATTTCAATTGCAAACAACTTTGTCTTATAACTATCAAGCGACTAGCATGTTAATTAATGTTGATTTTTTTCTGTAAATAAACTAGCCTACTCTCTGTGTGCAGTCCTAGGCTAAATTTTAAGCCTTCATTTGAGCACTATAGTTACTCACTATTTTACCCTGCATAGTTCTACTTCAGACTAACTGGCCACAAAGTGGTTACTTATTCTCAGGGTTGTTGGCATTCAAGCCTATGAAATCTTGTTCGCTTGTTGTAGGCCTGTCAAAGGTCACATTTCCATTACATGTTTACATATTCATTTATTGTTAATCTTTTTCAAGCTTATGAAATTTTGTTCGCTTGTTGTAGGCCAGTCAAAGGTCACATTTCCATTACATGTTTATATATTTATTTATTGTTAATCTTTTGAAAATAGTTCATGAATAAAATACCTCTGTTATTGGCAAACTGTTTCCATTGCTATTTACTCATCAATGTTCAATCTGTTCCTACTTAGTAAAGTTCATTTGCTTATTAGACTAGAAGCTTCACTTCTAGTCCTTTCCGAAAAAGGAGGTCTCGCATTGACAGATCCTATCCAACAGTAAATAAATAAATTGAGATGGGCGTCTCATGCTTCGTTGGTAAAATAATAATAATAGTAATAATAATAATTATAATAATAGTAATAATACAAGTATAGTGGGCGATTTAATTACAGGTCAATCATAAACTGGAGATGCGCCAGCAGAAGAGAACAGTGCTTAAGAGAGCAATGTCAACGATTGAAGCGTTGTCACCCAAGAAAATACCAAAACTGGATGAAAGTATCTCCAGATAAGTCGACTTCTGCGGAAGTAGTCCTGGTACCCCCAGACATTAAAATTGAGACACACAATTGACCACAGAAATCCTAATCCCAATTACAAATAAACACATTAGTACAGCCATCATAATGACACGGCTTATCATACAGATTTAACACATACACCCAAGTACATGGGGCTACTGGACCACGATGTTTGAAGTGTTGTTTGTTGTTGATTCATTTAGGGACTATGTTAACCCACCGTAATTGTGATGGATTGGTTTAAATACTGACACTTCCAATATTCCTTTAGACATATTTTCTGACCCCACAGCATAGCAGTGTTCGTTAAGTCGTGCACCACAACTGCACGGAGATCAAAAGTTCGAATTCTGACACCGTGTGTGGGTTTTCCTGTCAGTTCTCCACACTTCCTCCAGGAAAATGTCGGGATGGTGCATATTTCAAGTCTTGAGGCACCAACCTCAATCCTAAATACTGAAAATTACAATTACACATACTACTGTATTACAAACACACAGGTTATCAGGCAAATTCAACACGTCCAAGTACAAGAGACTCATGACCAATATGTCCCAATCCTCTAAAATGAATAGTTAAGAACAGAAATGTTGGATTATAAGATGTGTAACTTGTGTAACATTTCATGCCGTTAATTAACTCATATTCATTTATGTGTTAAGTCACCGTTAACATTTCCACCACCATTCAGAAATATTCTAACATTAGTAGATCGAATGGTGTGTGCAATTACGTAGCTATTAACTCGTATAGATTAAGAAAACATGGCTCAAGCAAAATATATGCAGGTGCTGCAGTGCTGTGGGACTCGCCTATGTCCGCGAGGTGACGTCACATACCGCTAGACCAATGGCTACCATTACTCGCGCAAAACTCGTAACGGTACCCCCTCTATCAAGCCTCGACTGATGCAGGTATCGCAGTGAACTTGTCAGTGATTCCCGACTATAGTACTGTCCCCGATAATCCGGATAGTAGGCTGTCAGATATCCGCCCCCTCAATCGGATTGCCAATAATCAATCGCACCGGCACAGCTACATCAATGAAAATGGCACTGACAGATACTACCGAGATTAGAGCACAGTAGTTAACAAGAAATTATTGTGGAACACACCAAAATATACGGGGGTTCATACTTACCTTTTACTTACCTATTCAAATTAATCTCGGGTCTGGGTTGCCAACTGGATCACTTAAAAGTATGCCCTCACAATAACCTCCACCATGATATTTAAAATGAACCAAAACGGAAACAAGAACTTTAAACTGTACAACAATTTATTTCACATAAAGGAATAATATAACAAAAATTGAACAACAAAATAAACGTGGCGATCAGAAGCCATTGTCAATGTAATCATGTTCTCCTGTAGGACTTGTAGACTTTGCATACAAATTTTCAGCTTTCTAGCTCAAAAGAACGTAATAATAATAATAATACACTTGGAATGGATAAGGGAGTTGGGACGAGACATATAGCAATTGTTTTCCTTTTTATAAACATCACACTTTATTTATAACCGCAAGCCTGCTATGTAGACGACCTTGGCCTCTATCATACAGTTGTCAGGCCACCTGCACCATGTCGCATGCTTGCATCGTCAAGTGGACCCACCTGTCCAGCCAGCGTTAGCATATGCTAGTTACATCAGAGCCTAGCTCCTTCTCAAGACACTTTAAATGTCCTCAACTCAGCTCAAATATTATCACGCAAATCTTTTAAATGCTCCATTCAAATATCACTGGATTACTCTAATAATCCCAAATCTTGTTTAATTATATAATCCAATTGTTTAACTAGCGTTGTTTAGAGTATAATAACAAAATAATTAATGTTTATAACAAAATGTTCCTTAATTATTTATAACAATTATAAATTGTTTATAATATTGTCAATCGACAATTGAAAAATTTATACACGCCTCTATTAATCCCTTTCGTTTCACATTATTATTAAAGATATTTACATAATTATTTACAATATTAATATTATTTATTTTAGAAATACATTAAACCACACGTCTATCCGGTTGATAATTACTTAAATCGTGGTAATATAATCGACCAATGAAGGTTAGTTATATTTAAATGTTAGATTCAGGTTTAATAAGGTTTAATAATTATTATTATTATTTGTGACGGTAACCTCCATTCAAAATCGTTATCTCAAATTATTTAAACACTCTTGTTAATTTTAACAGTATCTTCACATGATTAATTTTCAAAGGACCTGGACAATACACTCAGCGGAAAAATACCTCGCTCCAAAACGCACAAAATTGCACAAAATAGGCCCAGAATTCATCATATATCTCAATATATATGGCATCAAAATCTTCCACAATACATACAAAAAACCTCCACTCATAAATTCATTAACTTCATTCTTATTACTGTGGGAACCTCCTTCACTTATTCAAGGGCATTATTCATCAGCGACTTTTACACGTCCACTGAACTAACGATTATACATCCATAGTTCCACTTTAAAAATTCTTATATTCATTAATTGTATCAAAACTGTTATTATATTTAACCTTCGTGTGTTTCATTCATGAATCGATATGAAGTAAAAATTTGCCAATCACAAATAAATTTAATAGCAAATACGATTATACACGCCTTCCTGGTCTATCAAAAACTCAAAATTAATTTCTTCAAAATTCCAAATCAATGCCATAACTGAAAATAGATTTCCACAATTCTGCATTCCAAAAGCAATTAAATATGGTAGTTTCAGTAATCTCCGTCTCCCTCCAAACTATCGTTCATTGGTTCGAGCCTTTCCTCCAATAGCGTAACTTCTTCCTCAGCACAATTCCTCGTTGCCATGCGACTGCGTCGTAAATCTCAGATCTTTCTCGAACAAAATCATGACGTCACCAAGAATCTCAGCTCAACCAGCCTACTCGCATAAAGTCAGCGTCACCCGTGCCTACGTCATGAATATCCACGTCACAACTATGACAGCCATAACTTTATTCATATATGCCAATACAGCCACCGTGGTCTCAATATAATTCAATTTACGGGGGCATTCTCCCTTCACCACGTTTTAAAAACAGTTGCAAATTGTTTTTAAACTCTGTGTTATAAATATCTCAATTCACTTGAACACGAAATTGAATTATCATAGGCTTACTCTTGGATAATATTTCCTCTATGTTCCTTAATCATAAGTCTCTTCTTCTCTGGGTTGTGTGTGGCTAATGCATTCTCTCCTCTCTACTTTCTCTTCTGTCCTGTATTCCTGTTTTCCAAGTTCTGCTGACTTGTAGAAGGACCAGGATCGATCACTACATCCTGTCTTTTCTTCTGGTTTTCAGCTTCCTTCTCTCGTAATTCCTTCAGATACTGCTGACTTTCTTTCTCTCTCTCTTGATACTTGTCGGGTGTCATAACCTGACCTTGAGAATTCTGATTTCGATTCTGGTAATTTCTGCTGTAGTTTCTATTGTAGCCCTGGTTATTGTAGTATCTACCTCTTCCGTTATTATAATTTCCTCTATTATTGTTCCAGCCTCGTCTCTGCTGATATGGACGGTAACCTTGCGATCTGTTGCGAAAATAATTATTCCTATGAGGACCTACATTTTCAGTTTTTTCTTCAGCGGGCTTATCAGTTTGCTGAACTTGATCCATATAGACTGTATTAATGTCTTTGAATTCGTGCCTCTGACCTTTTTGAACCACATTTGGCATCGGACTCGTGTAGTCAAGCCTTCTCAATAATTCGTCCATACTGGTCAAATCCCTGATTTTTGACGATATGATAAGTCTTCTTACTTCCACAGGCAGCATAGGAGAAATAGCATCAATCAACTGCTCTGTCGACAATGGGGGTTGCAAAAATCTCAAGCGCGATAACTGGCTCGTGAAGAAATCAGCGTACCGTGTTGGAAGAGTACCTGAATACTTCCTCGAGTATACCTCAGCTCTTAATGAATTCTGTGCTTCTATTGACCTGAATCGTTTTATCAGTGCCTCTGCAAATTCGTCGAAATTACTGAAAGTGTACCGAAATGCTCTGAACTATTCAAGGGGTCCTCCAGCTAGAAATCTTTCTACGATTCTCATCTCTCTTTCTCTGGGAATATGGGCTTCAATAAAATAGTCTTTCAGGTTCCTGATATATTCTATCGGTGTTAGACTATCAGTATTACTAAATTTTTGAGGTTTGTCCTCAAAGTTTCGGATGACTGTCACATTTCTCGGATATGGATCCATATAATTCTTCCCACTATCACGATATTTCCATTCAGGTTCAATATTCCTATCCTCTTCTTCTTCCCGAAATCTGAATATACGTTCCTCAGGACTAATATCTTTCTCTTCTGTAGCGAGGTTACATCTTCTGACGTAATTCCTATCATCTTCACAAGTCAATCCTTCTGGATCCTTATCTGTGATTTCCGTGATGACTTTCCTAATCAACTCTTCTTTATAGGTTTCCATCATGCTAGCTTCTCCTAGTTTCAAATTCTGAAGTTTGCTCGTAGTTTCATTGACATCAGAGACAACCTTATGAATTTGTTCCTCTAACGCGGTTTGTAATGCTTGCACGTCCTGACCTATTTGAGTTCTATCCTCTACCTGCTTTTCGGATAGCGAATCCATCCTTATACTCAAATCCTTTCTAATTTGAACTACCTCATTATTAATATCTACTTGTGTACGGGCAAGTTTTCGTTCAATTCGCTCCTGAATCTGAGTGACATGTTCCCCACTTGACCTGTTCCATTCATCTTTCCAAACCGTTACATTTGCAGTTAACATTTCCGCAATATCTACTTCAATGTCTTCCTTAAGTAAACGATTATGATCTAAGACTTGGGTTCTCATGACCTCTACATCATATTTTAAACCAGCTAAAGAAGCTGTTGTCCTAACAGACTCGTCAACTAACCGAGTTGTTAAAGCACTAATGTTACGAGTACAAAGCGTTTTTGAAGTTTCTATTTCTTCTCTAACTTTATTAACATCAGTTTGAACTTTAGCAATGTCTACAAAAACTGTATTCACTTCTACTTGTATCTTATTGATGTCGCTTTGCATCTCATTTACATCAGAATGAATATTATTTATGTCTACTTGAACGTTTGACACATCGGTTCGAACATTTTTAATCTCTCTTTGAACCTCTTCTACCTTATCTTGTACAGTAGCAACATCATTCCTAACAACGATTACTTCTGCTCTAGCACATGAAATATCACCCCGGACATTAGCAACATCAAGATTCAACATAGTAAGGTCTTTCTGTACCTTAGAAACATCTGTCTTAACATCTGAAACATCTTTATGCACATTGGATAAATGTACTTTAACCTCTGAGACATCTTTATGGACATTGGATAAATCTTTATGGACATTGGACACGTCTGTGCGCATGTCAGTTACAGCATTCTCGATTCCCTGGGTACTGATCTGTAAACGCGACATATCATTTTCTAAGTTTGCAGAACTGGTCTGAAGAACTTTCAAATTTTCATCCAGCATCTGCTTTACACTTTCATTCATGCTAGCTTTCAAATTAGCAGACATATTACTAGAATTCTCCTCCATCATCTGCTTCATACTGTTATCCATCCTAACAGATAAATTACTAGCATTCTCCTTCATCATCTCCTGCATTCGACTAGCACTCCTAGCTTCCATCTCCTCCAACATCTTCCTAATACTCTCATCTGCCATCTCATTAATATTACAATAATAGACTGCTTTAGGGACATACATCAAACAGAGCAAAATAACAACATCTCAGCAACATCTTTCACCATATATAAATTTGAGCAATTTTCTGTCTTAAATCTAACTTATAATTAGCTTATAATTAACTTTCGTAGACACTTCATGTTGAAATAAACTCAAGCACATGTTCAAATTTCTTTGGTTCATTTTAAAATATCCTAACACAAATAATTTACATTTACAATCCAAATATTTTAATTTTATCTGTAATATGACTAAACACGTCATAAGCCGGTCAAATAAAATAAGACTCCAGATCATAGGCGATTTTTCTAAGTTTCCAGCCTATTTAACCTCTCTCAAGTTGTATAAGATCTGATCTTTTCAGAGTGTAATTTTCCTAATACAACACAACATTTAATCCCTATATAATCACACTCTCAAATTCTACAATTGGCCAAGACATCTAACAAAGAATCAACCTCTTTATTTGAGTCTTCACAATCCCATTGACATCGATAACTTGGTAATCCAATGTTATTCGAACACTCCACTAAATTGCGGTGCCAATTCTACTGCAATAACTTGGTAATCCAATGTTATTCAAGCATTCCGAACTTCGATTGTGCCAATTCTACCGGCGTTCAACCTGGTAAACCAGTGTTGTCAAACGAGCCCCACCAAATTGCGGCGCCAATCCTACTGTCCCCGATAATCCGGATAGTAGGCTGTCAGATATCCGCCCCCTCAATCGGATTGCCAATAATCAATCGCACCGGCACAGCTACATCAATGAAAATGGCACTGACAGATGCTACCGAGATTAGAGCACAGTAGTTAACGAGAAATTATTGTGGAACACACCAAAATATACGGGGGTTCATACTTACCTTTTACTTACCTATTCAAATTAATCTCGGGTCTGGGTTGCTAACTGGATCACTTAAAAGTATGCCCTCACAATAACCTCCACCATGATATTTAAAATGAACCAAAACGGAAACAAGAACTTTAAACTGTACAACAATTTATTTCACATAAAGGAATAATATAACAAAAATTGAACAACAAAATAAACGTGGCGATCAGAAGCCATTGTCAATGTAATCATGTCCTCCTGTAGGACTTGTAGACTTTGCATACAAATTTTCAGCTTTCTAGCTCAAAAGAACGTAATAATAATAATAATACACTTGGAATGGATAAGGGAGTTGGGACGAGACATATAGCAATTGTTTTCCTTTTTATAAACATCACACTTTATTTATAACCGCAAGCCTGCTATGTAGACGACCTTGGCCTCTATCATACAGTTGTCAGGCCACCTGCACCATGTCGCATGCTTGCATCGTCAAGTGGACCCACCTGTCCAGCCAGCGTTAGCATATGCTAGTTACATCAGAGCCTAGCTCCTTCTCAAAACACTTTAAATGTCCTCAACTCAGCTCAAATATTATCACGCAAATCTTTTAAATGCTCCATTCAAATATCACTGGATTACTCTAATAATCCCAAATCTTGTTTAATTATATAATCCAATTGTTTAACTAGCGTTGTTTAGAATATAATAACAAAATAATTAATGTTTATAACAAAATGTTCCTTAATTATTTATAACAATTATAAATTGTTTATAATATTGTCAATCGACAATTGAAAAATTTATACACGCCTCTATTAATCCCTTAATTTCACATTATTATTAAAGATATTTACATAATTATTTACAATATTAATATTATTTATTTTAGAAATACATTAAACCACACGTCTATCCGGTTGATAATTACTTAAATCGTGGTAATATAATCGACCAATGAAGGTTAGTTATATTTAAATGTTAGATTCAGGTTTAATAAGGTTTAATAATTATTATTATTATTTGTGACGGTAACCTCCATTCAAAATCGTTATCTCAAATTATTTAAACACTCTTGTTAATTTTAACAGTATCTTCACATGATTAATTTTCAAAGGACCTGGACAATACACTCAGCGGAAAAATACCTCGCTCCAAAACGCACAAAATTGCACAAAATAGGCCCAGAATTCATCATATATCTCAATATATATGGCATCAAAATCTTCCACAATACATACAAAAAACCTCCACTCATAAATTCATTAACTTCATTCTTATTACTGTGGGAACCTCCTTCACTTATTCAAGGGCATTATTCATCAGCGACTTTTACACGTCCACTGAACTAACGATTATACATCCATAGTTCCACTTTAAAAATTCTTATATTCATTAATTGTATCAAAACTGTTATTATATTTAACCTTCGTGTGTTTCATTCATGAATCGATATGAAGTAAAAATTTGCCAATCACAAATAAATTTAATAGCAAATACGATTATACACGCCTTCCTGGTCTATCAAAATTGAGATTAATATCTTCAAAGTAACGCAGTATAAAAATACTATCTTCAATCAAAGTTCATCTAAACTGCATAAATAATCGAATAGAATACAATTAGACTTTGGAATGCAAACATTATTGTTCCAATCTAGAATTGAGAAAAATTCCTATCAAATGTTCATTACTATAGTGTATTCAATAAATCGTAATCAAAGTTCATATTCCATAAAATTGTCTATAATGCAATGGTATTTCAGAACTGACGATAAGTGTCTATGTTGCAATCATGTTCATAAAACGACTAGTATTTCCAAGATCGTCGATACAGTAATAGATTTTAACGCTCTAAAATCTTTTAATTATTCTTCTTTCTTGAGGATGACAGAAAATTGGTCAAAGTAATTTACTGAATAGAATTACTTTAATAAAGTGACACGCTGTCTGAATTCAAGTCTGCCATAGAAAGTCGTTAACTTTACAGTCAAATCGTGACTACAAAAATATGCAAATTACTGAAAGAATATATATATATATATATATATATATATATATCAGTCTCAACTGATCCAAAATTATTTAAATATGCCAATGACATAACAATGTCTTAATAAATCTTAGAAAAAGGCATAACTCATCAAAGTGTACGGAGTACAGAAATATCAAGCAAGAATTTGGGGCAAAATATATGGGACAGAAAATATGGAAAAAAATGGTTGCTCAGATATCGCTAAATGGCTCAAATAAAACAAGAAACGTTCACGACTACCTTATCTGTTGATTGAAGTTCTAGAGGAAAATTTCCAAAGAAGACTGCTGATGGTTCCATTTCACCAACGTAAAGATGTGCTCCGACCTCGAACCTGGAACCAGTGCCCTCGGAGAATAGAACTGCTTCCTCCTCCGGAAATTGCACTGCTCCGTGTAGACGATAGACATCCTTCTGGCAAAACTCTTCTTTGTGAGCCGGGTCTACCCTGGCCTCTCTTGATAGTTCCCTGAAGTTCTGGTAGAAATTCGCCATGAAGTTTATTGCAATTATTTCCGCAGAAATATTCATAATTGTAGAGTATGAATATATTTCCACTGCCATTTGATATAATTCAGCGTTGGACTACGATGCATGAGTGTAGTTGGATGTTCACTACATGCTCGCTTTTGTAGAACGACGATTAGCGAAGTTCCATGCTGCTATTTCACTCCATTGATATATGTCCCAATTGCATTAAAGATTTAGCCTTCCATCTCCACTTCTGTTACGATAATGGTTGAAAGAACTGCCAGATTATATTGTTCCATTATAGAATGTAGCGTTGTATCACCAAATGCAATATGTAGTATCACGGTTACAATACACGTGTCAGCCGTAGTGTAGAATGTGGTCTTATAAAAGTGCTTCTCAGGTGGCGACAAAATCACTTTTGTTGGCAGTCTTAAAATGCCAATATCTTCCAAAAGATAATCGTGAAAATGTCCAACTTTACTACACACTTAATACTGTAATGCACAATAGAATTAGCATATAGGCATTAGTCGACTCTTGATAGATTATCTTGTAGACTCGTTTATGTGTGCGTTTCAACTTCGCCTAGTTTCAAAAACCGTAAAATGGAACTGCTGCACTGCTCCTTTCTCGTTCGATGCGGTGGGCTTTACCACACACGCTAAAGACGACTTGCTTCACTGAATAACTCGAAAACGACTATAAGACAAGAGAAATATATGCGATATGATATGAGAGCTCCTCCCTGCTGTGCAAGACCTTTTATCAACTTCTTAAGGGGCGTATCTATCCCTTCCATAGCTTGTTCCTCCGTCATCGCTAGAAGTGCTAACTTTGGCTATACTTGACGGATTTTCAAATTTCAAAAACTCAAAATTAATTTCTTCAAAATTCCAAATCAATGCCATAACTGAAAATAGATTTCCACAATTCTGCATTCCAAAAGCAATTAAATATGGTAGTGTCAGTAATCTCCGTCTCCCTCCAAACTATCGTTCATTGGTTCGAGCCTTTCCTTCAATAGCGTAACTTCTTCCTCAGCACAATTCCTCGTTTCCATGCGACTGCGTCGTAAATCTCAGATCTTTCTCGAACAAAATCATGACGTCACCAAGAATCTCAGCTCAACCAGCCTACTCGCATAAAGTCTGCGTCATCCGTGCCTACGTCATGAATATGCACGTCACAACTATGACAGCCATAACTTTATTCATATATGCCAATACAGCCACCGTGGTCTCAATATAATTCAATTTACGGGGGCAGTACCTAGTTCCACCCCACGCAGACAGATGTCACTTGCGGTCACTTTCAAGGGTGGAGATAAAATCTGTGCCACTTTTAATTGAACACCCCCTCGTATTTACGTAATGCAGCACTGACTGTATTTCCAGTGCAACAGTGATAATGGGCAATTGGTAAAGACTCCCAGAATATGAAATATGGTATGGAAATCATTTACCGTATTACGCAAGTGCAAGTGTAGTGACCAGGTTCACCACTCCTTTACAATTACTGCTGCAGTGAACTAAATAGCTCGCACCCACGGCCTGTTAACTGAAAGCCGCAGTGGTCACGGGATTTGTATATTTTCTCTGCAGATACGCATCGACACTATGCAGTTGTGGAGGACAAGGGTTTCGGTTTTGAATTAACCCTAATGAGCGAGATTCGCAAAAGAACAATTAAAATGTGTAAGTTTGCTTGGATAGCCTACATCCACATTTTACTTTAGATCAGCGATTCCCAAACTGTGGTGCGTGTACCACTGGCGGTACGCTCGTAGTGCTGCACTGGTACGCGGTGAGGTTACAAAAAATATCAAAAATATTAGATACGTTACGAAAAATATAAAAACAATGATATGTTGCCGGAGGACTTTAAGGCCAAAGATAAGGAGCTGTTTTATGAATTGAATTGTGATTCAGAACTAAGGCAAACTTTTTCAAAAATGGCTCTTGTGAACTTTTGGGTTGAGAGGCAGACATAGCGGACAAAGCAGTTAGATTTTTACTGCCTTTTACTACTTCGTACTTGTGTGAGACTGCATTTTCTTCACTTGTTTATCTCAAGAATAAATACCGGAATAGGCTCCTTACAGAGGAAAACAATCTTCGTTTGAGACTCGGCAACCTTTTAAACCAGACATTCCTAAGTTGGCTTCTAATCTTCAAGCTCATCCTTCACATTGAAGTTGTTAGTTGAACTTTGTTGTTTATGTTTAATTATTACGTGTTCCTTTATTAATATTATTTGAACAGTGTCATTTCTGAATGTTTGAATTGAATACTTGCTGTAATAAATAATAAAACAACTGAACACACTTTTTATTATTTGAACTTCAACTCCAACAGTCTAACTCTAACAAACACAATTTACAATCCGCCTTTTGGTCTGCTGCGTGGTGGTGGTGGTGGTGGTGGTGGTGGTGGGGATTATAGTTACTATATCTCCCAACCATTAGGTGGTACGCGAGAGATTATCATCCCTTAAAGTGGTACACACACAAAAACGTTTGGAAAACACTGCTTTAGATGACATTTGGATGGCTTTTATTCTTAACCAGACAAAAATCACAGATTTTAAATTCTCACTAACGCAGTTCTTTCAAAATATTTCACAAGAACTATCTCAAAATAAGATCAGCTTAATCACTTGGTTCCAAAGCTCTACATCGAATTACGGTTCCACACGTGTCAAATTTATTGAAATCTATTCAAAGGTAACCATTCCTTACCAGCACGGTATTCATCTTCAAGTTTCTGTATTGCGCTATGGAATGTCGATGTTCTTGTGGCCGAAGCGTTCGCAAGCATCATAGAAGATAATAATAATAATAATAACCTACAAGTAAGCATACGATTCGATAGATCAGGGGTGCCCACAACGAGGTACGCGAGCCAAATGTGGCTCTTGAGTCCATCTCGTGCGACTCCTTGAAAATATAGTTCAGATGTCAAGAGTTTAAAAGGCATATAAGGTAGCCTATATAAATGGACTGGCGTTTTGGAATAAAGTTCCAGAACAGAAATACTTAGTAACAAAAGATTGTGCTTATCTCAATATTTGGGACTACTTACTGTGTGTGTGTGTGTACTCAGCGCTTAAGTTAATTACCGTAAATCTAAATATCGAACTGAAGTAACTGTTGAACCTTGAAGTAAACTCGTGCGAACTGTGCCTACCAATATCAGTCAGATTTCAAACAACTAACAACAAACATGAACACTCGAAATAGTATTTGTCAAAAGTAAAATCCTTTATGTTCGACCCTGACTATTATGTGTCAGAAAACTGCATCATAATGAGGCTCATTATAACACTATTTCTCATTATGAAACAGTTTCTCCCACCAATCACAGCTCAAGAAACAGTTGTGTGACCAATTAGATAAGGATACCTTCGCGCATGCGCTCAAAATCCAATATGTCTATATAAATTACCGAAAGTGCACCGTCCATATGTTCGCGTAAATAAACTGGTGAATATGAGATAAGAAATAGCACTGTACCTTAATATCCCCAAATCCAATTTCTACACAGCGCAGCCTAGCTGCGTGGCTCAGGGGTAACGTTCTCGCTTGCTGGACCCAAGGTTGCAGGTTCGTATCCTGGCGCAGTCAGCTGGCATTTGAGGGTGCGCAAATGCGAGGGAGCCGTGTCAATAGATTTACTGGCACGTTAATGATCCCCTCCGGGGCAAAATTCCGGCACCCCGGCGTCTCTAAAAGCCAGAGTAGTTAAAAGGGACGTAAACCAATAACATTGTTATTATCTACACAGTGCGTTGTTTTTTCAAACGACTTCGGTGACAGTTTTACTGAATACTGGTGCACAATCAGAACATATGGCATTGAAGCACACAGAGCGCATGCGTCGGTCGGTCAGAGAGCTTGGAAGTCAGAGATATACTACCCAGCGCAGCACCCGATCACAAAATTCTAGTGACAATCTCAACAGATATTTATGAATATTTATGTTAAAACATATAATAAAGTTATAATTATCGTCGAACATAAACAGTCGTATGCAACTCGCCTATAATGGTAATTAAGACACTCGTATGGAAATTATAAAACTCGCCTACGCTCGTTTTATAAAAATACTCGTGTCTTAATTATAGCCATTATAGGCTCGTTGCATAATGTACTATTATGTTCGACCCTGACTATTATTATGCCAGAAAACTGTATCATAATGCTGGTCATTATAACACTATTTTTCATTATGAAACAGTTTCTCCCACCAATGACAGCTCAAGAAACAATTGTTTGACCAATTAGATAAGGATAACTTCGCACCTGCACTGAGCTCCAAGGCCTTCTAATTTAAATTTCACTGCATGGCCTAGTGTCATATTGGGGTAATCGAGAAGGCCATGGTCAAATACAAGGCATTCCCTGCGTCCCATGCGCTCTGTTCAGTACATAAAACTGGCGAAATCTCGACAGATATAATAATAATCGTCGAACGTAAACAGTCGTATGCAACTCGCCTATAATGGTAATTAAGACACTCGTATGCAAATTATAAAACTCGCATACGCTCGTTTTATAAACATACTCGTGTCTTAATTATTGCCATTAAAGGCTCGTTGCATAGAGCCTCCGTGGCTTAGGCGGCAGCACGCCGGCCTCTCACCGCTGGGTCCGTGGTTCAAATCCCGGTCACTCCATGTGAGATCTGTGCTGGACAAAACGGAGGCAGACAGGTTTTTCTCCGGGTGCTCCGGTTTTCCCTGTCACAATTTCATTCCAGCAACACTCTCCACTATCATTTCATTTCATCTGTCATTCATTTAATAATTGCCCCAGAGGAGTGCGACAGGCTTCGGCAGCCGGCACACTTCATATCCTCGCCGCTAGATGGGGCCTTCATTCATTCCATTCCTGACCCGGTCGGAGACTGGAAGCAGGCTGTGGATTTTCTTTTCATAGGCTCGTTGCATAATGTACTAATATTTTGTTATGTAATTGAAAAATAATGGTATATGTTAAGTAAACTATATAAATGTTCCTCCATATTTTATGAAATAAAAACGTGACTTTATTTTATAAATCATTATTCTTGGCTCCCTTCGAAACAACTTCATAGACTTGCGGCTCCCAAAGTTAATGTTATTGGCCAACCCTGCTATACACTCCTTCGCATTCTAAAGGCAATCACACACACACTTGAAGACATCCAGGAACGTGCACCTCCCCAGAGAAGACTTCGAGCAGACAAGAGCTTCCTAGAAAAGACAAAATTGAAAACTGGCAACAATTGGACTGATGAGAGCAAGGGATGTCATTGAAAACTAAGGTAATTAATGATGAATTAAGAAATTGAACAACAATTTCAGTAAAAGTAACACCAAAGCACCAACATACTCGCTAAATCCACCATAATCCCTCTACAGTATTCTCTATCAGACTGGATCCAAAACCAGCAAATTTTTTGTGGGAAAAGATGGCAACTCTGGCTAGCCAATGGCTAAGCTTCTGCAGTTCACACCTTATATTTTTTTGTAGATAAACTCCAGTCGTCGTGTTTTTCATTCAGCAAAGATATTGTTACGGCTGCGGGGTTGCTTCTTTTCCTCGCGCGTGACTCACAGCCGTCCGAGGCTACCCCCGGGCTCTGTGTCGGCCGGCCGCTTGCGCAGCGAGAACAAAAGGGATGGACCAGAATGTTCGTGGCCCAACTAGTGTTGGAATTCTCGAGAAGGTGTGAACCCTGGTCTACTCTAGAAACATATCTGAGTCATCAGCCCTGATATATAAAGAGCGATACTGGCCGGTGACGTGGGACTGTGTTTTTGAGCGAGTGTGTTTCACAGTGCGACAGAGGTTATTGTGGTGAAGTGCTGTGTGAATTGCAAAACCCAGTGGAATGTGAAGCAGTGTGCGGTATTCAAACATTTAGTGGTGAGGGGACAGACTATCGTAAATAACTGTAGATTGTGTATTCAAGGAAGTGTTGCAGGTATTTCTACCGATGACACCGGTCTCATTAGCGAGGGACTAACTGCGTGAGCAAGTGAAAGGGTAATTGTCCGCCATAAGGGAGCAAACACGAAGAAAAACAGCTAACTGTTTCTATTTGCTTATTGTGTTGGTGTAACTTTGTGACCTGCAATAAAGCTAATATTTCTTTAAAGGACCATTTGTGTTGTGCTTTACCTACTTTGATCCAATTAACGAATTTGTAACTAGGGGTAGCACGTATCAATATCAATGATGCATTCTTTGAAGATGTCACCTTGGAAAAAAAGTTCACCAAACTCTTCTCGATAGCCAGAGTACTCAAATTCCTCAGTCTAGAATCTGACATGAGATTCCTAAAAATGTTTTAAATCTCTTCAATGCATTGATACTTCGTTCAGTCGAAGCAGTAAAACAGGAAAGGAAAGAATCCGTTTTATAAAGGCTTCCTAGGCCGTTGTTCAAAAACTGTTCTCTTCATATGACAAGGAAGAAAATGGTCTTGATTATAAATACATTATGCACTACACTGATCCATGTTTTCAAACCCACAAACGAACACGCACACGCTGAGATACCGCCCTCTTCACGAATACACTGCTTGGAGCCTAGGCTCTCTGCTGACGCATTCCGCTTGGCGCGTGTGCAGTTGCCTTCTCTACCCACAGAGACCTGAGCCTGTTTCTAAGGAGACACACTGGCTGCTCAGTCCCGCGCTGAGATACCGCCCACCTCACGAATACACTGCTTGGAGCCTAGGCTCTCTGCTGACGCATTCCGCTTGGCTCATGTGCAGTTGCCTTCTCTACCCACAGAGACCTGAGCCTGTTTCTAAGGAGACTCACTGGCTGCTCAGTCCCGCGCTGAGATACTGCCCGCTTCACGAATACACTGCTTGGAGCCTAGGCTCTCTGCTGACGCATTCCGCTTGGCTCATGTGCAGTTGCCTTCTCTACCCACAGAGACTTGAGCCTGTTTCTAAGGAGACTCACTGGCTGCTCAGTCCCGCGCTGAGATACCGCCCGCCTCACGAATACACTGCCTCGAGCCTAGACTCTCTGCTGACGCATTCCGCTTGGCGCATGCGCAGTTGCCTTCTCTACCCACAGAGACTTGAGCCTGTTTCTAAGGAGACACACTGGCTGCTCAGTCCCGCGCTGAGATACCGCCCGCCTCACGAATACAATGCTTGGAGCCTAGGCTCTCTGCTGACGCATTCCGCTTGGCTCATGTGCAGTTGCCTTCTCTACCCACAGAGACTTGAGCCTGTTTCTAAGGAGACTCACTGGCTGCTCAGTCCCACACTGAGATACCGCCCACCTCACGAATACACTGCTTGGAGCCTAGGCTCTCTGCTGACGCATTCCGCTTGGCGCATGTGCAGTTGCCTTCTCTACCCACAGAGACTTGAGCCTGTTTCTAAGGAGACTCACTGGCTGCTCAGTCCCGCGCTGAGATACCGCCCGCCTCACGAATACAATGCTTGGAGCCTAGGCTCTCTGCTGACGCATTCCGCTTGGCGCATGTGCAGTTGCCTTCTCTACCCACAGAGACTTGAGCCTGTTTCTAAGGAGACTCACTGGCTGCTCAGTCCCACACTGAGATACCGCCCGCCTCACGAATACACTGCTTGGAGCCTAGGCTCTCTGCTGACGCATTCCGCTTGGCTCATGTGCAGTTGCCTTCTCTACCCACAGAGACCTGAGCCTGTTTCTAAGGAGACACACTGGCTGCTCAGTCCCGCGCTGAGATACCGCCCGCCTCACGAATACACTGCCTGGAGCCTAGACTCTCTGCTGACGCATTCCGCTTGGCGCATGCGCAGTTGCCTTCTCTACCCACAGAGACTTGAGCCTGTTTCTAAGGAGACACACTGGCTGCTCAGTCCCGCGCTGAGATACCGCCCGCCTCACGAATACACTGCCTCGAGCCTAGACTCTCTGCTGACGCATTCCGCTTGGCGCATGCGCAGTTGCCTTCTCTACCCACAGAGACTTGAGCCTGTTTCTAAGGAGACACACTGGCTGCTCAGTCCCGCGCTGAGATACCGCCCGCCTCACGAATACAATGCTTGGAGCCTAGGCTCTCTGCTGACGCATTCCGCTTGGCGCATGTGCAGTTGCCTTCTCTACCCACAGAGACTTGAGCCTGTTTCTAAGGAGACACACTGGCTGCTCAGTCCCGCGCTGAGATACCGCCCGCCTCACGAATACACTGCTTGGAGCCTAGGCTCTCTGCTGACGCATTCCGCTTGGCGCATGTGCAGTTGCCTTCTCTACCCACAGAGACTTGAGCCTGTTTCTAAGGAGACACACTGGCTGCTCAGTCCCGCGCTGAGATACCGCCCGCCTCACGAATACACTGCTTGGAGCCTAGGCTCTCTGCTGACGCATTCCGCTTGGCGCATGTGCAGTTGCCTTCTCTACCCACAGAGACTTGAGCCTGTTTCTAAGGAGACTCACTGGCTGCTCAGTCCCGCGCTGAGATACCGCCCGCCTCACGAATACACTGCTTGGAGCCTAGGCTCTCTGCTGACGCATTCCGCTTGGCTCATGTGCAGTTGCCTTCTCTACCCACAGAGACTTGAGCCTGTTTCTAAGGAGACTCACTGGCTGCTCAGTCCCGCGCTGAGATACCGCCCACCTCACGAATACACTGCTTGGAGCCTAGGCTCTCTGCTGACGCATTCCGCTTGGCGCATGCGCAGTTGCCTTCTCTACCCACAGAGACTTGAGCCTGTTTCTAAGGAGACTCACTGGCTGCTCAGTCCCGCGCTGAGATACCGTCCGCCTCACGAATACACTGCTTGGAGCCTAGACTCTCTGCTGACGCATTCCGCTTGGCGCATGCGCAGTTGCCTTCTCTACCCACAGAGACATGAGCCTGTTTCTAAGGAGACACACTGGCTGCTCAGTCCCGCGCTGAGATACCGTCCGCCTCACGAATACACTGCCTGGAGCCTAGGCTCTCTGCTGACGCATTCCGCTTGGCGCATGTGCAGTTGCCTTCTCTACCCACAGAGACTTGAGCCTGTTTCTAAGGAGACTCACTGGCTGCTCAGTAACGCGCTGAGATACCGCCCGCCTCACGAATACACTGCTTGGAGCCTAGGCTCTCTGCTGACGCATTCCGCTTGGCGCATGCGCAGTTGCCTTCTCTACCCACAGAGACTTGAGCCTGTTTCTAAGGAGACTCACTGGCTGCTCAGTCCCGCGCTGAGATACCGCCCGCCTCACGAATACACTGCTTGGAGCCTAGGCTCTCTGCTGACGCATTCCGCTTGGCGCATGCCCAGTTGCCTTCTCTACCCACAGAGACTTGAGCCTGTTTCTAAGGAGACTCACTGGCTGCTCAGTCCCGCGCTGAGATACCGCCCGCCTCACGAATACACTGCCTGGAGCCTAGGCTCTCTGCTGACGCATTCCGCTTGGCGCATGTGCAGTTGCCTTCTCTACCCACAGAGACTTGAGCCTGTTTCTAAGGAGACTCACTGGCTGCTCAGTCCCGCGCTGAGATACTGCCCGCCTCACGAATACACTGCCTGGAGCCTAGGCTCTCTGCTGACGCATTCCGCTTGGCGCATGTGCAGTTGCCTTCTCTACCCACAGAGACTTGAGCCTGTTTCTAAGGAGACTCACTGGCTGCTCAGTCCCGCGCTGAGATACCGCCCGCCTCACGAATACACTGCTTGGAGCCTAGGCTCTCTGCTGACGCATTACGCTTGGCTCATGTGCAGTTGCCTTCTCTACCCACAGAGACTTGAGCCTGTTTCTAAGGAGACTCACTGGCTGCTCAGTCCCGCGCTGAGATACTGCCCGCCTCACGAATACACTGCCTCGAGCCTAGGCTCTCTGCTGACGCATTCCGCTTGGCGCATGTGCAGTTGCCTTCTCTACCCACAGAGACTTGAGCCTGTTTCTAAGGAGACTCACTGGCTGCTCAGTCCCGCGCTGAGATACTGCCCGCCTCACGAATACACTGCCTGGAGCCTAGGCTCTCTGCTGACGCATTCCGCTTGGCGCATGTGCAGTTGCCTTCTCTACCCACAGAGACTTGAGCCTGTTTCTAAGGAGACTCACTGGCTGCTCAGTCCCGCGCTGAGATACTGCCCGCCTCACGAATACACTGCCTGGAGCCTAGGCTCTCTGCTGACGCATTCCGCTTGGCGCATGTGCAGTTGCCTTCTCTACCCACAGAGACTTGAGCCTGTTTCTAAGGAGACTCACTGGCTGCTCAGTCCCGCGCTGAGATACCGCCCGCCTCACGAATACACTGCTTGGAGCCTAGGCTCTCTGCTGACGCATTCCGCTTGGCTCATGTGCAGTTGCCTTCTCTACCCACAGAGACTTGAGCCTGTTTCTAAGGAGACTCACTGGCTGCTCAGTCCCACACTGAGATACCGCCCGCTTCACGAATACACTGCTTGGAGCCTAGGCTCTCTGCTGACGCATTCCGCTTGGCTCATGTGCAGTTGCCTTCTCTACCCACAGAGACCTGAGCCTGTTTCTAAGGAGACTCACTGGCTGCTCAGTCCCGCGCTGAGATACCGTCCGCCTCACGAATACACTGCTTGGAGCCTAGGCTCTCTGCTGACGCATTCCGCTTGGCGCATGCGCAGTTGCCTTCTCTACCCACAGAGACTTGAGCCTGTTTCTAAGGAGACTCACTGGCTGCTCAGTCCCGCGCTGAGATACCGCCCGCCTCACGAATACAGTGCTTGGAGCCTAGGCTCTCTGCTGACGCATTCCGCTTGGCGCATGCCCAGTTGCCTTCTCTACCCACAGAGACTTGAGCCTGTTTCTAAGGAGACTCACTGGCTGCTCAGTCCCGCGCTGAGATACCGCCCGCCTCACGAATACACTGCTTGGAGCCTAGGCTCTCTGCTGACGCATTCCGCTTGGCTCATGTGCAGTTGCCTTCTCTACCCACAGAGACCTGAGCCTGTTTCTAAGGAGACTCACTGGCTGCTCAGTCCCGCGCTGAGATACCGCCCGCCTCACGAATACACTGCTTGGAGCCTAGACTCTCTGCTGACGCATTCCGCTTGGCGCATGTGCAGTTGCCTTCTCTACCCACAGAGACTTGAGCCTGTTTCTAAGGAGACTCACTGGCTGCTCAGTCCCGCGCTGAGATACTGCCCGCCTCACGAATACACTGCTTGGAGCCTAGGCTCTCTGCTGACGCATTCCGCTTGGCGCATGCGCAGTTGCCTTCTCTACCCACAGAGACTTGAGCCTGTCTCAAAGGAGACTCACTGGCTGCTCAGTCCCGCGCTGAGATACCGCCCGCCTCACGAATACACTGCTTGGAGCCTAGGCTCTCGGCTGACGCATTCCGCTTGGCGCATGCGCAGTTGCCTTCTCTACCCACAGAGACTTGAGCCTGTTTCTAAGGAGACACACTGGCTGCTCAGTCCCGCGCTGAGATACCGTCCGCCTCACGAATACACTGCTTGGAGCCTAGGCTCTCTGCTGACGCATTCCGCTTGGCGCATGTGCAGTTGCCTTCTCTACCCACAGAGACTTGAGCCTGTTTCTAAGGAGACTCACTGGCTGCTCAGTCCCGCGCTGAGATACCGCCCACCTCACGAATACACTGCTTGGAGCCTAGGCTCTCTGCTGACGCATTCCGCTTGGCGCATGTGCAGTTGCCTTCTCTACCCACAGAGACTTGAGCCTGTTTCTAAGGAGACTCACTGGCTGCTCAGTCCCGCGCTGAGATACCGCCCGCCTCACGAATACACTGCTTGGAGCCTAGGCTCTCTGCTGACGCATTCCGCTTGGCGCATGTGCAGTTGCCTTCTCTACCCACAGAGACTTGAGCCTGTTTCTAAGGAGACTCACTGGCTGCTCAGTCCCGCGCTGAGATACCGCCCGCCTCACGAATACAGTGCTTGGAGCCTAGGCTCTCTGCTGACGCATTCCGCTTGGCGCATGCCCAGTTGCCTTCTCTACCCACAGAGACTTGAGCCTGTTTCTAAGGAGACTCACTGGCTGCTCAGTCCCGCGCTGAGATACCGTCAGCCTCACGAATACACTGCTTGGAGCCTAGGCTCTCTGCTGACGCATTCCGCTTGGCTCATGTGCAGTTGCCTTCTCTACCCACAGAGACTTGAGCCTGTTTCTAAGGAGACTCACTGGCTGCTCAGTCCCGCGCTGAGATACCGCCCGCCTCACGAATACACTGCTTGGAGCCTAGGCTCTCTGCTGACGCATTCCGCTTGGCGCATGCGCAGTTGCCTTCTCTACCCACAGAGACTTGAGCCTGTCTCAAAGGAGACTCACTGGCTGCTCAGTCCCGCGCTGAGATACCGCCCGCCTCACGAATACACTGCTTGGAGCCTAGGCTCTCGGCTGACGCATTCCGCTT
This sequence comes from Meconema thalassinum, assembly GCA_946902985.2. Lineage (NCBI taxonomy): Eukaryota > Metazoa > Arthropoda > Insecta > Orthoptera > Tettigoniidae > Meconema > Meconema thalassinum. Next base: position 10,950,739 of record OX336394.1, on the reverse strand, counting down.
GGCGCATGCGCAGTTGCCTTCTCTACCCACAGAGACTTGAGCCTGTTTCTAAGGAGACACACTGGCTGCTCAGTCCCGCGCTGAGATACCGTCCGCCTCACGAATACACTGCTTGGAGCCTAGGCTCTCTGCTGACGCATTCCGCTTGGCGCATGTGCAGTTGCCTTCTCTACCCACAGAGACTTGAGCCTGTTTCTAAGGAGACTCACTGGCTGCTCAGTCCCGCGCTGAGATACCGCCCACCTCACGAATACACTGCTTGGAGCCTAGGCTCTCTGCTGACGCATTCCGCTTGGCGCATGTGCAGTTGCCTTCTCTACCCACAGAGACTTGAGCCTGTTTCTAAGGAGACTCACTGGCTGCTCAGTCCCGCGCTGAGATACCGCCCGCCTCACGAATACACTGCTTGGAGCCTAGGCTCTCTGCTGACGCATTCCGCTTGGCGCATGTGCAGTTGCCTTCTCTACCCACAGAGACTTGAGCCTGTTTCTAAGGAGACTCACTGGCTGCTCAGTCCCGCGCTGAGATACCGCCCGCCTCACGAATACAGTGCTTGGAGCCTAGGCTCTCTGCTGACGCATTCCGCTTGGCGCATGCCCAGTTGCCTTCTCTACCCACAGAGACTTGAGCCTGTTTCTAAGGAGACTCACTGGCTGCTCAGTCCCGCGCTGAGATACCGTCAGCCTCACGAATACACTGCTTGGAGCCTAGGCTCTCTGCTGACGCATTCCGCTTGGCTCATGTGCAGTTGCCTTCTCTACCCACAGAGACTTGAGCCTGTTTCTAAGGAGACTCACTGGCTGCTCAGTCCCGCGCTGAGATACCGCCCGCCTCACGAATACACTGCTTGGAGCCTAGGCTCTCTGCTGACGCATTCCGCTTGGCGCATGCGCAGTTGCCTTCTCTACCCACAGAGACTTGAGCCTGTCTCAAAGGAGACTCACTGGCTGCTCAGTCCCGCGCTGAGATACCGCCCGCCTCACGAATACACTGCTTGGAGCCTAGGCTCTCTGCTGACGCATTCCGCTTGGCTCATGTGCAGTTGCCTTCTCTACCCACAGAGACTTGAGCCTGTTTCTAAGGAGACTCACTGGCTGCTCAGTCCCGCGCTGAGATACCGCCCACCTCACGAATACACTGCTTGGAGCCTAGGCTCTCTGCTGACGCATTCCGCTTGGCGCATGTGCAGTTGCCTTCTCTACCCACAGAGACCTGAGCCTGTTTCTAAGGAGACTCACTGGCTGCTCAGTCCCGCGCTGAGATACCGCCCGCCTCACGAATACACTGCCTCGAGCCTAGGCTCTCTGCTGACGCATTCCGCTTGGCGCATGCGCAGTAGCCTTCTCTACCCACAGAGACTTGAGCCTGTTTCTAAGGAGACTCACTGGCTGCTCAGTCCCGCGCTGAGATACTGCCCGCCTCACGAATACACTGCTTGGAGCCTAGGCTCTCTGCTGACGCATTCCGCTTGGCTCATGTGCAGTTGCCTTCTCTACCCACAGAGACTTGAGCCTGTTTCTAAGGAGACTCACTGGCTGCTCAGTCCCGCGCTGAGATACTGCCCGCCTCACGAATACACTGCTTGGAGCCTAGGCTCTCTGCTGACGCATTCCGCTTGGCGCATGTGCAGTTGCCTTCTCTACCCACAGAGACTTGAGCCTGTTTCTAAGGAGACTCACTGGCTGCTCAGTCCCACACTGAGATACCGCCCGCTTCACGAATACACTGCTTGGAGCCTAGGCTCTCTGCTGACGCATTCCGCTTGGCTCATGTGCAGTTGCCTTCTCTACCCACAGAGACTTGAGCCTGTTTCTAAGGAGACTCACTGGCTGCTCAGTCCCGCGCTGAGATACTGCCCGCCTCACGAATACACTGCTTGGAGCCTAGGCTCTCTGCTGACGCATTCCGCTTGGCTCATGTGCAGTTGCCTTCTCTACCCACAGAGACTTGAGCCTGTTTCTAAGGAGACTCACTGGCTGCTCAGTCCCGCGCTGAGATACTGCCCGCCTCACGAATACACTGCTTGGAGCCTAGGCTCTCTGCTGACGCATTCCGCTTGGCTCATGTGCAGTTGCCTTCTCTACCCACAGAGACTTGAGCCTGTTTCTAAGGAGACTCACTGGCTGCTCAGTCCCGCGCTGAGATACTGCCCGCCTCACGAATACACTGCTTGGAGCCTAGGCTCTCTGCTGACGCATTCCGCTTGGCTCATGTGCAGTTGCCTTCTCTACCCACAGAGACTTGAGCCTGTTTCTAAGGAGACTCACTGGCTGCTCAGTCCCGCGCTGAGATACTGCCCGCCTCACGAATACACTGCTTGGAGCCTAGGCTCTCTGCTGACGCATTCCGCTTGGCGCATGTGCAGTTGCCTTCTCTACCCACAGAGACTTGAGCCTGTTTCTAAGGAGACTCACTGGCTGCTCAGTCCCACACTGAGATACCGCCCGCTTCACGAATACACTGCCTCGAGCCTAGACTCTCTGCTGACGCATTCCGCTTGGCGCATGTGCAGTTGCCTTCTCTACCCACAGAGACTTGAGCCTGTTTCTAAGGAGACTCACTGGCTGCTCAGTCCCACACTGAGATACCGCCCGCTTCACGAATACACTGCCTCGAGCCTAGGCTCTCTGCTGACGCATTCCGCTTGGCGCATGTGCAGTTGCCTTCTCTACCCACAGAGACTTGAGCCTGTTTCTAAGGAGACTCACTGGCTGCTCAGTCCCGCACTGAGATACCGCCCGCTTCACGAATACTCTGCTTGGAGCCTAGGCTCTCTGCTGACGTATTCCGCTTGGCGCATGTGCAGTTGCCTTCTCTACCCACAGAGACTTGAGCCTGTTTCTAAGGAGACTCACTGGCTACTCAGTCCCGCGCTGAGATACCGCCCGCCTCACGAATACACTGCTTGGAGCCTAGACTCTCTGCTGACGCATTCCGCTTGGCGCATGTGCAGTTGCCTTCTCTACCCACAGAGACTTGAGCCTGTTTCTAAGGAGACTCACTGACTGCTCAGTCCCGCGCTGAGATACCGTCCGCCTCACGAATACACTGCCTGGAGCCTAGGCTCTCTGCTGACGCATTCCGCTTGGCGCATGTGCAGTTGCCTTCTCTACCCACAGAGACTTGAGCCTGTTTCTAAGGAGACTCACTGGCTGCTCAGTCTCGCACTGAGATACCGCCCGCTTCACGAATACACTGCTTGGAGCCTAGGCTCTCTGCTGACGCATTCCGCTTGGCGCATGTGCAGTTGCCTTCTCTACCCACAGAGACTTGAGCCTGTTTCTAAGGAGACTCACTGGCTGCTCAGTCCCACACTGAGATACCGTCCGCCTCACGAATACACTGCCTGGAGCCTAGGCTCTCTGCTGACGCATTCCGCTCGGCGCATGTGCAGTTGCCTTCTCTACCCACAGAGACTTGAGCCTGTTTCTAAGGAGACACACTGGCTGCTCAGTCCCGCGCTGAGAAGCTGGCGTCAATCCCACCGTGGTCACAGATAATAATACTCCAAACTAGAGATTTAATTTGCCTATGCCAATGAAAAACAAGAAGTTCCGTGACGAACTAAAGAGCCTACTTTTCTTAAAATTTAAGATTCATGCCAATGATTAATCGATATGGATCTATCTAGAATAATGACGAAATTAAGTTGGTAATATCGAAATTTCTATTTAGTTCGAAATACTGTGTACCTGGCATAATGTAGCCTAATAGAGCACTACAGTAGGCAGCCCTGGTGACTGAATATATTCTTAGTTCCATCTCTTAAGGTACAGAATACAAAATTTGGTTGGAATCCAATGAATAGCATGGATGTTACATGCAGTTAAACATTGGAACTAACAGCGCGCGTAAAATAATGTTGGCAACAGTGTCATGCATGTATTGGTCAGAAATAATCTGAAATAATATGATCTATTGTTGTGCCAATTTTGAATGAAATCCATTGGATAGTATAGAAGTTACATGCATTTTAAAATTGTACCTATCAGCAGGCTTAGAATCATGTTGGCAGCACTGACGTATATTAGTTACTCCAAAGTAATCTACAATGCCAGGTACTATACGTGTGCAAAGTTTAGAGCTATTGGCTTGCATTCTTTCTGATATATTTATATTAGGGTAACAAAAATAGAGACAGCATTTATTAACAGTTGGCAGCCCTGATTGCTCTTAAGAATACGCATAGTCATAGCTGTTATGGTACACATAGCACATACGAAATTTGGTTGTAATCCAAATGATAGTATGGAAGTTACATGTATTTAAAGTTGGACCTCTCAGCAGGCTTAGAATCATGTTGGTAGCACTGACGTATATAAGTTACTCCAAATTAATATAGAATGTCATGTACTATACGTGTGCATAGTTTAAAGCTGTCGGCTTGCATACTTTCTCATATATATTGGTATTTGGATAAAAGAAATTAAGAGCATTTTTAACAGTTGGCAGCACTGGTGGTTCATAAGAATACGTTCGGTCATATCTGGTTATGTACACATACAACATACGAAATTTGTTTGAATTCCAATTGACAGTGTAGAAGTTATATGCATTTAAATATTGGACCTATCAGTAGGCTTATAATCATTTTGGCAACACTGCCATGTATGGCCTTCTGAAAATTAAACTGCAATGTTATTATCTATATGTGTGCCGATTTTGAAATAGCTCCCATTCATACCTTCCAAGATATCCAACATGAAGCTCAAATTTCAATTGCGATTTTTCAGCGGTTGGTAGCACTGACATCATTTTCAAATATGGCCGTGAGATATTCAGGTAATCTTTCCTCCTACCAAATTTTATTTCGATTGCTCCAGCCGTTTAGGAGTTGATAGGGGAGGGGGGGACACACACAGCCAGACAGACAGACAGACGGACACACATTTTCCCGGATCGATCTCATAAGACTACTTTTTCCTCATTTTGGCAAAATGTGAAAAGTAGGCTAATAACACAATTTAAATGTACATATTCCTTGAGAATGAAAAGGGTATTCTAAGACTCCAGACTCCACTGCTGGATACTACAGTAGTTACTCTTCCCAAGCAGCAATAATCTGTGAAATAAGTGCGACAGTAGCCTATATGTAGCTTTTGTAGGTACGACGTAACATTGGCTAACGACGGATTATTGTCGAGTGCTTCGGAAGGCTCGCTCGTTACAGCAGTAAGAGCATCACAGCGGAGTAATCGGATCCTGATGATACAACAACAGGCACAGTATTACCAACCTGTCACTGATGGACAATGTATGTTGGTAATATTGTATTACTAGCGGACCCGGGTGAGAAATCTCACATGTTCATAAACCACACTTTCCCCAATAGGTTTATAATGAGAGACTTACGGAGAAAGGTTTTTATGTTTTTATTTCAACCAACTGATTATAGAATACTATTTACGTTTCTAGCGTCCCTACGGCCAAAATGCGAACTTAAAAACAATGATGTCGCGTATTTTCCTATAGCAACAGTATTTGCAAATCGCACACTTTGTACATTTTTTAAAGTCATCTTTTAAAGAAATTATAGATATTTATGAAATTAGAGTGCAATTGATCACTGCTAATATCTATTCCCTTTCATTTGAATGCTCATTTTCACGATCGGTCGCTTGTGAGCGCCGCAGGAGGGATCTATACTACTCAAATAATATATACCAGTGGGCCCGTGCGAGAAATCTCGCATGTTTATAAGTCATACTTTCTCCAATAGGTTTATAATGAGAGAATACAGGTGAAAAATACGTACAATATGCACAATTATTTAGTTGCAGTGTTGGTAAGGCAACTGTCGCTGTATGCTAAATGTGGTATATCTAATGTTAGGTGAACTTCTAAAATGGTGATAAAAATCCGGAGTTTGTCTGTTTGGGGTGATTATATGGTTATGCAAAATCAACTATGGTTATACTGTAATAATACAGGCCCATACTTATCTGGTTGTCTTCCTGACTGGAACATCAAGCAGTTTCGTGTTCACTCTGGCACCAGTTATGGTCGACTAACCCGGCTGTTTTCTGGGCGAAACTGGTTTTTCCCTTTCTCCCCCTTTTTTGTTCCTATGTTCTTTCTGAGGTCAGTGCCATGTTATAGCCTAAGGGTAATGGATCTGATGATGATCGCTCGACGATCGAAACTGGTCATCCTAGTGTATTTATTAACCTCATGTAATTTATTTCAGGGTTAGGGCATAAGCCAGCTCTTTTGGGTACATTCGTGTTGACCGACTGAAAAGCACCAAACTTTTGTTATGTGCGTTAGATTTGTTTAGCAAGCCTCTGCTCCTCAGTGAAAATTATGAAGTTCGAAGCCATTTTCAGTGTTGCTTTTCAGTCGGTATTTCCCCTCATTTCGAGAACACTCTGTTATTCCTGTTGCGTTATTGATTGTAACAGTCTAGTGCCATGGGGAATTATTCAGGAATCAAACTTGGTCCACCAAGATGAGGGAGAGCTGTTTGTAACTGATAATCAATTCAATGATTTGAAAGTAATTTGGCAAATGTTTCATGATAGCGGCTTCTTTTCCAGGAACACAGGCGGTAATCAAGTAGGATTAAACCTCGTTCCATTTCAATCAAAGTGTCCATTAAAATTGGAGGCAGCGCGTCCCGGTAGAAGCGATCACTTAGTGTGAACTGAACTACACTCTGATACCTGCCATCCTGAGCCTCACTCAGGGAAGCCTCGTTCCAGCATTTCAAAGCTCTCTTACCGGGACTCAAATTTCTCCTACGGCCCAAGATATTGTTCCGCCTAAAATGACGCACATATGTCGTCCATTCGTTAACCAACGTGCACTTGTAGTACATCAAACGATCCTCACCTAGTTGATGAGATGAAGGACAAAACATGTTTCCCTATGAAATGTGTAATTTATTTAATTATTTTTAGTGGCTTCGGTGGCGTAGTGGGTAGCATGCTGAGCTTCTATGTCCAAGATCGTCGATTGTAACCCGGCCGAAGTCGTCGGATATTTTAAGAGCGTTAAAAATCCCTCAGTATGCCTTCCTTGGGAGGGGAAGTAAAACCGGCGGTCCCATGTCATCGATTTATGGCATATAAAAGAACCTTCTACTAACTACACTTCTGGAAGCTAAAATTTGTAGATTAGTTTGATAACGCTATATTAGTTCCAACGTTCGCTGCCAGGTGCTGACTGCGATGGCATTTAGTAGCCACCTCCGCATCTAGATGTCGTTGACGGTAACATTTGGTAGCAAAAGTAGGAACTACTTGTAAAAATGAATCGTCTGCAGTCCTTCTGCCTGAATCACAGATAAAACACACTAATACATCCATCACAAAAAACACCGGTTACCAGACGGATTCTACACACACCCAAAGTACATGGGGCTACATGACCGCGTTGTCGCAGGCCCTAAACTAAGGAACCAACCAACCATCCTTTCTTAACACCGTGTATAGCCATGTGAAGAAGACTGGCGCAGACTTTCTGAATTTCCGCTCCTCTGATGGAAGACATTTCCTCTGCCTGACTGCTGGAGGAATATCGTTTTACATTTCCTCTGCGTCTCCCTTTTCTTCACCTCGTGACTGTCACTTCCTATTGTCTCTCCTCTTCGCGCGCTGCTTTCACTTGAAACTTTAGTTCAGTTGAGACAATGTCGCTTATCCGTAATGATCTCTTCTCGTCTCCCGCTCAAGTTGTGCACAATGATAACCATCTCGAGTCTAACTTACGCTCACTACGCCATCCATCTATACTAATAACTGCAGGGTGGTACAGACATTGGGTGTCTGCAATTACGGTGCGCGACGATATTTGAGCGTGACAACGTATTCTCGGACTGATTTGTTTAAACTGTCGCTCTTGCGAAATTTCAGCTTCGTGTATTATTTATTTACGTATTTTGGGAACGGAAAGTTCAGAGGCGAAATGAAGAAAAGCCGAGTTGCACTTCCAGGGAAACTCCAAACACAACCAACCTTCTCTGAAGTCTTAACTGAACACGACTCGACAGTTTACCGCTGGCTGTATCTGGGGTAATAGGCTCGCCCGTTTGCTAGGCTGTAACTGGGGTGATAGACTCGTCCCTAGCTAGCTCGTAAACTGTTGCCTCAGTATTTGAATGGAGATTGTTGGAAGAAATGAAAACGTAAGAACACTTATAGTGGGCGATGTATTGAAGATAGAGATATGCTCCTACGGACTTGTATGTAGAACTTTTCGTGCTGAACAATTCTTACACTCATAGTATATTGATATGTTTAATGGTTTGCCCAGCGTAAGCTTGAATATCTCACGGACGCCATGTGTTAGTTTCGACTTTTTCACTGAAATCGTTATTGCTCGGCTTCCTTTAATCATAAATAATTTATTTTCTACAGAAATCTTCCTCGAGATATCCACTACAGAATGGTGGAAACCGCATAAAAATCTATCCAGAGGTTCACCAGTGACATCCAAAAACGTCAGTAGTGACACTCGAGCGCAGCGACAGAAAGGAGAGAGCGTTGCAGCAGAAGATGAAGTGATGATATCATCACTTTTCTCTGTAACACTTTTTCAAGAACGTCACTGCATTCCAACAATTTATTTGACGGTGTGTAAGTTAGGGGGGGGGGGGGGGGTGAGTGGAGAGGCCCAAAACTGGGGTTGAGAAACAAAACCAAAGTGATAGCATTCGTCCGTATTTTCCTTTTCAAAGCAATGGTCTATAATTTTCGTGGGTTCAAACTTTTCTTGAAGGTCCAAACTAATTTTAACACCAACTTGAGAAAGTGTTGGGGAATTTACCGAGATATCACTGAACTTTCTTTTAGGAGCACATTGTGAACTGAAGTGGACGAGCCAAGTAAACCTACAAGTAACGACACATCTCTACTTAGTATAAAACTAAGTCCCCGATTCTTCGATGTTACGGGTAAAATCGAGAACCACTAGATGGATTTTGATGCGGTTTTCACCATTCTGTAAAGGATATCTCTAGGAAGGTTTCTGTAGAAAATAATTTACTTATGACCGAAGGAAGTCAAGCACTAACGATTTCAGTGAAAAGGTCGAAAAAAAACTGGCGTCCGTGTGCTTTTTAAGGTTACGGTACACTGGGCAAACCGTTAAAAATATCTATATACTATGAGTGTAAGAATTGTTCAGCATTAAAAGTTCTACCAAAAAAAGTCCGCGAGAGCATATCTCTATCTTCAATACATCGCCTACTATAAGTGTTTTCACGTTTTCATTTCTTCCAACACTCTCCATTCAGTTACTGAGGCGACAGTTTACGAGCTAGCTAGGGGCGAGACTATCACCCCAGTTACAGCTTAGCTAGCGGACGAGCTTTTTGCCCCAGATACAGCCAGCACCAAACTGTCGAGTCGTGTTGAGTTAAAAACTTCAGAGAAGAGTGGTTGTGTTTGGAGTTTCCCTGGAAGTGCAACTCGGCTTTTCTTCATTTCGCCTGTGAACGTTTCGTTCCGCAAAATTCACAGTCAAGTTAAGATTGGACGGAAGGGGGATTTGTGTTTCATGCACCTCGCCATTCTTAAATTATGTATGACAAGAATTTGTTGCTCATGCATCTCCATGATAATATAATTTATAGTCCTGTCAGTGATTTTAACCCATCATGCCGAGATGTAAAACGGATATTGGTCGTTGTTCATTGACTCAACAAAGTCACGTATGCGTTCATATACTATTCGTCCGATTGCGATTAAACTTGGGTGAGATGTTGTGTACACTCCAGGAAAGGTGTCTGGCTTAGTAAATCTACTTTACAATAGGCAGCGCACGTTTAGATTCAACAAATGAGCTACGACGCGCGAAACGTTTCAACAAAGTCCCGTATGCGTTCATATACCATTCGTCCGATTGCGATTAAACTTGCGTGAGATGTTGTGTACACTCGAGGTAAGGTGTCTGGCTTAGTAAATCTACGTTACAATAGGCAGCGCACAATAATTAGATTCAACAAATGAGCTACGACGCGCGAAGCGTTTCAACAAAGTCCCGTATGCGTTCATATACCATTCGTCCGATAGCGATGAAACTTTGGTGAGATGTTGTGTACACTCCAGGGAAGGTTTCAGGCTTAGTAAATCAATTTAACAATTGATAGCGCACGAGTAGATTCAACAAATGAGCGACGACGCGCGAAGCGTTTCAACAAAGTCCCGTAAGCGTTCATATGCCATTCATCCGATTGCGATGAATCTTTGATGATTTGTTGTGCATACGCCAGGGAAGGTTTTCGACTTAGTAAATCCATTTTACAATAAGTAGCGCACGAGTTGATGCAACAAATGAGTGACGCGTGAAGTGTTTCAGCAAAGTTCCATCTGCATTCATATACCATTCATCCGATTGCGAATAAACTTTGGTGAGTTGTAGCGCACTCTCCCACTAATGTTTCAAAATTAGTAAATCCATTTTACGATAGCTTAGAGGCAGTTAACGGAAATTGAAGAAAAAATTGTGTATCCAAAAGCACTTCAAGAAACCAAATTACAATGCCAACACTTTCTTTGATTGGCATTGCATCGCATGCCGGGTACAGCTTGTTACTAATAAAACAGTATCATAATGAATGTATTTTCAGAGGTGTTGTCTCACCTGATGGTCATTCACTAGGAGGGAGTCCGGCTCCGTGGCTGAATGGTTAGCGTGCTAGGTTTTGGCCCGAAGTGCCCTGGGTTCGATTCCTGGCCGAGCCATCAGGGATTGTAATCTCTTGGGGTTAATTCCCGTGGCTCGGGGCCTGGGTGTTTGTGACGTCCTCATTATGACGCGCAGGTCACCCACGGGCGTCAACAAGAAAGACCCGCACTAGGCCTCTCCGGAGGTCACACTATCATCATCACTAAGAGGGAGTCTTCTGCGCAAGTCCAAGCCACCTGGATGTGTTAAAAGGGACGTAAAACCAATAACCTTATTATTATTACACCCAAGTACGCGGGTCATATCGTTCACATCGCAACATCAACCATGCTGGGATCGGTCGGCCCAACCTTTAATCGCAACCGCAAAATAAATAAACAACCCCTCAGAAGGAAGTACAGGGTATGTGGTCCTTGGCTCAATAAATCATCGCCCTTCTTTCTGCACAATGGGGACCGATAAAAACAAATGGGCCCTCTGCCACTAAACTTGGTCAATAATTTCACAAGAAGGGGAAAAGGGAGGTTTAAAACTATTTGAATGTTTTAACGGCATTAGGCTCCACGTGCCGGGAGACCATCCTTTCTCTCCTTACATAGCAACTCGCAACAGTCTTAAGACTGGTTGGATGCAGCTCTCCACAGCTCCCTGTACGTCGTCTCTATAATATAGCGTCCACACCCTGTTCTAACCTTGGTCTACCTCTTCAGTTCTTATCATCGACCCTTCCTTCCATAACTAAGATTGCTATTTCAGTAGTGGCGAAGTAAGGGCTCTCTTACACTTACAATGTTGGAAATACAAAACATAATGATAATGATAAATAAGGAGTAAATTAATTATGCTAATACTGTACTAATGTCACATGAATAATGATAGTAATAATAATAACTAGGGCGGAACGTGCGAGAACTCTCACATAATAGGTTGTGTGCGCCCCATGTGTACAGACTACCCGCCTGGTCCTAGTGTTATGCGGGCTGTATGCGACTGGGGCTATCATCGTGTTTATTTGTTTAAAAGCACTTTATAAACAAATAAATATATTTCCGTTGACTTTTTAAGAAATGCAAGATTTTTACTGTACTATTGAGACGATTTGCAAGATTTTGGTACAAACCACACCTTCTAACTCCCTCTGGTTTAGGAGATTGAGTTTTGTGAATCATTCACCTTAGCGTATTATCCCACCCTATATTATTCTGCTAAGATCCCATTCCAGTTTTGTACCGAAGATAAGGTCCCATTAACACCAACCTACACATATGGGGTACGTACAGGTTCAGCATAACCCAATGCGTAAGCGAAACGCACTCACTTACTCTTTAAATGCCTCACAATTAAATAAACACCTTAAAACATGTATATTTACGATGAAATAATGAAAGAATGCAACACGGTAACCATGGTAACAGAATCTCACACTTCCATCTATTTCTGTAAGACGCAATGCAGTTCCAATTATTACATTACTGTGAAAGTTTCCAGACTGTTATAAGGTTATCACTGAACCAAATTAAGCTGTAAAATTCATCAATACATACAGTATAATGCGCTTAAGGAGGTCAAGGGGCACTCTACAATTTTATCACGCAATTTCCACGTGTGAGTGTGGTACGAAAGGTATTTTTCACCCGACTATAATGGGTCTCCGAAAACCACATTTAATGGCCCTTATATTAACAGTCTCTGTGATATTCCCAGAAAACTAACTTCGCTCTGATATACCTATGAAGGAATGACAAACCCCTAACCACTGCACCAGTAGCTGAATTGATAAAGTCTGATTATTCATACCAAGGATAAATCAGTCATAGCATTCATGATTGAGATTTTGCTAAGTGTACTCTTTACAACTAGAATATTCGCGGGCGAATCCACGACGGGTAATGCTAGTACCGTATAATAAGATACTAATAATCACAATGTCACAGACCTTTCTATAATATCCTAGATATAATCCTAGCTCAGTCATACGTCCTATCATCCATCACCATTCTCACGGGGCAATCAGCAGTATTCAACAGGTTTTTTTTTTGTCGTGTGGCCTCCTGAGAGGCCGAGTGCAGGTCTTTCTATTCGACGCCCGTGGGCGAACTGCGCGTCAGTATGAGAGATGGAATGGATGAAGATGAATGACACTGGGCAAGGATGTGGAAGGAAGCGGCCGTGACCTGTCAGAAGGTACTGTCCCAGCATTTGCCTGGTGATGAAAATGGGAAACCACGGAAAACCATTTCAAGGACAGCCGACGGTGGGGCTAGAACCCACGCGTCTACCGAGTCAGCAGAGAGCTTGGCCCCATGGCCTAACGCAGCGCTTTAGCCAGCGTAACCACTACTGTCGGTTATTCAACAGGTAATCTCGCCATGTGGCCTTAAATGTCTTTATTGTTATAGAATTTGTGATATCGACAGGAGTCGAGACCCAGCTACAGCAAAAGAGCGATTGAGCATAGAAGAGTGATGGGGGAAGAGCCAAATCGAGTGCTTTGGTTATGATATGACGACAAGTAAGTACATTTTGATGACATGTACGTGGGGGTGTTTTCATGCAGAAATTGATAGATGGATGTCAACAAGTGAAATTTACGGCGTTCTTCAGGTTTAAGGCTAGAAAGTGCATGGTAGCTTGGGGTAATTTGGGTATCGTATCTTAGATTAAAAGCAAACCGAAGACAAGAGTTCATTGCTATTCCTGGGTGTCTTACTATTTCTCCAACCAACCTATCTCTTCTCTACATTAGTACTCGACAGAAACATGTCTCCTCTCCCACACTTCTTAATACCTCTTCATTTGTTACCCTATCTACCCAACTGATCTCCATCATTCTCCTGTAACACCACATTTCAAACTCTCCTATTCTACTCTCTTCTGTTGCGCCTGCAGTCCAACTTTCACTTCCATACAGCGCAGCGCTCCAGACAAGGCTGTGCACATTATTAGAATCAAATAAAGAATCTAAATCACTTACGTTTTTTTTTATTCAAGATCATTTTCTGTTGAAAGGTTTTCTTTGCCTGTGCCTACCTTTGAATAAGTCAGGTGATCTCAATCCACAGTTCATGAATCGGATCCAGCTCAGATATCTCTCGGAATCCCCAATTCTGAAAGAACTAAAAGTTGGTCAATAAAATTATCTTGAATAAAACAAGTAGTTCCGTGAAGAACTATAAGTAGTGTGTTTGTGCCGGTTCCGCACCCTCCACCTCCACACCCTCCACACAAGATGGCGGCGGCGCGATATCTCTCGAACGCATGGTCAGATTTTGACGAATGAGGTGTCATTGAACTCGGGCTGATACCCCCTTTCCATTGGACAACATATTTCAACCCCAAAATAAAACCTACCCCTACTAGGGCGTGAAATTGTATTTTTTTAGAGAATCTCTCTTTTCAATTGCAACATGTGAGAGTTTGAATGTCGATATGGAATGAAACGTTGTTCTACATAAAGTGCATATGTGCGGTGGATAGCCACTATGAATTAACATGATTGTTTTCTGTTTTTACGCATGCCAACTCATGGCTTTTGTAAGAGGGTGGGGGAGCGGATCCCTATGGATGGGTTATTGTTGACGAGTCATTGTTGGCGGGGGTCATTGTTGTCGGGTCATTGTGGACGAGTCCTTGTGGACAAGTCCTTGTGGACAGGTCCTTGTGGACGGGTCCTTGTTGACAGGTCCTTGTGGACGAGTCCTTGTGGACAAATCCTTGTGGACGAGTCCTTGTCCCTTTGGACTGATCCCTTTGGACCGGTCCCTTTGGCCTGGTTCCTACGGACTAGCCCATGAATTTATTTAAATTATGTCAAAGGGCCTAACTACATTTGTGTGTGTGTTGAATTGACGTTGTTCACTAATCCCCCACTACTATAATGGGATAACGATATGAAAGGAAAGTGACGAAATACATGTGAACATACAAGGGATCTAACTTGGTGGATGGATGTGTTCTAACGAGTCATTTGTAGTTGAAAGAGAATAATACATGTTCTTAAGATGTTAAAACTGAGGAGATGGCACGTGCAGTAAGACGTCTTGTTACTTCCTGTGTCATATTTCAGACATGACAGAGACCGCGCAGATCTGTTGCTATGACTAACACTGCAGTAATTTGAAACCGCAAGTGTTCATTAAGACAATGGATGATGATCATGCAAAGTTAGCAGTTATTGGATATTACACAGGTGTTCCTTCTGGTGTCATGTTGCTGACATACCAGAGAGCGCACACTGCTGTTGCTATGACTGACGCTGCAGTAATTTGAAACCCCATATGTTGACTAAGACCATGGGTGATGAGCATGCAAAGTCAGCAGTCATTGGATATACACAGGTGTTCCTAGTGTACTTTGGACTCTCAACTGTATTGGGAAAGGAATTGCAATGATCTGCAAAAAACTGCTGACACGAGCGATGAGAGTTTATATAAGAGGGGTGTCATATATCTCCCTACTGTCAGTCTTTATTACTCGCTTTGAGTGAACAGTGCTCTATTACTGCTCAAGAGTTGTAAAAAAAGCCGTTTTGGTAGAAAATCATTAAATTATTTTGCAAGGTAAGTACTTATTATTAATGGATTGTAGTCTTTTATTACTAATTGATGTTGAAGTTATTGATTGGAATGTATTTATTGATTGATTGATTGATTGATTGATTGATTTGTTTGCAGATAATTGGGTACCTGTAGGTTATCAGATTTCTACAATCTGTTCATTCAGTGACAGCAGTTGATAAATTATAAAAAGGTAAGTGCCCCCTCTAATAACTTTTAAACAGTTAGAGTGATATTTTCCAATGTTCACCACTACATGGCAGTCAAAAGTTGGAACTACTTGACCATGGTGTGTAAAGCTAATTTTGTAGGTTAGATTTTGATTACCGCTCTATTAAGTCTGAATGTTCATTGCTAGGTGTCAGTGTCAGAGGGAATATTTAAAGACTTAACCTCAGTTCACCTAACATAACCTAACGTTTCCTAACTTAACCTTATCATGTGACATGATTTACAAGTTTAAACTTGTTTCAAGACTGGCTATGACGTCACACTTAGCTCACTTAACTGGCGATTGCTGGTTTCTATCACGTGACATGTTCTACAAGTTTAGACTTGTTTTAAGACTGGCTATGACGTCACACTTAGCTCACTTAACTAGCGATCGCTGGTTTCTATCACGTGACATGTTCTGCAAGTTTAGACTTGTTTTAAGACTGGCTATGACGCCACACTTAGCTCATTTAACTGGCGACCGCTGGTTTCTACCACTCTATCAAGTTCTAATGTTCACTGCTAGGTGTCAGTGACAGTGGTATATAGTAACCCCCAGTTAGAACTACATAAAGTTAGACTTGCTAGGAGTTCACAGATGATTGATTTAAATACCCTGCTATAACCATTGACTGGAATATAATTAAACTATTTATATTGTACTTTTTGTTTTATCTTTTATTAACATTGATGATTTCTTTCTTTTATAGGTAATTTCGAAAGTGATCATAATGTTCAAGTGTGGTGACTGTAAGAAACAGTTCTCAAGACCTGACAACCTTCAACGTCATGCAAGTACAAAACATAATCAGAAAATATTTGTGTGCAGTCATTGTGCTACAACATTTAACAGACAAGATAGTCTTACACGACATGTAAATTTAATGCATGTCAGTTCAGCACCATTTTCGTGTTCAGTTTGCGGACTTGGTTTTTCTGCTGTAAAGCGATATCAATTCCACATGGTTGAAGTGCATGGAGAACAACAGGAATTGAAATCTCTAAAACCATCAACTAGCACGGAACCTTTAAATGAATGTGATGCTCAAAAGCGTAAACGTTCTCAAGATTGTGAAAATAGTTGTGCAACAAAAAGAAAAAAGAATGGTGAACCTTCAATAACACATTGTGATGTATGTAATATTGATATACCTTCTTCAATCATTCATGGACATTTACGCAGTATTCAACATAAAAATAACGCTTGCCATGAAAGAAATTCTGGAAATATTCAACAAATTGGTAGTGCATTTAAAAGTCGAATTGCTAGTTATAGACTTTATAGTAAAGAAAAAACTCAAAGTATTGAATCATTTTTAAAAAATGTTCAACCTACTGTGTTTGGCTTAGTAGAAAATGTTTTATTAGAGCATAAAACAATTAAAATGAATTTTGAACTTTTTGGTCTCTATGTAAAAACTGGGAGCGAAGTGAAATTACGGATATCAAATCCTTTAATACAAAAAACATAATTGTTAGCGAATCAACTAATATTAGTGATATATATCAAAATATTTCAAGTGCTATCATTGTGAAGAGTGAAGAGTTCCAGGAAAGGGAGTCAGGCTGGGCGTTGGTTGAAGTACTTTATTTAGAAACCAACCTGAATAAATACAACCCCCTTCGAGCATCATCATATATTGATTTGCCAGGATGGATCAAACGTAAGAATGCTTGTGTAAACGTTATGAATAATGATGACGCTTGCTTTGCATGGGCTGTAACCTCAGCTCTCCATCCAGCAGTGATGCATGAGAATAGAACATCATCATATCCTCACTATTCTTCAGTGTTAGATTAAAAAGAAATAGAATTTCCTATGGCGATAAAAGACATTCAACGTTTTGAAGAGCTGAACAATGTAAGTAATTATGTTTATGGAATTGAAAATAAGAGTATAGTTGGTCCTCTATATTATACTCAGGAAAAAAAGGATGTTCATGTAAATTTACTTTACATAACCGAATGTGAAAATGCTCACTATTGCTGGATAAAACATTTAAGTAGACTTGTCGGTAGTCAGCTATCAAAAAGAGAACATAAGAAGTGGTTGTGTGATGGCTGTTTGCTACATTTCCAGAAAGAGGACCAACTAACTCAACATCAAAAATGGGGGTGTAATCATGTGTGTACGGTATTACCGACTCCTAAAAATAACATTCTAAAATTTAAGGATTATGAGAAACAGCTTCGAGTACCATTTGTTATATATGCTGACTTTGAAGCTTTGCTAAAACCATTTAATACATGTTCATCAAATCCAGCCCAACCTTTCACCAACACTACTCACATTCATGAACATTTAGCTTTGCATATTATATTAAATGTAGTTATGATGACTCTTTAAATAAGTTTGAGCTCTATAGAGGACCTGATGCACCTAAAGTTTTTATGGAAAGGCTTGAGAAAGATGCCATTCGTATATCCTCTATTTTAAATACGATCATTCCAATGGAGCCACTAACTTCCTCAGAGCATATGAATTTTGAAACTGAAACTAATTGTTTTATATGTGGTGAATGTTTATATACAGACAGGGTTCGCCATCATGACCATTTAACAGGAAAATATCGTGGTGCGGCTCACCAAGAATGTAATTTAAATTATAGAGTAAGTAAATTCATTCCGGTCATTCTACATAACGGTAGCAAATACGATAACCACTTTATCGTTAAAGAATTTGGAGCTTCAGATGTGAAAATTGATGTGATTGCAAATAATAAGGAACAATACATATCGTTCACAAAATACATCAAAACTAGCAATAAAAAAAACATTAAACTGCGATTTTTAGATGCATTCCGCTTTATGCCGAGTAGTCTTGATAAGCTGGCTAGTAATTTAAAATCAGATCAGTTTCATGAAATTCATCGTGTCTTTCCTAAAGAAGATGATTTTAATTTGATTCGTCAAAAGGGTATATTCCCTTATGAATATATTAACTGTGTGGAACGTCTTGAGGAGTGTTGTTTACCACCGAAAGATGCATTTTACAGTTCCTTAAACACAAGTCATATCAGTGATCAGGAATATTTACATGCACAACGTGTAAATGATAAATGTAAATATGTAATACATTATCAAAACTTGAAACAGTGTCTACAGCATGGATTGAAATTAACTAAAATTCATCGCGTATTGCAATTTCATCAGTCAGCATGGCTCAAACCGTATATTGATCTAAACAATAATTTAAGAACGCAGTCAACAAACGCGTTTGAAAAAGATTTTTATAAACTCATGAATAATAGTGTTTTGGAAAGACTATGGAGAATGTTGATAAACGAGTTGATGTAAAGCCGATAACAAAGTGGGAGAATGATGGTAAAAGGTATGGTGCGAGCAACTTAATAAGCAAGCCTAACGTTCATAGCTGTTCAATTATTCATGAGGATTTAGTTGTAATACAAATGAATCGTCTTAAAGTAACTTACAACAAACCCATATATGTGGGTTACACCATTCTGGAATTATCAAAAACACTTATGTATGAATTTCACTATGATTATGTAAAGAAAAACTATCTTGATAATGCTAAATTACTCTACACAGACATAGATTCTTTTATTTATGAGTTTAAAACTGATGATATTTACGAGGATATCAAAACTGAGCTAAATAGGTTTGATACAAGTGACTACCCCAAGGATAATATTTACCATTTACCTCTAGTAAACAAAAAGGTTCTTGGGAAATTTAAGGATGAATGTGCTGGTGTTATTATAGACACCTTTGTAGGCACAAAATCTAAATCATACAGCTATATGACAATTGATGATGTAGTAGTAAAAAAATTAAATGGAGTGAAAAAGAATGTTGTTAGTAAAGAGTTAGATATAAGTGATTATAAAAACTGTATAGTTAGTAACCCACCTGTATTATATAAGAAAATGTGTGTATTTAGAAGTAACAATCATCAGCTACATACCAATTTGTTGAACAAAGTTGCTTTAAGTAATGAAGACAACAAACGATTCATTATACCCAACACATTTAATACTCTTGCTTGGGGAAACAGTCGTATTGACGACTATTACTTTACTTAAGTATAATGATCACTATATTGTAATATTTGTAGTGTGTTTTATATTGTAATATTTTTTGTAAAAACTGTAAGTAGAATGTATAATGTTAGGCTACAGTAGTTTAGTAAAAAATAAGATAAGTAATACATTTTAGTGTAAAATGTTTGCTTTTGTATATTACGAAAAAGATTTTAAAAAATTTACTGAATGTGTGAACTAAACAAGGGGAATGTAAAAAATGTAAAGTGGAAATTGTAAATATCCATGTGTGAAAAAGTGAAATGACTATCACCATTTTAAAATTAAAAAGACATTGTAATCTGGTAAACCTTGTTTTTTATTTCACAATAACAAAAATGTACAGAATGTGTAAACTAAACAAGGGAATGTAAAAATGAAAAGTGGAAATTGTAAATATTCATGTGTGAAAAAATGAAATGGCTATCACCATTTTTAAAAAATAAAAGATATAGTGATTTAGTGAACCTTATTTATATTTCACAAAAAAAATGTACAGAATGTGTGAACTAAACAAGGGGAATGTAAAAAATGTAAAGTGGAAATTGTAAATATTCATGTGTGAAAATAATGAAAATGAAGAAATGACTATCACGATTTTTAGAATTAAAAGACATTGTGATCTGGTAAACCTTGTTTTTATTTCACAACAACAAAAATGTACAGAATGTTTAAACTAAACAAGGGGAATGTAAAAAAATATGTAAAGTGGAAATTGTAAATATTCATGTGTGAAAAAAATGAAATGGCTATCACCATTTTTTAAAATAAAAGACATTGTGATCTTGTAAACCTTGTTTTTATTTCACAACAAATAGAGCTTTACAAAAATAGAATACAAAGAAATACCAATTCCTCAATCCTTTTCAATGTCCATGTCCACTCATTATTAACATTCCTTTTATAACACTAATCACAATGACGACTGCCAACCTCTCTCCCACTGAGACATCACAGAATGTCAAAAGTTGTTTAGCTTTTCAACGATACTTTATCCGCTACACGTCTTAATGCAGAATGACTGTGGTGATAAGAAAGGTGCATGCTTGATCCAAAGGATTAATAGGTATATCACTATGCTGCAAAGGTTCTTCAAGACAAGTTCCAGGACTACACAAATAATAACCAGGTAGGTAGATTTCGAAAGTCAAGTATTGAATTACTTTTTTAATGACGCCATTGCCAGTACAGGTCTGGCATATCCTTTTCCATCGATGGTAAAAAGGTTTGATCTTCCTCCTCCTCTGTGGATGATGTTTGTTGTTGTTGCTTTTTTTCTTCATTACTCCCGTGGTATGAGGAAACAAAGTCTTTACACTGACTTTTATGACCATGATACAGTTTGACTAGCTGACAAGTAGCACACTGTCGCATAGAGGGTATTTTTGCCATAGCCACTTGCTTATGGTGATCATAATCCGTACATGGTTGCAATTCACTCAACACAGGGTCTTGAGTCCATGATTTTGGTACATGTTGCCAGATTTCTTTTACTGCATTTGCTGCGACATAATAAATGAATGATTTTGGAAGAGCCAATAATTCTTCTTTAGTAAAACTGTCTAGTTTCTTTTTACACACAAAGAACTTTCCAATCGCTTTATCGGTAGCATCCCCTTTCTCCATGGTATCACGTTGATGTTTACACGTCGCTTGTAGAAATCTCACTGGTGTCATCCACAGGTAAACCTTTAGTTTTAATTTTATTTAACAACTCCCAGCAGGCATTGGTGGATAGCCAATGAAACAATTGCCACACCTGTGCCAAGGCTTTATGGGTAATATTGTCACAGGGGTGTTTGCAGCGATGGACAGCCCATGTCCATTAAATCGATACATTGACAGTAAGACGCTAAAAATGGTTGTAGCCATTGACGTTTTTCACTACCTTTCACAAATATTACATGGGCAGAAGACAAGTGGGCTTTCATGACCATGACCAGGTGCTTATATGAAATGGTTCCTTGCTTCCAGTCTAGTTGCATATGAGTTTCAATCCACTGGGTTTGTTTGCGGTCTTTATCACACAACAAATCAAACGCATAAGGTGGTTTAAACACCAAATGAGTAGCTTGTGATATCCAAAACGTGGAACAATCGATGATGGCCACTTCTTTAAATATAAATTTGTTATCTCCAATTTTAAACCCTTGACAGTCGACAATCAGTGTACGCAACATGTTCACTCTTGTCTGGATCAAGTCCAACTGACCACAGACTGACAATTGTTCAGTAAGGTGTACCCATGTCATTTACTTACATTCCATTCTAGTAAAAGAAAAGAAAAACATCGAGTAGTCACTATAGAGGTTAGGATATGACAGGGGGGCATTAGAAATAATAATATAACAACAACAACCAATTTTTTTATTTCATTATTTTATTAGCATAACAAGTTTTACATTCTTTTTTCATTCTAGGATAGAGGCGGTACCATCTCATACAACAAAAAAGTATTTTGTGTTTATAGTGTCCATAACACTGATGATATCCCAATGTCTCTAAACTGGATGTTTTTAACTGTGAGCTGCTCACTGAAGCACTACCGGCACCATAAAGTCCACACGTATCATAACGTTTTTCATCACTCAGAGGCATGAGTGAGGGGTAACTTGAATGACAGGGTATATTACCCACCTCCATTCTGCACAGGTAGGGGCAGGCAGGTGACCAGCGCTGATGTTCCTGCATGGGTTCATCGCTCTCTTGCCATTGGTCTAAGATGATGGGACAAAACACACATTTCACTTCATCTCTTCTTTTTAAATAGTAGAATCCAGCGGCTGCTAAGGCTTGAGGGTTTATAAAAGGCACCGGCCACGTCGCAAAGGTCTTGAAACGTTGTTCCTCATATTTTAAATTCATGGATGTAACTTCTCTTGAGGCTTGAAAGCAAGACATGACTGAGTGGTTTGATGTGTGTTGACCTGCTATTTATACACTTGTCACTTGGTTGGACAGTGGATAATAGTTGACTTGTTTGTGATGAATAATCAAACAGTAGGCCGTGGTATTGGCTGGAACATTGTCATGCGTTTCAAAATCTAGTCGAATGTCAATATTGGATGGTTTGACAGACTCTTCCAAGTAGGAACAGTCAAAGACAATCAGTGGCGCCCTTGTCTTAAAAGCTTGGGGTGACAACATTGGACAATTCTCTTTTTGATAATACGACCATCTAAATTTAGAAAACAAGTCGTACAGGGGGCCAAACTTATTTTTTGAAAAATCTAAATCCAACCCTTCATAGGGAAACACAGCACCGTTGAGGAAAAGACGTGCATTTCTCAATTTCAGGAGATCAAATTGCGTGACATCTTTGGTTTGTTGATACTTGCGATTCGTTTGAAAACCCACAATCATGTAGAGAGGTCTCTCTGTATAGCGGGCTGTTTTTATAGACCAACTGTGTGTGTTGGTAGTGTGCAATAACGGGTACTCATGGAGTGCCCAGCTTCTAAATTCCATGGGTAGAGGTATATCTCTCTTTACCATTTTGAGTATGTCCAGTTTTTTGCTATCGTTAAGGGTCACATGAGGCACTTTCCATAGCAAGCGTTGTAGTTGAATTTTTGAATCAATGGGGGCATTGTCGACTCCCTTGAGTGCATTATTATCACTCCTGTCTCTCACCAGATAAAGCACTTGCCTTGCGTTGACCACAATGCGCTGGTGATCTTCAGCAAAGCCTAAAATCAGTTTAAGAGGTAAATATCCAGTGAAGGTGCCATCGGTGTGTACCATCCATTCATTGGTTGAGTCAGGGCACCAACCCGCCATGCAAAGTGTTTTAGCTTCTTCCTCACTATAAGAGGGATATAGTTTCATGACACTGAAAATACCCACATTTCGAGTGCTATCCACCACGATATCGCTAATGACATAACGTACTTCAGAAAACAGGAAGGCGAAAGCATGGTTGGCTAACTTGGATGTAGTGGGTGTAGAGCCATCAGCTTTGGTGAGCCGACCTTCAATCTGAATTACACTTTCATGCGGTAGAATGTAAATATCTTGGTTGTTGATAACAAATTGAATTTCATCATTGTTATTGAGTCCAGGTGTTTGAGCTTGATAAGAATGCAGATCAATTCTTACCACTCCTGGTTGCTCCTCTATGTGGTTCGCTACCTCTAGAATAGAATTCATCGCGGGGGTTAATGTGGTAACCCAAATGCTGTAAAATCTGCTTGTTCTGAGATGTTAACGTGTATTCACGTGGTAAACAACTAACACCTTTCCTAGACGGTGCTGTTGCTTTATATACAAACTTCATAGTGGTTTTAGCACCAACTTGTAAGTCACTGGTGTGGTAGAATCTAGATCAATGAGTTGTTGCTCTCTATTGATCAGTCTTAATGTTATATTACTAATACCATCGACAGCCACAGAATGAAAAAGCACCTCTGGAGGGTTTTCACGAATAATATAGCCATTGGGCGATGTTACAATAAAGTCATAAAGCGAATGCGACGGTTCTTGATTGGTGTACACTTGACTAATAATATTACACGTCACCGACACACGATGGTCCTCAATGAATTTCACTTCATGGTCTGATTCATGTTTTTTGTTGGGCTCTAACACACGTGGTTTAAATCCTAGTAATGGACCAATGGAATCGGGGTGAGTTTTAAAGTCAATTTTGAATGTAGAAAAAATACTGCAGCGATGAGTGTTGGTGTTTCCTACAAGTTCAAACTTGCGCGTTCCATCGAGAAATTACTTTAAACCATATTCATTGATCAATACCACATAAATGTGTTCATAAATGTCATCTATCGTGTATCCACCAGAGTTCAGGGTGAGCACAGAATCATCATAGTAAAACTTGTTGTTCACATTTTCACGTATGTTGTATATTCGATTGTACGTTTCAAGAGAAACAAGTCCTAAACCATAAGGTTTTTCACTCAATTCGATAGGTGGGTAAAAGTCTAGACTCACTTCAGGTCCACGTCCATGCAGTGTAAACGTCTTACTTTCCACCGACATACTGTTGACGTTTTTGCTTATGTTGCGTCTTATATAAAAAAAAATTAAACACAAACGTCCACACTGTTGGCTGTTAAACGTTTGCTCACGTTTCACATTATAATATATCTTGATCCTGTTTCCAAAATAGGCCATTAGTTCCATGGGCGGGGGCAAATTCCCAAAACTGTCAAAGTACCATACAGTAGACCCCTCTTTGACATAAGCTACATAATGTGTTCCAGGTCCTCGGTGATCATCCAAATTGACAACAGCACATTCATGTTTCCCGGGTTGTGAGGGTAATTGGTTTCGCATAAATACACCTCGAAAATGAGAAAGCTTCAGTTATTTAGCATAGCTTTCCACTTGCTGATGCGTCAGGGCATGTCTTGCTATGGCTGAGGTTAAAGATGTTTTTTTTATTTCGAAAAGGTGAAATTCCAAATCCTTGTTGATAAAAGGCTGGCTTCAAATTGACATTTCTAGCCCCCATAGCAATGGCCTCCACTGTTTCATTGTGTCGCTGACTTTCATTGAGTTGTTGCTTGCCCTGTTGCACGGCTTTAATGGTTTTTGCCACTGCACTGGCGCCGCCTAAAAGTGAACCTAGAGCAGCCAGACCAGCGAATAATGCAGGTAAAAATCCCGCTCGTTTGGGGACGGGGATCACTCGCCCTTGTTTTGAACCCTGTCGTTGACGTTTTGGAATAACATGTCTCTGTGCTACTCGAAGAGCTTTCCTTATGGTCAACACATTATTTTTTCTTTTTTTCTTTCGCAAGGGCTTGTCCACGAATGTCATAAGCCCAGGCTTTGCCAAGGACAGGCTCATATTTTTTGTCTTTCTCACCACATATCTTTGTTTCACCATGATGATGATGACCAACAACCTTTCACAAGAAAGTTTAAGTCACAACTAACATTAGATTGTTATTTCATGGCTGTATATTCCAATTCTACATAAAGTGGGAAATCATTTATGGTTTTTCCAGCTTGCTTTTCATTCCATGTCAACAGGAGATGAAAGGATAATTCGTCTCCTGCATTGACCATTTCATGGTTATGGACCAACATCCTATGACCATTTATCTCTATTTGTAAATGGGTCTCATCAGGTATGGCATATTTGATGTGAATGGTTCCATTATAGTGTAGTCGATAGTGGCTTAAACCTGAAGCAAGCACATAGGTCAAGTGCTGGTCATGAACTAGCGGTATATGGTTTCTCTCATTCACAGGTTTTACATTTGTCAGATGCACTAAAAATACAGATGGGATAAATTTATAAAGCCTTTTCATTTCATAGGTCACGTATCGCTTGGTACAGACATCATCATCTTCTTGTGGGTCTTCCACGTGAATAATGCGGTGATGATTAGCGCTATAGCCATCCACCGTAAGCTGAGGCACTTTATCATAAAACTCATACACCTTGTTATCCACATACTTTTTTGTAGTAACGTCTGTAGACACTTGAGGATGTTTTACATGAGTTAACCGCTTTCCTTTAAAGTCATAATCTCCCTGTTTTGTGCGTCGCACTACTGACCTATCCACATAGTGTTTATTAGCAGGATCTGTTTCTTGTTTAGGATCATGTATGGGAACAGACCTAGCTTTGACCATCAACGCACGTCCAAAGACATCCATCGTCAACCTGTAGTACGAGTCTACTGTTTCTATGACAAGGCTCGGTGCGATGTATATAGACAGCCTGCTAGCCTCTCTAAGCCGTAGTTGAAATGAAGCTAATTAAGCAGCAAGAGTCATTCCCGTGAGGGACATGGTTTCCCATCTCTACCCCACATCACGTGAACAACGTCATGGTTCACTGTTTCCATCTTCCATTCGCTGCATCATTGTGGGACCTGCCGGCTGTGGAAAGACCAATCTTTTGCTGACACTTATTACAGCGCCCAATGGTCTGTGTTTTCAAAATATTTATATTTTCGCAAAATCTCTCTACCTACCCCTCTACATGTTTCTGGATCAAGTCATGTCTGGATTAAAAAATGAGAATATGGGGTATTTTACATTTTCCACGCAAGAAAATGTTATTTCACCGGATGCGGTAAAGCCTGATTCACTCATGATTTTCGATGATGTATCCACTGAACGACAAGGTATCATTCAAAGCTATTTCAGCATGGGTCGACACAAACATATCGATTGCTTCTATCTTGGACAAACGTATTCTAAAATGTCCAAACAGTTGATTCGTGACAATGCCAATGTCATTGTTTTATTTCGCCAGGACGAGAGGAACAGTCGTTACATTTATAATGAACATGTGAATCCGGATATGACCTTTCAAATGTTTACAGAATTGTGTGGCAAGTGCTGGAACACACAACGTCATGCCTGTTTAGTGATTGACAAACAAAGTGAACTCAACCAAGGGCGGTATCGCTTAGGGTTTGATCATTTTATTGCTATTTAAGGCACTGTATCATTCCCTCTCAAGTCATTTGTCGCGACAACATGGCGTTAGCAGAGAGTCAATTGAAAAAGCATATTATTAGAGCAAAAAATACTATTCGCCAAAGGTTTCGTCAATTGAAACGATCGCGTGCGGATCATGCTTTGTTTATTCAACAACATTTAGCACCTCCGCTGAAAGCTATGTTGAAACCCTCTTTCAAGCCATCTGAAACGCTACCTACCGTTTCACAAGCCAGTCAGACGCACCACGAGGACTCTGAGGAAGAGAAAGAGGAAGATGAAGAGGAACAGGAAGATTTAACTAGTGTTAGCGAAGTTGAGGATAATGAGGAACAAGTGTTTACGCCTCAAAAAAAGGCATCACCCCTTGCAGAGTTTTTAAGAAAAAGGAAATCCTTGCCCATGGTCGAAACCCCTTGCCCTTCCAGATCGTCTCCATTTTCACAACTCTTGGCCACTCCTCAACATAAAGCTCAACTGAAAAACATTTTAATAAAATATTATGGATCAACACTGGAACCCTATTTCACCAATCTATTTGTTGGAAACACAGATACCACATATGGCGTTCGCTATGAGAATGATAGTTTTAAAATTGGTGATTCATCGATTAAATTTAGTTGTACTAAAGCTGTCATTAAAAAGATCAACTATAAATTAACACCAGGACTGTTAAAGCTACTATTCTCTAGGACTCCCTCATCTCAAGATTATACGTCAGAGGACCTTAGTAAATATAAATCCATTTTATTGGATACCCATGCTCACAAAAGACAGTATGATTCCACTCAACAAGTGAATGCTAATATATCCCAAAAATATAAAACTATCATTGCAAAAATGTTCCCCACTAGTCAAAGTGGTCGTCGTAAAGTGTCCGCTTCAGGGGTGACATTTAAACCATTAAAACCCCTTGTGGATGTTACCTACTGGCACAATCCAAATAAACTCGTCCAGCGACTACAGCTGTTGCATGCTTCACGTCAAGCCGGCCATACTGGTCACGATTGGGAAATTCATGAAATTGAGGAAGAACTTCGAAATGCCAAAATTATTATTTAAGCCCTCACCCATTAAAATGGGTATTGCTCACGAGTTGCATCGTCCAGCTAGACGTCACTATCAGCGACTCAAGGTGATTTCACAGGGTGTGGATGAACTTTGGCAAGCAGACTTAGTTGAAATGATTCCCTATGCTAACGTTAACGATGGTGTACGCTATATGTTGACGGTCATTGATGTTTATTCCAAAATGGCGTTTGTTGAACCTGTGCGTCGCAAGTCTAGTCCACAGGTCACCAAAGCCTTTCAACATATTATTCAACAATCTAAAAGTCAACCTCAGCTGC
Organism: Meconema thalassinum; assembly: GCA_946902985.2. Lineage (NCBI taxonomy): Eukaryota > Metazoa > Arthropoda > Insecta > Orthoptera > Tettigoniidae > Meconema > Meconema thalassinum. The sequence goes on along the minus strand of OX336394.1, from coordinate 10,922,530 downwards.
TACAAACCGACCAGGGAAAATAATTTTTCAACAAGGATTTCTCTAGTTTTCTCAAATCTAAGGATATTCACCATTACACCACGTACAGCAATCTCAAAGCCAGCGTGGTCGAGCGGTTCAACCGAACATTGAAAACCTATATGTGGAAAGCGTTTACCGCTCAGGGCACTTATCGCTGGTTGGACTTGTTACCTGAGTTAGTGTCACGTTACAATGACACCAAACACAGAACCATTGGGACCAAGCCACGACTTGTAACTAAAAATATTCCACAACTGGATAAACTGTTTAACCCCATAAAAACAGCAGACCCTAAACGTCATCGCCTTAACATTGGGGACCATCTTCGTGTGAGCAAATTCAAGTCCGTCTTCGACAAGGGCTACACACCAAATTGCGGGACTGAACTATTTCGAATTCGTCAAGTCAACCTGAACAGTCCAGTCACCTATTTACTCGAGGACCTCAACCATCAACCCATAAAAGGCAGGTTTTATCTTCAAGAACTTCAAAAGACAGCGTTTCCTAAACATTACCTTGTGGAAAAAGTGTTGAAACAAAAAGGAAATAAACTATATGTAAAATGGTTGGGATTTAGCTCAACCTTTAATTCTTGGATTAATAAATTACATGTTGTGTGAACCTGTGGGTCTTGTATTTATTTATTTACTCATGTTGTACTTAACCTACAGTCCTATGTACAGTCCTCAGCTATACATGTATTATGAGCAATACATATTTCTTTCTCTCTTCACCTGTGTTCTCTCTTACATTAACCTCCCCTTCACCTCCCACCACTGTCAAAACAGGTTGTGACTTGTTAGCTCTTATCGTGCGCGTGTACAGGTGAACACCTGTGTAATAGATCATATTACACATGAACTCACATTTTCTCACGTATGAAGCAAAACAGGATGTGACTTGTTTCACAAGGAGGACGGTAATAAGGTCATTTCACACGTGTTCACATGTATTTCGTCACTTTCCTTTCATATCGTTATCCCATTATAGTAGTGGGGGATTAGTGAACAACGTCAATTCAACACACACACAAATGTAGTTAGGCCCTTTGACATAATTTAAATAAATTCATGGGCTAGTCCGTAGGAACCAGGCCAAAGGGACCCGTCCAAAGGGATCAGTCCAAAGGGACAAGGACTCGTCCACAAGGACTTGTCCACAAGGACCTGTCAACAAGGACTCGTCCACAAGGACCTGTCCACAAGGACTTGTCCACAAGGACCTGTCAACAAGGACTTGTCCACAAGGACTCGCCCACAATGACCCGACAACAATGACCCCCCGCCAACAATGACTCGTCAACAATAACCCATCCATAGGGATCCGCTCCCCCACCCTCTTACAAAAGCCATGATTGGGCATGCGTAAAACCAGAAAACAAGCATGTTAATTCATAGTGGCTATCCACCGCACATATGCACTTTATGTAGAACAACGTTTCATTCCATATCGACATTCAAACTCTCACATGTTGCAATTGAAAAGAGAGATTCCCTAAAAAAAATACAATTTCACCCCCTAGTAGGGGTAGGTTTTATTTTGGGGTTGAAATATGTTGTCCAATGGAAAGGGGGTATCAGCCCGAGTTCAATGACACCTCATTCGTCAAAATCTGACCATGCGTTCGAGAGATATCGCGCCGCCGCCATCTTGTGTGGAGGGTGTGGAGGTGGAGGGTGCGGAACCGGCACAAACACACTACTACTATACAGCCTATTTTCATATAGCCCACTTATTGCAACTATCAACATACACAATTTCAGTTTGATTGCTGTAATAGATTCGTAGATATTGAGAACCGACTAAATAATTCGGATGGTCTCCATGTTGGATTTTATATATGTAGGTCCTAGAGTTATGTACGGTTACATGCAGATTATCGTGTACGTGTAGCATTCAAACTTCAATCGCATAATTAGGACACTAGAAGTTACAAGGAGATTTTAAAATTTCGCACAGCTGCCATCTTTAGGTTATGGAAACAATTGAAATAAATTAGATGCTAGTGGATTACCATTCGTATAAGGATTTACTGTACCAAGTTTCACTGGTCTCGGATGGTTAAATTGCGATAAACGTCCATGTGAATATTTATACTTCGCGTCGCCGCCATGTTGGATTTGTGATCACCAGGTTATTTAAAGTCCTATTAGTGAACTTGAGTTCATAGCCCCTATGAACAATAAAAAATTCAGTTTGATTGCTACAATAGATTCGTAGATATTGAGAGCCGTCTAAATATTTCGGATGGTCGCCATGTTGGATTGTTAAATGTATAGGCCATAGAGTCATGCACCATTATAGGAAAATTATTGGGTCGGTTCATTATTCAAACTTTCACTTCGATCGCATGACTACATCACAAGAAATAAAAACTTAATTTTAAAATTCGCACAGCCGCCATCTTGAGGTTATGTAAACAATTGAACTAAATTAGATACCAGTGCATTACAATGTGTATAAATATTTCCTGTACCAGATTTCAGTGCTTTTGGAGCATTAAATCGCGATAAAGGTCTATTTCAAATTTTCTAATTCGCTTGGCCGCCATGTTTGTTTTGTATATAACCGGTTTTTTAAAGTCGAATAAATGGACTTCCAGTAGTGCCCTTTATCTCCGTACAAAACTTCAGGGAGATACCGCTAATAGTTTCAGAGGTACAGAATGCCGGTGAAATATTTCGCACATCCGCCACCTTGTGGTTATGTAAACAAATGAACGAAGTTAGTTGTCGGTGCATTACAATGTATATAAACTTATACTGTACCAAGTTTCATTGCGTTTGGTTGGATAAATCGCGAGAAACGTCTATTTAAAAGTCGCAAATTCGCTTGGCCGCCATGTTGGTTTTGTAGTTACCAGGTTTTCAAAGATCACATAAGTGAACTTATAGTAGTTCCCTTTATCACCATACATGATGTCAGGGTAATATCGGTAATCGTTTCGGAGATATTGAATGCTGGTGAAATATTTCGCACAGCCTCCATGTTGGATTGGTGAGTCGTAAAAAAATTTGAAGGGCACGGTCGAGGTTGCCCGGAATAGTGCTATGAACTTACCGAGTTTCATTGCAATCGCTCCAGCCGTTTAGATTTTATTAGGGGACACACACACACACCTCTCACACACACACACACGCACACACACACGGACAAAAGGTGATCTCATAAGCCTATTTTTTCAAAATTGAAAATAGGCTAAAAAGGTAACTGATTTAGATTCTTTATTTGATTCTAATAATGTGCACAGCCTTTGTCTGGAGCGCTGCGCTGTATGGAAGGCGCAACAGAAGAGAGTAGAATAGGAGGGTTTGAAATGTGGTGTTACAGGAGAATGATGAAGATCAGATGGGTAGATAGGGGAGGTGTGCAAATGATTAGACTCAACGCCACTTTCCCAAAATAACATTTATACTTTTCACGGCTTACTGCACTAAATATGTTTACAAGGCGGTGAACCAAGAGTCTTAACGCATTATAGGTTAGTGGTCAGTCACCTACCAAAAGCACAATTTATATTGTCTAAGATGCAGATGGTTGAATCTTTCACTCATATTACAACTAATTCGTCTGGAAGTGATAATGTTTCTTTAAACCAAACCTAGGGGGCCAGATAAATGTTTAATAAAACAATTAAAATAAAAAAGTTAAAAATATAAAAATGGTAATAAAAATAATGCATTTGTAATTTTAATTTTGATTATCCTAGTTTTCTTTACTTTTTTATTTCAATTGTTTATGACACCGTGGACGGCCAGGGTGGATGGGCCAACTTACCTTATTTAGAGGTCCGCCTCGCTTCAGCAACCAAAATCACCTCCAGATGACATGTCCCAACAGAAGAGCTCCAAAGGGGTGAAAGGAAGGTGGAGAAGGGGACAACGCACAGGCTATTCTACAGACACCCCCCAATAACTAATGGAACTGCTGCCGACGAAATAATGCCACAACAGTTGATTAAAAATTTAAAATAAAAATTTAATGTTAAAATTTAAAAAGAAAACACCTCCACCAGAAAACAGAACATGCATCAGGCAGTATAAATTTCAAAGAAAAATAAAATCTCGGCTAGAATTCTCACTGTAGAAATAATAAATATTTAAGGCCGATATCAAAAAAACAATTACTTGAGGTAAGAGCATTAAAAGCTACAAACCAAAAAAAACACTAAATAAGCACCAGACATATTCCCAAACTGGACCATGAGGGCCTTGGAGAATCAGAAAAAAAACTAGTGCAAAATTTTATTACCATAAACAAGGTAACGAAAGAATACGTAGGAGTACCAAGAAAACTCCAAAAAAGGAAAACCAAAGGAAAATTTAAAACAAAAAGTTAACCAACATCACTATGACCCAAGAACGTGCACTTCAAAACACGCCAGAAAAAACAAAACCCACAATGCACTTCTGTTAACAAGTTACCATGGCGACCAAGAACAGTTGAAGGTACATCAGAACGTATTTAAGAGAAACGCGTAATTTACTATTTTAAATTAAATCTTCTCCAGTGAGAAATCAGCTAGATATAAACAAACTCTAGACATTACGAGATCAAATAGTTTTTAAAGGCAACGGATCAGACTAAAAACCCGACCGACCAATGAACCAATTTAGGCCTAGTGTTAATAGATTCGTCTGGCCAGTACCATAATATTATAAGAAGAAAATGCCTTAGCCAGATGCCAAATAATAAAATAAGAAGAAAAACAGTAGTGTTCCCCGGACAAAAATAGTTTAACAAAAAATTTACATTTTCATAGGTGACATATCTATTCCAAGGTCAACCTTTCAGAACCAAAACAAACACTCAGTACACAATGCAAAATAAGGAGCTCCAATAATTTAAAATAAATAAAATGCCAAAACATACCTTTAGGGGAGACACTAATTTTTTAAACACTACTTAGACATCCTTAAAGGATTTATATCATCAAAAATAAATTAAAATAGCAGATGGCTGCCAGTCGCTGTCGAAGAGATGCACACCAAAGATCGCCTTTCCATATTAAGGCCGACGAAACTATTTACACGATTATCACAGATGATCGTTGCTCACTAATACTTCATGTATCATTAAACACTGGGATATATTCCCAAGTTAGCTTGGACGAGGGCAGAGCCCTCACCCTGGCGAGATTCACAATATGCGTAGTTCTTTTCCCAGCAATCAGTCACAACTTATTATTCACAAGATGGATGACAAAAGCGAAGAATGCCACCCAGCATGCACCAGGTTTATTTAAATTGGACCAATTAAATTTAGCCACATATTACGACAATGTGAAAACCAAATAATATTCACACGACACCACTAAAATGTTTTGGCGGCATGAAGTATATATAGTCTTTTGTTTCATGTGGTAGAATATAATTGCCTTTAATTGTGCCACGAATAGGAAGAGTTTTATAAGGCACAACCAACACTCTCTAGTGGAGAAGAAGGAACCACGTGAAGGAACCCCGAAGTCCGACAGCGGCAGCCATCTCGTGTTCACAAACGGAATCAAGTCACCAGGCGGACGATTCAAAATGTCAAGGAACACCAGAATACAGTGAAGATGGATTTTTAAAAACATTGGGACGGGCATTGCACGTAACAGTCTCCCTCCCTTAAGCGTGAACACCGTTCACGAATATGCCTAGGCATAGGCAGTACTCCTTAACTAGTCGATTCACCAAGCATGTTTCCAGAAGATAATGTTCACCAGTTAACTCCAATTGATGGACGAAACCGCATCGTTTTGGTTAGGAAGAGTGCAGGGTCAGATTATCAGTGAAGGGATAATTGATCACCTCGCAAACCACTTAGTTAACCGCTTCACTGTGTCCATAAGTCTTCAGAAACGCAGAACACCAGCACCAGCAGTGCTTTCATAGTCCGAGACACGTTAGGTAAATTTTCAATAAGTCCAATGCAGTTCGCTTTAGACGAAGTAGGTGGAAGCAATGTGCCAGATATCATTCGACGCGTGGGCAGCCATTTACAAAACAGAAGTTAATCTTATTTCAAAAAAAAATACAGAAATTACAATTTCTTACTACATTTTACAAAAGAGAAACAAAGTTGAATTTAAATGAAGAAAATATTTCTGACCATGACCTAGATCAGTGCTTACAAAATTTCATTAACAAGTTTGCCTTTTTACAGACTAGAAGTACCTTTCAAGATTACATGAGTTAAACGACTATACATTTAGAAGGAACTACGGTAGAGGAATGACCACTTAAATTCCCAAGGAAACAGGAATATAAGATATCATGAGTTAGGTCTCCCACCGAGTCCAACTTACATGCTAGCATCTTTTATGCAAACATCAAAAGTTAGTTTCAATTTTACAAGTTACCATTAAAATGGGAATTTCCCAACAGTTACAATTTGTATCCCCGCAGAGTTTGCATACCCAGTTCAAAATTCCAGAAGGAACAGATGCCTGAAGGCTTCAATGAAGGTTAGGGATGCTCTACATTATACAAAATCAGTTTACAAAATTTATGGTAGCATTTCTTCATTAGAAACCACTCCACCTTGTTTAATGTGCGACAGATGCACTCTGGAAATTTTGTTTAGTTGGCCTTAAGGTTTCGAAAAGGAAAATTAATTAATCTTACATGTATGCCTCTACATTGTTGGTTCGTGATGGCACACATTGCTTGGCACGGGAACAATGAGAAATTCAAACGCAGTTACAGAAACGACCAAAACGAAGAGGAAATGGCAGCACAGAAAACCAAACACCAATACACTAACACAAGGAACGAAATTGAGGTTCGACACCAGATGAGAATACAGTCGAAATCCGCCTGGGTGAGAAAAATCCAACATAAAAAGAACCAAGTTCAACAGTACACGAGGTACAAATGAGGTTTCCTCAATCAGGATTAAGACACGAGCACGTACAACCAAAGGATGCCTAACATGGCCCGAAAATACGGTTAGATGAGAAACAAGCCGCTCTTGTTGAAAGACGAGGCTAACAGGGAACACTAACGCACCATTCCTAACGAATTAAGCAGACAAAATTTAGAATTACTTATCAAAAGCAGAAAATTTTACATAAGTTACAGAGGCTGATGACCATGATTGCCCTAGCATGAACTAAACAGTAGGCCTATGTCATTTACAGTTAGCATGAGGCAACTGATGACCCAGATTTCCAGCAACAACAGATTACTGGCTTTAAATGCAAAACAAGCTGACTTACAGCAGCTGATGACCATAATTTTCAACGGAAATTTAACCCCAGTAAATTTAGAAGACCCTATATATATTAATTAAGCAGGAAAGCACATTACATTATGGCTGTTCACGAACTGAGACCTCATATTCACAACAACGCATTCATCGCACAACATACTCCCATAACAGCGATACATAATATTTACCACCCACAAAAATAATTCCCATTAATCCACAAATATGCAAGTTATGTAGTCGTAGAGATATCATAACACAAACAAATACAATTAAAACACAATACCCTTACAATTACATTAAGTTACATGACACATACTTGCATGTCATCGAACAGACCAGTCCCATACCAAGCCAGTTCGGATCGTGCAAGTCCTATTTTCAACCTGCCCATGGATCAAACCAAGAAAGAATCCCATACTTCTAATCCTAGCTAACCCCAGACAGTAGATATCTCCACGTAAAACAGACCTACATATTATACTTAGTTCAACACTACAAGGAAAGCAACTAATAAAAATACGATCCTAGGCTTACTTTTGCAAACACAACAAAACCTGAATTACCCCACCCTATAAATCTAAATCAAAATCTAACGTTAACACATACATCCAGACACGATTTGCACACGATACACACTTATCCCAGAACGATTGCAGTATAATGTAAGTTTAAGAACAAAAATTACAAATCGCACACTGCGATAAAAACACCTCAAAACAAACACTTACCTTGAATGACTTAGGGAAGAAATTCTAGCCAACTAATAGTGACATGCAGGGTAAATGCGCCTTCTGGCACCACACTAGGGTCATAGGGAGGGCAGATTTCCATAGGTTATACCTTTTAATCGGACTACACTTCGCCACAACACCATTAGGCGTGATAGTAGCATAATAAAAATATCACGAGGACAGCATCTCACAACAGAATTCCATGCAAAGAAACATACAGGAACACAACAGTCTTCTTAAACACCAACACTGCCTCGACACCTGAAATTTCGACAAATAAAATCATGCACAATGCTGCCCAGAACTGCATGCGTCACTGCCAGCTTGGCTCGAGAACAGGAAGCTAAATTACAAACATTTGCACAAAACCCATGGCGAACAGCTACAGACAGGGCTCCAGGATGTCTTCACTCGTAGCATGTAGGCTATCAGAATATAACCAAATCCACATTTCCCATGCCTAGAACACATGCCAGTCACTTACCAACTTCTTTTTCAGAGGGGATGTTATATTACAAACAGGGATAACATACAGCAGCAAACACCTCGCTTGGAACAGGTCACTGTTATCTCACCACATGGTTATTCAGAGGCAAACATGAAATTAAACAAACGACAAGGATTAGCTTTACATAACATCAAGTGCACTGGCATGACAAGATCCCACCAACAACCGCCCCATCAGCACTAGAAGGGTCCATAAAACGAGCCTGCGGGTATTGAGGAGGGGATAGTTACGGAAGCGAACTCGAGCTCGGTCTGCTACCAAAATGACACCGTGGACGGCCAGGGTGGATGGGCCAACTTACCTTATTTAGAGGTCCGCCTCGCTTCAGCAACCAAAATCACCTCCAGATGACATGTCCCAACAGAAGAGCTCCAAAGGGGTGGAAGGAAGGTGGAGAAGGGGGCAACGCACAGGCTATTCTACAGACACCCCCCAATAACTAATGGAACTGCTGCCGACGAAATAATGCCACAACAGTTGATTAAAAATTTAAAATAAAAATTTAATGTTAAAATTTAAAAAGAAAACACCTCCACCAGAAAACAGAACTTGCATCAGGCAGTATAAATTTCAAAGAAAAATAAAATCTCAGCTAGAATTCTCACTGTAGAAATAATAAATATTTAAGGCCGCATCAAAAAAACAATTACTTGAGGTAAGAGCATTAAAAGCTACAAACCAAAAAAAACACTAAATAAGCACCAGACATATTCCCAAACTGGACCATGAGGGCCTTGGAGAATCAGAAAAAAAACTAGTGCAAAAATTTTATTACCATAAACAAGGTAACGAAAGAATGACGTTGGAGTACCAAGAAACCTCCAAAAAAGGAAAACCAAAGGAAAATTTAAAACAAAAAGTTAACCAACATCACCATGACCCAAGAACGTGCACTTCAAAACGCGCCAGAAAAAACAAAACCCACAATGCACTTCTGTTAACAAGTTACCATGGCGACCAAGAACAGTTGAAGGTACATCAGAACGTATTTAAGAGAAACGCGTAATTTACTATTTTAAATTAAATCTTCTCCAGTGAGAAAACAGCTAGATATAAACAAACTCTAGACATTACGAGATCAAATAGTTTTTAAAGGCAACGGATCAGACTAAAAACCCGACCGACCAATGAACCAATTTAGGCCTAGTGTTAATAGATTCGTCTGGCCAGTACCATAATATTATAAGAAGAAAATGCCTTAGCCAGATGCCAAATAATAAAATAAGAAGAAAAAGAGTAGTGTTCCCCGGACAAAAATAGTTCAACAAAAAATTTACATTTTCATAGGTGACATATCTATTCCAAGGTCAACCTTTCAGAATCAAAACAAACACTCAGTACACAATGCAAAATAAGGAGCTCCAATAATTTAAAATAAATAAAATGCCAAAACATACCTTTAGGGGAGACAATAATTTTTAAACACTACTTAGACATCCTTAAAGGATTTATATCATCAAAAATAAATTAAAATAGCAGATGGCTGCCAGTCGCTGTCGAAGAGATGCACACCAAAGATCGCCTTTCCATATTAAGGCCGACGAAACTATTTACACGATTATCACAGATGATCGTTGCTCACTAATACTTCATGTATCATTAAACACTGGGATATATTCCCAAGTTAGCTTGGACGAGGGCAGAGCCCTCGCCCTGGCGAGATTCACAATATGCGTAGTTCTTTTCCCAGCAATCAGTCACAACTTATTATTCACAAGATGGATGACAAAAGCGAAGAATGCCACCCAGCATGCACCAGGTTTATTTAAATTGGACCAATTAAATTTAGCCACATATTACGACAATGTGAAAACCAAATAATATTCACACGACACCACTAAAATGTTTTGGCGGCATGAAGTATATATAGTATTTTGTTTCATGTGGTAGAATATAATTGCCTTCAATTGTGCCACGAATAGGAAGAGTTTTATAAGGCACAACCAACACTCTCTAGTGGAGAAGAAGGAACCACGTGAAGGAACCCCGAAGTCCGACAGCAGCAGCCATCTCGTGTTCACAAACGGAATCAAGTCACCAGGCGGACGATTCAAAATGTCAAGGAACACCAGAATACAGTGAAGATGGATTTTTAAAAACATTGGGACGGGCATTGCACGTAACAGTTTAATAATGCTTAATATGCCTCTAAATTGTGAAAATAAATAAGCTTATAAAATGAAATTTCTAATAATTTTACCATCTTAATATTGTAAAATTATAAAAGTAATTATGAACATTAAAATATTAAATGAAGCAAAAATTAAAATTAATAATTACAAATAGGCTAAAATAAATGTAAAGAAATACAAATAAAATAGGTTTACTACTGGACTATTCTGCCCTATAAAGGGTTAATTATATTTTCTTTTAGGAAACTCAAAGTAAAATGATGTATTCGAATTCCCACAAACAGTAAAATGACTCCAAAAACCCTCAGCTCTAAATTCACACGAAAAGTAGAGTGAAGTAATCAAAACAAAAAGTGTGGCAAAGCTCCTCTGTTTGTGGGAAAACCTGTATTTGTTGTCAACAGACTTCTTTTCTTATCCACTTTGCTTCGCCCTTTATGGACGCAAACTTACGCGATAAAGTGGGAAGCGAGAAACGAGAAGTGCTGAACTATGCAGGTCTGCAATTCACGCCACGGTTTTTGGTCAATCAGCTCTGGTTTCGCAGTCACGCAGAGAACATTCGATGAGCCTCACACATTTCCAATTGACATGCGAGTTGTCAGTTGTGCGGAAACCAATTCGCGTATCAATTGCAAATGTCTGTGCGACTGCGCAACCGGAGCTGACCGGCCAAAAACCGTAGCGTGAGTTAAGTTTGTAGCTTAACGATTGTTCGTGGCTAGCATACTAAGTTAGGTCCTGACAAGTCTGAGTGATATCTATTTCAAATGAAGCGAAGAGTTCAACTTTGTTATTTATTGTTTAGACTATTTACATTTGAAGTTATACAAGTATTGAGGCATGACGCCTGACTGCCAACTAGCTTAGTTGGTTATTCTTAAGATTACAAGAGACTGGAGATCTCTGGAGTCCAGGGTTTTATGTGAATTAAGGAAGTCACATGCCAATCCCTCTGGGTGGGATATATTACCATTTTACTGGCTAGTTACCAGGGTAGAGGGGGACATTTGTGGAAGGGACTTCTGATGGTGTTAGGAGTAGGGAACATACGCCACGGAAATATCTGGGTGGACTCTGCCAAGTGCGAGGATATGTTTAATCTAGGACCCTGAGTTGTTATTAAAATTATAGTGAGAATTATACACATTTCGACTCACTAGTATTGTTACTGCTCTGCCCCAGTTGAGCGACTAATTGTAACTGTCCTGCTACTACACGGGGTCCGTGGGAGTTAAACACCTGTACGATATGAGCAGCAGCAATAAACATTCACTCTTAACCACACTGGTTGCCTTCATAAAGACACTAGAGATCTGGTAAAAATTACAATCTATTCTGATACCAGACATAAAATACACTTCGCAGGATCCTCGTCGTACAGACTATCTAAAACTCCCTATCATATCTACACAGGCACACTTATGACATATTGATGACCCTCAGAAGTAATAATGACTGGTACTTACAGGCGTTGATCTCAGCTGGGACGACTTAACTCTACTGATTCTGGGGTTAGTGCTCCCACAGAATGAGTCCTACTTACTCGCAGCACAATTACTATATATTTCACACGCAAGCCTCTCCTGAAGATTATTACAATCTTAAAATATTCATATCTAACTTAACTCAGATCCTGCCAATTACAATATCTTAAAGCCTAAACAAATTCATCGGAAATCAATCACATGAAATGATACACTTCAATAAATAATTATAAAACATAAAAAGGCATCAAATAAAAATATATGGACGATTATGAAAATGGTACGTCCAGAAAGTAAGGGTTCGATCCCTTGTGACCTGGGAAGGTTACAGTATTGAGCAACTAATATACATATTGTCTGTTGTAACTTGCCTCACGCTCATGCAGTAATAATACGAATTAATGATGATAGTAATAATGTAGCTTTTAGAAGCTGAATCCATTAATATTGGTAGTCGAGGGTTCTATCCCCGACGAGGGATATAACTCGTGAACTTGTACGCAGCCTCAGACGGGACGGCCACTGCTGCAGCTTACGTAGGCCACCGAGCCGTACAAGAGACAGCTCTATCTTAGGGACCGAATGTTAGTCACCTTAAAACACCAATTTATCACCATCGCGCATCTATATACGCTGTCACTGCAAGATAGTTACAGTCAGACAACACCACCGATAGGCGAGCAAACGAGTCGAGAACTCTGTACAGCTATGCCGTATCGCGTACAAGTTGATGTCAGCATTTTACCCGCTGTTCCAAGTAGTCCCACACATTTTTAGACTATGAATTAAAAATGCTTATAAGATCACCTTTTGTCCGTGTGTGCACATATGTGTGTCCCCCTAATGACTTCTAAACGGCATGAAACTCGGTAAGGTCATAGCATTTTGGCCGACCCCAACCGTGACCTTCAAATTTTATTACGTCTGACCAATCCAACATGGTGCCTGTGCGAAATATTTCACCGGCATTCTATACCTCCGAAACTATTACAGATATCACGCTGAAATTTTGTATGGTAATAAAGGGCACTACTAGAAATGCATCTATGTAATTTTCAAAAACGAACATGGCGGCCAAGCGAAAATGAAACATTTTAATAGACGCGATTTAACCATCTGAGCGGAGTGCAATAAATGTTTATACACTTTGTAATGCACTGGTATCTAATTTAGTTCAATTGTTTACATAACCTCAAGATGGCGGCTGTGCGAAATATTAAATTTTCTTTTGTGTCGTAATCATGCGATCGAAGTTAAAGTTTGAATAATGAACCTACGCAACAATTTTCAATTAATAGTACATAACTCTATGGCCTATACATATAACAATCCAACCTGGCGACCATCAAAAATATTTAGACGGTTCTCAATATCTACGAATCTATTGCAGCAATCAAACTGAAACTTTGTATGTTGGTGGAGGCAACTAACATAAGTAGGATATATGAAAATAGGCTTTAGTTCTTCACGGAACTACTTGTTATTGGATTTATTGATTTATTCGTATCAGAAGTATACATTTTACATTTTTTTTTAAATATGGTACTTAACAATGCACATATCAAATCGTTTCTGTCCAAAATTTTGCCAAGTCACGGGCATTAGGTGTCGCAGCCATCAAGTCCTCCATTGTGTAACTTAAAGGACACTTAATGCAGTTCATGAAATGGACTGTGGTTTGGACTTCACCACAATCACATAGCCAGAATGTGGCAGGAAAACCCCACTTTAACATATTGGTTCTTGATCTACCAACACCAGTGCGAAGCCTGTTCAACGACTTCCACGTGGACCAGTGTTCCTCATGTTATGGAGGGAGATGTTCAATTGTTAGCATCCAGCCATCAAGTTGAGTATTTCTAGATCTCCATAATCTTAACCTTGTGGACTTAGCAGATTCATGTAGATCTCCTGTTTAATAACAGACGGTTAATCACCCGATTAAGATCGGGTGATTAAGTGAGCCAATTACGTATGTGCGCAGCCCTGAGAACACGGTGTTGTCATCATGAACACCAAGAGTGTTGTAACATAATGTTCACGGTGCCCTGAAGTGGTTATGGTACAAACACCACCCCCAAGCACTCCACTGTCATCTCCAGGTGCCATTCTCGAATTTGCCTGGAAATGTCATTCCGGTGTGAGGACAAGACGTGGACCTCAGCCATCCTGGAAGTAGTTTCCGTGGTTTTTCACTTCTAATCCAGTCAAATGCCGGGATGATTCCTAACTTACGACCTCGGCCGCATCCTTCCCAATTCTAATATGAATTACAAATAATAATAACCTCTTAATCTCCCATGATGGGCCTAGGCTGACCAAGCGACCGCTGCCCACCCATTTGGCCTGCAGATATTGGGCTGATGCGTGGTCAGCGCACCCTCAGCCGTTAATCCTAGTTTTCATGATCGGGGCGCTGACTCACTGTCAGACAGCTACTCAATTGTCCTCACGAGACTGAGTACACGCCGTTCCAGCCCTCACGTCAGTTCCTAAAATCCCGGGAATCGAACACGGGCCCTCCGGGAGAGAGGCAGGCACGCTACTTCAGCCGGCTATGAATTACAAATACACACACTAATACAGCCATCACAATCACACAGGTTATCAAACAACTTTCCTCAACACGCAAATACACGGGGCTAAATGGCACTGATGTGCAGGCCTCTCAAATGTAACAACAAAATGGCCCCTCGTGAATAGTTCCTTCGTGAACTGACTGACTTTTAAAACCAGCCCCTTAATCCCACGTGCTCCATAAATCTCCCGCTGTATTAGTTTGGTCCATTTATCAAAAAGCAACTCAAGAGGTTTGGCAACAGTGTTGTGACGTGTGCCTTTACGTAAACAGCATACGAATGTGAAATTCCTTCCTTCCTCCGGAGAAACAGCAGCGAACGCCGCACGACAGCCTCACACTTTCCCTATAAAACATAAAATAATTAATTAAGACTAGCATTACCCGTCGCGGCTTCGCCCGCGAATATTCTACTTGTAAAGAGTACACTTAGCAAAATCTCAATCATGAATGTTATGACTGATTTATCCTTGGCATGAATAATCAGACTTTATCAATTCAGCTACTGGTGCAGTGGTTAGGGGTTTGTCATTCCTTCATAGGTATATCAGAGCGAAGTTAGTTTTCTGGGAATATCACAGTCACTGTTAGTTTAAGGGCCTTTAAATGTGGTTTTCGGAGACCCTTTATAGTCGGGTGAAAAATACTTTCGTACCACACTCACACGTAAAAATATTCTAGAGTGCCCCTTGACCCCCTTAAGCGCATTATACTGTATGTATTGATGAATGTTACAGGTTAATTTGGTTCCGTGATAACCTTATAACCGGCTGGAAACTTTCACAGTAATGTAATAATTGGAATTGCATTGCGTCTTACAGATTCTGTTACCATGGTTACCGTGTTGCATTCTTTCATTATTTCATTGTAAATATATATGTTTTAAGGTATTTATTTAATTGTGAGGCATTTAAAGAGTAAGTGAGTGCGTTTCGCTTACGCATTAGGTTATGCTGAACCAGTAGGCACCCCATATGTGTAGGTTGGTGTTACTGGGACCTTATTTTCGGTACAAAACTGGAATAGGACCTTAGCAGAATAATATAGGGAGGGATGCTAAGTTGGTGAATTGGAACTACGTATTCGTTATCTTCAGATGACGTTAAATGGGATATTGTTCCCTTTGTGAGATCCATCCTGAACATCCTCACCGTGGCCCATATTTTGCTGGCTTCGGTGGCGTAGTAGGTAGCAGGTTCAAATCCAGTCGAAGTCGTCGGATTTTTTAAGAGCGTTGAAAATCCCTCAGTATGCCTTCCTTCGGAGGGGAAGTAAACCCGTTGGGCCCATGTCATAGATTTATGGCATGAAAAAGAACCTTCCACTAATTACACTTGTGTGCACCTAAATTATAGGTTAGAAGTAATTAATGCTAAGTTCCAACATTCATTCCGCACGTTGTCGTCTCATTGTACAACGATTGCGCCCACAGAGTTTCAAGATAGGTTAGATATATAGACTAAGCTCCTTGACACTATAGCGCTTTCTAGTAGAGAAAGGAGGAACTCGGTGATGGCGGAAAATCCCGAGATTAATTTTTCCATTATGAACACGGCCTACTGAATTCAAATGGGTTCTTTAACATGCCAACAACGTATGACATGCGTGTTGTGATTTTTGTGGCCTTTGAAAAATGACTTACCACGGCCAGGAGTGAACCTGCAAGCTTGGGGTTGGTAGTCCGACTCGATAACTACTCACCCACCGTGGCATCTAGTAGACTTGTTTAAAGCTAGGTGTCGTTGACGGTAGCATTTGGTAGCATAAGTAGGAACTACTTGAAATTGATCGTCAGCAGTCCTTACCTGAATCACAGATAACACGCACTAATACAGCCATCACAATTAACACCGGTTATCAGACAGATTCTACACACACCCAAAGTACACGGGGCTACATGACCGTTGCTGCAGCCCTTGAACTAAGGAACCAACCAACCATATTTTAAGGTGCTGAGGGCGTGACTCCACAGCATCTTACTTGCATCTTACATTAGTTAGGATCCAATTTCATCACTTCCTGTGAATTACCGTTTTTAATGTCTCACAAGGGAAGTATCAGGTAAGACAGGTCCAAACCTTCCCCCAGGGGCTCACATCTAGTGGGACGTGG
The DNA here is from genome assembly GCA_946902985.2 of Meconema thalassinum. Classification (NCBI taxonomy): domain Eukaryota; kingdom Metazoa; phylum Arthropoda; class Insecta; order Orthoptera; family Tettigoniidae; genus Meconema; species Meconema thalassinum. Next base: position 10,905,764 of record OX336394.1, on the reverse strand, counting down.
GTTGGCGACCACGGGGCCCCAACTGAGTCCGGCATTGCTTCCACTTACTTATGCCGGGCTCCTCTCCGTCTTCTTTCCTGTCGACCTCACTTGGTCAACTCTTGTTCTCTTCCGACCCCGACGGTTGTAGGGTATTCGAGGCCTAGGGAGTCTCTTTCTTTCCCGCCTTAATTGGTCCTTGTCTCATCTTTTCTGATACCCTCCTTCTGCGAGGGGTCAGCCTTCTTTTTCATTTGATGTTACCTCCTGCCTTCTGCTCAAAGCCCTGAAGGAGGCAGGGTGTATGTAGCCCCACCACTTCTAGTGCACCCTAGATATTGCTACACCCTCAGGGGCTCACGGCTGGTGAGTTCGGGAGTTGGCGACCCCGAGGGATTCCTGAACTGGGTCCGGTTTCCCCCTTTCGTCCATTACCTGTGGGGATTACCCTCTCCTCTTTCACTTTCCAATCTGCCTTTCATGGCTCTCCTTCTTTCCAAGTCCCTCAATCCGCATTCTTCGAGGGTTGAGGGCATTTCTTTTCCTCCTGTCCTTTATTTGCCTTATTCTCCTTTTGTTTTCCATTTCTTGTTGTAGTATACAAGTCAGTAGCTAGTTTTAGTTATGGTTTACATTTCATTTTCATCTTTACGATCACCCAAACCATTAGGGGCCGATAACCTAGATGTTAGGCCCCTTAAAACAAGAATTATCATCATCTTGAAACTTTGTACACGCAATCGTTTTACTATAAGAGGACAAAGTGCAGGAAATCAGCCTTCATATTGAACTGCAAAGCTCCAAAATCATGTGGTGAATCTCTCATACAAATGAATGGGAAGTAGTGAGTACCGTACATGTTGGAATGGACAGCCCTGACCGCCCAGGCACTCAAGTATATCCGCCCCACCTTGCTACTACTCCGAGTGCCACAGGGATGTCCAGCTCCTCCAGCCGTCATGTGAGGTACGATTTCGGAGCCTTGCAGTTCAATCTGGCAGCTTATTTTCCACACATTGTCCTCTTATAGTACAAGGATTGCGTCCACAAAGTTTGAAGATAAGTTTCGACCTGTCTCACCTGACACTTCCCTTGTGAGATAGTTTATTTGGTCTTATCACATATGTGTAAGTTTTTTTTTCTCACAATTTAATTCTTTAACATTTTATGCCTTTGAAATGAACAAAATCATCACCAAAAATTGACATAGGAATATTAATGGTACTTCAAATTAAAGTTAACTAGTGCGCCCGTGTGCACGTGGTTGTCGGTTTATGGGGCAGTAGGGAAGAATGTGGGAGAACAGAGTTTTAAATATTGAAGAAATGTATTTATTGTTGTTAAACGGCATATGTACATGAGAACAACACAGTGGTATACCACATTTCACTGCGCTCAGATGGTTAAATCACCAGGTACGTCTATTAAAATATTTCACCTTCGCTTGGCCGCCGTGTTCGTTTTGTATTTTACACGTTTTTGGAAGTCTCAAAGCTGAACTTTTAGTAGTACCATTTACCACTGTACAAAATTTCAGGGTGATATCAGTAATAGTTTCGGAGATATAGAATGCCGGTGAAATTATATACCAGTGCATTACAATGTGTATAAACATTTGCTGTACCAAGTTTCATTGCATTTGGATGGTTAAATCACGAGAAAGGTCTATTTAAAAATGTCAATTTCGCTTGGCCGCCATGTTGGTTTTGTAGGTAACAAGTTTTTGAAAGTCTCATAGATGAAAACAAGTTCTTCATAAAATAATGAAAATAGGCTAAAGATGTCCATATTTCAAAATGCCCAGGAATTACGAAATATTATTCATTATCAAATTAATTTTACTGAGTTCTTCTACCTAACGCATATGATGTTCTGCAACAGGGGTTATTTTTCATTCTTCAATCAAGAAATTCAATTTTATCATTGCTTTCTCCGGGAAACCCTTGAAATTTTTGATCATATTTCTGAAAAGTGGTCTGTCCTGAATAATATCTATTGTTACTTCCACCTCTTCCATATCACTTTTTGTACTTTGTACCCATTGATTGCTTTTGTATGCATGACTGAAAATTTGCTTTGTGAGTCTGGTGTTATTCATCCTCATTACGTATCCAAAGAAATTAACCCCCCTTTTCCTGATCGTATCGTAGATTTTTTCAATTTCTTTATTTTTGTAGAAGTCGTCAATTTTTTTTTGTATCTGAACTCTCCACTTTCTGTTTTTAATGGCCCCAATATGTTTCTAAGTAACCTTCCTTCCTTTTTCTCTAGCTCTTCTATTTCGCCTTTTTTTATGGAAAACACACATTCTGAAGCATAGAGACTTTCCGGCTTAATTACCATACGATAAATAAATAAAAATAACCGTATTGTAATGTCGAATTTTAGTTGCAATAGAAAGCTATTGTACGTATCCTTCGTCAGTTTAAAAGCTTGTTCCAATGTTCGTATTCTTGCTCTATTTGCTTCTTTGTCTAGTCCATTAATTTGAACCATTTCTCCCAAATACTTAAACTTTTCTACCTTGTCAATTTTTCAGGAGTTTGTAATTAAAACTTTAGGAGAATTTCTAACATTAGTCATAAATTTGGTCTTCTCAATTATCCCTCCCTATATTATGCTGCTAAGGTCCCATTCCTACACATATGGGGTACCTACAGGTTCAGCATAACGGACTCACTTACTCTTTAAATGCCTCACAATTAAATAAATACCTTAAAACATGTATATTTACAATGAAATAATGAAAGAATGCAACACGATAACCATGGTAACAGAATATCACAGGTCCCTCTATTTCTGTAAGGCGCAATGCAATTCCAATTATTACATTACTGTGAAAGTTTCCATGCGGTTATAAGGTTATCACTGAACCAAATCCATCAATACATACAGTATAAAGCGCTTAAGGGGGTCAAGGGGCACTCTAGAATTTTTTCACGCAATTTTCACGTGTGAGTGTGGAACGAAAGGTCTTTTTCGCCGACTATAAAGGGTCTCCGAAAACCGCATTTAAAGGCCCTTAAATTAACAGTGTCTGTGATATTCTCAGAAAACTAACTTCAATCTGATATACCTATGAAGGAATGACGAACCCCTAACCACTGCACCAGTAGCTGAATTGATAAAGTCTGATTATTCATACCAAGGGTAAATCAGTCATAGCATTCATGATAGAGATTTTCCTAAGTGTACTCTTTACAACTAGAATATTCGCGGGCGAAGCCACGACGGGTAATGCTAGTTAAAACTATCGTTTTTATTTTATCTCTCTTTTCTTCTTTCTTTTTGCGTTTTGCCCATTATAGAGCGCGCTTGAACTTGTTTTTCGGCTTGATGATATTCGCCTTCCTATCTTCCCAAAATCTCTTCATGAAGTCACTGTGCTGCTTCTTCCGTTCTTCTGTCCACTTGGTTCCAGTCCTGCCACTAGTTTTCACCCTAAACTTGTGCTTTGTTACTGCGGTCCTGAAGACTTTGCGGTTTCTCAGAATATTTTCTCCGATGTTCAACTCTTGCAGGTCCTCTCTTGATTCATCCAGCCAGGCTATCCTTGATTTCTGAGAATGTATTACATTGAATAACCTTTTTGTAAGTCTATAATCGTCCATCCTGAAGAGGTGTCCATAAAATGTTAAACGTCTTTTTCGTACCGTGTTGCTGAAACTATCTGTGTGACGGTATAGGTCTGAATTTCGTCTTTTAATCCAAATTCCGTTTTCTTGTGTGGGGCCGAATATTTTTCTAAGAATTTTACGTTCTTGCTTTTCTATATTTGCAATTTTAGAATGACCTCCTAAAGCTATGGTTTCTGAAGCATATAGAGCTTCGGTAGTACAACTGTTTTGTAGTGTTTCAGTTTTGCATTATGTGACATTACTCTTTTATTATAGTGATCCCATGTTAGTCTGAATGCTCTATGAAGTTTTGAGGCTCTTTCTGTGTTAGCCAAACTGTCCAATCCTGAAGGAAGAATTATTTCTCCAAGGTATTTAAAAAATTCTACTTGTGATATTGCTCCATACGCTGTTTCTATTTTTTCTTTCTTCTTCTTTTGCTGAAAATTCTTCATGTACTTGGTTTTTTCAAATGATATTTGAAGGCCTGCTTGTGATGCTATTCTGTATAATGTCTCAATAGCATGCTTAGTTTCTTCTTTGTTCCTAGTGATAATCGCTAGGTCATCTGCGAAAGCCAAGCATTTCACATTGATTTTGTTTCCAGCAGTTCCTATGCTAACGCCTTTGATGTTCTTTTCCCACTCTCTGATGACTTTATCTAGAACCAGGTTAAATAGAAGGGGTGAAAGTCCGTCTCCTTGGCGAACACCTGTTCGTACTTCAAAAGAGTCAGAAATTTCCCCAAGAAACTTCACCTTCGATGTTGTATTGGTGAGAGTCTGACGAATCAGTTCTCTGGTCTTCCTGTCCACTTGAAGTTCTTCTAGCGTCTCAAACAGGGTCTGCCTGTCCACAGAATCATATGCTTTCTTTAGGTCCACAAAGGTGACAATTGTGGGGTTGGATCTGCGGATCTTCAAAATCATCTTCAGATTCCATATCTGTTCAGCACATGAACGCCCTTTTCTAAAACCCGCTTGATATTCACCAATAAAATGGTCTGTTTGTTTCTCTAGTCTGTTCAGAAGAGCTTTAGATAGGATTTTATAGGCCACAGATAATAGGGATAGACCTCTATAGTTGTTTGGATCAGTTTTGTTACCTCTCTTGTGCAATGGATGTATTAACGCGCACTTCCAGTCCTGTGGGATCACTTCTGTTTCCCAAATTGCTTTTAAAATTGCGTGGATTCTTCTGGTGACCTCTTCCCCACCGAGTTTCAACATTTCAGCGGTAATACCGTCTTCTCCTGGTGCTTTGTTGTTTTTAAGAGATTGAATGATTTCAGCTGTTTCTTCCATTGTCGGTGGATGTGAATCTGGATTCGGTGCAGGCTTTTCAAAGTGCATTTTTTCTTTCGGTGGGTCACAGTTGAGTAGGTCCTGGAAGTAATCTGCTAAGATCTTGCAGTTTTCCTTGGTGTTTGTTTCTAGTGAGCCATCTGGTCTACTGAAACATATGCTAGGTGGTTGATAACTAGACAGACTCTCACGGAAGGTCTTATAGAAACTTCTGGTGTTGTTTTTTAGGAAATCCTGTTCTATCTCTATGAGTTTATTCCTGTCGTATGTCCGCTTCTCCCTGCGGATGATCTTAGCTGTTGATTTCTGGATCTTAAGGAATAATTCCCATCGTTCAGTTGTCTGATGTCCGTTCCATTTATTCCAGGCTTTAATTCTGTCTTCAATTGCTTTATCACAGGTTGTGTTCCACCATCTGTGTTTCCTTTTCCTTGGGGGCTGCCCTAACTTCTGTGCTGATGTCAGAATTGAGTTTCCTAAGTCCCTCCAGTCTTTGGGATTTTGCTCTTTTATGGCCTGAAGAAATTCTTTGGCGTTCTGCTTGAGGTGCTCCGGATCCACTCTTAGTAATCTCTTAGTTTTTGGTTTGGATCTATTAGGCTGGAATTTCACTTTGATTTGGCTTAAGTAGTGATCAGAGTCAATCTCTCTTTTATTTATTTCTTTATTTATTTATGTTAGGCTGTTTTCTTGTCATGTTTGCGGCACTTGTAGCATGGGTGAGGAATAGTAATTTCATGTAGTCATGTGCAGAAACTCGCAGAAAGGTTGTCTGCTTCCCACCAGGGTTCGCAGGTCTAGATGTAGGATAGGATAGTCCCCAGGACGAATCAACTCCACATTGGGTGGAGTTATGAAGCCCATTCCACCTGGCTGCCCTTTGGCATGGCAGCACAAATCACGCACCTACTCCGCCATGGCCGTAAATCTTAATCTCTCGGCTTACTCCAGCTCTTCGCGTAATTCACGTCAGCCCTACTACAATAGTTCAAGTTACAATCAGCCGCGCAAACACGTCATAATAACACGAGCCACATAACTCTAACGTCAAACGAGGCCAGCTGATATGAAAAGACCATTCATTTTACCCGGCATTATCTAACAACGACAGCTATTTCTACAATTGCATAACAGATTCAATACCAATGAATGACGTCAGAGAGTCTGCAAAGTCGTTTACTTACATATTTATTTATTTATTTATTTATCTACTTACTAGCAACCCGGCCCGGCTTCGCCCGGGAACAGTTGTGAATTGCATTACGTGATAAGCGCTTCTTTACGATGTCAATGAACTACGATCTATATCCGTTTTACGTCTCGGCCTGATAGGTTAAAATCACTGACTGGACTATTAACTATAATATCATGGAGAGGCATGTGCAACAAATTCTTGTCAGACGTAATTTAAGAATGGCGAGGTGCATGAAACACAAATCCCTCTTCCGTCCAATCTAAAAACACTTATAGTGGACGATATATTGAACATAGAGATGTGCTCTCGCGTACGCATTTGTAGAACGTTTCATGCTGAACAATTCTCACACTCATTGTATATTAATTTGTTTAACGGTTTGCCTAGCGTAAGCTTAAAAAGCGCACGGACGCCAGGATATTTTTCGACTTTTTCTATGAAATCGTAACTGCTTGGTTTCCTTTGATCATAAATACATTATTTTCTACAGAAACCTTCCTCGAGGTATCCTTTACAGAATGGTGAAAACCGCATCAAAATCCATGCAGTGGTTTTCGAGATTACCCGTGACATCCAAGAATCGGGGACTTAGTTTTATACTAAGTAGAGATTATACGCCAATCAGTATAATTTAACATAATATAATCCCCCTTCCGTCCAATCTTAAAATGACTGTGCATTTTGCGGAACGAAAAGTTCACAGGCGAAATGAGAGTTGCACTTCCAGGGAATGGCGAGGTGAATGAAACTCAAATCCCCCTTTCATCCAATCTGAACTTGACTGTGTTTCACAGGCGAAATTAAGAAAACCCGAATTGCACTTCCAGGGAAACTCCAAACACAACCATCCTTCTCAGAAGTCTTAACTCAACACGACTCGACGGTTTGCTGCTCGCTGTATCTGGGGCAATAGGTTCGCCCACTAGCTAGGCTGTAACAGGGTTGATAGACTCGCCCTTAGCTAGCTCGTACCCTGTCGCCTCAGTAGTTCTTAGATCATAAATACAATAGATGGCTGATGACGTCACATTGGTGAAACCAACATCTCGATCAGCTGACTAAAGGGAACTTCCGGGAACTGCGGATATTTTGTAGCACTGAAATACTACATGTGATAATAGAATTGGGCTATTCTATTCTATTCATTACCGTACTAAGCCAGAATGGGGTATTACTGTGCAGCGTATGGATGTATGGAGACATTTAGAAAAGGATCGGGCATGCCTTTCCATAGACAGGCCTAAGTTAATTCACTGTAAAATAACCCTAAAATGCTTGACTTCAATACTTGCATTTCTTTACGTTTCCTCTTAACTCCGAAACATGAAATAAAAGATATTTATTACAAATTATTAAAATTTATCCTATCCCTTACTCCACTGAACAGGCCTATGAAGCAAAATTATGACCATCACTTCATCAAAGAACCTTCCTTTTCAATCATGTTCAGTGTAAAATTGCAGCTTATGCTACTGATGTGACGATGTAGTCTTCGATAATAAACACGCTGAGGTAATATTTGTCATCTTATTAAACGCATGCACAGTGCATTTGGTTGAGAAAATTTTCAGAATCTTCTGAAAATGTATGCAGCCCTAAATTAGTCAATTCTTCGTAGAATTGCAAAGTTCTGGGTTATTTTTGCGAAGGTTTCTATGATTCATGGAAAATGGAATTTTAAAGGAAAAAGTTCATTGCTTGTAATGTTTTCCTTTGTAGCAAATGTAATGCATAGTTGTTAAAAAGCAACGCTTACTAAAAATAGACTTCCTTATTTCCATTTTCCCATGTTTTGTTCACTTTCATAAAATACTGAAGTGGAAGGTAACAGTGAATAAGAGCTAATCGTACGATAAAAATTTTCAAAGTAATGTACTGAAATTAGCCAAAATACATTTTCTAATGATGAAAAATAAATTAGGAAATGATGTAGTAATAGATTGAACTTGTTTGGAGCTCTCGGGCGTACAATTAAAAAATACCAGCTACACAAACAAAATTCTGTTCAAAAATCAGTAGGCCTAATTCAGAGTTGGATTTGTTATTAATTATTTACAATAGGGAATCATGGATGTATGAATATTACGGAACACGACAGCCACTTTTAACACAAACACAATTCTGTTCAAAAATCAGTAGCCCTAATTCAGAATTGGATTTGTTATTAATTATTTACAAGAGGAGATCCTGGATGTATGAAAATTACCGAACACGACAGCCACTTTCTACACAAACACAATTCTGTTCAAAAATCAGTAGGCCTAATTCAAAATTGGATTTGTTACTAATTATTTACAAGAGGGGATCCTGGATGTATGAATATTACGGAGCACGACAGCCACTTTTAACACCAAATATGTTACATTCTTAACGTTGGCTACCTTCAGGTACGTAAAGAATCATGTGATGCTCTTCCCAATGTCGTATAAATTACGAAAATGTGTGTTTAAACCCTCATTAAAAATCATTTCCCCACCTACGCCTATCGCCTTCTATTACGAGTTCCTCTGTTTACCCTTTAGTCAGCTGATCGAGATATTGGTTTCACGTCACAGTACAGGCGCAGTGTGGCAATGCGCACTCTATTGTATTTATGCTCGAAGCAGTAGTTGAATGGACATGGTTTGAAGAAATTTAAACGTAAAAACACTTATAGTGGGCGATGTATTGAAGATAGAGATATGCTCTGCCGGGCTTTTTTGTAGAACTTTTCATGCTGAACACTTATTACACCCATAGTATTTAGATATTTTCAACAGTTTGCCCAGCGTAAGCTTACAAAGCGCCCGGACGCCAGGATTTTTTCGACTTTTCCACTGAAATCGTTACTGCTTGGCTTCCTTTGATCATAAATAAATAATTTTCTACAGAAGTCATCCTCGAGACATCCTTTACAGAATGGTGAAAACCGCATCAAAATCCATCCAGTGGTTCTCGAGTTTACCCGTAACATCCAAGAAACGGGGACTTTGTTTTATACTAAGTAGAGATTATACGCCAATGAGTATAATTTAATACATCAAATGAAAGAGCAACAGTTTGTGCTACAAATATTCAATGTGAGCACCACTCGTCACACGGCACACATCGAGTCGATAGTCAAGTTCGTCCCAAACCTTGCTCAGCGTCTGGAGTAATTGTTGCAACAACTGCTTCAATCCTGTCAAGTCATCTGGTAGAGGAGGCACATACACATGGTCCTTTACGAACCCCCAGAGGTAAATATCGCATGGCGTCAGATCGGGTGAACGTGGAGGCCATGTGAAAAAAGCTCTGTCATCCGGAACGTAATACGAAACGCACGTTGCATTGTAACTACAGATTCAGTCCTTGCAAACTGTAAAACACAAAGAGGTTCCTGTTCCCTAGTCACCATCTTGGCTACTAGCGCTTCTAACGGAAGACGGAGGAACCAGAGCATGCGCATGCGCACAGGTATGATCATTTGTAGCACAAAATGTTTGAATTGCTCTTTCATTTGATGTAATATTTATAACAATACGTTAACTGTAATAAATACCAGGGCCGGCGAGAATGAGCTAGTAAGGGCTCCGCCACTTCCCCTCGATACGTGCTGCCAGGCGGTTCAACACTGTGACGTCACAGGGTTGTCACTCGCGCCAACACTGCCATACAACTACCACTGCTTTGCATTAGCCGGCAGCTTGTATTCAGTATTTAATGACCCCCATAATACCATTCTACCCCTAGTGGCACCCTCTTTGATATTATACACTTTCGACAGTCAATAAATAATGCTTTAATTAAAGGCTAATGCATCTAGACAAGGTAAAATGTTCGAAATCACAACAAATCAGTTACAGATATGCTTACTTCTTGGATCCTACCCATTTGATAGATTTTTTCATGTGTTTTCTCTCACTAAATTTGTTTCTACACTTCTCTAATTTTAATAAATGTTCTAATTCTTGCATACACGTTAATGGTTTACACTCGGGAATAGCGAATGCAGCCTATTTTTTAACACTTTCACTATTTCCGGTTGCCGATTAAACCCGAATAGAGGACCATGTATTTCTAAAAACAACTTTTCAAATTCTTTCACTAAACGAAACGACTGGTCACTTGGTTCAGTAAGGCAGCCGTATGATAGAGTTCGTATCCAAGATGGCTGCCCCCCCCCCCCCCCTTCCTTCCGGATTTCGAGCGAATTTTGTAATTCTTCCAAGGCTAGGGTCAATATCCCAAACACGGAAAAGCAACGTAGCCAGCGTTGTACGTAACTCCTTCGTCCTCAGCCCATGTAATTTCGCCCTCGACATCTTGATCTTCTGTAATAAAACCATACCAATACACAAATATGTTTTTATACATAAAACTATATCATAAATAATGACATTGCTTTATAAATACTTTAATATCACTATTTAAAATATTAAAAACCAATTCAATATAATTTTCATTAAACTATGAATGTACAGATGATGTAAAATGTGTTATAAACTGTTTTGTGACGTCACATTCACTGGAATTGCCAATATCCTCAGTACAAATAGCCTGCTTTATTTTAGGACTTAACTGTGCCAACCTTACTATAGCTGAAGCTCTAACGGCTCTGATTCTGCTCCTGTATGCCCTAAGTACAGAGGTTTGGCTTAGTGTACTGTCATTGGGCAGATTTTGAGAAGGGACTGCAGATTTATTTAGTACTATTTTCAATGGATGTCCTAAAAGGCGGTTTTGCATATCATCTTGATAATCAGTGGGCACCAAATACGTTAATACTGTCTTTCCTGTGGCACTTGGTAACCCATTGCTTTGAAATATCACTATCAGTTGGGAATCGGTGGTAAATGACGCCTACCTCACAGTCCTTGGTATTGCGGTAGGTATTAGCACAGCTCATGTTTCATTGCGATGCTAAAATACTAAATCGTTTACGTATATAATTAAAGCTCGAAAATCTGCTTAAGCACTGACGATGTACAACACACACAATGAACTTCTCTGTGACACTGAATCAAACCAACAACAGGTGATTCCTTGGGAAAAGCCAAGTGGGCAAGCTCGGCTTACAACCCTATGACGTCACACGGCCAACGTCCCCGGCAGCAGCGGCTTCGGCCAAACTTCAAAAGAGTGGCTGAGCTTTCGCCGGCCCTCATAAATACTACAAAGGCTTAAAACCCCGATATTCATTTTGATACACCCTGTACTACGCGTGGCTATGTTCACTTGTGCATGACTTTGGTTAGTATAATGTGCAGTAACAGTTCCCACTCCTTTTATGGATTCATTCAAGATGTTGGCAACTCTGTTCTGAGCTTCACCTATTTTGTTTCGGAAGGACAGACACTCGCTTCTCTTTGACTAAAAGTAACAGCTGGATTCTTGCTACAAACCAATAATAAGGTTGTTGACATTGTTCTCTCTCTCCAGTGATGCCAACCGTAGGATTTGTCCCAAATTGTAGGACATTTAGACAAATATTTGTAGGAAAGAGAAAAAGAGATTTTTTTGTGTGCAAAAAGTGAGGTGAATTTGGGATATTTAACCGATGTCATATATCACCAACTGAGCTGCCGTTTGCACAGCAAACATGCGCAATAGGTACGATTCATACTTGCCAATAGAATAAAAATAAACCTTTCACGGAAGTAGAGTACGGTATTGCATTACTGCTACTTGGGCGATAGTAGACAGTTTTGTGTGTTTCTGGAGATTAAACCTTATGTTTCGTGTTTTTGTGAAATCTTCATATTTATTTTAAGTTCAAAGACTTATACAGTGAAAGATAAACATCTCAATCTGTAAATGAATAAATACGTGTATTAAGTGAATGTTAAAGTGTATTATAATGATAGTTTATGTTCGGCGATGTCGAAATGTAAATATTATACGTCAGAAAACTGTAGTATAATGATGGTCATTAAAGTACTGTTTTTCATTATGAGACAGTTTCTCCAGCCAATCAGAGCTCATCCATTGACCAATGAGGTAAGGATACCTTCGCGCATGCGCTTAAAATCCATCATGAATTACATGATTTGAAAGTTCAAATTGGATATCGGATCAACCATTGTAGTTACAATGCCAAACACAAAGACAAAATCAGCACGGACCTTTGGTAACAAGAAAATACTATGAAATATGCAAGAAATTTATGAATCTACGTCCAGAAGATTGCAACACAGCATCCTTCTATATAAATTACCGACATGGAAAGTGCACCGTCCCATATGTTCGCGTAAATAAACTTGCAAATATGAGACAAGATATAGCACTGTACCTTAATATCCTCAACACCAATGTATACACAGCGCATTGCTTTCAAACGACTTCGGTGACAATATTAGTGAATGCTGGTTCTGATCGGCACTAGACATCATGCAGGCTGTAAACAATAGCATTGCCAAGCAAAGTAAATGGTCTCTGGTTCCGAAGGTCGTTGACCCACGCATGCGCTCTGTTCACTACCTGATGTAACTCAATCCCACAGATATTTATGAATATTTATGTTCGAACATAAAATAGTTATAATAATTATCGTCGAACATAAATAGTCGTATGCAACTCCCTATAATGGTAATTAAGACACTCGTATGGAAATTAAAAAACTCGCTATGCTCGTTTTATAAACATACTCGTGTCTTAATTATTGCCATTATAGGCTCGTTGCATAATGTACTACTACAAGAGAGTTTTGTGTTTCCTTAAAATCAAATTTACCGCAATCAGAAACACATTATGGACACTCGAGAGAACATTTTTCATTCACTATAAAATTGCTTTGAACAAAATAAATAAATTAATAAATTTGTACGTAGAATATTTTCTAGTGAAAAGGGACATTCTGAGTGGGAAGTTGGGATATTCAGTTTTGAGAGGTTAGCAACTCGGCATCCATCATTACTTACTGTGTACAGTAAAATGATTACAGGCAAAGACATTTCCCCACGTCAAGTTGCAGTTATTGTTGTTGCTCTGAAGGAAGATTTAGTAAAAACAACTGCTTATAATTTGAACAGATCTGTTTATTAAATAAATAATTTACTACACTGCCCCACACAGTTGTTCTCGCTGCGAGACCCATAACCCGAGTACCTTCTTTTTGTTTGCACAATCCCCCATATGGGTACACTAGTTAGTATAAAACTAAGTCCACGATTCTTGGATGTCACGGGTAATCTCGAGACCACTGGATGGATTTTGATGCGATTTTCTCCATTCTGTAAAGAATATCTCGTGGAAGATTTCTGTAGAAAATAATTTATTTATGATCAACAGAAGCCAAGCAATAACGATTTCAGTTAAAAAGTCGAAAAACAAAACCTGGCGACCGTACGCATTTTAAGCTTACGCTGGGCAAACCGTTAAAAATATCAATATTGTGCCCGCTGGCCGAAGGCTTCGGGGAGTCACCGGTTTCAAATGACCCTTCCGAGACCCTCTTCCAGCTAACACACAAGTATAGGGGACGACACATTCATAGGCTGGTGTTGCACAAAAGTCTGCACTCGGGGGTATCGGGAATTGGTGAGGTTCGATTCTTAACCAGCTCAGAGGAATGCATCGATAACAAAACTAAACAAGAAAATGTTTATGTTTATGTTAAAATCACGAATAAATTTTATTCAGAATAGATCCCTAGCCTAGCATGAGAGTTGCAAACGGCTAGTCCGATACTATTCTGCCCTGAAAGAAAATATAAAAAAGTCCTTATCAAGATCTAAATTAATCTCATGGTCCTAATACAAAATTCGACTAAGAACAAACAGGCTAAGAGTATGGCACGTAAGATCAGCCCTGAGCAATTACATCGAAGATGATTACGGGAGGATCAAACATCAAAAGAATCTACTGCAAACAAGGCATTTACTTGTTTACAAATACTAGAAACATTTACATTTAATAGCAAGGGGAAAATTTGTCCTATGCTATGATGGTGCCATCTCTAACATTTATCTTTAGATTTAAGTGTTTAGCTAGTCCTAAATATCATTAATTAATAAACGAGACGCGTTTATTACAAAGAAAATCAACGTTGCTGAATTAAAAAAGATCTATGCTAATACAACACAAATGCATACACCAATTCAGCACTCCTATGGTTGGGCAATTGGCACTGCCTGCGTACTCGATTTGTTACTGTTTGTAACAAATGGGCATAGTTTCAAAGTGTAAGGAAAGTTAGAAAAATAGGAAAGCCTGCAAATGTGATGGTAATTAAACAATTACATCGACTCATATTGCTGCCAATCTGATGTGTGTGCTACAGTTGTCACATCACCAATTGGTTGTCGACTGTTCATGTAAAAATGTATCAAAATGCATCTAAGATGAATTAACAATAACTACTGTCGACCAAAATATTATGTGCACTGGAGTTTGAAGGTTGTTTGTGAAATAACCAATGGACCTACACAAAATCCAATAACATCATCATTTTCGTCGTTCTATTTTACGTTAGTTTATGTAGGATTGGAATTTTTAATTTATATTTTAATATTTTTAATCGCAGTTGAAACACAAAAAGTGCCCGTTTTTAAGCGTGTTTCAACCATGCGTCACATTTAAGAATTATTATCTCACAAACTCGTCATTAGATCGAATCCAAATTTTAACACAATATACATTGGAATGTTGTATAACTGGTTTATTAATTTCAAAATTTTGTGTGTTCAAGAACGAATGTTGTTATCATTTTTGTAAGGTAACTTTTTCTCGGCTCGGGGTCGTTGGAAAATGTAGTTCTTAGTTACGTTGTAATCCTTATAAATCAAAAAGTTATGCTGTATGACTGTGAAATACGTAAATTATTTCACTTATTTTATATCGGTTTGTATTTGTACGGGGAATTAAGACATGATTCAACAGCTAGCCGCTCCGGGAAATGCTGTACAGCGTTGCTGATATGGAGCCCATCACTTCCGAGCGAGGCGCGTCATGATGCGTGATGGAGCCCATCTTGACAACGCTGTACAGCTTTCACCGGAGCGGCTAACTGGCGAACCATGTCTTAATTCCCCGTACAAATACAAACCGATATAAAATAAGTGAATTAATTTACGTATTTCACAATCATACAGCATACCTTTTTGATGTACAAGGATTACAACACGACCAAGAACTACATTTTCAAACCACCCCAAGCCGAGAAAAAGTTACCTTAAAAAATGATTACAACTTTGTTTCTTGGACACACAATATTTTAAAATTAATAAACCAGTTATACAACATTCCAATATATATTGTGTTAAAATTTGGATTCGATCTGATGACGGGTTTTTGAGATAATAATTCTTAAATGTGACGCATGGTTGAAACACGCTTAAAAACGGGCACGTTTTGTGTTCCAACTGCGATAAATAATATTAAAATATAAATTAAAAATTCCAAACCTACATGAACTAACGTAACATAGAACGACGAAAATGATGATGATATTGGATTTTATGTAGGTCTATTGGTTACTTCACAAACAACCTTCAAACTCGAGTACACATAATATTTTGGTCGACAGTAAGTGTCAAACAATTGGTCCAGAAAATATTTGATTTTTAGTATTTATTATCTTTATTTAGCATCAGGGGGAATTATGAGATTTGTTTAGTTTTACAGAATCCTATCTTTGATTATTAATGTGGGAACCGGATGAGGATCAAGAAGGCCGAGTATGGGATCTAGCGGGCGCAGGAGTAAGCTCAGCGCCATTGTCTGAGAATAAAAAGAAGAGAAGCAATATTCCGAGTTCCGATGAGCCGCGAAACACATTCCCTTAATTCTCTACTGTATTTTAATCAGTTTCATTGTTATAATAAATAATTCAGTTCTATATTCGATGCTTGTGAGTGTCATGATCTGGAAACCGTTTCCCACAAATGGGGGTTCGTCCGGGATGAACTGAAACAACGAGTTACGACGCAATCCACGACACGAAGTACGACGCAAAATACGACGCTATTTTCGACGAAGTGGACGGCTAATCATATTTGTTGCTGTTGCTTACGACGTTGACGACGAGACGACGTGCAGTTTTGTGAGCCCACGACGTGCGAATCTACGACGAGGATTCATAGGCTAGCAAAATGTGTTCTTCAGTTTCAGTGACAATTAGTGGTGCCGTGACGACGACGAGGGTCGGAATCTAAACGACGACAGAGGATGGTGGATGTGGTAAGAGGATAGCGACTCGTCAGAGAGAAACGACGGGAAGCGGTATTCAACGATATTACCTACAAATATCACCGGTTTGGTGAATGAGGTAAAACAGGCTTGATAGCGAGGTTTTGAGGAAGCGGTATTGACGGAAATCTACTTGATAGACGTGAGTAAACAAATAAGATGACTACACTCGGTGCAATAGAGAAAATAAATAAGAACATAAGTGATGCTCCGGTCAAAGCAATCAAAGTTTTGCATAACCTCATTTTCGAGCATATACCACACGACAGGAAGAATCGAAAGCGACTGCGAGAGATTCCTGGATTCGATTTTGACGAAAATTCCATTGAAGAGGAAGCTAAGAAGAAATTTATCGAAGAAACATTTTCAAAGGCTGATCTGTTGCGTGTTTCTGAGATTCTTAATACCGAGATCGGGACAAAGGAGGTAATGATTAACACCATTTGTTATTACTTGAGAAAATTGGATGAACTCGCAACTAATATAGACGATGATGACGAGGATGAAGAAGACGAAGAGAGCGAAGAGGAAGACCAGCACAGAAGGTATAGAGAACAACATAAGTTTTCATTGTCGTTCCGCGACGTAGAGGGCGCTATGAAAACATTTAACGGTAAGGATGGTTACCCAGTGAAGAAATGGATTGCAGATTTTGAAGAGACGTCAATATTGATGGGATGGAGTGAGCTGCAAAAGTTTATTTTCGCTAAGAAATCACTCGATGGTTTAGCTAAGCTTTTTATTCAAGGTGAGAAAGGACTGACGTCCTGGACTGCACTGAAGAAGGCCTTGAAAGAGGAGTTTGACGTTGCGGCAAGCAGTGCAGAAATCCACAAGTTGTTAACCCAGCGACGAAAAAAGCGCGACGAATCTCTATAGGAGTACTTTCTTGTGATGAAGGAAATCGCCAGTAGAGGTGATGTTGAGCAAGTTTCTTTGTGTCAGTACGTGATTGATGGGATCGAGGACGATTCAGGATCAAAACTTCTTCTCTATGGAGCAAAAAATTCCAAGGATTTCAAGGAGAAAATGAAAAGTTATGAGATGGCAGTGAAGTCTTTGCCAAAGAAAAGCACAAAGTATAATAACAGTAATTTTCAAGGAAGTGCCAAGAGTGCCAACGAGAAGGACGGAAAGTGCTGGGGCAGTACAAAGAAGAAAGAGGCGAGTAGTAGAGATAGATGTTATAATTGCGGTGGATCTGGTCATAGTTCAAAGGAATGTGAGCACAAGGATAAAGGCAAGAGATGTTTCAACTGCAATGAGTTTGGCCACATTTCATCCGAGTGCAAAAAAGAGAGGAAGAACGATAAGAGGAATAATCAAGGTATCAATCTTATTGATGAAAAGAAAAGCTGCCTCAAGTTCAAAGAGGTTAGTTTGGGTCAGCAGAAACTTCAGGCAATTATCGACTGTGGCAGTCCTTATAACCTACTGCGACAAAACATCCATAAGACCATGGGTTCCCCAGGATTGAAGAGCACGGATCTTGTTTTGAAAGGATTCGGTAATGGTTTTGTAGCTCCTCAAGGTTACTTCACAACAGTCGTTGAAGTAGACGAGCTGGAGTTCCAAACCAACGTCTATGTTGTTTCTGATGATACTATGGAGGGGGACATGGTTATTGGTAACGATCTATTGGATCAGGGTGAGGTCATCCTGAGCAAGCAAGGAGTTACCATCAAGAAACTAGAGGTCCCAATGATGTTGATCGGGGTAGCCTACGAACAGGAGTTGGATATCGAGAACTGCGTTGATGAGGAAAAAAGGGAACAGATCCAGGATTTGGTAGCGAGATATGTACCAAAGAAGACGAAATCTACTGATGTCAAGTTGAAGATCACATTGAAAGAAGAAAAACCGATATTTAGCAGGCCCAGACGAATGGCACCGCCTGAGAACGAATTTGTCGATGAGCAAGTCGAGGCGTGGCTGGAGGAAGATATCATAGAACCGAGTCAATCAGAATATACATGCCAAGTGGTGGTAGTCAAAAAGAAAAATGGAATTCCGTTCAAGATTGTGACTGACTGTATGGCATTCCAAAAGACAATGCACAAAAGGGACCTGGTATCACGAGTAGCTGGATGGGCTATGGCCTTGGAGGAGTTTGACTATACCATCGAACACCGAACTGCAACCAGGATGAAACATGTCGATGTCCTGAGCCGATGTCCAGCAGTGATGTTTGGATTCCCTGATGGCCTTGCAGCGAGGATCAAAATCGCCCAGAGAAAAGACGAAGGATTTACAGCGATAAAAGCGACACTGGAGAAAGGGCCTTACGAAAACTTCATCGTCAGAGATGGACTGCTATTTAAATTTGTTGACGGGCGAGAGACGTTGGTGGTCCCGCGAGCAATGCACCATGAAATCATCAGAGATGCACAAGAGAAGGGACACTACGCTGTTAAAAGGACTGAAGAAGACGTGAAGCAGGAATATTATATTCCAGACTTGACCAACAAGGTGAAACGAGTCATAGCCAACTGTGTGAAGTGTCTGGTGGTTAACAGGAAGGCAGGCAAGGAAGAAGGTTGGTTACATCCGATGTTCAAGGAGAGTGTGCCATTGCACACCTACCACATGGATCACATTGGACCACTTAAATCTACACACAAGGGATATGAACACATCTTCTGTGTGATAGACGCCTTCACGAAGTTCACCTGGCTGTATCCTGTGAAAACTACCAAATCGGCCCAGACGATTGAAAAGATGGAGTTTCAGAGGACGAACTTTGGAAACCCAGTTCAAGTGATCACCGACAGGGGGCCATCGTTCACCTCCCATGAGTTCCAGGACTACTGTAAATCGCAGAGTATCAAGCACGTCTTGATCACAGCTGGACTGCCAAGAGCCAATGGTCAAATCGAGAGAGTCAACTCAACAGTGACCAAGATCATCGCTAAACTTAGCATTGACGATCCAACAAAATGGTACAAGGTTGTACCATCTGTCCAACGAGCTATCAACTCTACGTTCCAGAGGAGCATCGGAATGTCACCTTTCGAGCTGCTGACAGGAGTCAGAATGCACAACCAAAATGATCTACGTATAGTGCAACTCATCGAAGAGGAGCTGATCGATTCGTTCAACGAAAAACGTGATCAGATGAGAGAAGATGCAAAAAAGCAGATAGAAAAAGTACAATCTGAAAATCGTGCTGAATTCAACTGACGACGTAAGGAGCCTAAGAAGTATCAGGTCGACGACCTGGTTGCCATCAAACGCACTCAGATCGGTCCACATCTGAAACTAAAAACCAAAAGTCTAGGACCTTATCGAGTGACTCGAGTAAAACTCAACGACACATATGACGTCAGCAGAGAAGGAGACCATGCTGGACCAAGAATCACATCGTCCTGTGCGGAGTTCATGAGGCCCTGGCCGGGCGGATTTTCTTCATCCGGGTCGGATGAGGATCAGGACGGCCGAGTGTGGGAACCGGATGAGGATCAAGAAGGCCGAGTATGGGATCTAGCGGGCGCAGGAGTAAGCTCAGCGCCATTGTCTGAGAATAAAAAGAAGAGAAGCAATATTCCGAGTTCCGATGAGCCGCGAAACACATTCCCTTAATTCTCTACTGTATTTTAATCAGTTTCATTGTTATAATAAATAATTCAGTTCTATATTCGATGCTTGTGAGTGTCATGATCTGGAAACCGTTTCCCACATTAAAGCTTCACACAATTATTTATTCCTCGCAGCATATTTGTTCAGTTTATGGACCATTAAATAGCGTTCAGTGTACTCAGGTAATGTGTGTATCCAACTAATGCATAATAACTTAATAATTTAATAGACACCCTGTGTCTCCACCAGTACTTCATTATGATTATTAGACACCCTGTGTCTCCACCAATAATTCATTATTATTAGACACCCTGTGTCTCACTCTTACAATTACGGATTCGTCAATCCTGGCAACATCGGTTTGGTACGACTGCAGTAGTTCGTTACCATCGGAATAACCACAATAACATGTCGGAGGTATTAATCCACCATCACGACACATATCAATAATACAATAACAACGTTACTTACGATAAGTGTGGATCCCTGAATTATACAAGTTTTAAATACTGGTCATAAAGGTTATGTGTGTAGAAAACACATTCTAAGAACGTTTTGAATTAACATGAAGGCTTCTGATACAAACTAAAGTGTGAGATTGTGCATTTATTAAATTGCCTCTTCCCTGAATGAGGTCGAACCTATGTTCTCTGGTTACATAATACTGTTTCTTTCATTGCCTCTCTGGCTTCTCGTAAAGAAATAAACCTGTTTTCAAGTATTGATCTGGCCAAACAAATGTGAATAACGGAACTCTGCATTCCGATTATATAATACTAGAAATTTCACAGCCTTCTAAATAAATAATGCACTGCCTAAGATCTAGTGTGCTGTGTAGTGGTTTGGCTTGTACACATCGTAACCTTGGCCTTATTTTAACATCTGCCAAAACTAATTTCTTTGTCATCAGCTTGACAAAATAAAAGTAAATAATAACTGTTCGGAAATGATACGAAATGGACATTGAAAAATACTGCCTTCCTGGTGTTTATAAATTTATAACGAAACTGTAACTTTCCACACCTGGTCTTATCGTAGCTACCTGCGTTGTGCACTTAAAAAGAAACCATACTAAAATTAATCTACTGTTTCCAACTCATTACAATTACGCTACTGATACATGATCTGACTTACAGGTTGCAGCGACCCTCGTTCGAGACCCACCATGAGGTGTTATAAGCGGTCTCCTCTATGGTCTTAAATCATCTCATCATCGTATCGGGCATCTTCCGTCATCAATTCCCCACGCATGACTTAGTAATCCATTTCCATAGCGTGGTAGGGGTTATATTCCAAAGATAGATGATTTAGTAGCTCCATAATTGAAACATCCCTCAAGTACAATACAAAACGAGGTCCGAACCTCTGCTACCGTGAATTGTATAACTTTAGGTTGGAAGCGGAAGGACTGAGCCTTTCTGCCAACATAACCAAAGGTACACCTATTAGAACCGTGCTGTCGAGTTCAAGTTTAAAAGAAAACACAGTTACTCTGGTATGAAACATTCTATTGGCCAACAGAGTACGTTTACAAAGTAAAAAACAATAAACAATAAAAGGATATCAAATTAAGACATGGAAATCACCCCCAATAGCCTACACCAGTTCCCATCAGAAACCGGACGGAGTATAGTACAATAGTCAATTAAAACATTCCTGACATGATCTCTTTCTCAAATAAGACAAATATTCAGCTGAAACCAGATGACAGAATTATATTATCTCGCATGTAAGGTACTTACTTCACGACTAACACGACACGTCAGAAATCTAGATCAATATTACCAACTGAAGATCAATACCAATAAACAAAACATTTATCATAGTGTGGATAATTACATTAAAATCCAACTCCTATTAATGGCATGAAAACAGAACTAATCTCTCCAAACACCAAACCAGTTACATGGCTGCCATCTTTCAAGTACAGTACTACGTAATCAGCTGTTCGTCGATAATGGCGTTTCGTTACGAACTGGAAATCAATGCCGATAAACAAACGTTTATCATAGTGTGGATAATTTGTTTAAAATCCAACTCCTATTAATAGCATGAAAACAGAACTAATCTCTCCAAACACCAAACCAGTTACATGGCTGCCATCTTTTAACTACAGTACTATATTATCAGCTGTTCGTCATTAATGATAGTTCGTTACCTACTGAAAATCACACCTTTTTAAAGAACCTAACACCGACGTCATCACCATACCTCATAACTATACTCCGTACTGAATAACATTTAAAACAGATCCAAACTAGGATATCCTACAGTGATTAGAGTGAAATGAAAACCTTTACGTTACTTTACTAATTGAAACTACTAACCACATAACAAAATGATAGTCAACCCTAACACGGTATCACAATGCCGGTGACTCAATAAATAATAAATAATTGTACTTCAGGCGCAGACCTCACATATGAATAAACTTCAACACAACATGACGTACCTTTCAGTAGACCACTTGTTCACCCTCACAAACTGTAACAACATTTCGTCGAACACAATATTGCTTATTTCCTCCGTCATGGAACGTGACATTCTACAGTGATCAGTATCACAAATAAGAAACAGAACATCTTTCATACGGCAGATCATTTCTTCAACAAGATGATCTTTTCCAGGATACCAAATGTTACATCATCGCTTCTAATACATGAGAGGTCCAATCCAGTCTTCCTGATTTCTTCAATGCAATTATAATTTTAAATTTAAGGTTGTTAATTCCTTCTTACATTGGTACTTGTCATTACTCCGAACTAAAGGAAATAGGGCAGAAGCTAGTGAATAGCCCCAGGCTATTCCAGCCTCCTCGGGAACTCCAGTTATGTACACTACATCTTATCGCCTTGATGATTTCAACATATCTTCACTTGTAGATCCTCAAAAGTAAACAATTGTCGTTGTGACGACGGATAACAAGACAGACCTACCATCTTGTCAACAGACGACAGGAACACACTCTATAGAGTATCGCCCCAATTAGAAGACTTCCTTCTTACCTGTTTGGTGGAGCGCTCTGACGAGAGTCAGCATAAACATCATACTCGCAGAAGCAAATATACAAATCAGATGGAGGCGAGAGCAGAGACATGTCTAGAGCCGTAATAACGGCTCAATAATGTTACCGTCGGTACACATTTTTAAAGTAAACTCGCACTCACAGACTCTAAGGTGCGGTAATAAATTGCCCATTTCTTCACTCCGCCACTGGCGTTAAATTATCGCTTGTGCGATGCTCACTCGCAACTTTTACTAATATTTACCAAAATCACTGCCCATCCGGCAAAACATAAAATATACTTGTAGATTTACACAGTTTATCAGCTTCACAGTTCATGATGCACTTAGGTTTGACCATGCGGTCGTTAAGTTTGCGTAACACGCTTCCATAGTTTCACCTCGTGAATCAAAAATATCTCACAGTTTAAATGTTAATAAATGTCTCCAATCACTAGATTATTAGATAATGCCCTGATGGCTGTCCATTCGACAAATACACTCGGATTTTTCCATAGTACTTGGATTCCCTTCCCGGAACGTGTCCTTACTCGTGCTTCGCAATGCACATAGGTGTTGCTTCAACAAACGACAAGTAGGTTCTGGCTTCACAAAGCATGGCGTTCACTCAGGACATGAGTTAGCCGCGTAAATTGACGGTTTCGCTCATCAGCGTTGTATACCGTGTTTTAAATAAGCAGTATTACGTTGATTAAATTATTGTTGATTTATGGAATGTCTAAAGGGCATAAAAAAATGTTATCATAAGCAGGGTATGTTCAGTTACTTTTCAGCATGGATCTTGGTCTTTGTTAGCTGTGCAAATATGCGACAACGGGCGCAATATACTGTGAATGTAAGAATTGTTCAGCATGAAAAGTTCTACAAAAAGTCTGGGAAAGCATACCTCTATCTTCAATACTTCGCCCACTATACGTGTTTTTACGTTTTCATTTCTTCCAACAATCTCCATTCAATTACTGAGGTGACAGTTTACAAGCTAGCTATGGGCGAGCCTATCACCCCAGTTACAGCCTAGCTTGTGGTCGATCCTATTACCCCAGATACAGCCAGCAGCAAACTGTCGAGTCGTGTTGAGTTAAGACTTCCGAGAAGAGTGGTTGTGTTTCCCTGGAAATGCAACTCGGCTTTTCTTCATTTCGCCTGTGAACTTTTCGTTGCGCTAAATTCACAGTCAAGTTAAGATTGGACGGAAGGGGGATTTGTGTTCCATACATCTCGCCATTCTTAAATTACGTCTGGCAAGAATTCGTTGCACATGCATCTCCATAATAATATAATTAATAGTCTAGTCGGTGATTTTAACCCATCATGCCGAGACGTAAAATGGATATTGGTCGCAGTTCATTGACATCGAAGAAAAAGCTCTTATCACGTAATGCATTCATAACTAGCGGGTTGCAAGTGTTACAATAATACTGGAAAATAAGAGCAACTTTTACATTCATGAGTTAAAACGCGTTGCGAATGATCGTAATTTACGTTTACGTAAGTAGGTTCACAAAGTGCGCAATTCAACGTGCGTTGAGTGGTCTTGTCTGCCCTGAGCCTTGATTTCACTCCCTGCATCACAGCAAATTCGTTATTTCCCCTCGAAGCTGGTGGTTCCACAAAGGTTTGTGCCATCAGGGGGCAATTATCGGTGCGTTTGAACGAATGACATGACGCGACAATGAATTGGAGTTGTTTATTATAGCAAATTATAATATTCGCGTAAAAGAAATTTAATTCGGAATTCACTTCATTTCCTCTCACTGAAAGAGTTTCACGCCATCCTAGAAGAGCTGGCGACCCCTGGCTTGTGGTCTAAAATGGCAACAGTGTAGGAGTTTGAAAGTGATGTGCTATTTGTCATAAATCAAATTTAATTCACAATATGGCTTCCTAATCTATATGCTCAGCTTCTATGCCCAAGGTCGCGGGTTCAAACCCGGCCTGAGTCGTCGGAATTTTAAGAGTGTTAAAAATCCCTCTGTATGCCTTCCTTCGGAGGGGAAGTAAAGCCGGAGGTCCCATGTCATAGATTTATGGGATGAAAAAGAACTAACACTTGTGTGAAGCCAAAATTTGTAGGTTAGAATAATTGATAACGCTTTATTAGTTCCAACGTTCACTGCCAGGTGCTGACTGCGATGCCATCTAGTAGCCAAGTCCGCAAGCTAGGTGTCGTGGACGGTATCATTTGGTATCAAAAGTATAAACTACTTGAAAATTGAATGTCTGCAGTCCTTAATTGAATTAAAACAGGTAACACACACAATTAACACCGGTTATCAGACCGCGTTGTCGCAGCCCCTAAACTGAGGAACCAACCAACCTTGGTTTTCAGTCAGTCAACATGTTAATGTCCACCCCGGAGGTCCGAGTTAGATTCCCGGCTCTGCCAACAGCTGAGGGCTGAAATGGGGTACACTCAGCCTCGTGAGGCAAAACTGTGAAGAGGAGGGTTCGATTCCCACCTCAGCCATTCTGGACGTGGTTTTCCCCTTCTACTCCAGGTGTTGGTTCTAAACTTAAGGCCATGGCCGCTTCCTTCTTAATCCCCACCTGAATTATAAATATACTCACTGATACGGCCATCGCAATAACACAGGTTATCAGACAAAAGTGCACATTCACCCGAAGTCACGGGCCTAAATGACCACAACAACAACAACAAGTAATCTGGAGATAACTGGACAATCAGTTGTGCAACAACACAAACAATAAGCATAAGGGAACCGTACCTGCGCCTGTCTGTTCCCCGCATTGCTGCCAACCCTAACCATAGAGAATACTAAACTTCTCACAATCTACTCGCTAATCTAAAATATCTATAAGAGATTAGGTCCGACTCTCAATCAGGGTTTATGAACCATTCTCTGCACAGATCGCTCCTGTAGCACCTGTACTTGGTACATGTTTCTATAGTCAATTGAGAGAGGATGAGAACACAAAGAAAAAATGTATTACTTACTACCGACCTTTTTAAAAGGTTCAGAACGGCGGAGGAACCTCACCTGGCGAGATTGATGTGTTTGTGCCGTCACGCAGCGGTAGGCCATATTTAATTTCTTAAAATGGGATTTCAAGTGTGCACAAGTAAAACAGAGCAGTCGCAATTCCGTACCGATCTTAAAGAAGCAAGACATGGGTAATATTATTATTATTATTACTAGCGGACCCGTGCGAGAACTCTCGCGTGTGTATAAACCACCCGCCTGGTTTTACTGTTTTGCGGGCTTCTATAAAATATATTTATTTGTTTAAACGCACTTTTAAAACAAATTGTCGATATTTTTGAAATCAGAAAGCAATTCATCACTGCTGCTGGTTGTGTGCGCCCCCTGTGCACAGACTACCCGCTTGGCTCTTGTGCTATACGGGACACACTTCTGCCAGGGGCTATTCTCTAGTTTCTTTATTAAAAGCACTTTATATACAAATAAATATATTTCTGTTGACTTATCAAGAAATGCAAGATGTTTCCTGTACTATTGAGACGATTTGTAAGATTTTGGTACAAACCACACCTTCTAACTCCCTCTGGTTTGTGAAACATACACCTTAGGGTATTATATCATACGATTATTGTTCTGGTTTTACTTTTGAAAAGTAAGTTACGCAACCCTGCTCCTGCAGTTACAGTTTAGGTGTTGTTGTTGTTAGTTCGTATTAGCGGCTTGTAACGTCAGCCCCATGTACTTGGGTGTGTGCAGTGGGAGTAGCTGTAATTATTAGGATCAAGAATAGCGCTTCAAATAAAGTGCAACCCCGTCATTTTCGAGGAGGAAATGTGGAAAATCGCAAAGAAAACTCAACCCTCAGGATAACCGCTGGGATTCAAACGTCCAATCCGCAGTCTTGCTGCACCTCCCCGGCTTCACAGCGGGGTCCACGTGTTGACCGACTGAAAAGGCATTCTTATGCAGAGGACTTCACGGAATTATTTGGCTAGGCCTGTGGCTATGGACGAGATAATATTCAGGCGACTTCGGTGGCGTAGTGGGTAGCATGCTGAGCTTCATTGCCCAAGATCGCGGGTTCAAACCCGGCCGAAGTCGTCGGATATTTTAAGAGCGTTAAAAGTCCCTCAGTATGCCTTCCTTTGGAGGGGAAGTAAAGCCGGCGGTCCCATGTCATAGATTTATGGCATGAAAAAGAACCTTCCACTAATTACACTTCTGTGAAGCCTAAATTTGTAGGTTAGAATTGATAACGCTCTATTAGTTCCAACGTTGGCCACCAGGTGCTGACTGCGTTGCAATCTAGTAGCCAAGTCCACAAGCTAGGTGTCGTGGACGGTAGCAATTGGTAGCGAAATTAGGAACTAGTTGAAATTATTGTCTACAGTCCTTACTTGAATATAAAACAGATAACACACACTAATACAGTCATCACAATTAACAACGGTTATCAGACAAATTCTACACACACCCAAAGTACACGGGGCTACATGATCGCGTTGTCGCAGCCCCTAAACTAAGGAACCAACCAACCGAGATAATATTCAGTCCGCTTCATAGTCACCACGCCGCTTGCTATCACCGAGTGCTTTAATCCAATCAATGAAGCAGTCTTTCTGACTTCAACTTCAAATGACGAGAAAACATCCAACTTTAGCGGTGAAATATTAAAGCGAGTCGCATGAATTCCAAGACTTGTTCAATTAACACTTGAGCTTCGTTCAGTCCGCGGTGTTGTGATCCACTGTATTGTGTTAATAAGGGCAAATACCAGTGGCGAACCTGGAGGACAATCTTTGAGTCGTAGAACACCCATTTCATTCTCAAGGAATATGCACATCATATATATATATTATTTCAGTCGTACAGATCCCTCCTGCGGCGCTCAAAAGCGAACGATCGTGACAAATGAACATTCAAATGAAAGAGAATAGACAATAGCAGTGACGAATTGCACTCTCATTCCATAAATATCAATAGTTTCTTTAAAAAATGACTTTAAAAAAATGTACGAAGTGTGCGATTTGCAGATACTGTTGCTGTAAGAAAATACGCTCCATAATTGCTGCCCACTTCACTTTTTGGCCGCTGTGATGCCTGTTTTGTCATTTTAACATTCTGAGGTCTTACCTTTATAATTTTGCGTGGATTTCAGAAACAGTAAATCAAAGGAATGAGTACTCAAATCGTATAATTTCATGAATATCGAATAACCGGTGTGTTATGAGGATCCAATTTTCAGTGATTGCCTTCTTAGGTTAGGGAACGTAGAACTTAGAATTCTAAATTAAATGTAATTAGTGTTCTATAATCATTTGGTTGAAATAAAAGCATAACAACCTTTGACCATAAGTGTCTCATTATAAACCTATTGGGGAAAGTGTGGTTAATGAACAGGCACGGGTCCGCTAGTTTAATTAAATTGTCGTAGTTTTCATTGGCATAGGCAAATTAAATCTCTAGTTTTCAGTATTATTCTCTGTAGCCACGGTGGGATTGACGCCAGCTTCTCAGCGCGGGACTGAGCAGCCAGTGAGTCTCCTCTGAGACAGGCTCAAGTCTCTGTGGGTAGAGAAGGCAACTGCACATGCGCCAAGCGGAAGGTGTCAGCAGCCTAGGCTCCAAGCAATGGCCTCATGCGTGCATGTTCGTTTGTGAGTTTTAAAACATGGATCAGTGTAGTGATTTTATAATCTATTGAATCAAGACTATTTTCTTCGTTGTCCTGTAAAGAGAATATGTTTTTCAACAACAGCGTGGAAAATGCATACCACGAAACACTGAGCCTCATAAGACTGATTCTTACTTTTCTTGTTTTACTGCTTCGAGTGCATTTAAAAGAGTGATATTTTTAAGGAACTCAATAAATTGTCAGATTCTAGCCTTAACAATTTGAGTAGGCTACTCTGGCTATTGAGAAGAGTTTGGTGAACTCTTTCCAGGGATGACATCTTCAAAGAGGGCATCATTGATATCTTTGCTGAGTGAATAACACGACCACTGGAGTTTATCTATAAAAAAAGGTACGGTGAAACCTCTATTAAGAGACCAGTGACGGTTCCATGGAAAACTGGTCTTTTAGAGGGGTGGTCTCTAAATAGGGGTAGGCATTATACTGCATTATTAATAAAGTACAGTTGGAACACATACTTGATTACAATTTATCTGCATTGGTTCACATTTAGTACAAATTAATTACAATTAGTTATTTTCTGAGCTCTGTCATTTAAAAGAGTCACGAATTGATCTCCGTTTCAGATTAGCACATCTTTTTTTTGACAATTTCACTTTTTAGAATATCTCTGAGTGAGTTCGAAATTCCATTATTTTGTTCTGAATTTGAACAACCTTCTAGGAGTGCCGTTTTTTGTATTTTTTAAACGTTGCATGTCACTTTTTAATGACATTGTATGCTGATGCAGTTCTGTGCCAACAGAACCATTCTTTACATCATCACCCTCATCACCATCTCCAATGGGAAGGAAGACGAGAAGTGGTCTTTTGAAAGAGGTCAGACTGAGAAAATGCCTGCTCTTTGGTTGGGGAGAGGGGTGGTCCTTAAATAGGGGTAACAAATACATTGACCTTATGAGGTTTTAAATCGGTTCCAAGAAAAATCGATCTTTAAGAGGGGTGTTCTTTTAATAGGGGTGGTCTTTTGGGGAGGTTTCACTGTATGCAGACAATTTGTTTGATTGTGATCTGAGTGATTAGCAACACTGTGCCCGCACTTGCTGAGAGACAGCAGGATTTAATTCTAACGCTAAATTCTTCGCCTCTTCCGCCTCTCTACGCCGTACTTCTCGTCCTATAACACAGTAGACTCATCAAAATTATCTTCCAATCTATAATGTTTGTTCTGGAGAATTGTTTAGAGTACACTCTGATATGCCTCCCTTAAAAATTGCAACTAAACAAAATTAACACAAGTGAAGAACTGCCTAAATACTAAATGAGCACTACAGACGCATTACGACTGAAGGTTGAAATCCCGAGGCTGACAGAGGCCATCCTCAATATGGTTTCCACCGATATGTTCCACATACTTCCAGAAAAATGCTGGGATAGTCATGGGTGTAATTACACGGGTTACACGAGCCTGTCTGTTGTGTGAGTTCTAAATACCTTGGATGGTAGTTTGTCTCATAATTCATAAATTATTTTAGGTATTAGCGGTATGTTCTGTGGGGCTTCGCCTAGGTCCAATTGTCTGGTTCATCAGCGGGCTCTTGGTACACCCTGCCTTGACCGCTGCCGGGTTAGTGGATCATGCTTTACGTCCCATATATGCTACATTGCTACAGGAACTGAGAACTCCCACAGCATATCTCCTCTCTATAGAGTAACAATATAACAATTCTAAAATCACTTCATCGGTCGTAGCGGCTTCGGTGGCGTAGTTGGTAGCATGCTGAGCTTCTATGCCGAAGGTCCCGGGTTCAAACCCTTGTCGAAGTCGTCGGATTTTTAAGAGCGTTAAAAATCTCTCAGTATGCTTCGGAGGAGACGTTAAGCCAGCGGTCCCATGTCATATATTTATGGCATGTAAAAGAACCTCCCACTAATTACACGTGTGTGAAGCTAAATTATAGGTTAGATTCGACTAACGCTCTTAGGTTCCAACGTTCGTCACCAGGAGCCGACTGTGGTGGCATCTAGTAATCAAGTTCACAACTAGTTGTCGTTGATGATGGTGTTTGGTAGCAAAAGTAGGAACTACTTGAAATTTGAATGTCTGCAGTCCATACTTGAATTAAAAACAGATAACACACACTAATACAGCCATCACAATTAACACTGGTTATCAGACAGATTCTACACACACCCAAAGAACACGGGGCTACATGGCCGCGTTGTCACAGCCCCTAAACTGAGGAACGAACCAGCCTCAAGCGGTCGTAGTGAGCCCGAATCCCATCCGAAGAACTCATATTTCTGTAGGATAAAAAATATTCACGACATTTGATGTCGTACGATTTCATTACGATCCTCATTATACACATAGGGACCGATAACCTAGATGTTAGGCCCCTTAATACAACACTTATCATTATCTTTACACACTTGCACAATGTCCCAGCCCGAAGCGAGTGCCTTGCTGACGCCCTCACTGAACCAAGCAATCTATTTTACAATCTCACTTATTCTTCTTGACGTAATTCATTCCTGAGGTCAAGAAAATAATAAGTAATCACCCAGTGCTGTTTCTTCATTACCTTGGTTCTACTGTCATCCGCCAGGGGGACTAGTTAATGGTGTTTTATACGTTCCCACTGCATCCAGTTCCTTATATCCAGATTAGACGGGGAAGTTCTGCCGTGTTTGGAGGAACAGTGACCTGCATCTATTGAGTTATCAGCTGCTTAGATCCTCAAAAACTACCACTAGTGGTTCCAGATATGTGGGTAGAAAACACAAATACCCATTCAATATGACGTGAGAGGTACTTTGCAATTGCTTTCATCACTGACCCTATGAGTAGCAACTGTCATCACCTGTCAGTTTGTAAAAGGTGCGTTCAAAAAGTAACGAGCCGGAGGCATATTTACAGAAACCAGTACCTGTATGTTAGGAGTATTGGCCCTGGCTGTTGAAGCACTTGCCCCACTGTGACACGAGGCGGTGAATGGCTGTCTCATAAAATTTCCTGGGCTGCGATGTGAACCAGTTCCGCACGTACAGCTGGACGTCGGCAGAGCCCTTTTCAGGGGACCAAACATGGCGTAATCTCAGGGAGAGAGGTCTGGACTGAATGGAGGGTGGCCGAGAACCTTCCATTTGAATTTCTGCAGGAGTGCCACGACTGTGTTGGCCGTATGAGGTCGTGCATTGTCGTGGAGCGACCACGGCGCTTATGGCATTCACTGTCTGCCGAAGTGTGAAATTTGTCCGACACCGGTCCCGGTCCAAACTATGCCCACCGCTCTCTCCGCAGTAACAATAGCAGCCTTGACTACGCAGCGTTGCATTTGCTGCGCTATAACTTTGGAACGGTAAGTCGGAGGAAACAAACGTTTAAATAAATGTTGCAGACAATTTTGAGAGGAACAAATTTCTGTTTCACTCTTTTGTGGAAAAAAAAAAACATTTTTTCTAGGACAAAATGTGAAAAAACACTTTTTTGGAAACTTTGACGCCACCCAGCTTCTGCATTTCAAAACGTATGACATGACCTCAACGAGACAAATTGTAGGTGACAATGTCCTCTACATTTTTGTTTAAATAACTTTTGTTTAAAATACGTAGATTCAGAGAAAAACGCTTTTCAATTATTATTTTTTTGAGTTTTCCGGCAACATGATACTACAAATTATTCTGAAATTTAGAGTTAAGTTTTTTTTTCTTTTCTTTTCTTAAGATTTATAAAAAGCCAACCATAGCATGGTTTTTGGAACAAAATCATTCCAGCTTACTGTACTAATAGACACCACCCCGCAAGAGACCATCTACCACCCTGAAGACCCAATTCGACAAACTACAAATGGCCCGCGCACGCACTGTAAATGTGTTGGAATCATTTGTGCCATCACACGCTGTGATATTTATGTGCGGCCTGGGACAAGCAAGACGCGCTCTGGTTTAAATAATCTCCAAACAATAGCCCATGATGCATGGCAGTGAAATTAGTGATCACATATTGTTGATGCTTTTATATCGCGGCCGGCAATCAATACATTTGTGATTTACAAATATATTGTCGTTTGTGGCCATTAATTATTACTTTTTTACAATTGATATTTTATAATCAATGGGATGAAATATATCCCCGGCCTTCCCAGATTGCGCTTCAAATATGTTAAGTTGTTTTATTGACACATCGCGATAATTCCTATAAAATACAAATTGCATACGGTAATGGATTTATGAATTTCAGCCAAATCACCCGCTCTGTAAAAATTAACGATTGAATATTATTAGAGCCTTTACAATATTAACTGCTGCAAGGATTTGTTGTGGTTAGCCAATATGAGAATGGACAGTCCTTTTAGAGGTTAGTTATCGTTGTTTAAACAGCGGGGCCATCGATGTCGGTTCCTGTATATTCAAGCAGAGCTGACGGCTTGCTTCCCCATTTTGAAGTTCATTTACGTGATTCGATTCATTCATTGTGACTTCATTATTATTATTCTAAATATGATTATTAATGATTTAATTATTAACAAACTGTTTAATCCGTCAATAGCCAATCACAACAATCTTACTTCCTGGGTGCAAGTTTCATGCAGCAATTGTTTTGCTCTCCTAACTCCAATCTCCCCTGTCAGACGTCCTTGTATAGTTTCTGAGCATTTTATGCAAGAAAATTACGAATAATTAATTAAAATTAGAATCGGCCTCCTACCGCGTTTAACCAGTGCATCACCTACTAGAGTTAGATGAGCGGCTTCGGTGGCGTAGTAGGTAGCATGCTGAGCTTCTATATCCAAGATCGCGGGTTCAAACCCGGCTGAAGTATGCCTTCCTTGGGAGGGGAAGTAAAGCCGGTGCACAGTGGGCCAGAATCTTGAAAACGTGGCCGAAATATAAATAGTTGTTCAATTTGTACCGAAGTTATTATGTAAAGGTTATCGAAGTTGCCGATTAAGAATATGGTCTCAAAAAGTGAAAGAAACAAAATGACGTGTCCAAGATGGCAGGCAAATATTGATAGTTTCATATAAACGTTTTTTTTTTTGGGGGGGGGGGAGAATAATGGATGTTGCTGATGAAGATTATAAGTTTTTTAAACAAAATGGTGGATCCAAGATGTCGGACAAAAGTTGATAAAATTATTTTTATTTATATAAACATTAATATGTAGGGGTTGTTGTAGTAAGTGGTAAAAAACCTAAGCTCAAAAATGAAAATCTCGAGAAAGGATTAAATAGAGGATAGCAGATGTTTCAAAAAATAATTTTATATCAATTACAATAATTATTCATTTAGTAAATTAAAGTTTGATGTTTTTCAGTCGGCCAACACGATCGTACCCAAATATGATGGGTTATTCACTAATCCTGAACATGAGAATAACCCATCTCATTTGGGTACAATCGTGTTGGCCGACTGAAAACATCAAACTTTTGTTTACAAAGACAACACTGAAAAAGGCTTCAAACACCGTAACATTTAGTACATTGTTTGTAACTAATAATTAGAAGTTGTCGTTTTCTTCTTCCTTTTCATCTTTCAACGTCTTTTATTTTCCTCTACTGCTTCAACTGAATCATCATCATCATCATCATCATCATCTTCAAAGACTGTCTCCTCATCATCTGCATCGGAATCTTCATAATCTTCCACTACAGGAACTAAGAGGGCAACGGCTTCTGGCGACAAACTCTTCAGTTTCTTTGGTGATGATTTGCTTGGAGAAGAAATATAGGGGTCTGTGGTTGCCAACAATCTCCTGAACACGTGTCTTACCTCTGGAAAACTTTCGAGAAAACCTCAGGCGATATTGCTTTATCAACTTATTGGTTGATTCTTCAGCATCCTTCGATAGTTGACCGATGGGTAAAATGGCCGAAGAAATAATGGCTGGTCCGTGAATCAACTATCTATGGACTGCTATTGGCATGTTGTACCAGGGATATTCATTGATGTAGTGACTGGCAGTTGCTATGGCGTAAGCTCGAAACTTTTCAACGTCCGCTCGAAATCGTCTGCAAAATAATGTGAAAACAACATTTTGCAAAGTATCAATTAAAACGTGACTCAAAGCCGGAGTTGGTACTAGTAGTTGATTTTTAGGTTAATTCAAAAAGGTAATAATATATACTTGCGGACACAGTGCAAAAGAAAGCGGAATGTCGTGGAATTCGTAACTTATCTCTATGTTTTTAAACACATCCTGCAATTTTCTCATGATTTTCCTGGTATTAAGTCAATTAAAAAAAAAAATGTATAACTAATTATTCAATAACGATATAGGTGTGTTTTAATTAGTACATATCTACTGGAACACCTTCCGTATTGAAAATAGTCGCTTCAGTAACACAGAACACATCCTGGCCGGCTGTACGCACCGCTAAGAATGAACTGCCGCGATTGGCCTGAAATAACGCTCTTAGGTTTCAACGTTCGTCGCCAGGAGCCGACTGTGGTGGCGTCTAATAACCAAGTTCTGAACTAGTAGTCGTTGACGATGGTGTTTGGCGGCAAAAGTAGGAACTACTTGAAATTCAATGTCTGCAGTCCTTACTTGAATTTAAAACAGATAACACACACTAATACAGCCGTCATAATTAACACCGGTTATCATACAGATTCTACACACTCCCAAAGTACACGGGGCTACATGACCGCGTTGTCGCAGCCCCTAAACTGAGGAATCAATCAGAGTTAGAGGTTTGAACGAATGCGGTGATCACCGACAACATGCACTTCTAATCATCCGTATACGATACACTAACTGATTATTTGGTTAGTTTCCCCACTTGCAGCTGAGGGATACAGTTCAAGAGATATCTCCTGTGTGATTCCATCCAGAAAAGGCTCGGGAGCTATAGTAAATGACCCTTTTCCAATTGCTCTTGTTTGATCCGCGACTCGTTGCTCAGTGACATTAAACAGAGGGTGCTGCTGCTTGAAAGCCGTATGCAGTGATTGGCGGTTTGTCACACAGTATATGTTTCAAGACGAGTTATTGGATTTAATCGTGTCAGAAACATACATTATAACTTACAAGATATAACTTCAAACCTGGTACTATAAGCATTAATCATTTTTGATGGCAGGTAGCAATGCAATTAAGCTCTACACAAGTACAAATTTAATCAATTGTGGCTTGACCAATATGCAGCTAGTTCACATGCTTCTTTAGTAGCGTCAATCACGTTCTGGGGAGAGCATGTAGTTGGACACAAGTTGCATACAAGGAGATGGTTCATTGTCTGTTCTTCACCGCATTCGCATAGTGTAGATTCGCAGACAAATCCCCACTTTCTCATGTTGGTCTTCGTTCTTCCAACTCCTGAGCGCAACCTGTTGAGTGTCTTCCATGTTGACCAACTTTCCTCGTGGCCTGAAGGAAGGCTTTCGGAAGGCATCATCCATCCTGCAAGGTGGCTGGATCTTGAACGCCATGAATTCATTCTAAAGTTCGATGGTGGTTCAGTGAGGCTTTCTGTTGCATGAAGAAAGCTTCTTCTTGACTTTAGCCTTTGGGTTGCTGGGTGATACCCATATAAAGTATGGGTCCTCAGGTTCAGTGCTTTAGATTTCTCCAGTCTGGATGCACACTCACGGCGAATATCTGGGAGTGGGATACCTGCTAGACAATAAACTTTATCAAGTGGTGTAGATCTCAAACATCCTGTAATGAGTCTGCAGGTCTCATTTAAGGCAACATCCACTTGATTAGCATGACTAGATCTACACCAGACAGGGCAGGCGTATTCTGCAGCTGAATAACAAAGGGCAATTGCCGAAGTTCTCAAGAGGGAAGGATGCGTCCCCCAGGTTGAACCCGATAATTTCCGGAGAATATTGTTCCGTGCAGATACTTTTCTTTTGGTGTTCAGACAGTGTGTTCTATAGGTTAGTGATCGGTCAAGAGTTACTCCTAGATATTTGGGAGTGAAGCAGTGTTCTAATTGTTTACCTTCCCAAATAACTTGCAATTTTCTAGCTGCCTGTCGATTTTTGAGGTGGAAGGCACAGACTTGTGTTTTTGATGGATTTGGCTGTAGTTGGTTCTCTTGGTAATAACCACTTAGAATTTGTAAAGCATGGGAGAGCTTCTCTTCAGCAAGTTCAAACGTTTCCTCTTGAGCTGCTAGAGCGACATCATCTGCATAAATAAAGCTCTTTGTCCCTTGCTGGCGAGGCTGATCATTGGTGTAGATGTTGAAAAGTATAGGAGCTAGCACACTCCTTTGTGGAAGGCCGTTCTTCAAATTCCTCCATCTACTCCTCTGACCTTGGAATTCAACAAAAAAAACTTCTGTTCTGAAGAAAGCACTCAATCAATTGGGTGAGTTTATAGTCCTTAGTAATACTGTTCAATTTACGAAGCAGTATACGATGGTTAACTGTGTCGTAGGCTGATGTCAAGTCAACAAATACTACCCCAGTGACTTTGTTGTTTTCATAGCCGTCTTCTATATATTGTGTGAGGTGCAGTACTTGGGAAGTACAACTTCTCCCTGGTCGAAAGCCGGCTTGTTCTGGTATGAGTAATGGGTCTACCACGTCAGATAGTCTGTCCAAAATCATTCTTTCTAAGATTTTGTATAAATGACACAACAAAGAGATTGGTCGGTAGTTCTTCGGATCACTTGCGCTCTTTCCAGGTTTAAGTATTGCTATAACTCTTGCTTTTCTCCACAGTTTAGGAATTGTGCAGTAGTTGATGCAGTTGTTGAATAAGTCCAAGAGCCACTGCTTACTGACAGGACCAAATCTTTTCAGTTGCTCAACACAAATGTCATCAAGACCTGCCGCCTTACCATTTTTGCATTTATTCAGCGCTATATTTAGATCTTCTACAGCAAAGTGGTTAGAGAGAATGCTGTTCTCCTGATTAGTCGGCTTTTCTGCTTTTTGTTTGATCCTCTTCCAGCTTTATTTGGTTTGCCGCTCTCCACGAGCTGACTAGCTATTTGATTTGCAGAAACGTTGCTGTGTACTGAGGTCTTAGTTGTATCATTACTGAGGTGTCTAAGTAACCTCCACGCGTTGTAACTGTTTCTTCCCATATCCAGCTCTTCCATTAATTTAATCCACTAGTTACGTTTGGATTCTGAGATGGAGGAAATAACACGCTGCCCGCTGTGGATAGTTTCGTCACTGAAAGGATCTTTTTTGAATAGGTCTTGATATTCTTTCAACAGAGTGGATGTTTCAGAAGTAAGACCTTGAATGTAACTAGTCCTACATCCTCTAGGAATAGTTTTTCTGGAGCAATACTGAACGACTTCCAGGAACTCTTCATATGCCTCTGGGATGGGATCAATTGTTGTAATCCTCTCATCAAGCATTGTGGTGAATTTTTGCCAGTCTGCCTTCTTGAAATTGTACCTTCGCCTAAAGTGCGTGGTGCGTGGGCGGATTGCTGCTACCAGCTGACACATAATTGGGCGGTGTTGAGTGTGAGGAATTGGTGTACAAATTGATTTTATGCTTTTATTAGCTAATATCTCACTCACAAAAATAAGATCAGGATTGTATCCACGTTGCCATCTACCACTGTTAAAAGATAGAGGAAGTTTGTTATCGTGGATCAAGGATAGTCTATGCAGTTCTGCCCACTCTAATACGGCTTCTCCATTGGATAATATGCCCGCATGATAGATTCATTCATTTCATGCGCTTACCTGCGAGAGTGGTTGTATTCATTACAAAAGCTCTGCCGCCAGGTGCGGTGCGAAACTCTAGATTTTGAATACCGCCAGGAATATTAATGTCTTGAGCTGCTGGTCTGCTAATGGGAGGACAGCGACACTGCTACCTCTAGCGGTGGTTCTAGAGCAGTGGTTCTAGAGCAGTGGTTCTTAACCGGTGGTCCGCGGACCACATGTGGTCGCGAGTGCCTCGGGAGTGATCCGCGGGAGGAAAGGGTCCACCATCACGTATAAAAAAGTGGCCAATAAATGGGGATTTCGAAAACGATGTGCGTTGAACGAGAATCGTCCGAATGTATTCGCGGCGATGACTATCAGGTTTTGAATTGAAATATCTTTAAAATAAGTGTTATTGAGGAAGGCGGGGGGAGGGGTGGTCCGTACATGATTGCATTTCAGGCTGAGTGGTCCGCAGACTTCTACGGGTTCAGAACCACTGTTCTAGAGGTAACCTGCCGTATCACAGGCAGTGATATTTCTTTTGGCAAATTTCTAATTTTGCCTTTCCTATGTGCTTTATATACCTTCAGCCAGGTGTTATCATTATTATCTGTCAGTTAAGTACGATCCTTGTGTACGGGATACGTACTGTAAAGCATTATTATTATTATTGTTATTATTATTATTATTATGTATTGTTTGACATCATTATCACGGCAAATACCGGCTACATTTTATGTTACAGCCTGGTTCAGCCTTAGCAAGGAACCATCTGTACTGAGGTAATTTTGTAGATTGCACTGTTCAGAGACTTCCCATTACTGTACGTCCATGTCGTGCGCGCACTCTTCATGAGTCTCCTTCATTTATAGGATGAGCTAAATTTCCATCTGAATGATCGAACATTGCTGAGTGTTCGACCAGAGTATTTTCACCAAGGAACTTCCTAACAGTATGGCAGGTGTTTAACACAACTGCCTTCTGTAGTTGTTTTTTAGTTTTGGCAACGATGCTGCGGCTTTATGTTGCAACGGTGATGGACTCTTCCATTGTTACCAGAAGTTGCTAACCTGTATCCCCTCTCTTAGAGCACATGACCTCGTCCGTTTCCTCCCCCATTCATATGCAGTGGCGCCTGTTAGATGAGTAGTTGTGGGCAAGCGCTCGCGCAGGACGGTACCGTCATGACGCTTCTCGTACGCACTTGCAGCGTTATGAGTGCGAAGGAGGGGACTTCTTACGGCGTATCATAACCATTCACGAGACGTGGGACGAATCTTATGAGCCACAGCTGAAATGCCAATCGAATGAGTGGCGGCACCACGGATCATCACGAAAACAAACAGTTCGATAAAGCCCCGCCAATGTGAAGGTAATGTTGATTCTTGCCTATGATTGGGATGGTGTGATCATAAAACATAGCGTTCCCACAGGGCAAACCGTTAATGCGGCGTACTATTGTTCTGCAAGACCATCTCCTAGCAGCTCTGAGATGGAAACGGCGGCACCACATCGATATTCCACCCATCGTTCTGCGTGACAATGCTAGGGCACACACAGCAGGAGCTGTGTCTGCATTGTTGAACTGGGAGGTGCTCTATCATCCCTCCTACTCTCCCGACTAAAGTCCCTGCGACTTTGATCTCATCCCGAAGATGAAGGAGCCACTGCGCAGGAACCGCTACCCTACAATTAGAGATATTTTACAGGCTGCCGAGCGCTCTCTTCGCACCATCGATAGATTGGGCAGTGCCAACGGAATCCAACGGATTGCGCGTCGCTGGGAACACGTTGTACGCAGTGATGGAGACTACATCGAGGGCCTATGAAACTTGGAACCATGTAGATGTGTTATTTATCAATTTATATCATAGTTGCCAAAACTAAAAAAAGCAACCAATGTAAATCTGCGCATGCAGATTCAATACTGATAGACTACTGTGGAGAGTTTTGGGAATACCACCAGTACACGATACAATTATTGGGATTGTAGTCACCGACTCAAGTTTCCACATCTGCTTTATCTCAATTGCCAGCTTTGTGTACTTAGATATTTTAGAAGCAGCTGTGGTTTGGATGTTTTGAGTGTTGGGACATGCGATATATGTCAGTTATGCCTTTCGGTGTTCTTCATTGTTGACAATGATATCTGGCCGGTTGTTACTGACTGCAACATCTGTCACAACTCCTCTGCCCCAATAGAGCTTGTGTGTGGCATTTTCGAGTACTGACCCGCGTTTTTCCAATAGGGGACGGAGCTTTGAAGAAGTTTGTACTTCAAGGCTAGTTTCTGGTGGATAATGTTCGCAACTTGATCGTGCGATGTTTGTAGTCAGTGTTGCCAAATTAGATATAAAAAGGGGACTGACCTTGCAAAAGGTCATGAAGTTCTAATTTTTTTATATGTTGTTTGGACCTCTGCCAATAGCTGTGTGATAGCCAAAAAACAGACAGATATTTGCACTTTTTTTCAGGTTTTGCTCAATATCATCTAAACTAAGCATCTGACAGAAAACATTGTGAATACCTGTTTACAATTATATTAAATTGTTTACAAGTTGAGTCATATGCAAGCTCTGTACGTTTAGTAGTTCCCGAGATACAGTTATTCAAAGATTGGAAGTTTTTTTTTTCTTTCAAAAAAGCAAAAATTGTTGGATTTGGTCTCCTAATTGGACAAATATTGTCAAATATTCTCACCCTGTGATAAATTTCATTGATAATGAACTTGAATTTTATTTGTTTACAATTAATTTAAGCTTTGACGGGTACCTGTAGGCCTTGTGATTCTCCCAAAAGTGGCATGTAACTTTTTTTTTTTAGCGTATGGCTTTTAGTGCCGGGAGTGTCCGAGGACATGTTCGGCTCGCCAGTTTTTTTGTAGCTACTTCGAGACGGACACCCAATGGGTGAGCTACAAGTACCGTTGGGGAGGAAAGTTGGAATGGAAGGGTAAGGAGTTGGAAGGTAGCGGCTGTGGCCTATAGTTAGGGACCAACCCCGGCATTTGCCTGGAAGGAAGATGGGAAACCACAGAAGACCATCTTCAAGGT
Organism: Meconema thalassinum; assembly: GCA_946902985.2. Taxonomy (NCBI): domain Eukaryota; kingdom Metazoa; phylum Arthropoda; class Insecta; order Orthoptera; family Tettigoniidae; genus Meconema; species Meconema thalassinum. The sequence goes on along the minus strand of OX336394.1, from coordinate 10,864,659 downwards.
TGCCGGCGGGGGGATTCGAACCTCCTCGCCTCCCGGATGTGAGCGACTGCCAGCAGTCATGCCGTAACGACCTCGGCTAACTCACCCGGTGGCATGTAACTAAAAACCTTGAAAAAATGAATGGTCTCACTACATTTAGCACAGCGGCGACACTTCTCAGTCTGTGTTGCTGGATTATTGTTATTATTGGTGAAAGTGGGTTCACCAGATTGTAACTACTATGTTAATGAGCTGGATAATGCTAATCACACCTTCTTCTCTTGTGGACGGTCGGTCCAAAATAGGCAGTCTCCTCAAGATCACATTGATGTAGAGATATCTGCGGACAATATTGTCGCGGTAATGCTACAAAATGAAGAACGTTTGAAACTTGTAGCAAGGTTTGTGGAAGATATCCTCCGAACAAAGAAGACGGATCTGGATCGCCACTGAAGATAATTAACTAAGGAGCCCTAGGGGCAAATATAAACTACCTCTAGCCTGAAGTAATGTGATAAACTGTTCAGCAGTAACGGGGGAGTTTTAATCGGTAGTCTGCTACTCAAGAGCCCGACACTATGTGCGTAAATGCATTTCTTCCCCTAAAAATAAAAATAGAAAATAAAAAATTGTCATTATTATTATTATTATTATTGTCGTTATTATTATCATTGCGGAGATCTGTACTCGAACAAAAATGGATTCAGATTGTAGAGTTGTGGGGTAGCCTGCTCAGAGAGAAAGGTTCCCCTTTGCTTATATGAAGGAACGCGGCAAGGAACCAAAGTGGTTACGAGTTGCGACACAGAAATTTTATCTCATCGTCTGTATAAGACAGCGTGACACTTTTACTCGCTAAGTCTGAAGTTGGTCCTTCGTCTGTCTCCCCTTTAACAGCCCCCAGGAGAGCTGTATCCCTCACCATTGCTATAGGACCACAACTTACTCAAGTCTTCCATAGAAAGGGGCAAAATGCTAATCACGACCAGATCAAATCATAGGCTGTTATTTATTTATTTATTTCCTAGCTATACCCAGCATGCATTGCAATGCCAATAAAAGACAGACAGAAAGGAAGAGAATTATAATGTTATCGGTTTTACGTCCCTTCTCCAACTGCGGCTTTTAGAGACGCCGGGGTGCCGGAATTTTGGCCCGAAGGGGTTCTTTAACGTGCCAGTAAATCGACTGACACGGCCCCATCGCATTTGCGCACCCTCAAATGTTGATTGGCTGCGCCAGGATTCGATCCTGCATTCTTGGCCACAGCAGGCGAGAACGTTACCGCTGAGCCACGCAGTCAGTCCAAGAAAAATAGAAACTGAAGTGCCTTTGGATAAACAACATTCTTTGTGTTTTCTATCTGGTGCCCCGGTCCTTATGCATTAGGCTGTGCCGAGACATCCATGTCACCTCGCGATGAATCAGCAAGTTATTCTCACACCTTGCATTTCCGTGTGATAAGTATACAGATTGTGCAATTTGGCTACTGTGGGATTTAAGGGTTGCTGTTTAGATCCTCACCCTATTGTGTTACATAAATAATTTGTAGCCAGAAACCATCCCTGGAGTGCACACAACAAGTAAACCAAATTTCATCGCAATCGGTTGAATGTTATATGATCGTCTAGGGGACATACGGATAGACAGACAGACAAACTATCACGTAGTTCTAACATTGATTTTTATAGGCCTACTAGCTGTACCCGGCATGCGTTGCAACGCCAATCAAAGAAAGTATTGGTGTTGTGATTTTGTTTCTTGAAGTGCTTTTGGATACACAATTCTTTTTTTCAATTTCCACTAACTGCCTCCAAACTATCGTAAAATGGATTAACTAATTTAGAAACATTCGTGGGAACGCCCACAACAACTCACCAAAGTTTCATCGCAATCGATGAATAGTATATGAACGCATATTGGATTTTTTTGAAACGCTTCAAACGTGGTCATTCATTTGTTGTATCTACTCGTGCGCTAAATATTGTAAAATGGATTTACTAAGTCGAAACCCTTCCCTAGCGTGTAGACAATAACTCATCAAAGTTCCATCGCAATCGAATGAATGGTATATGAACGCATAGGAGACATACCCACAGACACACAGACAAACTATCACGTAATATTGATTTTTAGCCTACTTTTCACATTTTGCAAAAATGAGGAAAAAGTAGACTTATCAGATCGATCCGAGCAAATGTCTGTCTGTCTGTCTGTATACATGTCTGTCTGTCTGTCTGCCTGTCTATGTACCCCCTATTAACTCCAAACGGCTGCAGCAATCGAAAACAAATTTGGTTTCAACCCGAAATTTCAACTCGACGTTGCTTGGATTAGAGGAACCGTATCACACAATTGAGCAATGTCGATATCTCCACAACATAATCTAAAGTCTCTGTACATACCAATCATTCAAATATTTACGACGAAATCGTTCTATTTTCACGATTGCTCCCACACTCGGAATATGGGCTACTGTGGTCAGTGATATTCCAAGTGTTATCCAATTAGTTGGGATCGCCCGAAGCCCTCTATTCAACTTCCGGGCATCATATTTCGTCCGGATACTAGACTGCATTGAGTAGAAACCAGGGCTCACGATCAGAAACATTTTAGTGTTGTGCCGATTAAAGCTGTCTTATAGAAGATGGTATATTGGTTTTCACGACCAGTGAATTAAAACCCAGCAAATGTTCTAGGTTTGTATCTACTGGTTGAGGGTAAAACATTAAACCGACGATCAATGATAAGGGCACACTTATGCGTCACTGAAGAAAGTAAATGAATTTTCTGAGGTAATTCAGGCGTCAGTTGCAGCTGTGCAGCTAACCTGTACGCTGAACTGTGCATCTTTACAATGTTCAAGATAATAGATTCGCCCGCCGCGTGTGAGGTACGATCTGTGAAATGTTTTTTAGAGTGCAAGAAACATGTTGGCTGCAGACATTCATCGTCATCTTTGTGAGGTGTATGGTGATAATGCAATGACGGAAGGTAAAGTGCGAAAATGGGTACGCGAGTTCAAAAGTGTCCGTGAAAAATGTTCATGACGATGAACGCTCAGGTCTGTGATCACAGATGACTTGGTGACAGCAATCGACACGGAAATTCACGAGGACCGAAGATTCATGATAACCACTCTATCAATGGATTTTCCACAAGTGTGAATTCTTGGTTGGCAGAGCAGGCGGCAAACTTTTATGCAGAGGGATTTCAGAACTTAGATTTAAGGTATGAAAAGTACCTAAATAAACAAGGCAACTATGTAGAAAAATAGAGGATTGTATGTAAAACCTAAAAATAAATGTGGTTTCAAAATAAAATGTTCGTTTAATTTAAAAAAACGGCCCTTACTTAAAAAAAAGAGTGACAGTCAGTCTGAAAGATTAGACTTTATATCATTTTAAAGGCTTCAAATGCTACAAATGCTGAAAAATGTTGGGTGAAAGCCTCATGCGTGCAAACCAAGATCAAAGGAGGTAGCTGGCTGGATGACGTAACGCTCACCGGAGCGCGCAGGGAAAGGAGGAAGCTCAAGCGGTACTATGACGTCACACACCTCAGTGCATTCTCGGTCCATTTCGTCCCGTCGCCGTAACGTAACGCCAGACCTCAGCGTAACGACGAAGTCGACAAGAACATTTAAAACAGCCCTCGTTTAAAGCGCGAGCGGGGACACCTAGAGCCCGCTGATGAGCCAGTTTGGTGTCCTAGACGAAACTCCACACAAAACACGTCACAAACCTAGAAAAATTGCTGTATCTTATAGAACTTCCTCGGCCATCCCGGAAGTGGTTTCTCGTGGTTTTTCCTCGTTTACTGCAGGCGAATGCCGGGTTGGTTACAAATTTAAGTCAACGGTCTCTTCTTCCCCAGTTCTCGCTTCTCAGTTGCAGACACCACAATTACACAGAGGTTATCAGATCAAGTGGCCTCAGCGCTAAGAACAGGTCACATAGCTCGCAGCTATTCGCTCAGTTGAAATTATATTTGACGCTACCTTTCACGGTAAATGTAATAGAATAATGGAGCACTCCAAGAAGAGTCTTTGAAGGCGATTGCTTCCCTCAGGGGCAATGGTCCCGTCCCTTTGACCGAGAGGTCTTCAATTCTTATTAGTAAATGGCTATTGAAACCATTCCAAGCCCATCTCTTTTTGTCGACTCTCTCCTGTCATCCATTTTCCGTCCTTTGCACTTCTCTCATTCTGTCATCTGGGGTCTTTGTTGAGTGCAGAGGCAAGACAATTTTACGGTAGTAAATGCAATTACGGGGGAAATGGAGTGGGGGAAGCCCTTCTCGCCTCGTCTCAAGTCTGGCGTCAGCGCCAAAGATGGAGCCTTCTTACACTCAGGGATGCCCAATACAGTCTGGCGTCAGCGCCAAAGATGGAGCCTTCTCACACTCAGGGGTGCCCAATACAGTCTGGCGTCAGTGACAAAGCTGGAGCCTTCCTACAGTCAGGGGTGCCCAACACAGTCTGGCGTCAGCGTCCAAGATGGATCCTTCCTACGTTCAGGGATGAACAACATCGTCTGGCGTCAGCGCCATTGAAGGAGCCTTCCTACATTCAGGGTACGGAGAAGAGGTACATCAATGATTGGTGATGGATATCTGCACCATTTTTTACGTTGATCCACTCAGCCGTTCGCCCGTTCTCGAGTTATAAGTGAACAATGTTATCCACGGACAGACAAACAGACAGACAAAACATGTATTTTCGCACGCATCAGTCATAAAACAGCCCGAAACGCGTTAATAATGCAAAATGTCGTAGAAATTCAGAAAAAAAACGACAAACTTTCATTTTTATATATAAATAATAAATTTATATATATATATATGGATATAACCTTTTAAAATACCGGTCGAGCAATAATATTGTTGCTTGTGTTCCTGGCGCATTTTCTGTACATGTTTACATCGGAATGTTTGTTTTTGTGTCATCATGCCTCGAATTGGAAAAGTATTCAAGAAATGCAAAGGAGGGCCTCTAAGAAAACCAAAAGCAAATGTACTTAGTGATGATAATGCTGGAAATAATACGAATTTGGTTAGTGAAAGTGCTTCAGGCTCTTTGAGATTAGGTTCAACATGTACTTCAACTTCCTCACTGAGTGATATTTCTATCAGTGAAAATATTATTACCAGTGCTCCCAGAAGGAAGTTGAACACTGATTCAAGTGTAGGATCTTTTGTAAGTAATAATGCTAACATCGGAGAATAGACAAGTGACAATGTTGTCATGGATACTGAATTGTTGTCATCTGCCATATCTTCATCTGTAGTTTGTAAACAATGCCATGTTAGTGACAGTTTATTTTGTTATGAATGTACCACTGCTATAATATGGACTTGCTTGTAAACTACTTCCAAAATGCAGTAACTAAACCTCAGCATCCATTTTGCACCAGTAAGAGGGTTGACAATGGGTATGAAAGTAATATTAGGTTTGTGTATGGATTGCGTCGTATAGGTAAAAGTGAATTGGCAGTTGGATAAGCATAATCAGAATTGGATGCTATCAGTGTGATAAAAGCAGATTATAAAATGACTCTGATGGCTAGAAAGGCAAGAATGCACTCAAGGAAGGCTAAGAAGCCTAGGGAGGATCTACCTGGTAGAAAATGAAAATGACCCTAGAAATGTATCAGGGATGCTCTAAGGTGAGCACTACGTTATGTTAAACTTTCAAACCCGTTTCCTAAGATTTTTCATTTTTTTTATGTTTAGGTACATTTTTCTCAAGAACTAACCATCATAGAACAGTAAAACTTGAACATATTACAGAGACTGGGATGAACATCATATATGCATTTTTTTTAAGATGTTGAGTTTAATATTTTAAAAATTAAAAATTTATAAAGTCGCCTCCATAGCGTAGCGGTCAGCATGGTTAGCTGCCGCCCCGGAGGTCCTGGGTTAGATTCCCAGCTCTGCCACGAAATTTGAAAAGTGGTACGAGGACTGGAACGGGGTCTACTCAGCCTCGGGTGGCCCAAATGAGTAGAGGAGGTTCGATTCCCCCTCAGCCATCCTCGAAGTGGTTTTCCGTGGTTTCCCACTTCGTCTTCGGGCACATGCCGGGATGGTACATTCTTCAAGGCCACGGCCGCCTCCTTCCCTCTTCCTTGCCTATCCATTCTACCCATCCCTTACCTTCCTTCATGAGGCCCCTGTTCGCTTTGCAGGTGAGGCCGCCTGGGCGAGGTGCCAATCCCACCTCACCAGTTGTATCCCTTCCGATTCGATGTTCCCAGCTCTAGGACACTGCCTGTAGAGGCAGTTGTGGTGAGTTCCCTCGCTGAGTCTGTGGGTTCCACCAACCTGGAGGGTAAATGACTAAATATATAAATCTGAAATATATTGCATTTCTTTACAACTTGCAAAAAATTCTCTAAAAAATACATTATACAAGCTTTTCACCCAATAAAATAGGTATAGGAATAGAAAGCCCTCTTCTATCAGCCATTCAAATTTTATAATATTATCTTGGGCGGTTCACGAGAAAAATGTACCTACATTCGCCATTTTTAACATGGTTAGTGTACAAGGTACAATCTCCCCTTAACGGATAAAATCGGACCAAGGGGGTAGAAAAGGGGGCCTTTTTCGACAAAGTGAAAAATTGCTTTCTTAATATGTGAAAAATCGAATCAATTCAAAGTTCATACCATTCTTTGAATAAGGACTGAAAACTTATCTCCGTAACGTTTTCTGATAGCACCAACCATTGACCAATGGGGTGGAGATAATGTAGTTTTGAGGGTAAAAAGATCATACCTCCCTTAATAGGCACAATATAAAACTGTTTAAAATGATCAATAGGGCTCTAAATGTTACCTAAAACCTTTGTCTAATTTTTTATACGACCCGCCAAGGGATGAGCAAAATGTTTTCGGAATTATAATAATAAATTTATTAGAGCACAAAATATGCAATTGAATTAAGCATTACATCATAGAAATAAAACAGAAAATTGGCTGGACTTTTACAGCACAGACACAACGACCACCGACAAGTGAAAAGAAGCCAACTACGAATTAAGACACATAAGACCCAGACTAGCTGTGCTATGCTCCACGAAGACGCACCACTCGCACATGCGTGTTCGCCCTATGCGGGATCACGCACTGAGTTGTGCAGGAAGGACAATTCCTTTAACTAGGTTCTGCACAGAATGACTGTGAAATAATCTTCTACATTGTGCGATTTAATTACTAATCACTAGTACAAAACTGTGGCAGAGATGATCACACCGCATTACATGATATCTGTCACACGCACCTGCAATCCGGCTGATGGTACATTTTGTTTGCACACAACCTGAAGTGGAATCCATTCACCGAAAATCTGGTCAACAAGTGTCTCATCTCATAGAAACCCCTCGGAATGATAAGAGGATGGCGCTAAACGTGTACAACAGTTGGCAAATGTAGGGAATAACTATTGCTAGCATTACCCGTCGCGGCTTCGCCCGCGAATATTCTAGTTGTAAAGAATACACTTATCAAAATCTCAATCATGAATGCTATGACTGATTTATCCTTGGTATGAATAATCAGATTTAATCAATTCAGCTACTGGTGCAGTGGTTAGGGGTTTGTCAGTAGGGGGGTGATGACAGTTTAAACGCACAGCCTACTTTCCTGGGAACATTGCCGATATCTCTCGAACGCCTGGTGGGATTTTTTTAAATGAGATGTCGTTGGACTCGAGCTGACGGGGGCTTTGCTATGGACCACCCGTTATATTTTTGAAAAATGTTTAGAGAATTTTTGTTTTTGAAAATAAACGATAGTTTAAAAAAACATGATAGAACGTTGGGCAATAGCTTAAACGAGCTATCATTATGTCCTTTGTTTTATATAATAAAACGTTTTAATTTTTTATTTTTTTGAAAAAAGTTCAATTTTGATTTTTTTAATATTTTGGAAACTAAAGAGTTTACAAAACAATTTGTTGGACATATATGAATGGCCCTGATCCCCTCTACCTCCAAAATAAAGTTCAAGCCTCTAGGACTAAAACTGTGCAGGTACTAGTGGGGTACAGAGAGTTCTACTTCCCCCCCTACTTTCATAAATTCTTTGCCGATATCTCCCGAACGCGTGGTCGGATTTTAACGAACGAGGTATTGTTAGCGTTGGGATGACGTTGTCTTGGCTAAGCATGTGTGATGGTATTTTTTTTTAATTGAAAATTTTTGTTTTTTGGATTGGCGCTATTTAGGAAACGGTGAATTTTGGGAAAAGTTTGTTTGACGTTAATGAAAGGTGGGTACGCCCTCTAGGTGGACAGCAAGTTTCAAGGGTGTAGGAGGGAAAAAATGATAGCCTACTTTCTCGCGAACATTGGTGATCATTGGCGAACGGATGGTCGGATTTTAATGAATGAGGTGTCGTTGGACTCGAGCTAACGTCCTCTTTCCTATAGACCACTCGTTATTTTTTTTTTGAAATTGAAAATTGTTGTTTTTAAAAGTAGGCGATAGTTTGAAAACCAAACATGATAGAACGTTGTTCAATAGTTCAAACCAATGGTCTCTATGACCTTTATTTTTTATTATAAAACTTTTTATAATTTGAGATTTTTTGAAAACCCTTAAATTTTGAATTTTTACTATTTTGGAAACTAACACGTTGACAAATAAGTTTGTTTGACATAAATGAAAGATCCCTACCCCCTCTACCATGAAAATAAATGTCAAGTCTCTAGGACAAAAAAATCTAGGCATTTTTAATTTATTTTTTTATAAAAGCGTGTTTGTAGACAGAGAGCCGGTAGCGCTTGACGTATGTTACAAGGAGGCTATGATTGGCCATGGTGGATACTGGAAATGGCTATTTCGACGGGGCGATGTATGGCAAAACGAGGGGTCGCTTTTCGATATTTTCCCATGCCAGATGAATGAAGGCGAATATTTTCGAAAAACCCTCATGACGATCTTTAAACATGTTGGTAAACACTGACCTGTAACCAGACAAAATTCATAATGCTATGAGACGAATAAAAAGCAAGGCTTTTTATAGTTGTTAACAACAGAACTTGCTTTGTATGTATGTATGTCTGACTGGCAGCCTGAACGAAAGAAAACAGAATATCTGTTCGAGAGACCCGCTTGGTGCCTGGCTAGTCAGCTAACAAAATGGAATGTCAGTCAAGCTGAAAACACCGCTGTCATATGATAGCAGTTGGAACTATGTGGCAACTCTGTAAAAAGTGATAACGGCTAGCCAGGCGAGCTGAGCAGTAGCAGCAGGCAGGGGCCTCGCAGTGAGGAAAGGGGGAGAGAGAGACGGGAAAGGGGGAACACAAAGAGAGAAAACAGGAAATCACGTGACCCACTGCAGAGTGGTGAGGGGGCGGGGCCAGAGAGCCGGAGAAGAGGTGAAGGGAGGAGTGGGGGAACCCATGACAGCCAATAGCTGAACGAGTTGTATGTCATTATGGAGTGAAGGAGTGAGAAGCGGGTGTGGAGAGAGAGAAAGAGAAACATGTATGGACATGCATGAAGCGTGGAGCACCGTACACAGAGCTTTCGTACATCATGATTCAATCATACTAATATATAAAAATGAGATGGTGTGTGTCTGTCTGTCTGTCTGTTACTCAATAACTCAAGAACCACTGGTCCGATTTAAATGAAATTTTGCATGGATGTAGCTGATTTACCAGGTTTACACATACGATACTTTTGATTTCGAAATTTTGCACTATTAAAAATGGCGACCATTTTAGTGACGTTATTAGACCTTTTGGTTTCAAAATTTCATATTTCCATATCAAATAAAAAGAGAACGGTAGGAAATAGCAAACTTTTGATGGCACATAAGAGCTTTGAAATTTAATTTCCTATCCGAAAGGTCCTTATCACTTTTCGTGTATCTCCAACAGTTAGCGAGTAAACCGACATTTGTGACGTCACTACACCCTTTGGTTTCAAAATTTCATATTTCCTTTTCAAATAAAAAGAGAACGCTAAGAAATAGCAAACTTTTGATGGTATACATGAGCTTTAACATTTAATTTTCGATCCGAAAGGTCCTTATCACTTTTCGTATATCTCCAACGGTTAGCGAGTAAAACCAAAATCTGTGAAATAAAACACGGTCAACACCGAGCGGTGCAGTATATCTCTCTATATACTGTATAAAAATGAAAGTTGGTATGTTTTTCTCTGAATTTCTACGGAAATTTGAGTTGTTTACGCGTTTCAGACTGTTTTATGATGGATGCGCGCGAAAAAAAAATCTGTCTGTCTGTTTGTTTGTTTGTTTGTTTGTTTGTTTGTCTGTGGACAACCTTGTTCCCTTATAAATCGAGAACGGCAGGGTGTATCAACGTAAAATTTGGTACAGATATCCATCAGAGGCACGACACTAATCATTGATGTAACTCTTCTCCGTACCTCTCATAAAAGGGGGCCTACCCCCTTAAAATACATGCTGAAATAGGCGTAGAAGGACGAGACAAAACTCATTTTCAGCCCCTATATGTGAGAGACAAAACTCGGGTCCCCGAAAACCACATTTCAGAACCGAAGACCAACCGTTTTTGAGATATTCCCAGAAAACTAATTTAATTTAATAAACTAATGATCGAATGCAAGCCAGTAACCATGCCAACGGATTCTCAGAGGTCCATCTATTGCTGTAAGACGCAATGCAATTCCGTTAATTACATTAGTGTGAAAGTTTGCAAACGGCTAGAAGGTTATCACGGAACCAAATTAAGCCGTAAAATTCATCAATACGTATAATGCGCTTAAGGGGATCAAGGGGTACTCTAGAATTTTTTCACGCGATTTACACCTGCGGGTGTGGTACGGCAGGTCTATTATATTCCTATCACCATATTATTCATTCATTCATTCATTTCGTATAGGCCATCTATGGACCGCGTCATTCCAACCGTCTCCTACTGGCTTTGATGTTTGCCCTGTACACCCGAATTCGTTCTTGGTGGACTTCCTTCCGTTCCTGGGTCCAAATCTTTCCCGTTTTCAGCTTCGGTTTTTTCTTGGAAACCTTTACAAGCTTGAAGTTTCCCTTTGAGTGGGACGCACTCCTGAATGTCTGTTGGTGTAATCCCCACTTCTTTCAGATCCTTATCCAGTTCAATGAACCAGGCCCATTTTGTTTTCCTCTCCTGAAAGTAAGTTATGTTGCGGTTGGTCAGTCTCGCTGGGCTCATTCGTTTCACATGCCCAACAAATGGTAACCTTCTCTTCCGGATGACGTTGCTTATCTTCTCCACATGAGTATATAGGTCATGGTTATGCCGTCTTCTGTATTCCCCATTGTCTTTGATGGAACCCAATATCTTTCTCAAAATTTTTCTTTCTTTGGCCTCCAGTTTCTCGACCAAGCCTTTTTTTGTTCATCGTGAGGCATTCAGAAGCATGCAAGACCTCCGGACGGATGACACTGCAGTAATGTTTTAGTTTTGCGTTGAAGGATATTGACCTTTTCTTATAGATGTCCTTAGTTAAATGGTAGGCCATTTCCATTTTGCTCAAGCGCGATGTGAATGCTTCTTTCTCTGATAATATCCCTTCCCTGACCCGTCCTGAAAAGAAAAGTACATGGCCATTGGCTGAATAAAAAATAAAAATAAAAATAGGTGTTATAATTTCTCCCTATATTATATTATTATTAGTATTATATTATGGCGTACAACGACGAGACAAAGCCCCTCGGTGCCAGCAACAAAACTCGGGGGCCCTAAAGGGTCCTCGAAAACTACATTATGAGGCTCTAAATCCAACAGTTTCTGAAATATTCCCAGAAAACTAATTTAATTTAATTTAACAAACTAATGAAGGAATGCAAATCGATAACCATGAGAACATTATCTCAAGGGGTGGCATACAACTTTCCATCTATTTCTGTAAGAAGCAATGACACTCCATTTATTACATTTCTGTGAAAGTTTGCAAATGGCTATAAGGTTATCACGGAACTAACGTAGACCGTATAATTCATCAATGCAATTAAGTGGGTGAAGGGGTAACCTAGAATTTTTTCATGCAATTTTCACGTTCGACATATAGTACAGAAGGTCTATTATATCTCCAAACAGCAACATTATTTTCAAAAATTCCTGAATTGAACTAGCATTTTTTGCGGCTTTTAGGAATTTGGGCAATTTGAGTCTAGAGAACCTGAATTTTTATGCACCACAAGCCCTTATAATTTATGAAAGGGGTCTTCCTGTGTATGGGCACCTAGCACAACGTAGAGGGTCAGTTTTTATGTGACGTGTATTGCGTTTCGTCTACAAGACTTTCAATTGTATTTCACGTCAGGAAGTACACGTTAGGTGAATTTAGTCTGAGAGCACATTTTAACTATTTTTTGTCGACATACGGGTTCATCGTAAGGATGATTTTATTTGATACTGTGTGGTAGATATACCCATATTTGGATATCTGGGTAATATGTTGTAGACAATAGAATTGTCTGTCTGTCTTTCTGTGTATCTTTATGTACTCCTATACCTCGTGTTCGGATGCTTGGTGCATCTTAAAATTAGGTATGGTAACCATGAGAGTCAAGACACCAATCATTTATAAAACTCTTCACCGTACTTTTCATACAGTAGAAGGGTGGATATAGAGAAAAACTTCTCAATATATGCTAAAATATGCGAAATATAAAAATTATCCTTCAAGGACGACCAAAGCATTTGTTGCGCTTCTCCATGTGAGACAGAAAATTCGGGAATCTATAAAGGGTCTCCGAAAACTACATTTTAAGGGCCTTAAATTAACAGTGTGTGTGATATTCCCAGTAAACTAACTTCGTTCTGATAAACTTGATGGAATGACAAACCGCTAACCATTGCAACAGTAGCTCAATTGATAATGTCTGGTGTTAACTACAGACACCGTTTTTTTGTTTCAACACTTTTTCCACAATATAATGCTTAGGAAATGCTGTTTTCTGAAGTTCATGAAGATAAAATCTATCTTTTATGTGTTGATGGTTGAGTTCTTGGAGTAAATAAGTGACTGGACTGTCCAAATTGACTTGACGAATTCGAAATAGTTCAGTCCCCCACTGAGGTGTGTAGCCCTTATTGAAGGCAGACTTAAATTTGCTCACACGAACAAAATCCCCAATTTTCAGTCTGTGACGTTTAGGATCGGCTGTTTTATGGGGTTAAACAGTTTATCCAGTCGCTGAATAATTTTGGTCACGAGACGTGGCTTGGTCCCAATCGTTCTATGTTTGCTGTCATTGTAACGTGACACTAGCTCAGGTAACATGTCCAACCAGCGATAACTGCCGTGAGCGGTAAACGCTTTCCTTATATGGGTTTTCAATGTTCGGTTAAAGCGCTCGACCACGCTGGCTTTGAGATTGCTGTACGTGGTGTAATGGTGAATATTCTTAGATTTGAGAAAACTGGAGAAATACTTGTTGAAAAATTATTTCCCCTGGTCGGTTTGTAACAACTGAGGTTGAGGTTTGGAGTGTTGAATAATATGTTGAAAGGCCTTGGTGACCAGTAGACCAGACTTGCGACGCACAGGTTCAACAAAGGACTTTTTGGAATAGACATCAATGACGGTCAACATATAGCGTACACCTTCGTTAACGCCAGCATAGGGTATCATTTCAACCAGGTCAGCCTGCCAATGTTCGTCCACACCTCGTAAAATCACCTTGAGTCGCGGATAGTGACGCCTAGCTGGGCGATGCAACTCGTGGGCAATACCCATTTTAATGGGTGAGGGCTTAAACAATAATTTTGGCATTTCGAAGTTCTTGTTCAATTTCTTGAATTTCCCAATTGTGACCGGTATGGCCAGCTTGACGTGAAGCATGCAACAACTGTAGCCGCTGGACGAGCTTATTGGGATTGTGCCAGTAGGTAACATCCACAAGGGGTTTTAATGGTTTAAATGTCACTCCCGCAGCGGATGCTTTACGACGACCACTTTGACTGGTGGGAAACATTTTTGCAATGATGGTTTAATATTTTTGAGATATATTGGCATTCACTTGTTGAGCTGGATCATACTATCTTTTGTGGGCGTGGGTGTCCAATAAAATGGATTTATATTTGCCAAGGTCCTCTGACGTATAATCATGGGAAGAGGGAGTCCGAGAGAAGAGCAGCTTTAACAGTCATGGCGTTAATTTATAGTTGATGTTTTTAATGACAGCTTTAGTACGAGCAAATTTAATGGATGAATCCCCGATTTTAAAAGTATCATCCTCATAGCGACCACCATACGTGGTATCTGTGTTTCCAATAAATAGATCGGTGAAATAGGGTTCCAGTGTTGATCCATAATATTTTATTAAAATGGTTTTCAGTTGAGCTTTATGTTGAAGGGTGGCCAAGAGATGTGAAAACGGAGACGATCAGGAAGGGAAAGGTGTTTCGACCATGACCAAGGATTTGTTTTTTCTCAAAAACTCTGCAAGGTGTGCGGCCTTTTTTTGAGGCGTAAACACATGTTCCTCCTCATCCTCAACACTAGTCAAATCTTCCTGTTCCTGTTCCTCTTCCTCAGGGTCCTCGAGCAGCGTCTGCGTGGCTTGTGAAACGGTGGGTAGCGTTTCAGATGGCTTGAAAGTGGGTTTCAACATGGCTTTTAGCGGAGGCGCTAAATGTTGTTGAATAAACAAAGCACGATTTGCACGTGATCGTTTCAATTGACGAAACTTTGGGCGAATAGTATTTTTTGCTGTAGTAATATGCTTTTCCAATCGACTCTCTGCTAACGCCATGGTGTCTTGACAAATGACTTGACAGGGAATGAGACAGGGCCTTAAATAGCAATAAAATGATCAAACCCTAAGCGATACCGTCCTTGGTTGAGTTCACTTTGTTTGTCAATCACTAAACAGGCATGACGTTGAGTGTTCCAGCACTTGCCACACAATTCTGTAAACATTTGAAAGGTCATATCCGGATTCACATGTTCATTATAAATGTGACGACTGTTCCTCTCGTCCTGGCGAAATAAAGCAAAGACAATGACGAATCAACTGTTTGGACATTTTAGAATACGTTTGTCCAAGATAGAAGCAATCAATATGTTTGTGTCGACCCATGCTGAAATAGATTTGAATAATGCATTGACGTTCAGTGGATACATCATCGAAAATCATGAGTGAATCGGGCTTTACCTCATCCGGTGAAATAACATTTTCTTGCATGGAAAATGTGAAATAACCCATATTCTCTTTTTGTAATCCAGACATGACTTGATCCAGAAACACGTAGAGGGGTTGGTAGAGAGATTTTGCAAAAAATATAAATATTTTGAAAACGCAGACCATTGGGCGCTGTAATGAGAGTTAGCAAAAGATTAGTCTTTCCACAGCCGGAAGGCCCCACAATGATGCAGAGAATGGAAAATGGAAACAGTGGACCATGGCGTTGTTCACGTGATGTGGGACAGAGGTGGGAAACCATGTCCCCCATGGGGAATGACTCTTGCTACTTAATAATCTTCATATCAACTAAGGCTTAGAGAGGCTAGCAGGCTGTCTATATACAGGACACCGAGCCTTGTCATAGAAACAGTAGACTCATACTACAGGTTGGCGATGGATGTCTTTGGACGTGCGTTGATGGCCAAAGCTAGGTCTGTCCCCATACATGATCCTAAACAAGAAACAGATCCTGCTAATAAACACTACGTGGATAGGTCAGAAGTGCCACGCACTAAACAGGGAGATTATGACTTTAAGGGAAAGCGGTTAACCCATGTAAAACATCCTCAAGTGTCTCCAGACGTTACTAAAAAAAGGTATGTGGATAAAAAAAGTGTATGAGTTTTATGACAAAGTGCCTCAGCTTACGGTGAATGGCTATAGCTCTAATCACCATCGGATTATTCACGTGGAAGACCCGCAAGACGAAGACGATGTCTGTACCAAGCGTTACATCGCCTATGAAATAAAAAGGCTTTACAAATTTATCCCATCTGTATTTTTAGTGTATCTGACAAATGAAAAACCTGTGAATGACAGATACCATTTACCGCTAGTCCATGATCAGCACTTGACCTATGTGCTTGCTTCGGGTTTAAGCCACTATCTATTACACTATGATGGAACCATTCACATCAAATATGCCATATCTGATGGGAACCATTTACAAATAAAGATAAATGGTCATAGGATGTTGCTCCATAACCATGAAATGGTCAATGCAGATGACGAATTATCCTTTCATCTCATGTTGACATGGGATGAAAAGCAAGCGGGAAAAACCATAAACGATTTCCCACTTTATGTGGAATTGGAATATACAGCCATGAAATAACAATCTGACGTTAGTTGTGATTCAAAACTTTCTTGTGAAAGGTTGTTGGTCATTATCATCATGGTGAAACAAAGGTATGTCTTGAGAAGGACTAAAAAGACTAAAAATAAGACCCTGTCCTAGGCAAAGCCTGGGCATACGACATTCGTGGACAAGCCCACGCGAAAGAAAAAAAAGAAAAATAATGTGTTGACCATAAGGAAAGCCCTTTGAGCTGCACAGAGACATGCTATTCCAAATCGTCGGCGTTCAAAACAAGGGTGAGTGATTCCCGTCCCCAAACGAGCGGGATTTTTACCTGCTTTATTTGCCGGTCTGGCTGCTCTGGGTTCACTTTTGGGCGGTGCCAGTCCAGTGGCGAAAACCATTAAAGCCGCGCAGCAGGGCAAGCAACAACTCAAAGAAAGTCAGCGACACAATGAAACGATGGAAGCGATTGCTACGGGGGCTAGAAATGCCAATTTAAAGCCAGCCTTTTATCAACAAGGATTTGGGATTTCACCGTTTCGAAATATTTAAAAAAAATAACCTCAGCCATAGCAAGACATGCCCTGACGCATCAACAAGTGGAAAGCTATGCTAAACAACTAAAGCTTTCTCATTTTCGAGGTGTGTTTATGCGAAACCAATTACCCCCACGACCCTGGAAACAGGAATGTGCTGTTGTCAATTTGGATGATCACCGAGGACCAGGAACGCATTATGTAGCTTATGTCAAAGAGGGATCCATCGTATGGTACTTTGACAGTTTTGGGAATTTGCCTCCGCCCATGGAACTAGTGACCTATTTTGGAAACAGGATCAAGATATATTATAATGTGAAACGTGAGCAAACGTTTAACAGCCAACAGTGTGGACGTTTGTAAGCAAAAACGTCAACAGTATGTCGGCAGAAAGTAAAACGTTTACACTGCATGGACGTGGACCTGAAGTCAGCCTAGACTTTTACCCGCCTATCGAATTGAGTGAAAAACCCTATGGTTTGGGAATTGTTTCTCTTGAAACGTACAATCGAATATAGAACATACGTGAAAATGTGAACAACAAGTTTTACTATGATGATTCTGTGCTCACCCTGAACTCTGGTGGATACACGATCGATGACATTTATGAACACATTTATGTGGTGTTGATCAATGAATATGGTGTAAAGTCATTTCTCGATGGAACACGCAAGTTTGAACTTGTAGGAAATACCAACACTCATCGCTGCAGTATTTTCTCCTCATTCAAAATTGACTTAAAACACGCCCCGATTCCATTGGCCCATTACTGGGATTTAAATCACGCGTGTTGGAGCCCAACAAAAAACATGAATCAGACCATGAAGTGAAATCCATTGAGGACTATCATGTGTCGGTAACGTGTAATAATATTAGCCAAGTGTACACCAATCAAGAACCATCGCATTCGCTTTATGACCTTATAGTGACATCGCCCAGTGGGTATATTATTCGTGAAAACCCTCCAGTGGTGCTTCTTCATTCTGTGGCTGTCGATGGTATTAGTAATATAACATTAAGACTGATCAATAGAGAGCAACAACTCATTGATCTAGATGATGATAATAATGATAATTGTTGTTTTAAGGGGCCTAACATCTAGGTTATCGGCCCACATTGATCTAGATTCTACCACACCAGTGACTTACAAGTTGGTGCTAAAGCCACTATGAAGTTTGTGTATAAAGCAACAACACCGTCTAGGAATGGTGTTAGTTGCTTGCCACGTGAATACACGTTAACATCTAAGGACAAGCAGATTTTACAGCATTTGGGTTACCACGTCAACACTCATGATGAATTCTATCCTAGAGATAGCGAACCACATCGAGGAGCAACCAGGGGTGGTAAGAATTGATCTCCATTCCTATCAAGCTCAAACACCTGGACTCAATAACAATGATGAAATTCAATTTGTTATCAACAACCAAGATATTTACACCCTACCGCATGAAAGTGTCATTCAGATTGAAGGTCGGCTCACGAAAGCCGATGGCTCTACACCCACCACATCCAAGTTGGTCAACCATGGTTTGGCCTTTCTGTTTTCTGAAGAACGTTATGTCATTAACGATATCGTGGTGGATAGCACTCGAAATGTGGGCATTTCCAGTGTCATGAAACTATACCCCTATTATAGTGAGGAAGAAGGTAAAACACTTTGCATGGCAGGTTGGTGCCCTGACTCGACCAATGACTGGATGGTACACACCGATGGCACCTTTACTGGATATTTACCTCTTAGACTGATTTTAGGCTTTGCCGAAGATCACCAGCGCATTGTGGTCAACGCAAGGCAAGTGTTTTATCTGGTGAGAGACAGGAGTGATAATAATCGCTCAAGGGAGCTGTCAATGCCCCCATAGACCAAAAATTCAACTACAACGCTTGCTATGGAGAGTGCCCCATGTGACCCTTGTCGATAGCAAAAAACTGGACATACTCAAGATGGTAAAGAGAGATATGCCTCTACCCATGGAATTTAGAAGCTGGGCACTCCATGAGTACCCGCTATTGCCCACCACCAACACACACAGTTGGTCTGTAAAAACAGCTCGCTATACAGAGAGACCTCTCTACATTATCGTGGGTTTTAAAACGAATCGCAAGTATCAACAAACCAAAGATGCCACGCAATTTGATCACCTGCAATTGAGAAATGCACGTCTTTTCCTCAATGGAGCTGTGTTTCCCTATGAAGGACTGGATTTGGATTTTTCAAAAAATAAATTTGGCCCCCTGTACGACTTGTTTTCTAAATTTCTATGGTCGTATTATTAAAAAGAGAACGGCCCCATGCTGCTACTCCAAGCGTTTAAGGCAAGGGCTCCACTGATTGTCTTTGACTGTTCTTACCTTGAAGAGTCTGTCAAGCCATCCAATATTGACTTTTGACTAGATTTTGAAACGCATGACAATGTACCAGCCAATACGACGGCCTACTGTTTGATTATTCATCACAAACAAGTCAACTATTATCCACTATCCAACCAAGTGACGAGTGTATAAATAACAGGTCAACCCACGTCAAGCCGCTCAGCCATGTCTTGCTTTAAAGCATCAAGAGAAGTCACATCCATGAATTTAAACTCTGAGGAACAACGTTTCAAGACTTTTGCAACATGGCCAGTGCCTTTCATAAACCCTCAAGCCTTGGCGGCCGCTGGATTCTACTATTTAAAAACAAGAGATGAAGTGAAATGTGCCTTTTGTCCCATCATCATAGACCAATGGCAAGAGAGCGATGAACCCATGCAGGAACATCAGCGCTGGTCACCTGCCTGCCCCTACCCGTGCAAAATGGAGGTGGGAAATATACCCTGTCATTCAAGCCATCCCTCACTCGTGCCTCTGAGTAACGAAAAAGAAAGTTACGATACGTGTGGACTGTATGGTGTCAACGGTGCTTCGGCGAGCAGCTCACCGTCAAAAACGCCTAGTTTAGAAACATTGGGACATCATCGGTGTTATGGACGTTACAAACACAAGAGACTATATTGTTGTATCAGTTGGTATCGTCCTTATCCCAAAATTACAAAAGCCTGTAAGACGTGTTATGATAATAAAATGATGTAATTCTTAAATTCTTATTTTTTTTTCATGTCCTCCCTGTCCTGCCCTAACCTCATTTATTTTTTTCAAACTAGCATGGCAGGTAAGTCCATGTCATGACCACACCTTAGTCATTGATTGTCAGTGGCCAATGGTTAGTCAGTCGTCAGTTGAACTTGGTCCAGGCAAGCGGCAACATGTTGCGCACACTCATTGTGGATTGCCAAGGGTTTAAATTTGGTGACAACAAATTTATATTTAAACAAGTGGCCATTATCGATTGTACCACGTCTTGGATATCGCAAACTACGCATTTGCTATTTAAACCGCCCCATACTTTTGATTTGTTGTGTGAAAAAGATCGTAAACAAACCCAGTGGATTGAAAATCATAAGCAACTAGACTGGATTCAAGGAACCATTTCCTATAAATATTTGGACGTGGTCATGAAAACACACTTTTCCTCGGCCAATGTGGTATTTGTGAAAGGTATTGAAAAACGTGAATGGTTGCAACCATTTTTGGCGTCTTACTGTCAATGTATCGACCTCATGGACCTGGGCTGCCCCTCCCTGCAAACGCTGATGGATACTTGTTCCTGTGGCAACATTATCCATACAGCCCTAGCGCATGCGTGGCATCTCTTTCATTGGTTAACTACCCATGCCTGCTGGGAGTTGTTGAACAAAATTATAATTCAAGACTTACCTGTGAATGACGCCAGTGAGATTTCTACAAGCGACGTGTAAACATCTACAACACGTGATACCATGGAGAAAGGCAATGCTACAGACAAAGCCACCGGGAAGTTCTTTGTGTGCAAAAAGAAACTAGACAGTTTTACCAAAGAGGAACTCTTACGTTGCCCAAGTCGTTCATATATTATGTGGCCGCCAACGCGGTGAAAGAAATCTGGCAACAGGTACCAAAATCATGGACTCAAGACCCTGTGTTGAGTGAATTGCAACCCTGTACGGATTACGATCACCATAAGCAAGTGGCCATGGCAAAAATACCCTCTATGCGTAAGTGCGCCACTTGTCAGCTAGTGAAACTGTATCACGGTCATAAAAGTCCATGTAAAGACTTTATTGAATCATTCCACGGGTGTCATGGCAAGAAAAAGCAACAACAACAAACACAAACATCGTCCACAGAGGAGGAGGAAGACCAAACCTTTTCACCATCGATGGAAAAGGATATGCCAGACCTGTACTGGCAGTGGCGTCATTGACAAAGTGATTCAATACTTACCTGTCGAAATCCATCTTCCAGGTTATCGTTTTTTGTGGCCCTGGAACTCATCTTGAAAAACGTTTGCAGCGTGGTAATGTACCCATTAATCTTTTGGATCAAGCATGCAAAGAACATGACCTATCTTATCACCATAGTCATCCTGGTTTAAGACATGTGGCAGATAAATTGTTATTGAAAAAAGCTAAACAACGTTTCACATCCTGTGATGCCTCAGTGGGTGAAAGGATGGCAGCCCTGATTGTGATGAGTGCTATGAAAGGAATTGAGGATTGAGGAATTGCGATGTGTTTGTATTCTATTTTCTTTTGTCAATTCCGTATGGTTATGAAATAAAAAAACTAAGGTTTACCAGAACACAATGTTTTATTTTAATTTAAAATAAATCATGATGTTGATGGGCTGATTTTTTCATTTTCACATTTTCACACATTGTCATTTGCCAATTTGCAATATACAGTTTTTAAAAATGTCTGTTTCAAGTTTTGCGTTTTTGATGATATGGATTTTCCATTTTGTTGATGACACTTTTTAAAAATGTCCGTTTTATGTTTTTGAATTTTTATATATCACACATGGCCATTTCCAGATTTTAAAATGACTGTTTTCCATTATTTTATTTTTTTTGAATTTTGTGTTATCAAAACATGGATTTTCCATTTTGCTGTTTTCACATTTTTCCATTTGGTGTATATCGAAAGTTGAGATTTGTCAATGATGGTGATCCGAGTGCTTGACCATGATGATGCTGCAATGTGTTTATGTGTGTTTTGAGAAACATCGAGGTCTACGACTACTGCAGGTAAGACTGTTTTTACATAAATAATGCCTATTCACCACTGCATTTCAAAGAAAAAACTATCGACAAAACAAAATGAGTATATAAGTGAAAATTTCCCCCTCCCCACCCACCCTACCTCACCGTGTTTGCTCTGGTCATACATACACACCAGCTTTCTCTCTACTCATTCATTCACACCTGTCTTTTTGGGAATAAACACATCCACTTTATTTATTCCCAAAAGCACATTCTCGACATGCACACTCATCCCAAAAGAACTTTCTTTTTAGTAAAAATTTTACCATTACAAAAAATATATAAATACTAGTTATTAAAGTTACTAAAAATACTATTACTTATTTCATATTTACAAAGAAAACACAACTTTGTACAGTTTCAAAAGAATCAAACTATATACCATTTTCCAATTCCCAACTCTGTAACATTTAAAATTAAAATAAAAATAAGGTTGCATAGAACTTTTAAAACAGCAAAACGTCCAAGTGGGTTGCCACTATTTACAAAATCTACTATTTACAATGACAAAAACCACTATTTACAAAATACAAAATACTAAATCAACGAGTTACAAAAAGCCATGTCCCTAAACGAACAAACAGAAAAATCACACATCCTCCTCCTTGCGGTCATAACCCCAGGGCAGGCTGGTGAGCAGGTCATCAGCCCACACACGTTTGTTATCCATGGAGGCGAGGGTACGTTTTCTCTGTTCCACAAGATACAAATGATGGTTGTTGGATTGTATCCTGCACTGTGTATGGGACAAAGCTTTGCCAGTGCGTCAAACCGCTAAGTAATCGTCTACACGTAGCGATTTTACCACTGCCCTACCTACACCTTTTGCTCTTTTGGCTTCCTTACAGTCTAGTGTGCGATAAGCATACATTTTCGAGGCCAAACCTACGAATTCCGTCATAAGGGAATCACCGCATTCATCTTTTAAAACGCCCATTTCCTTCTTGTTTTTATGGGCAGCTGAAACATGTTGTCAGCACTATACGAAGAGGTGTCGAACCAGTCACTATGCTGCCTCATGACGTCATAGGGGTTGCAGTGGTGAATGTGGTAAATGAATGAGTCCGTATCCATATACAAAAGAGATACGTCCTCAAAATGGCGTTTGGCAAAATCATAGTGGAATCGATACATGACTGATTTAGAAAAGTCTAAAATGACTTGGCCCAAGTAAATGGGCTTATCCATGGTCACGCTGGCCCTACTCATTTCAATAGTGGCCAAATCATCATCGATAATTTTGATCGATTTGAAATTTGGCTTGGCAATGTACCGCTGGGCACACCACTGCCCCTCCCAGACATTCACCAATTTTATGTCGCGGTATTTGTGGACATTCTCCATGGACTTGCCATAGATGCAGTAGTTCATTAATTTAAAAATAATAATTTCAAACTGCTGTGTTGCCATTTGTCGGTGCTCTGAGTTGAGTTGCATGTATGGCTTGAGCCATGGTTTTTGGGCAAAGGAAATACCCCTATGGATTTTCTTCAACACCAAGCCTTGGGCTAGACATTGCACCAGCATTTGGATATGCAGCACATACCGATTTTTGTTGTAAGGTGTGCTCATTAATTTTTCAATTTTCACTTTACTGTCAGAGGGAACCATTTGCTCAAGGCAGAATGGGAAATCAGCATGTTCAACATACAAGGATGAGGGACATTCAATATCAACTTCTAGCACATATCCACGACCTGTTTCTTGGCTAGCCATGTTCACATCAAATTCTGACACTTGTTTCTCTGTCAGCCAAGCAAACTTTCCATAGGGCAAAGGCTGACTCATGGCATAGCCATACAAATTATGCACGTCATAGTACATTAAGTACGATTCCGGTTTGTCTGGTGAATAATCAGGCATGTAGACATTGTTCGCTTCGGCATGGCGCTGGTTAAGTGACACAAAGCCGCCGCGAATGCCCTTTTCAAAAAATAGAACCATGTCTACATCAGTGAGTAAATCCAATTCCACTTGAGTGTATTTTAAAGCGGCATCAAACGAGATCCCAGGACTCGTATAATAGTGAGCTGGGTCAAGACCATAAATGTGCTGACACAACTCGCGAAATTTTTCAAACACATCAGTGAGCAGCAATGCATCCAGTTTTAGGTAATGCATAGCATATTCACTTAGCGTCTTTATGCCAAACACACGCCAAACATGACAAGCATGTGCATAGTCTTCATCGGAAACGGTACTACGAGTTAGTTTTGAGTAAAATTTCTCTTGTGGTGGGAGTTTTGTTCGCTTTAACACGTCCCAGCTGTTACAGAAATCATACGGGAATATACCTTTCCGAATGCACAATTGAAATTGCTTAGGATCATTAAAATGCATTCTGGTATATTTTAATTTCTCTTTATCCAAGCCATGCACAAGACTCTCTAGCGAGGAAGCTATAAACTTAAAGGAATCCAAAAATCGAATGCTAAAGTTGCTCAACCGCCATGTCAGGGCTGTAAAACGCTCATGGTTTTGGGGGATAATGGTAAACGAGCCCTTGTTGACATGACCCAATTCACGAATCAAAAACTGAATCTCATAATTTGCCAGATTGTGGAAAAAGACGCTGATGAAACGAGGAGCTGAAAAGTTCAAATTGCATTTACTATGCATAGCTCCACGAAACTCTCCCGTAAAGTGTGAGTGATCACGAACGGTGTCTTCAGCACTGATCAGTGGCTTTTCGCAATTATGGCATGTCGTGGCGTGCCCATATTGCTGCTGCTGTTGTGGCGTTAGGCTCATGGGCACTGGGTGGTCCAGGAATCCCTGTACATGGTCGGCCAACTTAACAAGTTAATCCAAAAACCATCTGGCACAATCTGGCCTCTCACGGTATTTGTAAACGGATTGTGTAGGGTCATAGGCACACACTACATTAAATTCTATGGCAAAGGGTTCATGTTTTTGAATAGGTGTGGTTGAGCTCATGGTGAGATCTGGTTCACATCCCGCCATGAGTGTAGTGAGTGCTTCGAAATCTGCATATACCACATAGGGAACAGTGTCACGCTTATGAATGTCCTTA
Source organism: Meconema thalassinum (assembly GCA_946902985.2). Lineage (NCBI taxonomy): Eukaryota > Metazoa > Arthropoda > Insecta > Orthoptera > Tettigoniidae > Meconema > Meconema thalassinum. The sequence continues at coordinate 10,839,728 of OX336394.1, read as the reverse complement.
AACTTTAACATAGCGTTGTCCCCTTGTGGCAATATCAATCTCACCGCTTCCTGAGAAACGCAATCTACCCTATGGCGTTCCAAAAGCGTATGGGTTGTAAAATATTGCAAGCATCGATCACAAATGTGCTTCTTACCATCATGTTTGGACATTTGACTGCTTAGCAATCTACTCAGGCCTTTAATGAGGCAACAGTGATTCACTGCTCCGTAAGACAGATATAAAAGATGAATGTGATGTCGTTTCGGTTCTTTTGTGGCAAAAAGAGGACCCACAATCTTATTACCATCAAGGCCATACACCATGAACGAAAAGTCCTGGTTGTCTTGTTCAAACCTATGGATTTCCGTTAAGTCCACAGGGAACGATACTCTAGTTAAATTTAATGTTTGTTTTAATTCATCAAACTTGGCCTTGTACATTCCTGGTCGACAACTGTCACGTTGTGCTGGCTGCAAATATCCAGCCACACACCAGAGGAAACATTTATCATCTTTATTTTCAATATTTACCACCGCTCTCCGACAGGCAATCGCTGATGGTAAAGAAATGTGTCTAGACCCAGCATTCAACGGGTTGAAATGATAAATGTTCATTTGCAGGTAATGGATTTTGTCTAACGCTAAACCACTTGGTCCTTGTTGTAGTTTATCAAATTTTGATAGCAAGGCATTGACCACATGGCATTAATACCACTCGATCAGGTTATCGGCTATCAAAAGCTCTTGCGTTTTACTGCCAATATAAAATGGTTTTTCATGCTCACCGTCCTTGTTTTTATAAATGAAATCGCACACGAGTTGTGTATTAACCTTTAAAGCCGTATGCAACCTTTGCGCTGTACAAATTTGTTCTTTAAAAATTTCAAAACTTGATTCCATAAAGTCTTTTGGGATCAAACTCTCTCTAACATTCACTATGCAGCCAGAGCACACACGTGACTTGAAACAGGACTCAAGAGGCTCCCAAGTTAATGTATCGGTAGCAGTGGAAAAATACATGATTTTTATAGAAAGAACAATCTCACCAGAGTTTTCAGCCGTAGACTGCCTGGTAAGCAATAGACCCAAACACACACGTTGCGGGTGTTCAGCAGTGGTTGTATGGACAAGCCTTTTTTCAACACACACTAAAAAAATGAAATTAAATAAACCACCATGAGTATATCAATTTCAAATAGCACCTTTCATAAACAAAATAAATAAATAAATAATAAAAATAAAACAGGTTTTTATATATAACAAAAAATCTTACCTTGCTTTGTAAAAAGCCCTGCGTTTGCCTTTCCCTAGGTTCGAGTGGAATAGGGTTTCTCTCTCCCACAACAGGTATATAGATTATCTAAAACAAACAAAATAAAAAACAATTCATCAATCAACTGGTAAACCAATAATCATTTAATCATTGATTAGCATAAAATAAAATAAACAGTGTTATTCCAACACTTACCTCAAATATATAATGTATCCAATATAGTAACCAACTGGGGTTGAGACACGAATGCAATCGCTTTTATACACATTCGACAAAGCCTATGTTTACACTGCAGCGTTTAAAACAGTAATGACTGACTGCGTGTCATACCATGATCAACACTCTAATACCCCCCTGCCCTCCTCTCCTCGACCAGCCCCTCACCCTGTGTCCCTCTTACCACAGCTGTTAAGATAGCTCTTGCCCTGCAATTGGCTTATGGCAATGGTAGGGGGGAGGAGTTATACTCGCTTACTGCATTATTTCTCTGACGTCGTTGCGATAATGTTCGACCTCCAAGTGACCTCTACGTCACTGTAATTTTCCATTGGCCTGTTGTCAGCTCTGGCCACATTACTGAAACGCGTTAACATGTCACATCCTGTCACCCAGCCAGCCAAGCATCTGGCAGGCCTCTCGAGCAGATATTCAGTTTTTTTTCATTCTGGCTGCTAGTCTCATTCGTCTCATAGCATTATGAATTTTGTCTGGTTACAGGTCAGTGTTTACCAACATGTTTAAAGATCGTCATGAGGGATTTTCGAAAATATTCGCCTTCATTCATCTGTCATGGGAAAATATCGAAAAGCGACCCCTCGTTTTGCCATACATCGCCCCGTCGAAATAGCCATTTCCAGTATCCACCATGGCCAATCATAGCCTCCTTGTAACATACGTCAAGCGCTACCGGCTCTCTGTCTACTAACACGCTTTTATTAAAAAGAAAATTAAAAAGATATTTAAAATGCCTAGATTTTTGTCCTAGAGACTTGACATTTATTTTCATGGTAGAGGGGATAGGGACCTTTCATTTATGTCAAACAAACTTATTTGTCAACGTGTTAGTTTCCAAAATAGTAAAAATTAAAATTTAAGGGTTTTCAAAAAATCTCAAATTATAAAAGGTTTTATAATAAAAATAAAGGTCATAGAGACCATTGGTTCGAACTATTGAACAACGTTCTATCATGTTTGGTTTTCAAACTATCGCCTACCAGTACTTTTAAAAACAAAAAAAATCCAAAAAAAATAAAAAATTACGAGTGGTCTAGAGGACGTTAGCTCGAGTCCAACGACACCTCATTTATTAAAATCCGACCATCCGTTCGCCAATGAACAATGTTCGCGAGAAAGTAGGCTATCATTTGTTTTCCTCCTACACCCTTGAAACTTGCTGTCCACCTAGAGGGCATACCCACCTTTCATTAGGCGGCTTCGGTGGCGTAGTTGGTAGCATGCTGAGCTTCTATGCCCAAGATAGCAGGTTCAAACCCGGCCGAAGCCGTCGGATTTTTTAAGAGCGTTAAAAATCCCTCAGTATGCCTTCCTTCGGAGGGGAAGTAAAGCCGGCGGTCCAATGTCATAGATTTATGGCATGTTAAAGATCTTTCCACTAATTACACCTGTGTGAAACTAAATTGGATAGGTTAAGAATGTAAACAACGCTCTTAGGTTGCTACGTTCGTTGCCAAGAGCCGACTGCGGTGGCGTCTAGTAGCTAGTTCTGAACTAGGCCTAGTAGTCGTTGACGGTGGCGTTTGGCAGCAAAAGTAGGAACTATTTGAAAATTCAAAGTTGCAGTCTCTACTTGAATTAAAAAACAGATACACACACTAATACAGTCATCACAATTAACACCGGTTATCAGACAGATTCTACACACACCCAAAGTACACGGGGATACATGACCGCGTTGTCGCAGCCCCTAAACTAAGGAACCAACCAACCAACCAACCACCTTTCATTAAAGTCAAACAAACTTTTTCCCAAAATTCACCGTTTCCAAAATAGCGCCAATCCAAAAAACAAAAATTTTCTATTTTTTTTAAATACCATCACACATGATTAGCCAAGAGAACGTCATCACAACGCCAACAATACCTCGTTCGTTAAAATCCGACCACGCGTTTGGGAGATATCGGCAAAGTTTATATGAAAGTAGGGGGGAAGTACCCCACTACTTCCTGCACAGTTTTAGTCCTAGAGGCTTGAAATTTATTTTGGGGGTAGAGGAGTCAGGGCCATTCATTTATGTCAAACAAATTGTTTTGTAAACTCTTTAGTTTCCAAAATATAAAAAATTCAAAATTGAACCTTTTTCAAAAAAATGCAAAAAATTAAAACGTTTTATTATAAAAAATAAAGGACATAAAGATAGTTCGTTTAAGCTATTGCCCAACGTTCTATCATGTTTCGTTTTTTAACTATTGTTTATTTTCAAAAACAAACATTTTCAAAAAAATATATATAACGAGTGGTCCATAGCAAAGCCCCCATCAGCTCGAGTCCAACGACACTTCATTTGTAAAAATCCCACCAGGCGTTCGAGAGATATCGGCAATGTTCCCAGGAAAGTAGGCTGTGCGTTTAAACTGTCATCACCCCCCTACTTTTGTCATTCCTTCATAGGTATATCAGAGCGAAGTTAGTTTTCTGGGAATATCACAGACACTGTTAATGTAATGGCCTTTAAATGTGGTTTTCGGAGACCCTTTATAGTCGGGTGAAAATGACCTTTCGTATCCCCACTCACACGTGGAAATTGCGTGAAAAAATCTAGAGTGCCCGTTGATGAATTTTACAGCTTAATTTGGTTCAGTTATAACCTTATAACCGTCTGGAATCTTTCATAGTAATGTAATAATTGGAATTGCATTGCGTCTTACAGATTCTGTTACCATGGTTACCGTGTTGCATTCTTTCATTATTTCATGGTAAATATACATGTTTTAAGGTATTTATTTAATTGTGAGGCATCTAAAGAGTAAGTGAGTGCGTTTCGCTTTCGCTTTCGCATTGGGTTATGCTTAACCTGTAGGTACCCCATAATGTGTTAATGGGGCCTTATTTTCGGTACAAAACTGGAATGGGACCTTATTTTCGGTACAAATCTGGAATGGAACCTTAACAGAATAATATAGGGAGGGATTCTTCCTTGCCCGGTGAAATCTGCACCGTGAGGGATTTTTGAAGCACAGTATTTAAATTGTCGTGCGCACCATCTTCGTACAGAAATATAGTGCGGACCATTCTTTCATGAATATTAATAACTGAACAAGAGACCTATAATTAAACTGATAACCGGGTGATACTGAGATAGTTGGCAGCTTTGTATCACCTCCCTGCTAATATTGGGGTCGCAGTATTATCCTGTGTTCATGATGTTAATGCTCCGGGGCGATGTTCAGTATTAAGCAGGAGGATTTCAAATCCTCGTTATGGCTTGCATTAGATTTTACGGTCATCCTTTCATACCCCGAGCACAGCTAACATTAACACTGCACTGGGTCATCGCGGAGGTTGTGATTTCAGATTTTCCCATTCATATAGGCACCACAATTTCGAAACACCTTGTGTACACGAAGGTTGTAAAGAGTATAGTGGTATTTATATTTGTGTAGATCCATCATACGTCCATCCATTATAACAGAGGCGCAGGATGGCGCGTCTCGTGTATTCCTCGGAGATCTGGACAATGATGTGAAAATATTGTGAAAAGAATCATCAAATACTGGATACGATTGAAATTAGGTGGAGGCGGAGGGCAAGTAAAGCCCGTGATCCCATGTCATAGATTTATGGCATGTAGAAGAACCTTCCACTATTTACACCTGTGTGAAGCTAACTTTGCAGGTTAGATTTCGTTGAAACGCTCTATCAAATTTCCAACGTTCACCACTAGGTGATATCTGGTAGCGAAAGATGGAACTACTTGAAATCGAACGGAACTTGTAGCTCACCCCTTGGGTGTCCGCATTGAAGCAGTTACAGCCTCTGGCGAGCTGAACATGTCCTCGGACACTCCCGGCACTAAAAGCCATACGCTAAATAAATAAGCAGAAAGCAGTGGCGGCCGGAGACAAGTTAACTGGTAGAGTTTCCATATTTCGAGTCGCGACCGTTCAATTTTTCCACTAATCCGAGCTGAAAGATATGAATTAACACGGGCGCAAGCTTGTTGGCACTGTCCGGTAGTTCCCCTCTCCTTTTCATAGTTCTCTCAAATTCTTCGTTAACGAGCGGTTACCCAAACGTTCCGCAGTACCACAATAACCATATTTATGAGTGTTAGGTGTTGGCCAATAGCATGCTCGCTCTGTCAATTCGCGTGGAGTCCCGAGTCCGGCCCTGCCTGTTGGCTCGCTTGTCAGGTCTCCAGCGTTCCACGGTTGTAAACCGTTCTATTGAGTCTCGCTGCTTGCTCTCTGTGGCTACGGTGGAGAGTTGACAACGCTGTGCATCGAGCTGGGAAAGCCTTGACTCCATGCATACATCTAATGTAAACATGGCTGTAGAGCCAGGTTCCAAAGCAAGTTATATGTTAATTGGGAGAAATATCACCGCCGTGTTATGATAATAAACCAGTCCGTATTGTTTGTGCGCGTGGTAGTTAATGTTTTGATTTTATTGGATACTCATTGCCCGTCGCGGCTTCGGTGGCCTAGTTGGTAGCATGCTGAGCTTCTATGCCCAAGATCGCGGGTTCAAACCCGGCCGAAGTCGTCGGATTTTTTAGAGCGTTAAAAATCCCTCACTATGCCTTCCTTCGGAGGGGAAGTAAATCCGGCGGTCCAATGTCATAGATTTATGGCATGTTAAAGATCCTTACACTAATAACACCTGTGTGAAGCTAAATTGTAGGTTAGGTTAAACATTTGACAAACGCTCTTAGGTTCCGACGTTCGTCGCCAGGAACCGACTGCGATGGCATCTGGTAACCAGTTCTGAACTAGTAGTCGTTGACGGTTGCGTTTGGTGGCAAAAGCAAGAACTACTTGAAAAAAATGTCTGCAGTCCTCACTTGAATTGAAGCTTGCCACGGTGGGTGAGTGAATAGCGTGTCGGTCTACTAACCCCAAGATTGCAGGTTCGCTCCTGGCTGTGGTAAGTGATTTTTTTTTGTTTGAAAGGTGGCAAAAATACGACACGCATGTCATACGATGTTGGCATGTCAAAGAACCCGTTTGAATTCAGTAGGCCGTGTTCACAATGGCAAAATTAATCTCGTTAGTTTCCGCCAACAGAAAGTTCCTCATTTCTCTAGTAGAAAGCGCTATAGTGTTCAAGGAGGTTAGATATCTAACCTCCTTGACTTTCATAGTGATTCAAGGAACAACGAAATTCGACATGCAAGCTACCGTCTGGGTGTCAAATTACACACACTAATGCAGTCATCACAATTAAACCGGTTATCAAGCAGATTCTACACACACCCAAAGTACACGGGGCTACATGACCGCGTTGTCGCAGTCCCTAAACTGAGGAACCAACCAACCAATCAGTCTTCAATGCCATGCATGATGTATTTGTAGTTCAATGTTTAAGCAGCCCGCTTTACGATGCGATACCAAAAGATATGTAAGGCACCATACTGAGCATTCTACTCACTCTTGATACAGAGAACAGTTGTATCTTCGTATTGTTCTAAACATGATCAATATAGAAAATATTATTTTATTCTCAAAGAATGAAATATATTTTTTAAATGTAAATGTTGTTCTGTTGAAAGTAAGTAAAGTTAATACATATCTTATCTTATCACCACTACCACTGCTTTCACATTGCCTCTACGTAAACACCAATAAAAACGTCAGTTGTCCAAAATCGGGTCATTTTAGTTAGAGCTGCCATCCTGAACAAGCATTAGCCCATGCATTTGGTTCTTTAACAACGTCAATAGTCCCTTGTCAAATGGCTGCTGAAAACATAGTGTTTCTGTGAAAACGGCAGCAGTCCTGTAAGAAGGTCCGTTGTCCATGTGGATGTTGGTAGGAGGAATGGGGATGATAGTGGTCCATGTGTTGATGATGATAACAACAGCAGTGGATGTGAAGATTGAGTCAAGTGTTAGGCTACCACATGTTTTGTTGGCGTTATAAGAGTAGGCTAAATAATATTGTTTGTTCAATTGATTTCTTCATAATAATAATAATATTTTGATTTATTTGGCAGATGCGAGCAACGCAAAACATTTTGTTCATTGTATATCGGAGTAATAATGATATTATACATGATTCCAGAAATTTGCACTAAAACGCTAGCTGGTTGCTTTCATAATTTCAAGTAAAAAGGCCAGCTGTCCAAATAAATTTTTGCTCCCATTGTGCAAATATTACGCACTTTGTGCAAACAACATGCTGTGCATAATCTAATAACTAAGGCCAATAAACATTACCAATAGCTTAACTGTTGGGGATTTGAATGGTATCGACTCCGTCTTACGGAAAGAATTCATGATGAAAATTAATAAATGTAAAACAAAAATACTGGAATGCAGCCGAAATAAATCAGAAACCTCTATGGAGATCAAATTGGCAGGTGAAAAGCTGAAGGAAGTAGGAGACTTCTGTTACTTAGGAAGCAGAATAACCAGTGATGGACGAAGCAAAGAGGATATAAAAAGTAGGTTGGCTCAGGCAAGGAAACCATTTCTACAAAAAAGGAACCTGTTGACATCGAATATAGATTTAGGTATTAGGAAGTCATTTTTGAAAGCCTTTGTCTTGAGCGTGGCGCTCTATGGAAGTGAAACTTGGACTATTGGTGCAGCAGAAAAGAGGAGAATTGAAGCATTTGAAATGTGGTGTTACAGGAGAATTATGAAGATGAGATGGGTAAATAGGGTTACAAACGAAGAGGTATTAAGACGAGTGGGAAAGGAGAGATGTTTCTGGCGACTGCCTGAGAAGGGATAGGTTGGTAGGACACATACTAAGACACCCAGGAATAGCAAGCCTAGTTATGGAAGTAAAGTAAGGGTTGAAGACAAGAACTGTAGGGGTAGACCAAGGTTAGAATATGTTAAACAGATTGCCTCGGATGTAGGGTGTGGTAGCTATGTAGAGATGAAACAATTAGCTCAGGACAGGGAGGCATGGAGGGTTGCATCAAACCAGTCAAAAGACTGAAGACTCAAACAACAACAACAACTGTTGATGCTGTACAGTTTTTACACGTTTGTCGCAATTCAGTATTTTGAACAACACTGACGTTTTTACTAAAAACCCCTCAAATGTCAAAAGACAGAAACTTAGTGGCTATGGAGTAAGAAAAAAATTGAAAAAACGTTCCCTGTGAAGATCGCGTCACTATAATTAACAAAACAACCTAAAAAGATGGTATTTTGGCTTTCACGGCCCGTGAATTAAAACTCAGCAATTTTTCTAGCTGTGTGCCGTGTCTAGTGTGGGGTTTCGCCTAGGACACCAAGCTGGTTCATCAGTGGGCTCTTGGTGTCCCCGCCCAGAACCCCACAAGAGTAGCGAAGTGCGCACTACCTCCATTTTTGTGAAGCGCATCTGCGCCTCTTTACTGCGAGAACCAAAAGGTCAAGCACACAAGACACGGCACAAACCTAGAAGAATTGCTGAGTTTTAATTGACTGGCCGTGAAAGCCAATGTACCATCTTAATGTTAACCATGTTTTGTAAATAAACGTGCTGCAAATATATACATTAACATTTGTTTTCGTTTGAACTTATAAAAATAGAGAAGTTGCTTCACATTTGAACTTTCCTTGTTGTGGTAGCTACAAAGGAAAATCTATTAGGTAATAGTACATTATGCAACGAGCCTATAATGGCAATAATTAAGACACCATTATAGGTGAGTTGCACACGACTGTTTATGTTCGAACATAAATATTCATAAATATCTGTTGATATTTCGCCAGTTTTATGTACTGAACAGAGCGCATGAGACGTAGAGAATGCCTTGTATATGACCATGGCCTCCTCGATTACTCTACACTGACACTAGGCCAGGCAGTGGAATTTAAATTAGAAGGCCGTGGAACTCAGCGCATCCAATTATCTAATTGGTCAAACAACTGTTTCTTGAGCTCTGATTGGTGGGAGAAACAATTTCATAATGAAAAATAGTGTTATAATGAGCCTCATTATAGTACAGTTTTCTGACATATAATAGTCAGGGTCGAACATAAAACTAATTTTCTTCTTGCATTAGTTAGGCATGACAAATCAAAATCAGGCACACAGAACCCGGACTCACAATTCGTATTGACTTGTGTAATCAACACAAGAGCGAACACACTTCTCTATCAAAGGGTGTGGGAAATTCTTTTCACAGACTCAACAGTAATTACTAATAATACCTATTATTTATAAAATTATCTTTCTTTAATATCTAAACCTCATCTATTAAACAAGCTAGCCAAGTTGGGTGAGTGGTTATCGTGTCGGACTACCAACCCCAAGCTTGCAGGTTAGCTCCTGGCCATGGTAAGTGATTTTTGAAAGGCGACAAAAATAACGGTACGCATGTCATTCGTTGTTGGCATGTTAAAGAACCCATTTGAACTCAGTAGGCCGTGTTCATAATGACAAAATTAATCTCGGGATTTTCCGCCTACACAAAATAGTTCCTCCTTTCTCTACTAGAAAGCGCTATAGTGTCAAGGAGCTTAGATATCTAACCTCTTTGACTTTCATAGCGCTCCAAGGAACAACAAAAATTCGACATTCAAGCTGAACTCTGGGTGTCAAATACCAAAGCTGGCACCCGGCACTCGAGGCCATACGATAAAAAAGCTATATAACAAAACACCTTATCTAACGTTCTCTGCTTGGCGAGGGCACATCACGGTGCAAACAGTAATGGTCATCAGCCCGTGTTGGTTGCCCAATAAAGTGCTAATAAGAACACCAGTTTACGATAAAACACTGAAAAGCACCAGGAATTATTAGCCTATTTTCATTTATGAAAAAATAGGCTGATGAGATCACCTTTTGTCCGTGTGTATGTCCGTGTGTGCAAGTGTGTTTCGCGTGTGTGTCTGTGTGTGTATCCTAATAACTTCTAAACGGCTGGAGCTATTTCAATATAACTCGGTAAGTTCATAGCACTATTCCAGACGACCCCGACCGTGCCCTTCAAATTTTGTTACGTCTCACAAATCCAACATGGTGGCTGAGCGAATTATTTCACCAGCATTCAGTATCTAGGAAACTATTACCGATATCACCCTGGAATTTTGGACGGTGATAAAGAAGACTACTAGAAGTTCACTTGTGTGACCTTTTAAAACCTGGTAACTACTGTGCCCAACTGGAGTTTGGCCCAAGATATCGAACGCTGGACCTACAAGATGGAAGCATTGCCTAAGTCCATCCGAGGGAGGAATATTGCAGGAAATTACGACACCCGTGTAGGAGTCATGTCGCCTCAGCTGCGCGATTACAATCCATTAAGGAAGCAATAAAGAACACTAATTAATAATTAGCGTCAAGAAACTATAAACAGATAAGCGAGGTTTTGCGCACTCATGAGTTGACATTGCATCAGGCAGACGTTATTAAAAACCTAAAGGGAAGCACCGTTTTATCAGATTTACGACCGTAGAACTGTCAGAGTTAAAGGGATTGAACCTAGTGATTAACGATTATTACGATGATTCAAGCCGGCCCCGGAAAAGGCTGAAACCGCGATAAATCCTGATACAGAAGTATAAGGAGTACCAAACAAGTGCTAATCAGTTTTAGGGGACAACTTAACCAGGAGGAAACACCGTCCAGAGATATCAAGCTTTAAGTCTCGTGTAGGGATCATATATTTTCATAAGTTGGCGACCATAGATGCTGATACGGATAAAAACTGCAACGTCAACAGTTGCGTCATTGGTTATTAAAGCGCAAGAATATCGAAGTAAAGGAGACCAATCCGCCAGCCCTGCAACGAGGATAATAATCTTTTTTAATTAATTGGGAATAAACGTATGATTAAAATAATTTCCGCATAGAACCAATGTTAGAATTAGCTCATTCTATGTTTGTATAAAAGTTTCAAGCAGATAAGGATTCAAACATAAAGAATAGACTCCGCACTTGCGTGAGGGAACTACGTTTTGATAAATCAGTATAAATAAGGGGTGAGACGAAACTCAGTTACTCAGTTCACACCGAACCTTTGAGAGGTCACGTTGGTCGTCATATCCGGCTTGCGTTAAGGCGCGACGCGCTAAATCGTATCAGTCAGACAGTATACCGTGTGCGCCGTGACGGAACATATTGGTCATCAGACATTCAATATTCAATATACGAAAATCCGCGGAAGTACCACGTCGTTCATCGAAATGTCATTCAGTCACTATTCAGTGCTGATAAATGTCACGCTAAAAATCGCGGAGTATAAATTCAGTTTATCGAAAGTGTTCAGAGGGAAAAGTGCCACCTCTAGTAGATAAACAGTACAAGTCAATATAATAACGAACTTTGGAAAACCGTGTTAAATAACGCCAGACTAACAATTTTAAACACAGTATTATTCGTCAGCACACGAACTATAGCCAATTTAGAGCCAAAAGGGCGTTGCGCAGTGTTAGCCGACGAGTGGAAGAGTAGTCACGAGTTCGAGACTCCAAGAAATCAGTACGGAAGAGGTTTAGATATTAACGTGACCAGAAAAACAAAGAACAGTATTTAAGTACCGCAGGAACATTAAATAACTCTTATTTCAAAGAATCACGAGTTCGAATCAGTATCACGAAGCTAGGGGATGCACGTAAAATCCAGTTGCCATCCGTCTAGCAGAAAACGTCGTTACAAACAAGTTATCGTCAGATCAGAATAAACAACGAAGTCGGAAAATAGACTTGGTCAAAGCAGTGTTCGAGAGACAGATTCAGAAATCCGGAGTAGGAGAAAGGAACAGTACGAGCCCTTAGCACGTTCAATGCTGTTTTCTTGGGATCAGCAGCGAAGTGTCAGCCGTATTAGGAAATCACTGAGATATGGTAGTAGGAAGAACGTGCAGTGAATTATAGTGACGTGTGTAAAAATAGAAGAAAGGGGTATCAATATTTGTAGATTAAGTGATTCTTTTTGAAAAGTGAAAATGTGTTCTTCTGAAATCCAGTGTGTAATGTATAAATGTGATAGGAAGTGTGTAAAGGCAAGTGCCATGGAAAATCACTAAGTATGGAGTGGGTGACCCCATTTCAATGATATAATCACCAGCTGCACATGGGTGAGTAACAAATATTATACTATGAGTGTGTTGCACTATGCATTATTCTAGCGTAAACAAGTGCTTACTGGGGAGTTTTGCCTTGATTCACTAGATAAAATTTGAATTGCACTAAATACTGATAAATATGTATGGGATAAAGTTAAAATTTAATCACGAGGATAATCTCGTTGGAAATGCAGAGATAGTTGCAGTAATTGAATATAATTTAATCAAAGCCCGCAAATATGAAAAGATTCAATAAATAAATGATTGAAAAGAAAGAATCGTGATTGGAGATATAAATGGCTGAAATTTTCGCCATATAAAGAAATTATAAAGATAAATATGCACCATAATGAGTTAATAAGTGTGAAATAATAATATAATATCAGTGGCCTGAAATTTGCCAGATAAAGTAATTGAGCGTGATAGTAATGCCATTAATAATTGAAGAAATAATAATAATTATGAAGTTATCGAGTGTTATACATTAAAATAAATGGTTAGGAATGAGCATTTGCGTTCCATAAATAAAATAATAATGAAGCATTTTTGAAAAGTTAAACAGTAAACTCAAATTATAAGAGAATAATAAGTTGTAATAAATAATAACGCTTTGAAATGATAATAATTTTTGAGCGCCCTAGATTAAATGGTGAAAACGAACACCATTGGTTGAAATAGTAAATTGTTGGCTGTCATGCCGAAGTGGTAAAGTAAAGGTAATAGGAAGACCCGGAAGTCTTATAGTGGAATTATATAAAGAAGGTTTATAAATTAGGGAGATCCAAGCCAAGTTGTAATTGCCGAAAATGGCCAAGTAATAAAGAATGAGTTAGCTGCAAGCTATTAATGAATATGTGATCCAGAATATGCCTTGTGTCGGGAGATTGGACAAATGAAAGTAAGTAGAAGCTACGTTGAAATGAAATAAATAAGTGGACGCCGTCGTCGTAATGAAAGTAAGTATAATAGCCAAAGCAGGCGAGGTATGCTATATATTGTTGTGTTTTATTGTTGCTGAATCCGAGCTAGGCAAAGGGCCTCCCCGAGTCGTTCAAGCCATTGTTGTTAAAATGGACTGGATGTGTGTATAAATGGGCGACGAGCATAGTGTCTCTGATCGTGCCAAATTCTTCGTTGTAATTCCCAGCAGTGCAAAATAAGTGTTATGAAATGGAGCGTCGTATGAAAAGTCGTCGAATTGGAGCCCCTGCTAAAATAATGTGTTGTACATCTCTCCGAACTAGAGCAACAATATTCTGGAAATCACGAAATATAAATAATGTAAATGCAAATAAGAAATAATTTGCTGTATAGGGATGATATTTAAATGCTTGGATGGCCACGGTTTTAAAACAGTAAACCTTGTAGTGAATGTAGATGGGTCGCACGCATCGTAAATCTCCAAGTACTTACCGAGGGGAAGGAAGTGACAGCAGACCTGACCTTGCCTCTTGTGAAGGGGAGAGACCACAGATTGTCATTTGTTGAGTAGGGTTTTAAAAGGTACTAGCGTTAACCAAATGCTACATGAAAGTTTTAATTGAAAGGTGCTAGCGTAAAATAAATTAGATCATTGAGATGCTGGGGTTGATACAATTCTCCCCATATTTAAGTTTGAAGAAACTAAATAATATTTGACTGACTTAATCAAATATTATTTTTGCTAAATAACCGATTCTTTGTTTATAAATAAATGATACTGACGGGTATGGAAAATGAATAATAATCCCACAAATGGAAGAAATGGTGCATAGTGTAACAATAAAACACTTCACCATGGCATGAATAGAGAATAAGGGAGTGAGAGTCCGATCCACATTATGACATTGCTTGTAAATAAATGTATTGTGTCTTGTAATATCTGAGGCTTGGTGGAAGACAATGGTTTATGCAGAAAAGGTAAAATAGATAATAAACAAATGATTATGTGAATAAACATGACCCTGAAGGGTAGTCAAGTAATCTAAATACCCACAAGCCTTAGAAGTGAATTTTTACTGAAGTGATAGGAAGGCTTTACGCCAAAATGAGTAAACTGAAAATTAAGAGTATTAATGAATATATTAGCTAAGCAAGAAAGTTCAAGTGATTTTAAGTGATTTTGATTTTACTCGAAGAAGACAATTCCGAGTACTGTTTATTTTTAGTGAATTTGATAGTGAATTTTTATTGCTTGTTGCATTTTTTTAAGAAATAAATTGTTTATAACTGTAATGCTGAGTTTTTCCTAAATCTTGATAACCATATTGTGTCTAATATCTGAGTGTAAGGCCAGTTGTGGGTTGGACGTAACGCGCCCCGACGCCGAGAGCATGGCCTGGGTACTGATTAAACACTCTCCGCTAAAGCGGGTACACTACAAAACCAACATAGCGGCCAAGCGAAGTTGCGACTTTTAAATAGACGTTTCTCGTGATTTAACCAACCAAACTCATTGAAACTTGGTACTGTCCCCGTTAACCGGCACCGAATTGGATGACCCGGCGAAAACATCGCAATTCATGCCGATAACACAAGACATATATCAGATAAAGAACAAAAAAATGATTGAGGTCTGGGTTCGAATATCAAAAAAAATACGCCTGTGGGTACTGCCCCCGTAAAATGAATTATAAGGGATGAAAATGGGAATATTACATTTTTTTTCGAAGCCCATGATTAAATTTAACCCAGGAATATGATGGCTGGAACTTGGCAGTAACCAGTCGTGAGGCGACGTCGAGCAAGGAGGGAAATTCCGTCACGTGATTGTATTGCGCAATGGAAGTTTCTAGAAGCTTGGAATCGACCTAGCAACAGCGAATATTCCCAGGATTTGTTTAAATATTGTTATAAATTATCCCATTGGATATGAGCTTACAGCCAATAGGAAGAAGTTTTATAGAAGACGGGAGTTCCAGCAACTAAATTTTTATGGATATTTAATTCATTTAAGCCCTTAGAGAATGAATTTATGTATTGAACAAGAGAAGAATATGATAATAAAATATTGGAAATATGTTATAAGTCAATAGCAGGTCGCTATTGGGAGGAATAAGCGATTTGCTAGAGCCCGCGCGAATTCGAGAAGGAACTCGAAAAGGCGGTTAAAATCGGTAGACTTGGAGGGGAGACGCCAAGCACCGGGGCTCTTGTTTATCTGAACGTCGAAGTGGTCAGACGTGTGCGTTTGGGAGAGAGAGGAGTTCCGAGTGTTTCACCGATCTAGTAGAAGGTGACTCGTAGAGACAAGGCATAAGCAAGGGCGGAATTAGGAGACGACCGCGCCTTGAATCTAGGTGAAGTTGCGAGGATCACATATACCGCAATCACTTCGGTCTGATCGGCTTCAGAGCATTTATTTCAACTACGTATTGTAGCTGACTAGCAGATATTGTATATTACAAACGTTCAGAAGTTTGAGAGAAGTATTTCAGCAATTATAAGCAGTTTAATGAAGCGCGAGAAAGTGTTTCTTTCCAGCGCGATACGATACTTTGTCCGAGCGACTGCAGCTCAGGCGACAGCCACAAGTGAGTACGAGTGCATATTAATATTGCTTGTGTGGAACTGTATTACAACACTTAGGATGGAGATGTATTCCATAGTGAAGAACAATATTCAGTCTAGTATTATGAAGATTATTATGGACTAAATTATTATGTGCGCCAGGAGTATAGGCAGATAGAAGCAATATAGTCAACGATGGAGCTTCGTTAGAGGAGACTGTTCGTGAATGTCTACTTAGTGAGCGATCATGGGACTTGATGCACAACTCTATTCTAGTGCATTCTTGTCGAACATGAGCTCAACATCAGAGACTACAGAACGATGTTCAGATTCCATCTACATGAATGTTCGTTATACGAGTGAGGTCCAAGACTTTCACTTCAAATGCCTTTTGAAGTGGAAAGCAGAACTTTCGACGCTACTCACTGTTATGATGAGACTGTGCTGTGACGGAGATAGAAGAAACATCAAGATTACCAAGAGGTCCAGGGTTATCCCGGTCATAAGGACGATGATGATTGGAGGCCCGCAGTTCGATTACGGTCGGAGCTTGCTGTTTCCAGTGGGGGAATTCGTTCCTTTCCTGAGGTCACGAGTTCGTGGAGACGAGCTAGGATCCAGCCCAGATCTTTGGGAGATGTAACATCCGAGTTTTTTGTTATACTCTATCTTGATCTTCTAGACTTCGAGACCAGGTAGCAGTGTTCACTGACCTTGTAGTTAGAGCTTGTAGTGACATTTTCTGAGCAAATCCTTTATCCATATTTCGATACAGTATTTATGTACTCCATGTATAGCATTTTTATTCATCGAAATTCATTATAGTGATCGTCTTGCGACGCTATTAACTTCGTTTGTTAGGAATCCAGTTTCTGAACTGAGATTATTTACTTGTTCGAGGAACAAGCTTTTGTCATTTCCTTTAAGGAACAGTATTTATTTTCGACGTTTTTGTATTCATTCTGAATGCAGGTGATAGACATTTTCGTCATGTTACCCATTAAATTATTTTTATTAGTTTAATTTGGGCATTTTATCCGTCGAGAAGAAACGTCAAGAAAGAAGATCTTGGTAGTGATATATTGTGAAATATCATGTCACATTGTGGAAAAGAAACATTTAACGTGGACACGATTATTATCGTCAGAACTCATAGACATTCGTTCTGATTGAAGAGTATTCGAATATGACTAACTGTATGTTTTTATTGAAGAAAGCTTTGAACTTTCAGTCATTTAATTTCTTTGAAGCTAGAATCTTCTTGGAAGATTAATTATCACCCGACGTTAGGGTAGTTATCGTTCGATATCCTCGTCGTGATAGATTCTTGTTGGACAAACACATAGATATGATTTTGTGATTAAATATTTACGAGGAGTAATATCATGTCACGTTGTAGAGATGTGTGAAGATGAGATGTAGTATTTTTATTAAATGTGTGCACGACAGTTTATACTTATCAGGGTATCGTTTCAAGAGTATTAAGTGAGGAGGTCAGTATCGTAAATTCCAAAGGTCGTTCAGATGTATAAATTAATAATTTATCAATTGTTGTTATTGTTCATGAGACCAGCGATTGTGGTGACAACGCTGAGAAATTATGCCCTTTAGTAAGGAATGCCAGGTTGAAAGAAGTGGAGTAGATAACCCTTTGATAGTGGTTTTTTGTGTATTACCGTATGTAGTTGGCATACGATGTTATTGTGAAGGTGTGTTCCGCATTTTAGAGTACAGTCATTGCGTGGGCATGACTAGGATTGGCATGGCATTTAAAGTGTGAGTAGAGAGTACTCCTTATTTTGTTATACACGACCTGGGATTTAGAGAGGACAGGAAGGGTCACGGTTGAAATTGGAACGGGAAATTGATGATGACAGCTGTTATGCTATACTCTTATCGAGATTATTAAACCTAGACATGTAACGGTATATATTTCACCTTAAGTGGTCGAATGTATTTAAACTATTTTGACACCAGATCAGATAGGAGAGACTAGTGGTGGTTATTTCTGGTGATGTAGAAGATTTTAAGGATCACAGTTCACTGTATTTGACATAACTGCTAGATCAGAGCACAGGCTCGAGTGTATTTAGACGGTATTACTATGAAAGGACTATAGCTGATGCTATAAGCGTCATTATAAATTCATTTAGTATTAACCTTTATTATTTGCCAATCGAGTGTATAACATGTTAGGGATAGGACGTTTATAGTTTGTTTAATGTAGAGGTTAGAGTATGAATGAGTATGTGATTGTATGTGGTTTGTTTCTTGTTCAGTGCGAATGAAATGAACTCCATTGGGACGTCGCAATGCGCGAGTATGAATGTTAGTGTGTATAGAAGTTTTATGTCAGTAGCATATAGGATTTGCGTACAGTTCACGTACTTGTCTGACGTAAATCTGCTTCATTGTAACACAGTTTTTATTGTTATGGAGAGCTCATTTGTGGACCAGGCGGGAATAGCGAGGACTTCTTTAAAACTCGTTTCCAGCCAAGGCCATAGCTCGGCCAGGCCGCACAAATGGGGAGAGATGATGCGAACCGCTCGGCTCGCGCTTTTTCTTTTTTAAACCAGCTAGACTGGGAATGCAACTGTGAATGTTATGTCATCGGACACGTGGCGAGGGTCGCGTGCGCCGAGCACCCATATGTTCTTGGGAGCGTGCCAGAAGAATGTGAATACACAGAGAGGTGTAACCATTGTACAGCTTGATGTATGGACAAAAGCTACACCAAATTTTGTCATTATGTTCATAGAACGCAGTTTTATCAGTGGCTTGAGTGTAGAAATGAGCGAATGGGAGTGTGTATTTTATTTTGTTGTGTGAATGTTTAGCCCTACTTTACATTTTGTTATTAAATCGTTTAGTTTTATTAGAAGCCGTGTCGTCATGAATTATTTTAGATATTCTTTGCACGATTGTCATAGCCGTGAGGCCTTGTAGGGCAGTACGGCGGCATCTTGCTGTTGTTGCTCGATTAGCACCACCCGGAGGACACGTGTAGGGTATTTTAAGGTTAAATCCTACGGACGTTGAGCAACGCTGTCCTCCAGGAATCTAGCTGACATACCATTTAGACCTGACGAAGCATGGAAGCAAGAATGGGCCAGATTACACCCACATGGTCTAATCAACATCGATGACCCAACAGCAAAACCTCCTGGGTTCAACCTCCCGCGCACCATCTGGACCAGACTAAACAGGATACGCTGCGGCGTTGGAAGAACTGCTTCTGCACTACACCAATGGGGGTGGTTGGAGTCTCCTTCCTGCAACTGTGGTGCTGAAATGCAAACCATCAGCCACATCGTGAAAGAATGTCCTCTGCGGGCATTCACTGGGCCTGTGGAGGAGCTACATCAAGTAACCCCTACGGCACTCACTTGGTTGGAAGGACTAGACATCAGCTTGTGATGAAATATCAGAATCTGCAGCAGTGTGTGTGTGTGTGTGTGTGTGTGTGTGTGTGTGTGTGTGTGTGTGTGTGTGTGTGTGTGTGTAGGCGTGCATCCCAGTTATTATGTCTGTAATACTTTACATCCATGTATATAAATATGTATATATTAATTTTTATTTTGTAATAGCAATTATATGTAATACATTTCAACGATTGTCAAATGAAGCATCATACGCCAAATAAATAAATAAATAAATAAATAATTTTAGATATAAGGAGATGCAACTGTGAAACCCATTATAGGTCCAGAGAGGCTGACCACGAGATCCCCGAAAATAAGGTAGGTGTTTTACTGCGAGCTAAGTGTATTTTTCTTGTAATTCACAGTTGTATTGTAATTTCCGCCACGTATATTCGCGAGGGTCTAGTTGGAGGTAGATCCTTGACTTGTATTTTGCGCCGGAGCAGTCAGGGTCTACGAATCCAGCTGGTGCTTCGGATATCCAACAGACCGCCTCTAGAATACACTGGGAGAGTACGAGAACTCAAGTAGTCTCAGGGGTGGTTAACAGGATATAGGTGTAACAGGTTAAATCAACCCACTCCCAAACCTAAATCAAAGCAATAGCACAACAGAAATCAGAAGATAAGCACAATTAAAAAGATAAAAATAGGCATCCATTTATTGGCAACCCATTGACCAATACAAATATAGGATACCCCAAAAAAGCCTATCTTGCCTCGGAGATTCGATCAAAATGGAAACTTGATGTGGACAGAAGGGAAAAAAATATTTAGAGTCCAAATAAACATAATTAATTTTTAAAGGGTCAACGAATCTCCTTGGTCCTATCCTTAGACACAAATAAAATTAGGAGATACTCGAAGAAAATTAAATAAAATATAAAAAATTAGATTTAGTCACATTTGACTATCAATATCAACTAATCACGCTAAATGTCCATCAGGTAGTGTCCTAGATTAGTAATATTTTCACTCACTTGAGTTTATAATGAAAGAAAGTTAAATAAATAGCTTGCCAAAAAATAATAGTATTGATCTCTGTTCTAACTAATGAGAGGAAAACAAATCTTATATCCACCAATTATTAATTAAAAATAATTGCTGTAACAATATAGGTCCTACTTGACCACTCAATTAAAGTTGCAATCAGTATTTATATTTATCGTACAACGTTATTTCAGAGTCTCATTACTCAAAATATTTCAAGCAAACGTGCACCCATTATCCTACATTTATGCAAAGGTCAAAGTCATGGCTGATCATTATATCACAACTAAAAGTTCCCATCTTTCCCAATTCGATGGTATGCTTGCAATGTATTTCACTCCATTCATTACATAGTGATTAGATTATCGCCTGCCTACACCTCTGAATACTTAATTCACCATCATCTGACTACATTTTGCATATCCATGCTTATTTAGAAAGATATTACACTACTAATTATTATTACATCATTATTTTCTATTCACAAAGGGTTTCATCATGATTAATTCTCA
The DNA here is from genome assembly GCA_946902985.2 of Meconema thalassinum. Classification (NCBI taxonomy): domain Eukaryota; kingdom Metazoa; phylum Arthropoda; class Insecta; order Orthoptera; family Tettigoniidae; genus Meconema; species Meconema thalassinum. Next base: position 10,818,869 of record OX336394.1, on the reverse strand, counting down.
GAAAATTTGCCATAAGACGTTCACAGAATATGTGAACTATCATCCTATTTTTTTATTACATTCCATTCAATTCTCCCCTCTTTTTTATAAACAACTACACCAATCAATCTTCCTTTTTTGTAGATAAACTCATTATTATCTTTTAATTACCATGACTTTTCATTTCATCACATAACTAGTGTGCATAAATTATCTAATGCAGGCATGACCTGTAGCAATGTCAAATGGGTAGGTGTCGAAGCATAAAGGCGAGCATGCTTTTAATAATTAAATTCTCTATATCAATGAATGTGGACGTAGAAAAAATGGGAATATTTAAAGTTATAATCATTGAGAGTTCACATAATTAGATCCACCAACGCTGAAGTCAAAATCGAAAAAGAAAAAACAGCTAGTCTACCACTTTCATTTTTTCCATCATGAATTCAGTTGAGTATCCGCGTCGTATTTCCAATCTTATCATCGTAGAAAAGAAAAAAATAATCTTATCATTCGAAGTAGTGACGGATTTACAAAATTTCCCAAAAGAAAATATTAACTGGTTCATGGTGCCAAGCATGGTGGATTGTTCCTTGCCACGTGTTACAACCCTACAATGTGAATCACTTCCTCATATACCTGATAGACGAAGAAAAAATGTGGCCATTAATAATAATAATAATAATAATAATAATAATAAAATGATTAATCAACAAATAAATAATAATTACTTCAACTCCATGGCATCTAGTACTACTGAGTAGTACAAACCACTCATAACTACAAATTGAAGTAATATTATAGCTCACCAACTGGCCGAAATAAGAAAATATGGTACAAGCCTAGCATGCTCATAGAATGCAGAACCTCTAGAACCAAACTTCATTCAGGACCATCTCCTTCCCATTCGAGAACCAGCAGGATTCCATCTTCCACCATCTTCTTCCTCGCCTCCCTCAGGAATCGAAACTGAGACCTTCACGTTTCATGGTGGCTGCGTCCTCTGACTCCCACGGTGTGGTTATTTCATGGCAACATCATGGCCTCATCTTGATGTAAATGTCACTCCGTCCAGTCCCCTCACGTATAAGCTTAGTGGCACCTATTTTCACTGACTAGTTCCATTTCAAAATTCTTCATTGACCCTTCAACAGCACAGGTTATAAAATGTCCTCGTTCCATTCTGGAAATCATAAGTTCCTGCGCCTCGAACAATGTAGACACAATTCTTCCTCTCAGCAAATTGCCACCGGCTTTACATAAGCAATAATTTAATAGTATTCACAGCTGTTCAATTGCATCTACAAGTCCTCCATCGATGATAAGAGCCTCGTCTATTCTCGAATGTTTACTGCTCGAACTATTCCGTATTGTATCTCACGTCCAAAGCTAGTCGCAAAGGGCTAGTTCTCTCGTTATCAAGCCAACATGCGCCCGCACGACCGGGATTATACACGCTAGACTCGGCCGTCTGATATAGCAATCGCGCCCGGTATAACAGCGGTGATTCGTAATTATATGGTCTCCCAGGACTCCGATAAAATCACACCCGATACACGGCGACACTTAGACCTGTGGTGGTATAGCACACACGGCCCTCCACGATCACAATCGAATGTAAAATCACTCACGTTCCGCACGACGGAGTACTGTCCAGTCCGCGCACAAAAAGCATGTGTCTGCGCCTCTCGATGTGACCAGATGCCGGATGCCAGAGCTGAGCACGTGGTCAGAGACAGCGCGCTCTGCCGGGGATAGAATACAGATACGCCTGACGGCACTCAACCTGGTGGCCGCGCACCCAGCGATGACGTACCGCGCTGGCGGAGTTGCCAACCCGCGCTTATTTTGGGGGACTATGTTCGGCACATACTCCCCTCTCCCCGGAAAATAAGCGAGTTAACATAAGCTTATTTTGTATTCTCTTCATTATGTCGCCAATCATGTGCCAAACATATCCTGCTCGTTCTTCAACAGTAGTATCTCTTAAGGCTGGCAGCATTATATTTTCCTATCCTTGCTCCAGATCTTATATCTCTGATGTCATAGCAATTGTTTCCGTAAGTCTCATGGACTAGGTATGGCCCAAAAAACAGCCTTGCAAATTTGCCGTATATCTTCAGTGGTAGGTTGGATGATACCGGTCTGCGTATTAACACTCGATCTCCGACACGTAATGGTTGACTGTATTTCCCTTTTTCGTTCCTTCTGTTCCTCTTTTCCGCTTGTGTCTGAAGTCTTTCGCTAGCCAATTGGATTCTCCTCTCCATGTTGGGTTCTACAACAGGTGGTGTTTTAACAATGTGATCCCAGGGTCTTACTGGTTTGACATTGAAGTGGAGTACTTTGGGAATCTGTTGTGTACTTTCATGCACTGTTGCATTTATGCAAAACTCCAAAATTGGTAAAACATCCATCCACTGGTCATGTTTATGGTGGCAATACAACCGGCAAAATTTCCCAATCTCCGCCATGACCCTTTCCACTGGATTTCCCTCAGGATGGCGTATGGAATTCAATATGTGCTTGACGTCAAGATTGATCATGGCCTGATAAAATTCAGCAGAGGTGAATTGGGTTCCATGATCGGAAAGAATATAAGTAGGCTTACCCATAGTAGGAAATACACCCTTCTCAAGCCTATTGATCACATATCGTGACTTAACCTTCTGTATGGGGAAGAACATTACATATTTCGTGAAGACGTCCATAGTAACAAGGATGAACTGGTTTCCCCTTTTTGATTTGGGTGATGGCCCATAAATATCAGTAGAATATAGCTCTCGAGGTTCTGATGGTAATATAGGCTTTGGTCTTTCCTTCAAGAAATGCGAAGCAAATTTACTTCTCTGGCAATCATCACATTTTCTTAAAATATTTCTTGCAGACGTTCGCATCCCCTTCCAGGTGAATTTCTCTTGTAGCACATGGATGGTTTTGTCAATACCACCATGTCCTATGACCCTATGCGCCAACCAAACTACACGTTCAACTGGGTTCGGTGGTAAAACTGCTTTTAACATGAGATGGTCTTCATCCACAAACTTGCATACCACATCTTCCACGATGACATAATCGTTAGACAATATAGCAGTTGCTTCATATTCTGGATCGATATTGCTCATGCGTCCCTTCAGAAATCTATACGTCATTCTCAAAGGAGTATGCCTCTTCTGTGACTGCGGTAGTTTTTTAAGCTTCTTCAAAGTTTCCTGATCTTCTTGGATGATTTCTACTTGATGTACTTGCACTTCCTCTGTCGGGTTTCTACTCAAAACGTCAGCTAAGAAGTTGTCCTTGCCCGATTGGTGCACAATGGACACATCAAATTGTTGCAGACACAAAGTCCAACGGGCTACCCTGTCACTAGCTAGCTCTGTTTTTAGCATAAACTGTAATGCTTTATGGTCGATGATTATGACAGTTTTATGTCCAAGCAATATCTTCTTCCAACTATGCAATGCATAAATAATTGCTAATGCCTCTATTTCCGTGGTAGTGTAGTTTCTTTCTGGTTCACGTAACTTTCTACTGATGAATGCTAAATAGTGACGCTCTTGCTTGTCATCTATCTGAAATAACACGGCTCTGATGCCAACGCGTGAAGCATCTGATTCTAAATAGAACGTTCTCTCGAAATCCGGGTATTCAAGTTTAATATTCTCTATCGACATAGTTTTTGCTTTAATAAAGGCCGCTTCGGATTTCTCATCCCATTTCCATTTGTTGTTTTTCTTTAAAAGATCTTGTAGTGGTGCCATCGCCTCTGAGTACATGGGACAATGTGCCGAAAAGAATTGGCACATTTCCAGGAATTGCCTAATCTGTTTGACCTTCCGTGGTCTGGGAGAACCCCTGATCGCCTCAATCTTATCAGGATTAGGTCGATACCCATTTCCATCAATTGCATGTCCCAAAAACCTAATCACTCTATGGCAAAATTACACTTATTAAGGTTGACCTTGAAACATGCTTCCCGTAGGTTCTCAAATAGTTTACGAAGATGTTCTACATGTTCCGCCATGGTTGCCGATGATATAATCAGATCATCGATATAACATAATACGTTTCCTTTTACTTCTTCCGTCAGATTCTTGTCCAATGCTCTGACCATTGCAGGACCATTGTTCTTCACTCCAAACGGTAGTCTTTTGAAAACGTAGGTGATGCCGTTGTACATGAATCCAGTGTATCGTTTGCTCTCCTCTGACAAACGTATATGGTAATAAGAAGCTGTAAGTTCTATTGTCGAGAATATGGTCTTTCCCTTAAATCGTCTGAGTAGTTCCCTAATCTTGGGAGGCCTGTCATATTCTGGCATAATTCTCTTGTTGAGGCTTCTGGCGTCTAGACAAATTCTAAGCCTGCCGTCCTGTTTCTTAACAACGGCCAGAGGATTGAGATATGGGGGTAGCCATCTTCTGAATGAGGTCGTCTTCTTCCATGGTTTTAATGGCTTTGCCTAACTCCTCATTCCACTTCTCTGGAATCGGGTAAAGCTTCCCCTCGAATGGTGACTCATCTTCCAGTCGTATCTGGTATTCGAAATTGCTAATAAGACCAGGTTTCTCATCGAAGATGTCTTGAAATTCCGATATTAATTCATCAAATTTCTTCCGGATGTGTGGTTCTAGTGTTTCCTTCTTGACATAGAGTAACCTCTCTGCTTCTACCTCCATTTCATTTACCATGTTATCTAAGGTGTTCCATCCAGGTAATTCTTGGCTATGTGATATACCAATTTCCTCATTCCATTTCCCTTCGTTTTCTCGGAAAGTTGCTATCCCTGCTTGTAAATCAATTACTATTCCATGCTCTGTCAAAAATTCCGCACCTAGAATTATGTCGAACTTAATATCTATTAGTACTATGAAGACATGTTCAAAATTTCTGTTGGCTATAGTGATGTTAATCAATACTTGTAATTTGCAGTTAATAGAACGGTTAGGAATCACTCCTCTAACCTTCATTCCGGATGCAGGTAATATAGTAATGTCTTCTGTCAACCTGATATTCTCAAAACACGCCTCAGATATGATACTGACCATGGCTCCTGTATCCAGCAATGTCTTAAATTTTCGTCCTCCAACATATATATCAATCATTGGTAGTTCAGTTCTCTCTCTCCTAATGGGATTCTCTTCGTCGTAAATGAGGTCTTCATCTACAATTCTATGTACCGCGATGATCTCGATGATAGGTTCGGAATTACTGGAATCTACTGTGTCTGGTGATTTGTATTTGACGTGTTTTTTTGCGTGCGAGCAACTTGTACTAGGCCCTAGGTCTACGTTCCCTTTCCCTTGCTGCTGCTGAGTTGCTTCCCTCATCTGCTGCAAGTATGCTTGACTTTCTGCATGTCTCTCTTCCAAATTCACGCGATTGTCCCGAGGTTCACCTCTGTTCCACTGCCTATTATAGGTTTGAAATCTACCATTTCTTTGCTGCCAAGAGTTCCTTCCCTTTATATCCCTGGGTCTGTACGTTTGTGAATTGAGTTGCTGCTGTTGGTTCGCATAGTATGGCCTTCCACCTTGGTTCCATCTCCTATCTCGTTGATTATATCCACGAATCTCATAACGTCCTCTCCAATCTCCTGTATCCTGGAATATTCTTCTTTGTGGTGGTTCAGTCTGTATTTTTCGGTCTGTCACGACTAGATTCACCTCCTGGTGCTCTGATCTAGTGTTTCTCGCGTGCATTAAAGAACTGGTGTGAACTAATTTCCTCAGAATTTCGTCATATATCTTCAAACTATTCGCCCTGGATGCTATAAGTGTTCTCTGAACTTCTACCGGAAATTGCCTCCTTATCGCCTGAATCATCTCCTCTTCGGGTAATGGAGGTTCTAAATATTGTAACCTGGCTAACTGCGTGGAAAATACCCCGCATACTGCGTCGGGTAAGATGTGGAATTTTTCCTGGAGTAAAGTTCTGATCTGATGCTAAGTTGGTCTTCCGAACTCCAGAAACGCATAAGGAATGCCTTAGCAAACTCCTCGTAATTCGCAAAGGTGCATCTAAAAGCTCTAAACCAGGTCAGCGCTTGATTCTCTAACGATCATTCAATAACCCTTATCTCGCGTTCACTTGGGATCCGATTTTCATCCAGATAATCCCTGAGGACTCGTAGGAACTCAATTGGGGTGATAACTCCCACACCACTACATTTTTCGGTTTTTCCTCATGAGTCCTAATGATAGTTACAGGACTAGCCCCATTAAATCCTCTAGTTGTCGAATCCATATCTCCCCATCGTTTCTCCTGGTTAATCGCTGGTGAGTTAATTTCCATCGTTTGAACCGGACTATTCATCTGTAAGAAGTTTTCCAAACGCGTAATGCGGTCTAGGTGACTACCCTCCAGTATCGTTATGTTATCATTGACTGATGAAATCGCCCCATCTATTTCCGTTTTGACTTGTGTGATATTAGTATTGTTTGCGTCCAATTTGTTTTCTATCTTCCCTGCTTCCTCATCCATGCGTTTTCGATTTGCATCCACGTCTTGTGCTAATGTGCCAACATTTTCCTCCATCTTCTGGATTTTAGTCTCTACCTTTCCTACTTGTTCCGTTAATTCCTTACGAATGCCGACAGTAGTTTCATTAAACTCTTTCCGTACTTCCACTATCTCATGTTGGTATTCCCCTTTAAGCTTGTCTACATGAGTGGTTATATCAGATCCCAATCCTTTGATGTTTTCATCTAACCGTTTATCTAAGGTCCTGACGTGTGTATTCAATGCTTCCATGTCTTTCTCTACACCTTTCAGAATTTTCTGTATGCCCTCTATTATATTGTCCTGCATAGTGGCCTTCAATGCATCAAGTTTTGCGTCCATGCAGCTATCCGTTTCCTTTTGACTGTTGGTTATACGCTCTCCTAACTTGATTATAACTGCCTGTGTTTTAACGCCTGATTAGCTGCCTCATTTCGGGTTTCATTAAATTTCTTGCCCAATTCATCATGATTTTGTTGGATACTATGATTAAGTCTACCATCTAACTCCATTTGACCTTGCTTAAAGTAGCCTCTTAAATCCTCCTGACCCTTCCTTAAATCAGTTTTCAAATCAGCTAACAGTTGCCTCAACTCTTCCATATTAGACATGTCAATTAGTACAATAAAACAATACAACATAAGGGAACCATCAAGAGTGACCACACCAAGATTGCACCATACTTTCTACTACTATACCATGGAATTGAACTAATATCAATGAGCTGCATAAATGGATCCTCATCCACTTCTACGCAATTGGATCATTAAACGAAGAACGAATGGAGTACAAAAACACCAATCCAAAAGGAAAAAGATCTTCTGATTCTGTTGCCTATGTCATAGAAACTAGGAACAATATCATTACCAACGGAAATTATACCTTCCCACAAGAAAGATCATTAGCCTCCCATTCAAGTACATCAAATGGGGTAATCCAATTTTACTTGAGCCACTCAAATTCAAGTGCCAACGACACAACAACCCACACTGGCTGTCAAATTACATTAAAAACATCTAATTGCTACACCATCGTGTGTACGATTACTCAATTCGAGGCTATGCACGCTGGGCGCCATTTTATATGTCCCCGTTAACCGGCATCGAATTGGATGACCCGGCGAAAACATCGCAATTCATGCCGATAACACAAGACATATATCAGATAAAGAACAAAAAAAATGATTGAGGTCTGGGTTCGAATATCAAAAAAAATACGCCGGTGGGTACGAGAACTCAAGTAGTCTCAGGGGTGGTTAACAGGATATAGGTGTAACAGGTTAAATCAACCCACTCCCAAACCTAAATCAAAGCAATAGCACAACAGAAATCAGAAGATAAGCACAATTAAAAAGATAAAAATAGGCATCCATTTATTGGCAACCCATTGACCAATACAAATATAGGAAACCCCAAAAAAGCCTATCTTGCCTCGGAGATTCGATCAAAATGAAAACTTGATGTGGACCGAAGGGAAAAAAATATTTAGAGTCCAAATAAACATAATTAATTTTTAAAGGGTCAACGAATCTCCTTGGTCCTATCCTTAGACACAAATAAAATTAGGAGATACTCGAAGAAAATTAAATAAAATATAAAAAATTAGATTTAGTCACATTTGACTATCAATATCAACTAATCACGCTAAATGTCCATCAGGTAGTGTCCTAGATTAGTAATATTTTCACTCACTTGAGTTTATAATGAAAGAAAGTTAAATAAATAGCTTGACAACAAATAATAGTATTGATCTCCATTCTAACTAATGAGAGGAAAGCAAATCTTATATCCACCAATTATTAATTTAAAATAATTGCTGTAACAATATAGGTCCTACTTGACCACTCAATTAAAGTTGCAATCAGTATTTATATTTATCGTACAACGTTATTTCAGAGTCTCATTACTCAAAATATTTCAAGCAAACGTGCACCCATTATCCTACATTTATGCAAAGGTCTAAGTCATGGCTGATCATTATATCACAACTAAAAGTTCCCATCTTTCCCAATTCGATGGTATGCTTGCAATGTATTTCACTCCATTCATTACATAGTGATTAGATTATCGCCTGCCTACACCTGTGAATACTCAATTCACCATCATCTGACTACATTTTGCATATCCATGCTTATTTAGAAAGATATTACACTACTAATTATTATTACATTATTATTTTCTATTCACAAAGGGTTTCATCATGATTAATTCTCAGAAAATTTACCATAAGACGTTCACAGAATATGTGAACTATCATCCTAATTTTTTTTATTACATTCCATTCAATTCTCCCCTCTTTTTATAAGCAACTACACCAATCAATCTTCCTTTTTTTTCTTGTAGATAAACGCATTATTATCGTTTAATTACCATGACCTCTCATTTCATCACATAACTAGTGTGCATAATTTATCTAATGCAGGCATGACCTGTAGCAATGTCAAATGGGTAGGTGTCGAAGCATAAAGGCGAGCATGCTTTTAATAATTAAGTTCTCTATATCAATGAATGTGGACGTAGAAAAAAGATGGGAATATTTAAAGTTATAATCATTGAGAGTTCACATAAATAGATCCACCAACGCTGAAGTCAAAATCGAAAAAGGAAAAAAAAAGAAAAAACATGAACTCCACCCTAACTCTCGACAGCTAGTCTACCACCTTCATTTCCTTCCATCATGAATTCAGTTGAGTGTCAGCGTCGTATTTCCGATCTTATCGTAGAAAAGAAAAAAATAATCTTATCATTCGAAGTAGTGACGGATTTACAAAAATTCCCAAAAGAAAATATTAACTGGTTCATGGTACCTAGCATGGTGGATTGTTCCTTGCCACGTGTGACAACCCTACAATGTGAATCACTTCCTCATATAATTACCTAATAGACGAAGAAAAAATTTGGCCATTAATAATAATAATAATAATAATAATAAAATCATTAATCAACAAATAAATAATAATCAGTTCAACTCCATGGAAACTAGTACTACTGAGTAGTGCAATCCACTCACAACTACAAATTGAAGTAATGTTATAGCTCACCAACTGGCCGAAATAAGAAAATATGGTACAAGCCTAGCATGCTCATAGAAAGCAGAACCTCTGGAACCGAACTTCATTCAGGACCATCTCCTTCCCATTCGAGAACCAGCAGGATTCCATCTTCTTCCTCGCCTCCTCCAGGTATCGAAACTGAGACCTTCACGTTTCATGGTGGCTGCGTCCTCCGACTCCCACGGTGTGGTTATGTCATGGCAACATCATGGCCTCATCTTGATGTAAATGTCACTCCGTCCAGTCCCCTCACGTATAAGCTTAGTGGCACCTATTTTCACTGACTAGTTCCATTTCAAAATTCTTCATTGACCCTTCAACAGCACAGGTTATAAAATGTCCTCGTTCCACTCTGGAAATCATAAGTTCCTGCGCCTCGAACAATGTAGACACAATTCTTCCTCTCAGCAAATTGCCTCCGGCTTTACATAAGCAATAATTTAATAGCATTCAGAGCTGTTCAATTGCATCTACAAGTCCTCCATCGATGATAAGAGCCTCGTCTATTCTCGAATGTTTACTGCACAAACTATTCCGTATTGTATCTCACGTCCAAAGCTAGTCGCAATGGGCTAGTTCTCTCGTTATCAAGCCAGCATGCGCCTGCACGACCGGGATTATACACGCTGGAGTCGGCCATCTGATATAGCAATCACGCCCGGTATAACAGCGGTGATTCGTAATTATATGGTCTCTCAGGACTCCGATAAAATCACACCCGATACACGGCGACACTTAGACCTGTGGTGGTATAGCACACACGGCCCTCCTCGATCATAATCGAATGTAAAATCACTCTTGCCGCACGACGGAGTACTGTCCAGTCCGCGCACAAAAAGCATGTGTCTGCGCCTCTCGATGTGACCAGATGCCGGATGCCAGAGCTGAGCACGTGGTCAGAGACAGCGCGCTCTGCCGGGGATAGAATACAGATACGCCCGACGGCACTCAACCTGGTGGCCGCGCACCCAGCGATGACGTACCGCGCTGGCGGAGTTGCCAACCCGCGCTTATTTTGGGGGACTATGTTGGGCACAGTACAGTATATGTTTATACACATTGTAATACACCGACATCTAACTTCTTTCAATTGTTTACATGATGGCGGCTATGCGAAATATTTCACCGGCATTCTTTATCTCTGAAACTATTACCGGTATCACCATGAAATTTTGTACGACGATAAAGGGCACTACTGGAAGGTGACCTATGAGACTTTCAAAAACCGGTTAACTACAAAACGAACATGGTGGCCAAGCGAATTTGAAAATTTAAATAGAACTTTCTCGCGATTTAAAGATCCAAACACAATGAAGCAAGGTACATAAAATGGGTATACACATTGTAATGCATCGGCATCTAATTTAGTTCAATTGTTTAGATAACCTCAAGATGGCGGCTGTGCGAATTTTAAAATTAAGTTTTCATTTCTTGTGTCGCAATCATGCGATTGAAGTAAAAGTTTGAATAAGGAAACTACGCAATAATTTTCCTTTAATGGTACATAACTCTATGGCCTATACATATAACAATCCAGCATGGCGACTATCCGAAATATTTAGACAGTTTTCAATATCTACGAATCTATTACAGCAATCAAATTGATTTTTTTATGTTCATAATGACTATGAATATAAGTTCACCTATAGGACTTTCAATAACCTGGTGATCACAAATTTAACATGGTGGCGTCGCGAAGTATAAATGTTCACATGGACCTTTCTCGCAATTTAACCATCCGAGTGCAGTGAAACTTGGTACAGTAAATCCTTATACAAATGTTAATCCACTGGCATCTAATTTATTTCAATTGCTTCCATAACCACAAGATGGCAGCTGTGCGAAATTTTAAATACCCCCCTTTTTACTTCTTGTGTCCTAATCATGCGATTGAAGTTTGAATACTACACGTACACAATAATCTTCATGTAACAGTACATAACTCTAAGACCTACATATATAAAAATCCAACACGGCGACCATCCGAAATATTTAGTCGGGTCTCAATATCTACGAATCTATTACATGGTTGGTTGGTTGGTTGGTTCTTAAGTTTAGGGGCTGCGACAACGTGGTCATGTAGCCCCGTGTACTTTGGGTGTGTGTAGAATCTGTCTGATAACCGGTGTTAATTGTGATGACTGTATTAGTGTGTGTTATCTCTTTTTTTATTTTTTATTTAAGTACATACTGCAACAGAATTTTTCAAATTGTTCCTACTTTTGCCGCCAAGCGCCACCGTCAACGACTACTAGCTACCAGACGCCACTCTTGGAAACGAACGTAGACACCTAAGAGCTTTGTTTACATTCTTAACCTATCCAATTTAGCCTCACACAGGTGTAATTAGTGGCAGGTTCTCTAACATGACATAAATCTATGCCATGTGACCGCCGGCTTTACTTCCCCTCCGAAGGAAGGCATACTGAGGGATTTTAACGCTCTTAAAAAATCCGACGGCTTCGGCCGGGTTTGAACCCGCTACCTTGGGCATAGAAACTCAGCATGCTACCGACTACGCCACCGAAGCCGCTGAATCTATTACAGCAATCAAACAGAAATGTTGTATGTTGATAGTGGCAACTAACATAAGTAGAATTTATGAAAATAGGCTGTATAATTCTTCACGGAACTACCTGTTTTTCCTCTGATATTTATGGTAAATAAAAATGCGCAATAAAATTAGGGCATCCGATGAATGCAGGAAGCGTGTGGCAATCATGAGCCCCGGGGATCCAAGTTCATAATGGACACCATTTGGATGACTCAACGATACCGCTCCAGTACATCTAACCTAACCAGAATAAATGTGTTGGTACAGTAGCACAGTCAGTAGAGGCGCTGATCTTCTAACTGGAAGGGAGTGGGTTTGATCCCCATCAGGCAGTGAAGTTTAGAAAAAACAACACCCCTTTCACTCAGCCTACACCAGGCTAATTCCTGGGAGCAAAGACGGCCAGGCTTGGAGGTGACAACTCCATCCCATCTAGTGCCGATGTCACAAAGAGTGGAAGCCTCTACCTTCCACTTCTCCCAGGGCCTCCGTGGCCTGTACGGTGATGACCATTTTTTTTTGTTACAGTAACTTATGCGTGGAGAGTTTGAAACCAGGTCTTTAATATCTGAAGATTTTCCTGAATACAGTAACATACACCACATTAGTGAGACTAGACTTAGCAACTTACAGGTACACTTGCACGAGGAACACATAGCACTTAGGAATGTGAAAGGGGAAATAGCCCAACGAGATAAGGGACCCTCACACATAGGAATTCCCCTTCAGTCGAGTGCAGACAGTGACCAAGTGAACTACTCTCAACAGGACAGCGCAAGACTCAACCAGATAAGTAGTCTGTACAATACAATGTGAATTGACCATTTACAACAACCACATATGAATATCTATGTCCTTAGGATGACTATGTGCAGAAGTTCAGGTCATAGGCCCTTCGTCGTTGAAATCCCAATTCAAACACAGGACCCCATTGTACAAGTATCTTGTAAAAAATCGTGTATGAAAAATCCTCGTGGCTACGGGTGAACGGAAGATACTTGCTTAAAACTTTGTCATTATGGTTCAACAACCGTAGATTTGAAGACGCTGGAGATAACACCTGACTATTTGAAGGAATGCAACAGATATGTTGTTGTTGGTCTGCTTTGATCACTGGCAAACTGATCGGCCTTTCTACTGTTACTTCTGTACATAGTCGAATTCTTTACGCATTTTATGTCCATTTTTAAATAACTTTGACGATTGTAAAAATATTTTTTTAAACGTTTCTTAACAAGATCAACACATAGACTGTCTTATGAGAATAATGAATGTGTTTGACTGAAGAAGGCTCACAGAGCCGAAAAGTAGGGGGCTACTAGGAGTTTAAACCCACAGCCTACTTTCCTGGTGACGTCACATACTAACCCGCAATACATTCAGGGGCAAAGTCGATATTCCTCGAACCCATGGTCCGATTTTGACAAATGAGGTGTCGTTGGACTCGGGTTGACGCCCTCTTTCCAATGGTCCACTCATTTCAACCCCTAAATAAAACCTACCCCTACTAGGGGGTGAAATTGTAATTTTTTAGTGAAAGTCTCTTTTCAAATGCGACATGTATAAGGTGCGCTGCTAAAATGAACTTAAACGTTGTTGCTCATATAGCGCATGCGTTTTGCTGGATGCCGCTATGAATCAACATTTTTGTTTTTGTTTTTTACGCATGCGCACTTGGGATTTTTGTAAGAGGGCGAGCTCTTTGAAAAAATGATTTATAAGAAGGGGTTTTGGTGGTGAGGAGAGAACCAGATAGTCGCCTACTTTCTTACGAAGTTTGCCGATATCTCTAGAACGCAAAGTCGGATTTGGACGTGTGACGTGTCAAATCGCTTGTCTCGAAGTCCTATATACACACATCAAAAAAAGTTTTGCATCACCTCGGTTCCCAGATCTCCGGCATATAGACGTTCACTGTGTATATTGTATCCAAGATACAGTCCCTTTGACTGTTCATAGATGTCACTAAAACTGCCCAAAGATGTAAACAACCATGCATGAGCAGGGCCTATTAGACGGAGGGGGTACGACAGCCGATCAGTTCCAGTCATTCCACCAGGACGAAGGTACGCTGCTCATGTTGTCTGTAGTTCTACCATGCCTAGAAGGTCAATACCGCAGTTCGATCGCGTCCGCATTGTTACTTTGTGTCAAGAAGGGCTCTCAACAAGGGAAGTTTCCAGGCGTCTCAGAGTGAACCAAAGCGATGTTGTTCGGACATGGAGGAGGTACAGAGATACAGGAACTGTCGATGACAGGCCTCGCTCAGGCCGCCCAAGGGCTACTACTGTAGTGGATGACCGCTACTTACGGATTGCCGCTCGGAGGAACCCTGACAGCAATGCCACCATGTTGAATAATGCGTTTCGTTCAGCCACAGGACGTCGTGTTTCAACTCAAACTGTGCGCAATAGGCTGCATGATGCGCAACTTCACTCCCGACGTCCATGGCGAGGTCCAGCTTTGCAACCCCGACACCATGCAGCGCGGTACAGATGGGCCCAACAACATGCTGAATGGACCCCACGGAATTGGCATCACGTTCTCTTCACCGATGAGTGTCGCATATGCCTTCAACCAGACAATCGTCGGAGACGTGTTTGGAGGCACCCTGGTCAGGCTGAACGTCTTAGACACACTGTCCAGCGAGTGCAGCAAGGTGGTGGTTCCCTGATGTTTTGGGGTGGCATTATGTGGGGCCGACGTACGCCACTGGTGGTCATGGAAGGCTCCGAAACGGCTTTACGATACCTGAATGACATCCTCCGACCCATAGTGCAACCATATCGGCAGAATATTGGAGAGGCATTTGTCTTCATGGACGACAATTCTCGACCTCATCGTGCACATCTTGTGAATGCGTTCCTTCAAGATAACGACATCGCTCGACTACAGTGGCCAGCATGTTCGCCAGACATGAACCCTATCGAACATGCCTGGGATATGTTGAAAAGGGCTGTTTATGGACGTCTTGACCCACCAACCACTCTGAGAGATATACGCCGAATTGACGTTGAGGAGTGGGAAAATTTGGACCAACAGTGTCTTGATGAACTTGTGGATAGTATGCCACGGCGAATACAGGCATGCATCAATGCAAGAGGACGTGCTACTGGGTATTAGAGGTAGTGGTGTGTACTGCAATCTGGACCACAAATGCTGAAAGTCTAGCTGTATGATGGTACAACATGCAATGTGTGGGTCTCATGAGCAATAAAACGAGCTGAAATGTTGTTTGTGTTGATCTCTATTCCCTTTGTATTTAACGGTTCCG
Organism: Meconema thalassinum; assembly: GCA_946902985.2. Classification (NCBI taxonomy): domain Eukaryota; kingdom Metazoa; phylum Arthropoda; class Insecta; order Orthoptera; family Tettigoniidae; genus Meconema; species Meconema thalassinum. Next base: position 10,803,509 of record OX336394.1, on the reverse strand, counting down.
GAACTCTTGGAACCGAGGTGATGCAAAACTTTTTTTGATGTGTGTATGTTATTAATAGTTTAAAGTTTTGAGAATGCAGGAAACATGTTTTTTGGGGTAAAACCATGATTTTAGACTTTTTCCGATATCTCACGAATGCACGGTCGGATTTGGTCCTATGACGTGTCAAATGGCTTGTCTCGAAACCCTCTTTATTCTGGTAATAGGTTAAAGTTTTTGAGAATGAGGGAAACAGAATTTTTTGGTGTAAAACTGTGATTTTAGACTTTCTGTTATATCTCACAAACCAATACTGCCAGAGACGTAAACGAGGGGTCGTTGGACTCGGGGTGAAACCCCCCCACAAACACACACACTACTCCCCCTTTCGAATATAGTATTTATGTTTAAAAAAATGGCGAAAGGGTCTAACGACACTTTTGTTGAAAACAGTTTAGTTTTTAAAACTTTTTTTTAAATCTGTCTAAAATGTTCATGAAGAGTGGCTGTAGATAGAAAGAGACGATACCACTGGGCACGTGTTTCAACGAGGCTATTACTGGCCACGGTGGTGATATACCAATACAGTATTCGCTATTTCGATGAGACGGCGGGTCGAGGGTTCGTTTTCCGATTTTTCCTATGATGGAATTCCTAATTCCTAAACCCCCTGAAGGGGGTCTTTAACATGTAAACGATTATGAGTGACATGACAAATGATAATTCCTTCATCAGATGAAGTTGGCTTTAGATAGAACAAACAGAACTTGGTTATATGTTGCTTGAAGTGAGTATGGAAAACAAACTTGCTGGGGCAGACTGACAGGATGTGGATGTTATTTGAGCTTATTGGAATGCATTGACTTGACTTGACAACAGGGCAATGAAAAAAGCACAGAGATGCTGAGGACACTTGAAGGTCAAACGATATGGCAACCATGGTGGGAGGGGGAAGCGAGGATGATGTCGCCGATCAAGTTCAATGTTCTATGGATGAATTTATATTTTGCGAAGCATTGTTCGGAGAGGGTCATGTGACGACTTGTTTTAAGGGTATTTATTTTTCTGATCTTTCCTATGGTGGACTCATTGATTGAAATAATCCAAAACTGCTAGGGCATGGCCTTGAGATTTTATAAACTGATAATGGGATTTTGACATACAAGGTCCCCCCAGAACTTGACATGGTGTCATTCTTTTTATGACTTATGAATTTCCCCAAAAACGACCCAAAACAACAAGATCATGGACTTTTGCTTTTCTTAATATATTGCAAACCCATAATTTAAGATGTTTACTGAGAGTGACAAAACCTAGCTAGGTAAAGAAAGAATTATTGTAGGCTACATGTATGGTGACTGACACGTCTTTGACCATTGGAACTTGTTTTGAGATCTGACTGTAGTACATAGGGAGTATAGGTTGTAGGCATGGCTTGACAAACGGTGTACACAAAATTCAATTTATCGATTCAAGAATTAAGAGTAGACTATCATTAATTAATTGGTTAAAGAGTATAGCTAAAAATAAGAAAATGGTGACTACTTTAAACTAAACTGAACCAAGTCGAATCAAACCCAACTGAACCAAACCAAGCCTAAAGCAAACCAAACCTAATCAAGAACAAGCCAAGGGCTTAAGTGTAAAACTTGTGGGAGAATGCAGTCATTGGCAATGTCCAAAGGAAGGGATAACGCTCTACCTTTAGAGGGTGAGGTAAAGCTAGCGCATGGTGCTAATGCATATTCCCAAGTACATGAACCACACACACACACAACTATCCTATGCTGTTTTTATGAGTTGACTGTTAAAACATACTCAGTGGTTACTGAGCAAGATGGTCGCTACACACAACAAGCTTTAAATGCTTGAGGCTAATAATCTATACACACACACACACACACACACACTCGCTTGTTCTAAACTAAACTGTCTTGCTGGCAGTGCTCACACAGTAGGCAAATGAGAGAAATGCTTGGCTAACAGAAATACAATCATTTTCGATTGTCCAATGTTACCAGCTAACCATTACATGCTATAGTGGTGAGCACATGTGCCACTTGCACTGGAGATCGTAACTCGATTTCTAGCTCTAAGGCCTAGAACGAATCAAAATAAGAAAGTAGGGTATGGTGACCCTGTGATTAAACTAAGGTAGACTAGGGTTTGATTTTAGGTTAATATACATGTCATAAACAAACAAACAAACAAACAAACGAACAAAAAAGCAGATATAATGTTTAAAACTGATTACACTTGTCTCTTTTCAAATTATTACTTAGATTACAAATACAAAGGTGGACTGGGTTTGATATACAGTTAATGCTGCCTATCGCATACTAGCCTGTAAGAAAGCCAAACAAGCAAAAGGCGTAGGTAGAGCAGTGGTAAAATCGCTATGTGTAGAGAACTACCTAACGGTTTTATGAACTGGCAATGGTAAGTCGCATAAACAGTGCAGGATACAATCCAGCAACCATAATTTTTATCTAGCGGAACTGAGAAGACATAGAGAGATATATATAGAAAGTTTGTGTATGTATGGGCAGAATTGATTGTTTGACCAGAGAAATTACTGTGAGGTAGGGTGGGGAGAGGGAGAATTAACACTTATATATGAATGGTAAATAGTATTTTTGTTTTCAATAGTTTTGTTTTTCAAATACAGTGGTAGATAGCCGTTATTTTGTAAAACATTCTTACTTGCAGTAGTAATAAGCCTCTACGGTTCCGCTAACACACATAGACAGACTGTACTATTTCCATGGTCAAGCACTCGCATTAAGATCATTTACAAAAACATAAAATGAATAATAAAAAGTCTTGTTTTGGAAATATTGTTTTTCAACAGACACAAAATAAATAAAAAATGTGTAAACAGCAAAATGGAAAATCCATGTTTCCATATAGACAAAATTTAAAAAACTTAAACGAACATTTAAAAAAATATATAAATGGGAAATTGACAAATGTGTAAATATGAAAAAGGAAAATCCATGTTTCCATATCATGAAATTGAAAAAACATCAAACGGTCATTTTAAAAAATGCAAATGGAAAACTGACAAATTGCAATGTGTGAAATGTGAAATTGAACAAATGGCTATCATTATTAAAAAAACACAGTGCCTTATGGTCTACTTATTTTGTACCACCCGAGACTGAGTAATACTTGTTTTAATCCTCATACCACTTTTAAAATTGTGTGTTAAAGCTAGGAATTGAACCCAAGAGCTTGTAGGGGGAGACCAAGGTGAGAATATGTTAAACAGATAGTCTTAATTGTAGGGTGTGGTAGCTATATAGAGATGAAACGATTAGCTCGGGACAGGGGCATTGAGATCTGCAGCAAACCAGTCAAACGACTAAAGACTCAAACAACAACATGTAAGCTCACCAAAATAATGTTGTGTACCGGTAAATGTTAGTCAACGAACAGTAATGCATTACTAAAACCCATGACACGATACCTAAGAGCTTTTCTAAAGTTATTTTAAAATGCCTTTAACCCTATATTAAACACCCAGTTCACAATATTCATAACTGCAATGTTATGGTAAAACAAAACAAAATCTATATTTCAAAACAAGCAAGTGGTTTAGTCAATGTATACTGGGAAAAGTTTTGTAAACACTCAAGTCCACAAGACTAATTAAATTAGTAACTGTCAGGTTGGCCGAGTGGTTAAGGTGTTTGATTTAAGATCAGATTTCCTGTAAAAGGAAGCAAGGGTTCGAATCCCTTACCTGACATAACTATTGCCTTAACATGGCTTGTCCACAATGAATTATTATGATACTTGCTACACAAACCATAGACAGAGTGATTTTTTAAGGCACTCTCTTTATGAACATAGTCAGAGACTGTTGATGGTTAACAATTGCATTAATAGTGGGACATGGGGATAGCAATTAAGAAAAACAGCCAATACCCATACACTATTTTTATTCATTTAGTTTTTTTACAATAGTTATACACTGATTAAAACTTTTTATCTTTTTATCATTGTTTGATATAGATTTTAAACACAACGCTTGTTGTAGATCCTTTTATAACATTCTCCAGGTACTCTTGTTCTTAAAAACTGGGGAAGCCGCAATGGTTTTATAGACATTAAACCCTCATCCTCTTCTTTTTCATCATCATCATCATCATTATAAATATTATCATCATAATTATTATAGTCATTGTCACCAACATCATCATCATCATCATCCTCAACATCACTAGAACTATCCAATTCGTTTTTTCCTATTCAAAAGGGACCTCTTGTAGAGTCTGTGTTGCTTTTGATAGTGATAAGGGTTTTTTGAACGTTGACAACTGTCCTAACATGACTTTTTGAGGAGATGATAATTGCTTTTCAACAAACAATGCACTATCTTGAGCAGTAATATCATTTTCTTGAACTTGCTTTTTATCATTTTCATGATATTTTGTTGACAGCAACAGTGTTTTATCTGGTACACTACATTGTTGATTACCCACACTTAAGACCTTACGATTCTTACTTTTTAGATGACCTAAACATTTTGTTGTCCTTTGTTTTGAGCACTGCCAAAATATGATTCCATTCACATTTTGCCGCTTATAGTTTTAGGAGTAGCCATGATACAGTGCACGTGGTTTGCCTTTATTGATTATAGTATATTCCATAGTAGTAACTGACTTGTAAAGTTGATCTACCTACTTCAAAGGTCGGAACATTTCTGGTGAAAGTGTGATTTTGTGTTGACGTTTTATATAGGATGATGTTGGTGGCTTATGTTGGTGGCTTATATTGGTGACTTATATTGGTGGCTTAATTTGGTGGCTTATTTTGGTGGCTTATATTGGTGGCTTATGTTGATGGCTTATGTTGGTGGCTTACATTGGTGGCTTATGTTGATGGCTTATGTTGGAGGCTTATGTTGGTGGCTTATGTTGGTGGCTTATATTGGTGGCTTATGTTGATGGCTTATGTTGGTGGCTTATGTTGGTGGCTTATATTGGTGGCTTATATTGATGGCTTATGTTGGTGGCTTATATTGGTGGCTTATGTTGATGGCTTATGTTGATAGCTTATGTTGGCGGCTTATGTTGGTGGCTTATATTGGTGGCTTATATTGGTGGCTTATGTTGATGGCTCATGTTGGTGGCTTATGTTGGTGGCTTATGTTAATGCCTTATGTTGGTAGCTTATTTTGATGTCAGTTTTTGTTATATAATGTATTTGTTCCAGTCATTTATGACGTCATAGCCAGTCTTAAAGCAAGTCTTAACTTGTCCGACATGTTGGATTTTTTGTTCATGTGTGAAACTATCAAGTACCAATGATCAAGTGAACTTCTTTCTCTCTAATCCGCAGTTCAGCCCCATAGCATTGAGAATATTTATTGTAGTAGCCTATAAAGAAACAAAAAAATCATGTCTAATACAGTTTAGCTATAAGTGACCAGAACCACTATATATAACATTTTATTCTAAGAGCTTAAGCCATAAGCCACCAACATAAGCCATCAACATAAGCCACCAATATAAGCCACCAACATAAGCCATCAACATAAGCCACCAATATAAGCCACCAACATAAGCCACCAACATAAGCCGCCAACATAAGCCACCAACATAAGCCACCAATATAAGCCACCAACATAAGGCATCAACATAAGCCACCAATATAAGCCACCAACCGCATCCTATATAAAACGTAAACACAAAATCACACTTTCACCAGAAATGTTCTGACCTTTGAAGTAGGTAGATTACAAGTCAGTTACTACTATGGAATATACTATAACCAATAATGGCAAACCACGTGCACTGTATCATGGCTACTCCTAAAACTATAAGCGGCAAAATGTGAATGGAATCATATTTTGGCAGTGCTCAAAACAAAGGACAACAAAATGTTTAGGTCATCTAAAAAGTAAGAATCGTAAGGTCTTAAGTGTGGGTAATCAACAATGTAGTGTACCAGATAAAACACTGTTGCTGTCAACAAAATATCATGAAAATGATAAAAAGCAAGTTCAAGAAAATGATATTACTGCTCAAGATAGTGCATTGTTTGTTGAAAAGCAATTATCATCTCCTCAAAAAGTCATGTTAGGACAGTTGTCAACGTTCAAAAAACCCTTATCACTATCAAAAGCAACACAGACTCTTCAAGAGGTCCCTTTTGAATAGGAAAAAACGAATTGGATAGTTCTAGTGATGTTGAGGATGATGATGATGATGATGTTGGTGACAATGACTATAATAATTATAATGATAATATTTATAATGATGATGATGATGATGATGAAAAAGAAGAGGATGAGGGTTTAATGTCTATAAAACCATTGCGGCTTCCCCAGTTTTTAAGAACAAGAGTACCTGGAGAATGTTATAAAAGGATCTACAACAAGCGTTGTGTTTAAAATCTATATCAAACAATGATAAAAAGATAAAAAGTTTTATTCAGTGTATAACTATTGTAAAAAAACTAAATGAATAAAAATAGTGTATGGGTATTGGCTGTTTTTCTTAATTGCTATCCCCATGTCCCACTATTAATGCAATTGTTAACCATCAACAGTCTCTGAAGTAGTGGGATGAGGAGAGAGCTACTACACTTCTTTTTGAACCCTCCTCGTATTTGCCCCGAAGCTGATATCTCGCTAACCAATCATGGGATTTCAACATACAGGGTGTCCTAGCACTCGTAGTGATGCCCCCTACTTTCCTATAGGCTCTTTATTTAATGAAAAGACCAAAACTAAAAGGTCATCCGCTTTTAATATCTCGCGAACCAATCATGCTAGAGGCATGAACGAGGGGTCCAAGGACTCGGGGTGACGTCCTCTTTGCTATGGACCACTCGTTATATTTTTAAAAAATTGGGAAACTCGATTTTGGGGTAAACACGTGTTTTTTGTGATTTTTGTCGATATCTCACAAACCAATAACGCTAGAGACGTGTACGAGGTGTCCTAGGACTCGGGCTAACGCCCCCTTTCAAATGTGGTAGATACTTTTTTTTTCAAAAAATAATTCACAAAGGGCCTAACGCCATACATGTTGAAAAAACGTTTTGTTTTTCTTTACCGATACTTGTTTATAATGTTCATGAAGCGTGGTGGTTGAGAGAGACGATACTGCTGGGTGTGTGTTTCAACGAACCTGTCGCTGACCATGGTGGCTGTGTTCAATAGATCAATCGATATTTCGACGGGTCGGTGTATGACAGAGCGAGCGTGCGTTTTCTGATATTTTACCTTTAACGTGTAAATGGTGATGAGAACTTGGTTCTATGTTGGTCGAAGCGAGTAGAGAAAACAAACTTGCCGAGGAGCAAGAGGTGAATGTCATTTGAGCTTATTGGAAGGCCTTGATCTGACTTGACAACAGGTGCAATGGAAAAAAAATGACCATGACGCTTGAAGGTGAAATAATCTGACCATCGTGGTGGCAGGGGAGTGCGAAATGCATGTGAACACATGTGAAACCACATGCACGCTAAACCAGTGACATCCTGTCTTGCTTCGTACGTGACAAAATGCAAGTTCATGTGAAATTTGATCTACCGCAGGTGTTCACCTTGGACGTTAGCTGTCCACGTGCCTGATAACAGAATGTTCAAAGCGTGGGGAAAAAAAAGATTATACTTGCAACGTAGCATACATAAAGACATGTCATTATCATTTCCACTCTCACTTGGGTGGACTACCTTTGAACACACTGCGTTGCATGAAACCCCTGGTCTTGTTTAACAGTTTTGTTGTTGGCGGAAAATACTTAACCTTGTTGTGGGATAGGTATTTATTTATATATTTATTCATTTATACATTTATTGATTAATATATATATATATTTACAAGAAATTATTTATTGATTAGGTAATTAATGATTTTATTTATTTGTTTGCAGATAACTGGCATACCTTACATGTCTGAGGGAAAAGAAACCATTGCACTTTTGAGCCCACTAGAAGGGAAGAGCAACAAGTCACTGCAAGTAAAGGTGAGATGATTTTTTAAACTAACTTGTTTCATTTTTTTGTTTTATGTTTTATTACATGAAATGTATGTATTAACCTGAATTTAGGTATTTATAGCGGTTTATTTTATTTATTTTTAGAAACTTGGAAAGAATAGCCTTACCGCCGTAGCAGTCGCTGAAGAAAACAGAAACGCACTAAAGCGAAACTACTGCCAAAGAGTGAACTGTTTAAAACTCAGGTAAGTCCAACTTAAAAATGCTATTCCATTTTACCACTACTGAAAACTCGTAGACAAAAAAAATCATGACTGGGACAATGATTGCTTTCATGATTAATGGCTATGTTGTTGTTGTTGACTGGGAAAAGTACAAGGCCATGTTGGATTTTCTAAAAATAAAAATAATAAATTTAATTTATGGGTGGTTCCCTATGGACTCAACGAATATCCACAGGTTTGAACATGATAATGTGAACAAAATGACATGACATTCATTTTTGTTTATATATTGGTTAAAGGGAGGGTGGGGGAATGTAAATGACTGTAGCTTTATAAAAAAGAAAATAAGTACATGGGTTACTGTTAGTGCCAACATACAGTTTATTTTTAATAGTGTTTTGATATATTAATGTCAATTAACGTTAACGTTTTATTTACAAGTATTGATTGATTGATTGATTGAGTGATGGGTTATTTTGTTTGCTTTTAGGTGTCGTCATGTGCCATTAACGTAATGAACAGACAGTGAACAAGCATGCATTATGCTTTAAAGTACTCTGTGCTCTTGTGCAATGTTAATAACTTACAATAAGAAAAAGTTTTATTATAACACATGGCGTTAGTACCAAATACAACAAGTGAGCAAGTTGGTTTACCACGTGGGTTAAATTTAAAATCAGAACATGATCGATGGTTAACATTTGAATTCTGGCCTGTAGGCTTTTTGTCGACGCATGAACTTGCAAAAGCCGTTTTTTTACTTGAACCGAGAAGATGTGGTGCGCTGTGTGTTTTGTAGTATTGAACTTTCACACTGGGAAGAAGGGGATGATCCCTTTAGAGACCATTTGCGATGGTCTCCTCACTGTCCTCACATGCTTGGAAAGCAAGTGGGTAACCTACCCGTGCATTCATTTTACCGAACCACAAGGCCTTTGGTCGCTACTTACGTTGCTGAATCACAAATAAATAATAATAATGATGTATTACCAGCCAACGGTAGTGTCGATATATGTGGTCCATATGCCATAGACAGTGTTGAATTGGCGTGTGCTTTTGAAAAATTGGGAGTTTGCAAGACTAAAGCACTAGCACACTCAGAGTACAGCTCTGTTGAAAAACGTTTCGAATCTTATAAAAATGTTTGGCCATTAATATTAAAACACCTTACCAAACAGCTAAGTGAAGCTGGATTTTTTTTATACTGGCGAAGGGGATAAAACAATATGTTTTTATTGTGGATTTGCTTTAAAGGATTGGCAAATGACTGATGACCCTTTTGTGCAACACGCTCGTTGGTTACCAAACTGTAAATACATGGTGTTGCATAAAGGTCAGGAATTTGTGAACACTATTCGTAAAGAAAAAGTGATTGCAGCACAAGACATAAAAGTGCCTTTAGAGTTAGAGCACGCGGAGCAAATACATAAGGCTGAAAGAAAAGACTTGTCTCACGAACAGATACAAAAATGTGACCAACAATTATGTAAAATTTGTTATCAAGATGAACTAGGTGTTGTATTTTTACCCTGTGGACACATGATAGCCTGTGTCAAGTGTGCATTAGAACTTAACACTTGTGCTATATGCAGAAAAGTAGTATCTGCTACAGTTAGGGCATTTCTTGCATAACTAGTATAATTTATTCGCCATGCATAGTGCAAAATCCCTAATTGCACAATATTATTAAAGCTGTTTTAGAGTGTAATAGATATGCTTTTGTTTTGTTTATAGACTACTACAATGAATGTTTTGAATGCTGTGGGACAATCATGTGGCTCCTATACACGAAAAGCCAACACGAAAGCCAACACGAAAGCCAACACGAAAAGCCAACACAAAAAGCCAACACGAAAAGCCAACACGAAAAGCCAACACAAAAAGCCAACACAAAAAGCCAACACATAAGCCAACACAAAAGCCAACACGAAAATCCAACACAAAAAACCAACACATAAGGCAATATATAAGCTTATGGTAGGTCACTCCATCAGCAAAACAGTTGTAACCTTTGTAGTGTGAACATCGTACTGACAGGTCAGTTACTACTATGGAACTTAGTACAACCAACAAAGGTAGGCTACGTGCACTCTATCAAGGCTACTCCTATAACTATAATCGCCAAAATGTGAATGGAATAATATTCTGGCGATGCTCAAAAGAGAGGTCAACAAAATGTAGAGGCAATCTGAAAAGTAAATATGGAAAGGTTTTAAGTGTGAGTGTTCACCAATGTAGTGCTCGAAACGAACCACGCTTACTGTTTACAAACAATTATCAAAATGCTAAAAAGCAAGTTCAAGAAAACGATATTGCGGCTAAAGATAGTGCAGTGTTTGTTCAAAAGGACTTATCATGTCCTCAAAACGTCATGTTAGGACAGTTGTCAACGTCCAAGAAACCTTCAACACTATCAAAATCAACTCAGACTATAAATAAAGTGGTATTGCAAGAGGATCAAAAAGGACTATATAGTAACAGTGATGATGGTCATGATGATAATGGTGATCATGATGATGATAATGATGATGATGATGATGATGATGATAATGATCATGATAACGGTAATGCTTTGTTTACACCTAAAAATCATTTGTTAAATTTGTATACTGGAACAAACCCAGTAAGCTAATTCAACGGCTTCGACAATTGCATGCTTTACGACAAGCTGGGCATATCGGTCACGATTGGGAAATCAAAGAAATTGAACAAGAGCTTCGTCGTGCTGAAATTATTGTGTAATGGGTCTGCCACTTTGCGACCACTTTTACCCCCCACTCTTGTTTCTTATATTTGCTTATTTGCTTTCACTTTTACCTGAACTCTTTGGATCCATATTTGCTCTCACACTAAACTAGTATTCTTATTACCAAGTTGACTTTACTAGAGCTTAGTCTATGCTTGACAGTTGATATGGAAGTATCAGTGACTAGGTATGGTAAGCCTTACGCATACTATAAAGGATATTCATATATTGTGAAATGAACCAATAAAAATGGAACTGTTATTTGGCGTTGTTCAAAGCAACGTTCCAAACATTGTCGTGGTGACTTAGTGAGGTTTTAAGTGTCAGTGATCATCAATGTAGTGTGCTGCATGAAACACAGTTGCCGTCGACAAAAAATCAAGAAAACCATATTGCTACTCAAAATAGTGCATTGTTTAATGAGCAACGTTTAACCCCAGTTCTAAAAGTTATTTTTAATCCATCTTCCACGTCGCAAGAGCCATCAACATCACAAACTATGCAAGAGGTAGTGTTGTTGTTGTCGTCGTTTTAAAGAGTGGAACAACTAGGTCATCTGCTCTTGATATGCAAGGGGATCAAAGTGACTAAATAGTAATAACAATAAGGTTTTTATGCCTATACAACCATTGCGGCTTCCCACTTTTCGAAAACAACGTTGAATGGACATTGCTATAAAATAATCTACAACAAGCCTTGTGTTTAAAACTATAACAGACTATTGTAAAGTGAGAAAGGCTTGTATTCAGTGTGCATTTATTGTCATAATCATGTATACTCTGCAATGTTAAATATAATAACTTTGTATAAAATAAAACAACATTGTAACATGATTTTGCATTTATTTACAAACTTTATATACATTTCTTGTTTTTTTTTGTTTCATCATAATATTTTAAAGACAACACTAAACACTAAAATATTACTATTCTATACACATATTTTATTTCTTTTTCAGTATATTGTCATTACTTATATTTTCCATCATTATTTCACATTGTTTAAATTTATTTAATTAAAACGAACCATGCACCTATTGTTTTTAAAACCTTCATAAATTAAGTGTACAGGTTGCACAGCATTATTGACTTCATCAAAAACACTTTCCGACATATCATTAAACCGTATAGGCAGAAATGTCTCAAAGTTTTCACATACACAAAGTACACGATCACCATATGCTGTTTTCAATTTCCGAATCTTGATAATGCGGAATGGAATATGCGTTGGCAATTCGCTGAGCTTCTTTGTCTCTAAGCCACATGATTGTCCCACAGCACTCAAAACATTCATTGTAGTAGTCTATAAACAAAACAAAAGCATATCTATTACACTCTAAAACAGCTTTAATAATATTGTGCAATTAGGGATTTTGCACTATGCATGGCGAATAAATTATACTAGTTATGCAAGAAATGCCCTAACTGTAGCAGATACTACTTTTCTGCATATAGCACAAGTGTTAAGTTCTAATGCACACTTGACACAGGCTGTCATGTGTCCACAGGGTAAAAATACAACACCTAGTTCATCTTGATAACAAATTTTACATAATTGTTGGTCACACTTTTGTATCTGTTCGTGAGACAAGTCTTTTCTTTCAGCCTTATGTATTTGCTCCGCGTGCTCTAACTATAAAGGCACTTTTATGTCTTGTGCTGCAATCACTTTTTCTTTACGAATAGTGTTCACAAATTCCTGACCTTTATGCAACACCATGTATTTACAGTTTGGTAACCAACGAGCGTGTTGCACAAAAGGGTCATCAGTCATTTGCCAATCCTTTAAAGCAAATCCACAATAAAACATATTGTTTTATCCCCTTCGCCAGTATAAAAAAATCCAGCTTCACTTAGCTGTTTGGTAAGGTGTTTTAATATTAATGGCCAAACATTTTTATAAGATTCGAAACGTTTTTCAACAGAGCTGTACTCTGAGTGTGCTAGTGCTTTAGTCTTGCAAACTCCCAATTTTTCAAAAGCACACGCCAATTCAACACTGTCTATGGCATATGGACCACATATATCGACACTACCGTTGGCTGGTAATACATCATTATTATTATTTATTTGTGATTCAGCAACGTAAGTAGCGGCCAAAGGCCTTGTGGTTCGGTAAAATGAATGCACGGGTAGGTTACCCACTTGCTTTCCAAGCATGTAAGGACAGTGAGGAGACCATCGCAAATGGTCTCTAAAGGGATCATCCCCTTCTTCCCAGTGTGAAAGTTCAATACGACAAAACAAACAGCGCACCACATCTTCTCGGTTCAAGTAAAAAAAAACGGCTTATGCAAGTTCATGCGTCGACAAAAAGCCTACAGGCCAGGATTCAAATGTTAACCATCGATCATGTTCTGATTTTAAATTTAACCCACGTGGTAAACCAACTTGCTCACTTGTTGTATTTGGTACTAACGCCATGTGTTATAATAAAACTTTTTCTTATTGTAAGTTATTAACATTGCACAAGAGCACAGAGTACTTTAAAGCATAATGCATGCTTGTTCACTGTCTGTTCATTACGTTAATGGCACATGACGACACCTAAAAGCAAACAAAATAACCCATCACTCAATCAATCAATCAATCAATACTTGTAAATAAAACGTTAACGTTAATTGACATTAATATATCAAAACACCATTAAAAATAAACTGTATGTTGGCACTAACAGTAACCCATGTACTTATTTTCTTTTTTATAAAGCTACAGTCATTTACATTCCCCCACACTCCCTTTAACCAATATATAAACAACAATGAATGTCATGTCATTTTGTTCACATTATCACGTTCAAACCTGTGGATATTCGTTGAGTCCATAGGGAACCACCCATAAATTAAATTTATTATTTTTATTTTTAGAAAATCCAACATGGCCTTGTACTTTTCCCCGTCAACAACAACAACATAGCCATTAATCAAGAAAGCAATCATTGTCCCAGTCATGTACAGGTAATGAATTTTTTTTTGTCTACGAGTTTTCAGTAGTGGTAAAATGGAATAGCATTTTTAAGTTGGACTTACCTGAGTTTTAAACAGTTCACTCTTTGGCAGTGGTTTCGCTTTAGTGCGTTTCTGGTTTTTTTCAGCGACTGCTACGGCGGTAAGGCTATTCTTTCAAAGTTTCTAAAAATAAATAAAATAAACCGCTATAAATACCTAAATTCAGGTTAATACATACATTTCATGAAATAAAACAAAAACAAAAAATGAAACAAGTTAGTTTAAATAAATCATCTCACCTTTACTTGCAGTGACTTGTTGCTCTTCCCTTCTAGAGGGCTCAAAAGTGCAATGGTTTCTTCTCCCTCAGACATGTAAGGTATGCCGGTTATCTGCAAACAAATAAATAAAATCATTAATTACCTAATCAATAAATAATTGCTTGTAAATATATATATTAATCAATAAATGTATAAATGAATAAATATATAAATAAATACCTACCCCACAACAAGGTTAAGTATTTTCCACCAACACCAAAAAAGTAAACAAGACCAGGGGTTTCATGCAACGCAGTGTGTTCAAAGGTAGTCCACCCAAGTGAGAGTGGAAATGATAACGACATGTCTTTATATATGCTACGTTGCATGTATAATCATTTTTTCCCACGCTTTGAACATTCTGTTATCGGTCACGTGGACAGCTAACGCCCAAAGTGAACACCTGTGGCGAATCAAATTTCACATGAACTTGCATTTTGTCACGTACGAAGCAAAACAGGATGTAACATGTTAACAGTTATCGCGCACGTGGACAGCTAACGTCCCAAGCGAACACCTGTGGCAGATCAAATTTCACATGGACTTGCATTTTGTCACGTACGAAGCAAGACAGGATGTCACTGGTTTAGCGTACATGTGGTTTCACACATGTGTGTGCATGCATTTCACACTCCCCTGCCACCACGATGGTCAGATTATTTCACCTTCAAGCGTCACCTGTTGTCAAGTCAGATCAACGCCATCCAATAAGCTCAAATGACATTCACCTCCTGCTCCTCGGCAAGTTTGTTTTCTGTACTCGCTTCGACCAACATACGAGAACCAAGTTCTCATCACCGTTTACACGTCAAAGGTAAAATGTGTGAAAAACGCACCCTCGCTCTGTCATACACCGACCCGCCGAAATAGCGATTATTCTATTAAGCATGGTCCTTGGGGTTAGCGACAGGTTCATTGAAACGCACACACCCAGCAGTATCGTCTGTCTCAACCACCACGCATCATGAACATTATAAACAGGTATCGGTAAATAAATTTTTCTCAATATGTATGGCGTTAGGCCCTTTTAGAATTATTTTTTGGAAAAAAATATCTACCACATCTGAAAGGGGGCGTTAGCCCGAGTCCTAGGACACCTCATACACGTCTCTAGCGTTATTGGTTCTTGAAATATCGGCAAAAATCACAAAAAACACGTGTTTACCCCAAAATCGAGTTTCCAAAATTTTTTAAAAATTACAACGAGTGGTCCATAGCAAAGAGGACGTCACCCCGAGTCCTTGGACCCGTCTTACATGCCTCTAGCGTTATTGGTTCGTGAGATATCGGCACAAATCACAAAAAACACGTGTTTACCCCAAAATCGAGTTTCCCAATTTTTTTTAAAATATAACGAGTGGTCCATAGCAAAGAGGACGTCACCCCGAGTCCTTGGACCCCTCGTTCATGCCTCTAGCATGATTGGTTCGCGAGATATTAAAAGCGGATGACCTTTTAGTTTTGGTCTTTTCATTAAATAAAGAGCCTATAGGAAAGTAGGGGGCATCACTACGAGTGCTAGGACACCCTGTATGTTGAAATCCCATGATTGGTTAGCGAGATATCAGCTTCGGGGCAAATACGAGGAGGGTTCAAAAAGAAGTGTAGTAGATCTCTCCTCATCCCACTACTTACAAAACACAAATTGTTGTCCTAGAGACTTGAAATTTATTTTGGGGGTAGAGGGCATAGGGACCATTAATTTACGTCAAACAAACCTTTTTGTAAACTTCCTAGTTTCCGAAATATAGGATTTTCAAAATCCGAGTGTTTTCAAAAAAACATAAAAAGTAAAAAAGTTTTATTACAAAAAATAAAGGTCATAAAGACCATTCGTTTGAGCCATGGCACAACGTTCTATCCTGTTTGGTTTTCAAACTATCGCATATTTTCGAAAACAAAACAAAAATCAAAAATATAACGAGTGGTCCATAGCAAAGAAGACGTCAGCCCGAGTCCAACGACACCTCATTTGTCAAAATCGAACCATGCGTTCGAGATATATTTAACATGGCTGAGGCTTAGTAGTGGTAAGAGGAGGGTTCTGGAGTGAGTTGGAAGCGCCATCACTCACCTACTCTCTGACTATGTTCATAAAGAGAGTGCCTTAAAAAAATCACTCTGTCTATGGTTTGTGTAGCAAGTATCATAATAATTCATTGTGGACAAGCCATGTTAAGGCAATAGTTATGTCAGGTAAGGGATTCGAACCCTTGCTTCCTTTTACAGGAAATCTGATCTTAAATCAAACACCTTAACCACTCGGCCAACCTGACAGTTACTAATTTAATTAGTCTTGTGGACTTGAGTGTTTACAAAACTTTTCCCAGTATACATTGACTAAACCACTTGCTTGTTTTGAAATATAGATTTTGTTTTGTTTTACCATAACATTGCAGTTATGAATATTGTGAACTGGGTGTTTAATATAGGGTTAAAGGCATTTTAAAATAACTTTAGAAAAGCTCTTAGGTATCGTGTCATGGGTTTTAGTAATGCATTACTGTTCGTTGACTAACATTTACCGGTACACAACATTATTTTGGTGAGCTTACATGTTGTTGTTTGAGTCTTTAGTCGTTTGACTGGTTTGCTGCAGATCTCAATGCCCCTGTCCCGAGCTAATCGTTTCATCTCTATATAGCTACCACACCCTACAATTAAGACTATCTGTTTAACATATTCTCACCTTGGTCTCCCCCTACAAGCTCTTGGGTTCAATTCCTAGCTTTAACACACAATTTTAAAAGTGGTATGAGGATTAAAACATGTATACTCAGTCTCGGGTGGTCCAAAATAAGTAGAGAGGGTTTGATTCACACCTCAACCATAAGGCACTGTGCTTTTTAATAATGATAGCCATTTGTTCAATTTCACATTTCACACATTGCAATTTGTCAGTTTTCCATTTGCATTTTTTAAAATGACAGTTTGATGTTTTTTTCAATTTCATGATATGGAATCATGGATTTTCCTTTTTCATATTTACACATTTGTCAATTTCCCATTTATATATTTCTTTAATGTTCGTTTAAGGTTTTTAAATTTTGTCTATATGGAAATATGGATTTTCCATTTTGCTGTTAACACATTTTTTATTTATTTTGTGTCTGTTGAAAAACGATATTTCCAAAACAAGATTTTTTATTTTTCATTTTATGTTTTTGTAAATGATCTTAATGTGAGTGCTTGACCATGGCAATAGTACAGTCTGTCTATGTGTGTTAGCGGAACCGTAGAGGCTTATTACTACTGCAAGTAAGAATGTTTTACAAAATAACGGCTATCTACCACTGTATTTGAAAAACAAAACTATTGAAAAAAAAACAAAAATACTATTTACCATTCACATATAAGTGTTAATTCTCCCTCTCCCCACCCTACCTCACAGTATTTTCTCTGGTCAAACAATCAATTCTACCCATACATACACAAGCTTTCTATATATATATATATATATATATATATGTTTTCTCTGTTCCACAAGTTAAAAATTATGGTTGCTGGATTGTATCCTGCACTGTTTATGCGACATAACTTTGCCAGTTCATAAACCCGTTAAGTAGTTGTCTACACATAGCGATTTCACCACTGCTCTACCTACGCCTTTTGCTTGTTTGGCTTTCTTACAGGCTAGTATGCGATAGGCAGCATTAACTGTATATCAAACCCAGTCCACCTTTGTATTTGTAATCCAAGTAATAATTTGAAAAGAGACAAGTGTAATCAGTTTTAAACATTATATCTGCTTTTTTGTTTGTTTGTTTATGACATGTATATTAACCTAAAATCAAACCCTAGTCTACCTTAGTGAAAGGCTAACAGTTTAACCACTGCGTCACCATACCCTTCATTCTTATTTTGATTCGTTCTAGGCCTTAGAGCTAGAAATCGAGTTACGATCTCCAGTGCAAGAGGCACATGTGCTCACCACTATAGCATGTAATGGTTAGCTGGTAACATTAGACAACCGAAAATGATTGTATTTCTGTTAGCCAAGCATTTCCGTCATTTGCCTACTGTGTGAGCACTGCCAGCAAGACAGTTAAGTTTAGAACAAGCGAGTGTGTGTGTGTATAGATTATTAGCCTCAAGCATTTAAAGCTTGTTGTGTGTAGCGACCATCTTGCTCAGTAACCACTGAGTAAGTTTTAACAGTCAACTCATAAAAACAGCATAGGATAGTTGTGTGTGTGTGTGGTTCATGTACTTGGGAATATGCATTAGCACCATGCGCTAGCTTTACCTTACCCTCTAGAGGTAGAGCGTTATCCCTTCCATTGGACATTGCCAATGACTGCATTCCCCCACAAGTTTTACACTTAAGCCCTTGGCTTGTTCTTGATTAGGTTTGGTTTGCTTTAGGCTTGGTTTGGTTCAGTTGGGTTTGATTCGACTTGGTTCAGTTTAGTTTAATGTAGTCACCATTTCTTTTATTTTTAGCTACACTCTTTAACCAATTAATTAATGATAGTCTACTCTTAATTCTTGAATCGATAAATTGAATTTTGTGTACACCGTTTGTCAAGCCATGCCTACAACCTATACTCCCTATGTACTACAGTCAGATCTCAAAACAAGTTCCAATGGTCAAAGACTTGTCAGTCACCATACATGTAGCCTACAATAATTCTTTCTTTACCTAGCTAGGTTTTGTCACTCACAGTAAACATCTTACATTATGGGTTTGCAATATATTAAGAAAAGCAAAAGTCCATGATCTTGTTGTTTTGGGTCTTTTTTTGGGGAAATTTATAAGCCATAAAAAGAATGACATCATGTCAAGTTCTGGGGGGACCTTGTATGTCAAAATCCCATTATCAGTTTATAAAATCTCAAGGCCATGCCCTAGCAGTTTTGGACTATTTCAATCAATGAGTTCACCATAGGAAAGATCAGAAAAATAAATACCCTTAAAACAAGTCGTCACATGACCCTCTCCGAACAATGCTTCGCAAAATATAAATTCATCCATTGAACATTGAACTTGATCGGCGACATCATCCTCGCTTCCCCCTCCCACCATGGTTGCCATATCGTTTGAACTTCAAGTGTCCTCAGCATCTCTGTGCTTTTTTCATTGCCCTGTTGTCAAGTCAAGTCAATGCATTCCAATAAGCTCAAATAACTTCCACATCCTGTCAGTCTGCCCCAGCAAGTTTGTTTTCCATACTCACTTCAAGCAACATATAACCAAGTTCTGTTTGTTCTATCTAAAGCCAACTTCATCTGATGAAGGGATTATCATTTGTCATGTCACTCATAATCGTTTACGTGTTAAAGACCCCCTTCAGGGGGTTTAGGAATTAGGAATTCCATCATAGGAAAAGTCGGAAAACGAACCCTCGACCCGCCGTCTCATCGAAATAGCGAATACTGTATTGGTATATCACCACCGTGGCCAGTAATAGCCTCATTGAAACACGTGCCCAGTGGTATCGTCTCTTTCTATCTGCAACCACTCTTCATGAATATTTTAGACAGATTTTTTAAAAATGTTTTAAAAACTAAAATGTTTTCAACAAAAGTGTCGTTAGACCATTTCGCAATTTTTTTAAAACATAAATACTATATTCGAAAGGGGGAGTAGTGTGTGTGTGGGGGGGGGGGTCACCCCGAGTCCTACGACCCCTCATATACGTCTCTGGCGTTATTGGTTTGTGAGATATAACAGAAAGTCTAAATTCACAGTTTTACACCAAAAAAATCTGTTTCCCTCATTCTCAAAAACTTTAACCTATTACCAAAATAAAGAGGGTTTCGAGACAAGCCATTTGACACGTCATAGGACCAAATCCGACCATGCGTTCGTGAGATATCAGAAAAAGTCTAAAATCATGGTTTTACCCCAAAAAACATGTTTCCAGCATTCTCAAAACTTTAAACTATTAATAACATATATAGGGCTTCGAGACAAGCGATTTGACACGTCACACGTCCAAATCCGACCTTGCGTTCTAGAGATATCGGCAAACTTCGTAGGAAAGTAGGTGACTATCTGGTTCTCTCCTCACCACCAAAACCCCTTCTTATAAATCATTTTTTCAAAGAGCTCGCCCTCTTACAAAAATCCCAAGTGCGCATGCGTAAAATGCAAAAACAAAAATGTTGACTCATTGCGGCATCCAGCAAAACGCATGCGCTATATGAGCAACAACGTTTAAGTTCATTTTAGCAGCGCACCTTATACATGTCGCATTTGAAAAGAGACTTTCACTAAAAAATTACAATTTCACCCCCTAGTAGGGGTAGGTTTTATTTAGGGGTTGAAATGAGTGGTCCATTGGAAAGAGGGCGTCAACCCGAGTCCAACGACACCTCATTTGTCAAAATCGGACCATGGGTTCGAGTGATATCGACTTTGCCCCTGAATGTATTGCGGGTTATTATGTGACGTCACCAGGAAAGTAGGCTGTGGGTTTAAACTCCTAGTAGCCCCCTACTCCGAAACATGTATCAAAGAGTGTAAGGACATCATATAAAGACATTTTTATATTGTAAAGTGGATATTGGTGTAATAAACTACCACATATTCACTCCAAACGAGCAAAATCCGGAGGTCAATCACCACTTACAGTATCTCAACAAAACATCACATTGACCACAACTAACAAATATTGACGAGTTGCATTATCTCAACTAATACTGCAACTAAATAACTGTATATATTGTAAATATTTTCACCCATACTTTCAGGCATATATTTTATAGCCTAAGTGTAATGGATCTGATGATGATCGCTTGACGATCGAAACTGGTCATCCAAGTGTATTTAATAATCTCATGTAATTTGTTTGGGCACAATCGTGTTGAACGACTGAAAAGCACCAAACTTTTGTTTACTAAGGTAACACTGAAAATGGCTTCAAACACCACAATGTTACAGTAGGGAATTGAAAGGGCAGATAACCTCGTTGTTCCGCGCCTAAGACAACAATCAGTATCAGAGAATCAAACTGGAGTCCTCAGGATGACAGTCAACAATGCTACTTCACTTCTCCGTGAGAGTATCAGAGGTCATGAGCTCAAATCCCCGTCGAAGAGAGCGGTCCTGGTGCCGTACAACAATCAGTAGCACTTCGGGAGTGATGAACCAGGTACAAACCTACTTTAATCAGCCGAATTACCTTGTGTAATTATGAATAATAATTGCGGAAACGATGTCCTAATAGATGTTTGCTCCTCCGCTGTCTATAACCAACCCGCCATCCCCTCTTTATAACACGACTTATATCATGACATTGCAGATGTGTCGGCCATTGTGGGCGTGATTTACATGTTGCCAACCCCACACATAGACCTACGGTACCGTGTTGTGTTGGTTTTATGCTACGATCGCTCCATTTGTTCGCTTCGTTGTGTTTCTATATTAAAAAGGCTTTACATTTAAAAAATCTGACTTGGGGGTAACGCCCCAGTCCCCCTTGCTTGTACTACAAGCAGTAATTTTCGGCCAGACAGCCAATAGTATCGCAATCCGCTTCTTAAGCCAATAGTTTCGCGGAGCTCGTTACGCATGATATGTGTCGTGTATTTTGTGTACCATACATTGGCAACATTGAAATGACGTGTCGGTAACAGATGAACACACCTAATGCGCCTCTTTCAGTAGCGGTTGAGCAACGACACCCCATGACAATGAATTGCCGTCGTTAAACGCACAATTAATAACGACTAAAGTCACATATTTGCATACCGTAATTTAGCATATATTTCCTGTGCAGTAGTGATCTTGGACAGTAATTTCAATTGGTAACGACTCCCGGAATATCAAATAAGGTTTGAAAATCATGAACATGACATAATTTAGCCAAGTCATTGTAGGATCCTGGTTCATCACTCCCGTAGAATTACTCAACAATCACCCAGTGTATCGCAATATCCATGGAAACGATTCAGATTTGATTGAAAGTAAACGGAGTTGTTCGTCATGTTTAAGAATGCTTCTAAGGAAGATAAGCCTCCTCCAGATGTTAAGAAGTCTACTGAAGACGAAAAGGATACCTCTCGGTCCTCATCGATCAGTGAGATCACTTGTCGCATTTGCCAAGAAGGTGGAGAGGAGGAGCCCTTGGTCAGATCGTGCAAATGCAAGGTAACATCACATGGTCTTGTGTACTTGGGTGAGTATTTGTGAGCATTTGGACCGATGGCGGCCGTTGTAGGGACCAGTTACACCTCTCGAGGCTGAGTTTCAGCCCTTAGCAGAGCCAGGAATGCTAGTAACTACTCCATCACTGTGTTTGCGTCTAGGTGGCTTAAAGTGGGATCGGTCAGCACTGTGAAATGTAAATATTATATGTCAAAAAACTGTTCTACTGTATAATCAGGCTCATTATAGTACAAGATTTCATTATGAGACAGTTTCTCCCACCAATCAGAGCTCAAGAAACAGTTGTGTGACCAATTAGGTATGGATAGCATCGTACCTGAGCTGACTTCCACGGCCTTCCTATTTTAAATTTCACTGCGTGCCTAGTGTCAAAGTGGGGTATTCCAGGAGACCATGGTCAAATAGAAGGTATTCTCTGCGTCCCATGCGCTCTGTTCAGTACATAAAACTGGCGAAATCTCGACAGATATTGATAAATATTTATGTTCGAACATAAAATAGTTATAATAATTATCGTCGAACATAAACAGTCGTATGCAACACGCGTATAATGGTAATTAAGACACTCGTATGGCGCCATCGTGTGTTCACAACAGCCGGAGGAGATTTCGAGTATTCCTCGATTTAAATCGATCTATCGAATCAGTTTCTTTTGGTCGGCAACTCGGCACTCCGTTCTTATAAGCATGCAGGCTAGTGTTTGGCGGCGGGTAGATTGTTATTTTGTGCGTGTGGCTGGTTTTGAAGGATGAAGAAACATCCGCCCAGGCACATAAACAGCTGAACTCAAACAATGATTTGACTTTGCAAATTGTAAGATCGTGATGTCTTGTCGACTGCAGCTGAGAGTACCCCTTAATTTTTGTATAAAAAGGCACTGCTTATTATTATAATTTTTTTAAGGAAGGGGTGATTTATCTTCCCATTGATAATTTTGACCAGATTTAAGGAACATTTACTCTCAAACTATTTTACAGAGTATTTATGGGACATAACTTTACAGCGTATCTGTCATGTTTTGGACTTGGAATATGTTTTTTTTTTAATTTAATGGTATATTATTTGTTCTTTGTCACTTAATACAAGAACAAGTCAAACTGCCGCGTACTGTAGAATACATCCATAGGTGACGGACTACAGGAAAACTTGAGCACTATGCGACAACATCAACAACAACAACAAAACTGTACAAAAATATTGGAATGCAGCCGAAATAAATCAGAAACACATATGGACATCAAATTGGCAGGTGAAAGGCTAAAGGAAGTAGGAGCAAAATAACAAGTGATGGACGAAGCAGAGAGGATATAAAAACTAGGTTGGCTCAGGCAAGGAAAGCAATTTTAAAAAAGAAGGAATCTGTTGATATCGAATATGGATTTAGGTATTAGAAAGTCATTTTTGAAATCTTTTGTCTGGAGCGTACCGCTCTATGGAAGTGAAACTTGGACTATTGGTGTAGCAGAAAAGAGGAGAACTCAAGCGTTTGAAATGTGGTGTTACAGGAGAATGACCAAGATCATGTGGGTAAATAGGGTTACAAATGAACAGGTATTTAGACGAGTGGGCGAGGAGAGTTGTATCCGAAGACTGCTAATTAAGAGAAGATATAGATTGGTAGGACACATAGACAAGCTTAGTTATGGACGGAAGGGTCGAGGACAAGATCTGTAACGGTAGGCCAAGTTTAGAATATGTTAGATTGCCTCGGATGTACGGTGTGGTAGCTATGTAGAGATGAAACGATTAGCTCAGGACAGGGAGGCGTGGAGAAGTGCATCAAACCAGTCAAAAACTGAAGACTCAAACAACAACAACAGCAACAACAACAGTGACCTTATTCTACGCAAAGGTCCTTCCAGTATTAATCTATGGCCTGGAATTAATTTGGTAGCAATTAACAATAATCGACTTGAAATACTCTCTCTCTCTCTGGTTAACAGCCTTCCTCTTCAGTTCACAGTATGAGCCACAACCCATATCTTGCAGTATTTGACTCATGTACTCCAGTCTGGGTCTTCCTCTACAATTCTTGCCGTCTACTGTTCCCTCGATTATAAGCTTAATCAATCCATTGTGTCGCAGTATGTCGCCCACGAGGTGATTCCTTCTTCTTTTTAAATATTTAAGGAAGCATTTTCTCTCTCCCACTCTTCTAAAGACTTCCTCATTTGTGACAATTTCTTTCCAGCTGATTTTCATAATCCTTCTATAGCACCAGGTTTCAAATGCTAGTAGTCTTTTCCTCTCTCTCTCTCTCTCTCTCCTATTGTCCAAGATTCGCTGCCATATAGCGCGACGCTCCATACATAGGTCTTCAACATTTGTTTCCTCACATTTAGACTTATGTTCTTTGCAGTAAATATGTTCTTCTTTTTATAGAAAGCGTTCTTGGCTTGGGCAATCCTACTTAATATCTATCTGCTGCTTCTTCCATCATTCGTTATTTTACTTCCCAGAAAATTAAACTCATTCACTTCTTGTATCTTTTCATTTCTTAACTCTATTGCTGTCTGGTTTTCGCCATTTTTACTGCAGACCAAAATTTTTGTTCTGTTAATATTTATTCTCATATTAAATTCTTCCTCCATTATTTTGTCCATCTTGCTCAGGATCTAGAAAACGTTAAAGCTAGATTCCTGAAAGGGATACAAGGAATCTGTCCCGCTCAAGGCTTGAATATGAGCTATCCAAAGAAACCTTCCTAATAGAGGATTTGAGAATTACACTGCAGCTTCCATCCACAAGGCAAGAACAGAAATTCCTTCTAACCAGGCAGATGAAACGGGCAGAGATCGACCCTGGCTATTACGCACCAGATGCCATGCTGCATCAAACAACGGACTGAGAAGTGCCTTAAACAGGCTGGCGACAGAAACTATGCACACGCCCGGGAGTTCACAGTTTGTGTGTGCTTTGTGCAACAAACACTGCGAACTCCATCACTTTGACAATGCTCTTCTCCTTCTTCTTAGAGTAATTCAGTCTGATGACTGGTTTGCCTGTGCGACGAGTCTTCTCCAACTGGTTCGATCCTGTGCTGTACGTTTGGCGCCTGCATAGCTCCTGCGTCCTGAGTTCCCAAGAAATGTCATCATGAATGTCTTTCTTGGTCTTCCACGAGAGCGTTTTCCTGGTATTTTCCCTTCCAATATTTCCGACAACACATTCCGATGTTGAAGCCTATGTCCCATCCACAAAAGTTGTCTCTTCCTAATCTGACTCATCAGCTGTCTCTTTTCTTCAACAATGTTCATTACCTCATTGTTAGTCTTCTTTTCCACCCAACTTATCCGTTGTAGCCGACGCCAACACCACATCTCAAAGGCTTCTAGCCTCTTAATATCACTCTTGGGTAACGTCCAGGTCTCAGCACAATACAACGCAACAGACCAAATATAAGAATTCATTATTCTTTTTCGTAAGTTAAGGGACATTGTTTCCTGACATTGAAGGGACTGTTTATCTCAGGCTTGCTTTGCTATTGCTATTCGTGTTTTTATTTCAGTGTGACACTGAAGATTTTCTGCTATGATCTGCCCCAGATATTTGAACTGTGCTCACCACAGATCATCACGTGCAATGGACGTGGGTTTCGACTAAACATCATGACTTTTGTTATATTAATATTTATTTTCATACCAAATTCCTTAGCTTTTTCATTCAGCTTTAACAATATTTTGGATATAGTTGTTGGACTACACGCAACTATATCTTGATCATCGGCAAATTTTATGGTCACAAATGCTCTAAAGGTATGGTTTGGCTACGGCGATGATCGCTGGCGATCTTCGTTGCTTTATGAACGCATGTAAACAAATGGGACGGGTTTCCCTACAGCGATCTGCGCTGGCGTCAATTCATTGCATTTCGGCAGCGATGATCGCTGGCCATTTCGACAACAAAAGAATAACGATAAAGCTCTCATCTCTTTGGGAAACAGTATCATGGCTTCCATTCAGACAGTATTTTGTAATTTCTCAAAATAAACTGATGATTTTTAATCTTTTAATAAATTATGTTGCTTGTCACAGAAACCTGGTAATAAGTGTGCTTATTTGTTCACCTGTATTTTAATACATATTACTTAGGTCAAACACACGGTAACATAAGTTACCATGTAACACATGGTATGATGATTTCATAGCCCTTACTCAAAGATGTTTTCAATTAGAGATGGGCAGCAGTCGACTGAGAACAGTCGAATTAGTCGATAGTTAAAACAATCGACTTATTCGACTGCTTTTAAAAACAGTCGAATGAATTCAACGACTACTCACTGTATCATAAACAAGTCGTTTGCAAACGACTGATCCCAAAACAATCGTTGAAAATCATTCGAATGAAACAAGTCGTTGGCAAACGACTAATTCCAAGTGAATGGAATCATTCGAATTTAAGTAGTCGTTCTAACCAAACGACTTCTTCAGGATAACTTCATGCTACAATTGATTGTGCTGTATGTTTATTGTAGAGCTTTAATTAATAAGTTAAATATACCTGTAGGTGCCTATAGTTTGATACAGTTCGTTGATTCTTTCAATGAAATAGCCTAAATCCAGTTGTCCAAGTTATTGGAAACGTTATGCATTCAATATTTAGGTTATGTTTGAACTCCAGATACCGGTTTTGAGGCCCATCATCCCAGGCAAGCCGGTAAATACCTTTGCCTCCCAGTCAGATGGATCATTTGGCCGTAATTTTGAATTTGAGTAAGGTTGTAGTATGCGTGGTCAGATTTAGACAATAGCCTACTCCATGAAGGGGTCATGGCTACGCCTTCTATGTTTGTTTAATGAATTGAGTAACTGAAATGAGGGATGTATACTGATTTTAAGATTTGTGGAATGAGTTAATGAATTTTTAATAGAATTTAATGAAGTCATCGGTAAAGTTGAAGGAGACATGATCGTGTTTAGACAATAGCCTACTCCATGAAGGGGTCATGACTATGCTTTCTATGCCTGTTTAAGGTGTAGTGTGGCAGAAATGAGGGAGGTTTACTGATTTTGGTGTTTGTGGAGTAGTCTTTTCGTTTATAATTTAGGTTTTGTGAAGCTTGTTGCGGAGTTGTTTTATGGATTTTATTGCTCTGCAAATGAAGTTTATTAGGGGGTTCTGGGTTTGGTTTAGCTGTAGTTTACAGGGTTATGGCTGAGAGTTGTTGTAGCAGGCCTAACAACTGTGTCAGAGCAGTGGCGTGCTGTGTGGGAGGGGGGTTTAGTGGCAAAGACATGAGGGCAGGGATGGAAGAGTTTATGTGTTCCCTCACAGTTGGCGCACTTAGGCTTATCTCGAGGTACCGTATAGATAAAGAGGTGATGTGAATCTCCAGCGGGTACTGTGAGGACAGCTTGACGGCTGTAGGTGCCTATAGATTTATACAGTTTCTTGTTCGTAGATTCTTTCAATGAAATAGCCTACGTCCAGTTGTCCAAATATATATGTATGTCATTTCATTGGAAATGTTAAGCATTCAATATTTAGGTTTAGTTTGAACTCCTTAAAACAGTCTATACACTTTTAATGAGAATTGGGTGCATTCTTGAATTATTACACAACTTGAACATGGCCTTACCAATTATGGCTTTGAGTTCTATTTATTTTATGATTGAATTTCATTCATTTATTCTACCACGTGATAAATGAATTACAAGAAAACTATTATGAAATTCTCCCCATAGCGTGATGGTAATGATCGATGCAAACATAGAATAGATTTTCCAGGAAAATTAAATCAGAAAATATTTTATATTGGGATCCAATATTAATAGCATTTTAGCAAGTCGGAGGGCGTGTACGCTCAAATTGATTCTGGTCGTCAATTGTTTTGTAGAGATGGGCATCAGCAGTCGACTGACAAAAGTTATTGTTTGACTGCTTTTAGAAAACATTCGAATGAATTCAACGACTACTCACCGTAACATAAACAAGTCGTTTGCAAACGACTGAACTGATCCCAATTGTTTTAACATGTTCTGAGCGCTGGCATAGTTTTACGTTCTGGTCATAAATTGTTTGTATTCACATGGTTGCCAACATCTCCACTGAAATTTCGCTCTCGTTACTGTTCTAAAGTGCTCTATTGTCGTCTCTCGTGTGTATTTATTCTAGGCTGTCGTGTTCTTGTTCAATTTGTATTTCAACTCTACATTCTTAGTATTTTCTGCAAAACAACTAAGAAATGAAAGGTACGTCACAATTTTGGCTATGGAATTGTTACCGGTACTTACGAACTCCCTTTCAGTTCTAGTAATTCAATTAAGTATTGCTCTATTGCTTCACTTATTCAAAGTACATACAGGTAATGTGTCCTATACCAATATCGGGGAACATTTACTCATTCTCATTGCAACATTGTATGCTGCACTATACACAACGCCGCAACCTCCATTCGAAGCACAGTAAAAATAAATAACTTGGATCAATTGCATGTTGCCGAGTGTCGCGTAGTCCAAACTAACGTCTGCAAAACTAGGTAGGTTAGGGAGAAGTTTGTTTTTCATTTGTTGGTACAACAGAACTCCGCGGGTAACGGCTTACAGTGCTTTGTACGCCGCCTAGAAGCGACTACTTTCAGTCGAATACATGAAACGACACGCTTTTAAGAGCTATGCGTATTCAGGCAAGACCAACAACAATACTCAGACCTTAATGCAGGTATCGAAAGTGTGAAAATGGCGTATGCGGAAGCCCTAGATATTGTTTGTTTACATTCGTTGCTGGGATACAATATTAGCTTTGATTAGCTTCGTTTGATGAAAGTTGGGATAAACTATTGCTCATCTGTAATTTTTAGTGTCTTCAGTATGTCTGTTAAGTCCAGTTCGCGTTAATGTACTGCAATCGTGTGTAAATATGTGATAATACGCTTATTATGGACTGGTTCGATTGTGTGATGATTGTTCAGTCGACCAATGGCATTGTGTCATTTACTGCAGATGTTGAAGTACCTAAGACTAAAGCAATAGAAGTGTCTCAAGAATATACACCGCAATGATTTGCCAGTTAGTGACAATATAATAATAGCTTAGTACACTTCAGTACCGGTAGTGTCGAACTTAAGTACGTAAAGGGAAAACGCAATGAACATCTATGGCAAGACCAAACAGTTGACGTTATCTTGAACGCTCAGCTTCATGTGCCTCCGTAAATCCTTACCAGTCGGGCAGATGTTCTACACTGCCTTGTATACACGCCAAATATTACAGTGAACATCTGTTTTATTGGTTAAGGAAGATATTTCCCCTGTGCCAAACAGTGAACTAATTGTGTTCCGTCATTATTCATACTTTTGTGATTCTTACAGCTTGCAAGTTATTTTTATTATTATTTTGTGTGTAATAAAGTGTTGTGAGTAACTTGCCAATTATGTACTTATATTGCGAGATGGTGTGCCGCGATAATTCCGTAAGAGGGAGATGGTGCTTTCTTACCTACATTACTTTACTAAATCTACTATTTCCAGCGTGCAACTATTCCAAACGGTAACAGCGAATGTTTAATAGGTTAGATGGTAACATATTATCGTGTCCTTTGTGTGTGGTAATCTCCATAATTATGTTCAGATATCCACACGACGACTTCTTTGCATATTTCAATCAACTAATTCGGTGTGATGTTTTAGCCGAGATTTTAGACAATTCTACGAGAGGTCTTAATTGATTTGTATCTCTATAGCGTTGGTTCAATTATTTCAGGCAACTATTCTCATTCCGATTGTGTACACAAATACTCTGCATGTGCTGGGACAGCACTTCAGTAACCGGGTACTTTCTTCTCTCCTACATCAGAATCTGTTTGATTTTATGCTAATAATATTAATCTATAATTACTGAACTTAAATACAAATCGAGATAACTCGCCAAAAAGCTTCTTATTCAACCACAGAAACTGTGAGACTATTGTAGCTGCCCTTTGGGTGAAGACGAAGAGACCTATAATTCGAGGCCAGCACTGTAGCCTATAGATATTAATTCAGGTAAGTCTAAGTTATTGATGCATATTTCTTCGGAACCTAGTCTCGTCTTGTGATATCTTTTATGCTCTTAGGTGAGTAAAAATAATAATTTACACGAACTGTGACAACCCCGATGACATGATCTTAGCTATTGATAGGGCAACCATCGCCGCCATGTTTTTTCTACATTAAGGTCTGAGGATTGTAGTTGGTCTTGATTCAGGTAACCATTCGACTGAAAGTAGTCGAATATCTAGTCGATAGTTTCTACCAACGAATGACTAGTCAGTCGATAGTTAAAAGTAGTCGATAGTCCCATCTCTATTATCAATCCAAAGGTTGGTTCTATTCAAACTTAAAAACTTCATACGTTGTTTTTTTTTTTTTTCATTAATTGGTTCTGATCACCCCCCGAAGTTACGCCACTGGTCTTGAGTATTCCTTTAATTTTATTTGGTCATTAAGCAGGTGTCCATGAATCAGGGCATTAAAACATGCTTCTGTACGCCTAGTTTTGTACATGTTATTATTTATTGGGTACAGAATGTAGCTCAAGGGGGGGGGGGGGACTACCCGTTAAAAACATCGCTCACCACCATTAGTTTGGAGTCTCTTTCGCTCCATGTACTACATATACCTAATTCGATCAGCATCTCTTCTTCCTCTTTTAAAAGTAGCAATATTAACGCTGATGTAATTCTGCTTAAGGTCATTATGGCAACGTTATATTATTTCAGACTATGATCAGCTGATTAGTATTTACTCCCCCCCCCCCCCCCCCCACGAACCTGTATAAGCAAAGAGAGTAGGCTACTGAGCTGTTGAGAAGTGAAAGTGATCCTGTTGTAGGAGGCAGTGGACGAAGGACGATGATCGCCGGCTAAGGAAACCACTTTTCTGACTTTGTGCGCCGGCGATCATCGCTGTAGCCAAACCGTACCTTTTAAGAGAACAAAATCATTGAGATGGTATATTAGCTTTCACGGCCCGTGAATTAAAAGGTCTATGTTGTAGGGGAGTGACGATACTGTTGTTCTGTTTGACAGGGCACGATGGGTCTCATCCATGTCTCCTGCTTGGAGCGTTGGCTGTCCGAGTCGGGCCGGAACGCGTGCGAACTCTGCGGACATCCCTACTCAGTGAAGAAGAATCTCAAATACCCTCTAAGTAAAAGTATCTGTGTTTGGTTCTTCACGCCTCATACTCGTCAAGGTATTGAGAACTACTACATACGAAGTTTCTTCACGGACGTCATCATCATGGTAGTACTTTCGATAATGTGCTTCACGATCGCGTATTTCTGTGTCTCGGCTGGAGACGTGTATTCGAGCCCCGAGTATGAGTCTTTCTTGCCGTCCCGCATAACTCTAACAGCTCTCGGCATCGCAGCATTGACAGTCCTCTGGAGCTTTTACTACTGGCTCTTCACCATCTTGAGGTACCACTACCGCGTGTGGTTCTTCTGGTGGCAGCACAACATCAAAGTCAAATTAACACTCGACACACAACTAAATGTAGAAAGAAAAGACAATAAATCTTAATAATTGGCATGTGTATATAATTTACTTTTCAAGAACTGTCTGTGGGGATTCGTGTCGACTGGCGGATGGGGCGATATCAATTCGCGCTCAGTTACGTCAGCGCCATCTGTCATGCTCTAACGCCTCCCCACTTCACTCCAAACAACGAAAAATGCAGGAGTACTAAAATTCTCCACGCAGTGCTAGTAGGTTGATACTCCAGAGATTACGTCGGCACAACATAAGATTGGTATTTAAATTAAATAAACATACCAGTCTGTATACTCCACAGGAATGACACAATCACGTGAAAATGCTATAACTACTGTAAGTAATACAAAATATCAACGAATCAGCACCAAAACTTAGTGAACACCACTACGCTTCTCACATTACACAACTTATGTAAAAACAACAAGGATGTCATATTAAAATTAGAGACGTAAGCGCAGGCGTGGATCTAGAGTTTGGCTTTGGGGGGGGGGGGGGTCAGAGAATCGAAATTGTTAAGAAAAATGGTACCACTAAACACGCAATCACAAAATAACCAAACGTACAACACCAGACCAATTTTTTTGCAAGCTACATGGATAGAAATTTGATGCGTTTAGCTCACCAAAAATATTCGTACAAATTGCAAAGGCGTGTTTTTTGACTTTTACATCGAGCTTCGAGAAAATTATCAGGGTACATTACAGTTTCGGCAAGTCGAATTGGTACCGACAAAGGGAGAAAGTCAAAGCTTAAATTGCCAACCAAGCTTGCAGTTTGGACGTCGGCAAAATTTTTTGGTGCGAAAAAAAGCCCCAAATTCATATCCGTGCATTGCAGCACATTCATCGTGACATCACTATAAACATCGATTCGGTAATCACAAGGTTTGCTATACAAAATAGACCAGTTGATTTTGTTATATAAATAATCGTTTTTATCTAACAGGTATTGATTGCCCCCGGAAATTGAATTATTTTGGGACAAAAGGAGAGTATTTTCGGTCCCCATAATAAAATTTAACCAGCAAATATAATTTCTGGAAGTGTGACACAGGAGGGTAGTATTACAAGCTCGAGGCTGTGGAAGAACCCGATCACGTGATATATTGCACAATAGGCGCGTCTAGAAGGCTATAATTAGCATAGCAACAGCGAGTTTGGAAATTAATATTATAAATATTGTTATAAATTACGCTATTGGATCCCAGCCCAGAGCCAATGAGAAGAGGTCTTATTGAAGACGGGATCAACTTCAATTACACAATATGGTGAAATTATGCATTTAGGCCCTTAGGAGAAGATTTTCTTATTTGGTAATGAAGAGAATATTAAAAGAAAATATGTCTGATACTTTAAAAACCGCATATCGGTTAATCTACGCAGTAATAAGCATTAGTAATCTACGCGCTAAAATTATGGTGGGAGATTGTAATGGCCGCCAAAATTTTGACTTGGAGGGGGAGATCCAAGGATCGAGGTTATTATTCCAGCAGTCTTTGAAGAGTGAGGAAGTGTTTTGACTGGGTTAACAGAGATCCCAAAGCTTTATCCGAGTGCGACGACTGTCGACTTGTGGAGACGCGAGGATAGCTAGGTGGAACGTAGGAGATTACCGCACTTCCATTCTATGTGAAGTTGTGAGGAACATTGAATTAATTATATCTCTTATATAATTGAGATCTGAATATAACTAAGCGAATATATATAAAGAACAGGTTGAATACTATATTTTGTGAAAAGTCGAGCGTTCTAAAACTTACCGTTTCGACAATATAAGCCTGTTAAGTCAGATTTTCAAATGTGTTGGAAATAAAGCTGAATATCATTTTAGATTGCAAAGTGAAGTTGGCGAACGCAGTCCAAGTGAACAGTAGTGAAGAACTTGTAACATTGGCGCAGTATATAAACAGTATCAGAATGACTACCATTATTCTTCAAGTGTCTTCATTCAACATAATTAACATTGTTGATATGATGAACTAAATAGTCATGCGCCAGAGACATATTCGATAACAGGAGTTAAGATACAACGATGGAGCTTCGTTAGACAACATATTCTTGAATACAGACGTAGTGTACGGTCCATCTTGTACATTTTCGTCAGTCTACAAACACTAATGTAACATCAATTAGCAATGGAAATATTTCATTCACCATTTATATGAATATTTCTATAAATTATTCCAATGATGAGGCTGATGCATATTTACGACGGAAGAGATTTGTCAAGATGCTAGGGGTAGCCCAGCAACACAGAAGAATTTGCCAGAAGGATGTCGTTCGATCCCAGGCGAATGTTGGTGAATTCCAGAGAGGGACGTTTCCTATCTCTGAGGTCGCAGATCCGAGGTTCGAATGCAGATCCATCTCAGTATCTTGTACTGAGGAAACATCTAAAGTATTGTGGGAATACTTACATAGATCTTCAAGTTTTCGTCCAAATAAGGTAGCAGTGCATCTCATTTATAGTACAGAGCTTGATTAGTGACATCCTGAGCCAACGATCTTATTCCATAATTCCATATTTTCACATTTCATGTATTTCAGTTTTTTCATGTATTTTACACTTCAGATGTGTGTTAAGATTTTTATGCTTCAAGATTATTTAGGAGATGATTGCCTTTCATCTATTTCTCAATTTTATTCTACGGATCAGTTGTGGAACTGACATTAAATTTTGTTTGAGGAATCATATTGCCTCATAGAAGACTAGTCGTTTCGACCCTCGAATTTTATTAATTTTATTTAATCCAAGTATTCTGACATTGTGTCATAGCTTCAAATTAAATTATTATTACATTTAATTTGAGCACTTTAATGTAACAACAGCTAACTTCAAGAACAGAAGAAACATCGACTGATATTGTTGTATCATTATTGTACATAAACAGTCGACGATCTAAGAAATACTAGTCGTTTGATAAGACCGAAGTCTTAATCCCTATAAACATTCTTTATGTAGAGTGGAAAAACATTGCGACATTGACAAACCTTTTTATTATTTGAAAAGCTGAGAGCTTTGTTCATTTAATATGTTAGAGGAAATACCTTTTGATAGAAGATTATTCAAATCTTTGGCTAGGAATTCAAAGCTAGTTTATCCCGGTCAAGATTGAATTCTATCTGACACTCTAAATAACATGTGTGTTATTTTATACTATTTGTGTAACATCACGTCATTTTGTCTACCTGATATTACAACGATAAACAATTTTAAGCTTGACAAGTGAGGTGAGACAGGAGTATTATTTTAATTTTATTGCAACCATTTTAGAGGCACTAGTATGTAAACCCTCTAAAGAAGTCTGAACGTCTTGAATTTCAGTTTTGAAACTTTCTTTGACACTTTCTGCAACTTTATCTGTAATAGAATCAACATCTTTAACAATCACTGTGTCAAGGTCCTCCTTTCGTTCCCGCTTCAACTTAATGCATGAAAATTATGGTCTGAGTATGGCGAGCTACCCTTTAAATCAAGATATAGAATACAGGCTCATCTCACTTTAAGAGAAGAGGACACAGTCAACACAAGTGTCACCTCGACACCTCAGAATAAAGTCAAGTGTCCCTCACGACACCTCAAAATAAAGTCAGCACAAGTGTCACCCACGACACATCGAGATAAAGTCAGTTCAACCACCAGCTTGGCTACATTTATACAGATCACAGCAAATTGACAGTAGTGGGGACGAATTTTAAAAATAATTCGGAGTTTTTAAGTTACGAACTTGCGACTAATTTCATTGAGCTTCTCTTATTGAACAGGTTAAGAATCTGATCGGCGGAGACACAAATGATCATGGGTTTTATTAATATTCATTTTTGCGCCAAATCAAAGGTACGCCAGTTTTTCGCGGGCCTGAAGCGTGCCTTGCTTCATTCGTTAATTCAAATTCATCTCGGAGAGTTTGACCTAGAGACTCCTCCCCAATTTATGACGTACAAGCATCTTCTTCCTCTGGTCCCCCTTCTCCTGCTTGCGTCAATCTGTAGCAACCGTCTCATGGCCTGCTAACTGAAGCCACGCATATTGGAAGTTGACCTATTCAGTTCCCGGAATTATGGCACACTTTTCCTTGTCTCAAAAGCTTGGTTTAAATATACTTGCCTTGTCGTCCAACTCCCAATAGTTGCAACATATTTCCTCAACTCGAATCCACTGCTGCTTGTATGAATACCCTCTTTCAAACATAATAAAATAAAAATATGAATCATTATTATATCAGATGATATCATAAGGGTTCAGTAGAGTGGAAATCATTACGACATTGACAAACCTTTTTATTATTTGAAAAGCTGAGAGCTTTGTTCATTTAATAAGTAAGAGGAAATACCTTTTGGTAGAAGATTATTCAAATCTTAGGCTAGGAATTCAAAACTAGTTTATCCCGGTCAAGATTGAATTCTATCTGACACTCTAAATAACATGTGTGTTATTTTATACTATTTGTGTAACATCACGTCATTTTGTCGACCTGATATTACAACGATAAACAATTTATAGCTTGACAAGTGAGGTGAGTCAGGAGTATTATTTTTATTTTATTGCAACCATTTTAGAGGCACTAGTATGTAAACCCTCTAAAGAAGTCTGAACTTCTTGAATTTCAGTTTTGAAACTCTCTTTGACACTTTCTGCAACTTTATCTGTAATAGAATCAACAACTTTAACAATCACTGTGTCAAGGTCCTCCTTTCGTTCCCGCTTCAACTTAATGCATGAAAATTATGGTCTGAGTATGGCGAGCTACCCTTTAAATCAAGATATAGAATACAGGCTCATCTCACTTTAAGAGAAGAGGACACAGTCAACACAAGTGTCACCTTGACACCTCAGAATAAAGTCAAGTGTCCCTCACGACACCTCAAAATATAGTCAGCACAAGTGTCGCCCACGACACATCGAGATAAAGTCAGTTCAACCACCAGCTTGGCTACATTTATACAGAACACAGCAAATTGACAGTAGTGGGGACGAATTTTAAAAATAATTCGGAGTTTTTAACTTACGAACTTGCGACTAATTTCATTGAGCTTCTCTTATTGCACAGGTTAAGAATCTTATCGGCGGAGACACAAATGATCGTGGGTTTTATTAATATTCATTTTTGCGCCAAATCAAAGGTACGCCAGTTTTTCGCGGGCCTGAAGCGTGCCTTGCTTCATTCGTTGATTCAAATTCATCTCGGAAAGTTGGACCTAGAGACTCCTCCCCAATTTATGACGTACAAGCATCTTCTTCCTGTCAGATCCTGGTCCCCCTACTCCTGCTTGCGTAAATCGGTAGCAACCGTCTCATGGCCTGCTAACTGAAGCCACGCATATTGGAAGTTGACCTATTCAGTTCCCGGAATTATGGCACAATTTTCCTTGTCTCAAAAGCTTGGTTTCAATATACTTGCCTTGTCGGCCAACTCCCAATAGTTGCAACATATTTCCTCAACTCGAATCCACTGCTGCTTGTATGAATACCCTCTTTCAAACATAATAAAATAAAAATATGAATCATTATTATATCAGATGATATCATAAGGGTTCAGTAGACTGGAAATCATTACGACATTGGCAAACCTTTTTATTATTTGAAAAGCTGAGAGCTTTGTTCATTTAATATGTTAGAGGAAATACCTTTTGGTAGAAGATTATTCAAATCTTAGGCTAGGAATTCAAAGCTAGTTTATCCCGGTCAAGATTGAATTCTATCTGACACTCTAAATAACATGTGTGTTATTTTATACTATTTGTGTAACATCACGTCATTTTGTCGACCTGATATTACAACGATAAACAATTTAAAGCTTGACAAGTGAGGTGAGACAGGAGTATTATTTATATTACATGTATTTGCGACAGACGAGTTAACAGTTAATTATCTTGTTGTGGAGTAAACTTTAGGAGGTTAATAACTACTGTATAATGTCGTTCATTACAATTGGAAGTTTCGTTGGAAGAACTTAAGCATGTATAATTGTAGTTCAGTAGTCATGTGGAATGATACTGAGGGTCATGCCTTTATTTGAGATAAGTTCCTACAGAAGAAATGTTAATAACAATTAATCCGTTTTTGGTTATTGTTCAACATAGTGGATGATTATTGTTTATGCCATATATAGTGTTATATGAGGATTTGTAGAGCTATGAAGAATGCTCGTGCGAAGAAGGTTCCGCATTTTAAAGGAAGTCAAAGTATTATTGTTCTTTGATAAGAAGGCATGGATCATGATAAGAGTTGTTGTATACAAGTAGTCCAGTTCTTGTGAAGTAACGATTTAGCTGTGTTGATAGGAGGGTTTTAGCGGAAATACAACTAGAGAAAGATTGTCTACTCACGTCAATGATACAATTAATAAATGTTATTAAACCCGAAGTTATGTAATTACGTACAGTTAAACTTAATTAGTCGACTGTATTATACCGACAATGTAATGAAACCTATATAAGACGATGTGTAAGCGGTATATCAAAACTACGGAATGTTAGAATGATTAGGCCTATGTGGAAAACCAGTGTATATAATTAGTTGAGAATTGTATTGTAACCGAGAAGCCAGAATCTCGAAAGTAACGTGTTAGCAACACTAAATAATGTTTATTATTATGAACATATTACATATAAATAATTCTTTGAAAATGATTTAATTAGTTAAATAATTTAGTAGGATTTATTAATCAATTGTTTTGGAATAGCGTGTGTTTTATGAGCAGATGTTTTGGTATGATTGATTGTTCAATGTTAAGTGTAATTGTCGAACCGTATTGGTCATGAACAATTACGGGGTGCGAATGAAAGAGTGTATAAAAATTTTCAGGATGATTGTTTAAGAAACATAGAAGTTATGTGCATTTTTGTAAGATCTAAATGTTAAATTTACGTGTATTATAATCGCAATCAAAAGCAGTCTCGAAGTGGGCTGGCTAGAATGATTCACCGTTAGAGTAGGAGAGCGATGTCATAATATGAACAGGTTGAGACTCACCGCCTTGTATTAATTGTAAAACAGTTCCGAGTGCAGCGTGGAGCAAGTATTTCATTGATGAAACAATGCCAGTGCACGTGCGTTCTATAAAGGCAGGCTAGTGAATGAAATCAGGTGTCAGGAATACAACGAATGTAAGAGCCTTCATTAAACGGTCTTATTTTTACGCAGTTTAGGCCTAAAACAAGCCAAGAATCTTATGCTCGCAATTTTTTTTGCACAGCATTGTAATAAGATGTGGAGTAGAAAGGAAGTGTGAATGATTGCGTGTTTTATTTTAATTTGATTGTTAAATTAGTTAATTGTTATTTTGTTTATACTAGGTTAGTTTACACCATTGTTAATAAATTTTATTCAGTTCGTTATTTGTTGTTGTTGGAGTGTGATTCGTTTTAAATATAAGGAGCAGAGTATTGTGGATGTATTGTAGGCGAAGCTGAATTCCCAGTCCCCGAGAAGGTAAGTAAAGGTAGGTTTGCCCCGTGTAGTTGGTTGTTGATCCACAATATTCGTGTAACTGCTGTATGTAAATCCCTAAAGGCCATGTTGGGACCGATTTCTAATGTAGTAATTTGCCGGTGCT
This sequence comes from Meconema thalassinum, assembly GCA_946902985.2. Taxonomy (NCBI): domain Eukaryota; kingdom Metazoa; phylum Arthropoda; class Insecta; order Orthoptera; family Tettigoniidae; genus Meconema; species Meconema thalassinum. Next base: position 10,764,193 of record OX336394.1, on the reverse strand, counting down.
GTTAGAAATAGGCAATCCTGTTGGGGCAATGGATATTCCAACATGCTCCTTTCCGGATTTTCGGGTACAGTAGGAAGTTGTAAATATGTACAGTTGTAACAGAATATAATATTTGCAATAAAGATATTTTCAGTATTGAATAAAATGAAAAAAACGGTTTTTCAGTTAAAATTCGTTAAGTTTTGGTTGGTTGGTTGGTTGGTTCTTAAGTTTAGGGGCTGCGACAACGCGGTCATGGAGCCCCGTTCGTTAAGTTTTATTTGTCTGGTTATTGTGTTTTCGTTTTTTGAGTTTGCAAAAAAAATTGGTCTCTGTTTTGGGGGGGGGGGGGGGTCATGACTCCCGTAACACAACACCCCTCTCTTGAATCCACGCCTGCGTAAGCGAAATTGCGCGCTTGGAGAGGCTCACAATCGGTTCAACCTAGCAGCGCTACTGTCGGGAAGATCGTCAAGTAGGGGATGTTCGTAGCTTAGCACGCAACTCGCGCTGAATGGGAAGGCGTTAGAGCATAGCACTCGGCGATGGTTACGCCGACAAGTATTGGCATTCTGGGAAGCTTGGTGGCTAACTGATCCAAAGCCCAGTAAACTGAGAGCAATGGAGGGAACATTCGCGTGAGGCGGACCTCTTTCCGGTTATGGAGAGAGTCCGTCATTATGTGTAGGCTAAAGGATAGGTCTTGCAAGATCCAACCACTTGTACCTGATGAGAAGGGAAGACCCCTCACTTTGTACCTAGGTCCTGTGGAGCCGTTTTCACCGTGGCCCACATTTTAACCTAGTGTGTGGATCTTGCTGACCAATTAGAAACCTTGATTGGCAGATGATCGCCTCCGTAGCGTAGCGGTCAGCATGATTAGCTGCCGCCCTGGATGTCCCGAATTCGATTTCCGCCTCTGCCACGAAATTTGAAAAGTGGTACGAGGACTGGAACAGGGTCTACTCAGCCTCGGGAGGTCCAAATGAGTAGAGGGGGTTTGATTCCCACCTCAGCCATCCTCGAAGTGATTTTCCATGGTTTCCCGCTTTATCTTCGGGCAAATGCCGGGATGGTACTGTACCCGTTCCGTTATGGTATGCGATGACCCAGCTGTCATAGCATCGCACACCAAACTTTACGGGACACGCACACAAACTGAAAGTAATGCAATGAGGCATGTGTCGGAATCCAGGAAGAAAAGAAAACAAAAAAACAGTCAGCTATGGGTAGCAAGAGACGAAGAGTCTCTGGGTCGCATACGGGTGAAACAACAATAATTATTAATGCAAATGGCGCCATCCGCCTGGATTCCCATCAATCACATCCTCCCTGGTTAAGCCTTAAAATGACTAGGGAAAGGACATGAGGAAAGATAGCTCAGGAAAACAGTTTCAAAGAAACTTAATAGTACACTAGCTGACCCGGCAGACGTTGTTCTGCCAATCAAAGAAAGTATTGTAACTTTGTTTCTTGAAGTGCTTTTGGATACACAATACTTTTTTCAATTTCTGTTAACTGCCTAAAAACTATCGTGAAATGAATTAACTAATCTAGAAACATCCGTGGGAGCGTGCACAACAACTCTCCAAAGTTTCATCGCAATCGGATAAATGACTTATAACGCATACGGTATTTTGTTTAAATGATTCGTGCGCTGTCACTCATTTGTTGAATCTACTCATGCGCTACCTATTGTAAAATAGATTTACTAAGCCTGAAACCTTCTCTGGAGTGTACTCAATGATTCACCAAGGTTTCATCGCAATCGGAGGAATGATATATGACCGCATACGGGACATTTTGGAAACGATTCACGCGCCGTCGTTTATTTGTTGAATCTACTCTTGCGCTACTTATTTAAAACTGGATTGAATAAGCCAGAAACCTTATAAATGGTGTATGAACGCATACAGGACTTTGTTGAAACGATTCGCGTGCCATCGCACATTTATTGAATCTACTCGTGCGCTACCTATTGTAAAATGAATTTACTAAGGCAGAAACCTTTACTGAAGTGTACACATCAATTCACCAAAGTTTAATCGCAATCGGATAGATGGTATTTGGACGCATATGGTACTTGGTTGAAATGATTCGCGTGCCGACACTCACTTGTTGAATTTACTCGTGCGCTATCTATAGTAAAATGGATTTATTAAGCCAGAACCCTTCCGTGTACACAACATCTCACCCAAGTTCCATCGTAATCGGACGAATGTTATTTGAACGCATACGGAACCTTATTAAAACGCTTCGCGCGTGGTCGCTCATTTGTTAAATCTACTCGTACGCAACCTCCTGTGAAATGGATTTGCTAAGTTTGAAACCCTCACGTAAGTGTACACAACATCTCACCCAAGTTTCATTGCAATCGGATGAATGGTATAAGCATACGGGACTTTGTTTAAACGTTCGCGCGTCGTCGCTCATTTGTAGAATCTACTCATGCGCTACCTATTGTAAAATGGATTTACTAATCCAGAAGCCTCCCCTGGAGTGTACACAACATCTCACCCAAGTTTCATCGCTATCGGACGAATTGTATTTGAACGCATACGGGACCTTGTTGAAACGCTTCGCACGTCGTCGCTCATTTATTGAATCTACTCGTGCGCAACCTCCTGTGAAATGGATTTACTAAGTTAGAAACCCTCACGTATGTGTACACAACAACTCATCAAAGTTTCATCTCAATCGATGAATGGTATATAAACTTATACGGGATATTGTTGAAACGCTTCGTGCGTCGGCACTCATTTGTTGAATCTAGTCGTGCGCTACCTATTTAAAATTGATTTACTAAACCAGAAGCTCTCCCTGGAGAGTACACAACATCTCACTCAAGTTTCATCGCTATCGGACGAATGGTATTTGAACGCATAGGGGACCTTGTTGAAACGCTTCGTGCGTCGTCGCTCATTTGTTGAATCTACTCGTGCTTAACCTCCTGTGAAATGGATTTACTAAGTTAGAAACCTTCACGTAAGTATACACAATAACTCATCAAAGTTTCATCGCAATCGATGAATGGTATATACGCTTATACGGGATTTTGTTGAGACGCTTCGTGCATCGTCGCTCATCTGTTGAATCTACTCGTGCGCTACCTATTGTAAAATGAATTTACTAAGCCATAAGCCTTCCCTGATGTGTACACAACATCTAACCCAAGTTTCATCGCTATAGGACGAATGGTATTTGAACGCATACGGGACCTTTTTGAAACGCTTCGCGCGTCGTCGCCCACTTGTTGAATCTAGTCGTGCGCTATCAATTGTAAAATGGATTTACTAAGCCAACACCTTCCCTGGAGTGCACACATCATCTCACCCAAGTTTCATCGCAATCGGATGAATAGTATATGAACGCATACGGGACTTTGAAATGCTCTAACGGGCCGAGACATACAGTAGAATTCGACATCACTGCCAACTTTGGTATAAAACACAACTATCCGCCACGGGCGGAGTGTATGTTATGGTGGTAGTTGCACAGGTTGCGACCAGGTGGCTCTACGTGCAGAGACAAACAGTCCAAAAGCATCACTTTTCACTAAGGCTAGCGGTTTTTATGACGACTATTTATGACTGTATATTGTGGTTCTAAAATTGTGTGTAAATTGTGGTTCTAAAATTCAAGAATTCCACCTACCTTGTCAAATTATGAATCTAAACCATACATGGACCCACCCTAACATACATACAAAATTTCATCGAAATCGGCCCAGCCATTTAGGAGGAGTTCAGTCACATACACACGTGTCGAAGAATTATATATATAAAGACTAGCTGACCCGGCAGACGTTGTCCTGCCAATCAAAGAAAGTGTTGCAACTTTGTTTCTTGAAGTTTTTTTGGATACACAATATTTTTTCAATTTCTGTTAACTGCCTCTGAACTATCGTGAAATGAATTCACTAATCGAGAAACATTCATGGGAGCGTGCACAACAACTCTCCAACGTTTCATCGCAATTGGATAAATGCGCTGTCACTCATTTGTTGAATCTACTCGTGCTCTACCCACTGTGAAATTGATTTACTAAGTTAGAAAGCTTCACGTAAGTATACACAACAACTCATCAAAGTTTCATCGGAATCGGATGAATGACATATGAACGTATACGGGATTTTTTTAAACGATTCGCGTGTCGTCACTCATTTGTTGAATCTTCTCATGCGCTACCTATTGTAAAATAGATTTACTAAGCCTGAAACCTTCTCTGGAGTGTACTCAATCATTCACCAAGGTTTCATCGCAATCGGATGAATGATATATGACCGCATACGCGACATTGTGGAAACGATTCACGTGCCGTCGCTCATTTGTTGAATCGACTCGTGCACTGTTTATTAAAAATTGGATTTACTAATCCAGAAACCTTTCATGGAGTGTACACAACAATTCACCAAAGTTTCATCGTAATCGGATAAATGGTATATGAACGCATACAGGACTATGTTGAAACGATTCGCGCGCCATCGCACATTTGTTGAATCTACTCGTGCGCTACCTATTGTAAAATGAATTTACTGAGCCAGAAACCTTTACTGAAGTGTACACAATAATTCACCAAAGTTTCATCGCAATCGGATAGATGGTATATGGACGCATATGGTACTTTGTTGAAATGATTCGCGTGCCGTCACTCATTTGTTGAATCTACTCGTGCGCTACCAATTGTGAAATGGATTTATTAAGCCAGAAACCTTCCGTAGGGTGTACACAACATCTCACCCAAGTTTCATCGTATTCGGACGAATGGTATTTGAACGCATACGGGACCTTATTGAAACGCTTCGCGCGTCGTCGCTCATTTGTTGAATCTACTCGTGCGCAACCTCCTGTGAAATGGATTTACTAAGTTAGAAACTCTCACGTAAGTGTACACAACATCTCACCCATGTTTCATTGCAATCGGATGAATGGTATATGAACGCTTACGGGACTTAGTTTAAACGTTCGCACATCGTCGCTCATTTGTAGAATCTACTCGTGCGCTACCTATTGTAAAATGCATTTACTAATCCAGAAGCCTCCCCTGGAGGGTACACAACATCTCATCCAAGTTTCATCGCTATCGGACGAATGGTATTTGAATGCATACGGGACCTTGTTGAAACGCTTCGCACGTCGCCGCTTATTTGTTGAATCTACTCGTGCGCAACCTCCTGTGAAATGGATTTACTAAGTTAGAAACCTTCACGTAAGTGTACACAACAACTCATCAAAGTTTCATCTCAATCGATGAATGGTATATAAACTTATACGGGATTTTGTTGAAACGCTTCGCGCGTCGTCACTCATTTGTTGAATCTAGTCGTGCGCTACCTATTGTAAAATTAATTTACTAAGACAGAAGCCTTTTCTGGAGTGCACACAACATATCACTCAAGTTTTTTCGCTATCGGACGAATGGTATTTGAACGCATAAGGGGCCTTTTTGAAACGCTTCGCGCGTCGTCGCTCATTTGTTGAATCTAGTCGTGCGCTATCTATTGTAAAATGGATTTACTAAGCCAAACACCTTCCCTGGAGTGCACTCAACATCTCACCCAAGTTTCATCGCAATCGGATGAATGGTATATGAACGCCTACGGAACTTTGAAACGCTCAAACGTGCAGAGACAAACAGAATTCGACATCACTGCCACCTTTGGTATAAAACACAACTTTCCGCCATGGGCGGAGTGTGTGTTATAGCGGTAGTTGCACAGGTTGCGACCAGGTGGCTCTATGTGCAGAGACACACAGTCCAAAAGGATCACTTATCTCTAAGGCTAGCGGTTTCCATGACGACTGTTTATGACTAGAGACACGATTTTATGGTGTATCGCGAAAATGCGAAATGTGTTTATATGTGCATCAAAGGTGTTTTAAATGTGTGTTTAATATTGTTTGATCATAAAGCACTGAATTTGTCCTCGCGACTAAACGCGAAATTCCACCTTATTTGCGATGTACGTCCGTATTTGCGACATATCACGAAATCGGCTTGTTTATTACGTCTCTACACGATTTGGAGCGATATCGCGAGCCTTCAGTGGTCTTCACCTTGTAGGCATTGCTGGTAGAACCCAATTCAAATGTATTTTTAAGTGTTTAAAGCCTAAGCATATCCTAACATCACGTAGCAGGAAATTACTACGAAGTTTCAATATTGGCTATCCTGTCGTACTGGGAGACAAGTGAGAGAGTTGGGCCGCGCATTGCTGACCACGTGGGTGCGCTGTGATTTGTAGTTGAAATTTCTATTTCTAATGAGAATTCGCAATGCCGAAAATAACGACGTGTTTTGATAGGGCTGACGAGTTTAAAGACGAAGGCTATCATGTTTTCGATACGCGGCAGAAGATAGTTATGTGCAAATTCTGCAACATTAGACTAGATTGGAAGCGTCGCGATTCATGTGTGAAACACAACTTAAGTTAAAATCACAAAAAGAAGAAAAGGATTTTATCTGAAGGAGGTACCAAAAGACAGATATCAGTTCAAGAGGCGGTCGGAAATGCCAAAAAAGTGAGAAATGACTCCGACGAATTTGTAATGTCAACAGTGGAGGCCTTTTTGAGTGCCAACATTCCTTTAGAAAAGCTAGATCATCCAACAATGAAGGATTGGATGAACAAACATATACCAGGCGAGTTAATTTTTTTTCGGATGCCGCTACACTTACCAGTATCCCGCAGCCCCACTTTTCGTAGCGATAAAAATAATAATAGGTGGAAAGACGTAGTTTTATGCAACGAATTTTATCAGGGAGGGAAGGTAATTCTTTTACGATTGCCGAGAATCCACCAACCCGCCGTGACATTTACAGGTGAAAGTTTTGCAGCCACCATGGAAACGTGATGTGGGATACTAGAAGGTGTAGTAATGACTTAGTTTACTTTTAAGTTCATATCATAAACAACAAATAAGTCTGATTTATTAATATTTTAAATTAAAATGATTTGCTTGCTAATAGACTTTTTCATTACACTGTTTTAGGAAGTGGACATTTTCCCACAGCTGACTGGTTACGAAAGAAATATTTGCCCGCTATTACATCAAGAAAAAGAAGAATCAAGTAGTGAGAAATTAATGAATCAGCATGTTATTCTACACTGTGATGAAATCACAGATAGGATGGGTCGAGCCGTGTTCATTGTGCTATTTAAAACTCTTCCCAAGGGTAGTAGCGAGACTCCTAAAGTGCTAGTAGGTGGTGTCCCAATGCTTCAGAACGTTAACTCGCAGGAATGTTCACAAGCCATAGCGGAGGTTATTAAGAGACATACACTTGAATACAAAAATATCATAGGTATTTCAACAGATGGTGCACGATATATGAAAAAGTGTGTGCAAACTTTACAAGGTTTGATATCTGGCAACCTTCTTCACACTGAGTGTTGGGCACACAAGCTTGATTTAGTAGCAGGAATCTGGCCTAAGAAACTTCATCGTGTGAATGAGTGTGTTACCCAAAACAAAGCAAGCTTTTCTTAATACAAGAAAACGGAAGTATAGGTATATTAGGTTCTTGCAGCAGAAGTATGGTGCAGGAGAAAAGGATATAAAGCTCTTTCCCTCGCCAGTTATCACAAGGTGGAATACGTGGTTCACATCAGTTTCCTACTTGGCAGACTATGTCATGGACTTGGTTCAGTATTTTAAAACAGTGGAGAGTAATGCTGAAAGTGTTAAATACTTTCAAAGATTAAGTGAAAGTGAAGTAAAATCAATTTTGTGTGAGGCAATTTTTGTGAAAGAACACTGTGCCTCAACTTCTGAAAAGATAACTTGCTTCGAGGGTTCTAATTATGCTTTGGCACATAAAGTTGTTCCAATGGTAAATGAACTCATATCTGAGTACACGGTTATCGAAAAACTAGTGGTGAAACCAGAAACATTGAAGGCATTGAGTGAACTATCAAGCGATAGAAAGAAAAGTGCTGAAAAAAGGTTCGTAGCCCTTGCCAATACATGTCACACAAAACTCTCAGATATGCTGGCAAAAGACTCTGCTCATGAGGTTTTTAATTCACTCTCCTCACTGTTTCATCTGCCCCTGCTAAAAACTGTGAACATAGAGTCATCTCTCTTCAACAAGATAGAGAAAATCCCCCTTTTTGCTGGAGTGAATTCTCATGACTTTTTGTAGTTCTACATTCAACTGCAAATCACCTGTAAATCTTTTTCATGTAGTGACGGTAATGTAGTTGAAGATGTATTGAAGGGAATGTTAGAGGAATATCCTATAGCTGTGAAATGTCTTCAATCTCTGTACATTTCCATTTAAAATGTTGACAGTGAAAGGGCCCTTTCTGCCTACAATGATATTTTGTCTGACAAGCGTACCAACCTGTCAAATGATAACTTAGAAACATTACTGAGTTACTTCAACAGCAAATGAATACTGTAAACCAAGCCATACTTAGTGTGTTTGTTGTTTCCTTCATTGCAACATAAGGCAAAAGTATGTATATAGTCTAGTAAACCGTTTTTCTACACTGTAAGCAATGGCATTTATTCACCGCTTTTATCCCGCTTTGCCCTTAGTTTTTAAACCGCTATTGTGGTTTTTTATTCACCATAAAATCGTGTCTCTATTTATGACTGTATATTGTGGTTCTAAATTTGTGTGTAAATTGTGGTTCTAAAATTCTAAAATTCGACCTATCAGGTCAAATTGTGAATCTAAACCATACATGGGCCCACCCTAACATTCATACAAAATTTCATCAAAATCGGTTCAGTCGTTTAGGAGGAGTTCACATACACACGTGTCGAAGAATTATATATATAAAGAAGATTATGCAACGTGCCTATAATGGCAATAATTAAGACACGAGTATGTTTATAAAACGAGCGTAAGCTAGTTTTATAATTTCCATACGAGTGTCTTAATTATCAATATAGGTGAGTTGCATACGACTGTTTATGTTCGACGATAATTATAACTTTATTATATGTTTTAACATAAATATTCATAAATATCTGTTGAGATTCAGTCACTAGAATTTTCTGATCGGAGTGCAAGCGCTGGGTATGATATCTCTGTTTTCCAAGCTCTCTGATCGACCGACGCATGCGCTCTGTGTGCTTGGCAATGGATTTTGAGCGCATGCGCGATGGTACCCTTACCTAATTGGTCACACAACTGTTTCTTGAGCTCTGATTGGTGGGAGAAACTGTTTCATAATGAAAAATAGTGTTATAATGAGCCTCATTATGATACAGTTTTCCGACACATAATGTTAACATTTCGACATCGTCGAACATAAAATGTATTACCTGACTTGGTCATGAGGAAATCCTGCCTAGGAACTTGGTGGATAAATAGTTGAAAAATGTTTGTGTCAACTCCATCCATTTCCTCTCTAATTTACCGTTCACATGTTGAAAGAAAGAAACAACTAAATGTTTGTCTTGGTCACTCAGGATCACCGAAGCACTAAAACACTTGAAGCACAAACACTTGTGATCCCTGAGCCCTATCAGTATTTAACTTTAACATATTTCATTTGAACCGCAATAATTATCTACACACACATATTTTATATGTAAGTTATGTTGAGCGTTGGTTTAAGCAATAAAATATTCAATCGCTCCCATCACCATAATCACAAATGAAATTTATTATTAATCAAAACTCAACATTGTTCAGATATCAACTGCAAATTATCTGATTATCATTCCAGTCACCTAAATATCAACGATAAATCTTTGTGACCATCTCATAATCCTCGTATAAGGAATTTATGAACGATTAATCATTTAATAATTATCATCATTTAACCGTCTAGTAATCGTTATCACTTAATCATCATTATCATTTCTTTCTAAATTGGCATGTCATCTACTTATTCAAACATAATTATAAAATATTTATATTTCATCCCGGTAAGAATTATCAGATCAGATTATTTTAGGAAATTCTTATATCCAGAGTATACTAATTAAATCTCAGAATAGCAGCATGGATTGATTCTAAATCTCCAGAATACTCAACAAATCTGTTTATCAGATCTACATAATATTTTATAGCATCTATCAGAATGCCAGGATATTTTATAATTAGTTAACTTTGGGGGTTGAATTTATATTGCATTCAAGAATAATATTTACTGTACTGACACAAGACAGAGCAGAATACATCATGAGGTAATGTTTACATTTACTTAACGTTATGTTAGAGAAGTGATGCTTCGAACAGTGCTAACAATAAAACAAGATTTCGTGCAAAAACGTGCTATAATAACCTCAAAGGTTTCAATATTAAACAATAGGTGAGGAGACAACCAATTTAGATAAACTAATGCTAAAATAAACAAAACGCAATCTTCCTCAAGGACATTCACATATAATTTACATAAAACAATTACATTTTAAAAACATGTCCCCGAAGCAAAAAAAAAACAGTAGGCCAGAAGGATAAAGATTAACAAATATCATATAAATACCAAGAAAACGAAGGATCGTGTAAACGTTAAAAGGTAAACCCTGCTTAATTAATAAATTAGATCACAGTCAAAATAAGAAAAGATACCAAATACGTACGTAGATGAAAGTTCCATCAAATATGTGCTCAAGCATGATCAGCTGACTATCTACAGTCAAGGAAAAAACTTACTGGCCAAGCAAGAATATAAACATGACAAGGAATGAAACCTCAGCGTCGAATAAGTGACAAATTAAACGGACCCCAGTGAGTATACTAATATATCGAGAAAGAGAAAAATAAATTAATTAAAATTAGTTAGTTAAAAGAAACATGCTCGATATTTGATTAAAGATGGCAGATGTTAGTCCAAGCAGAACAGCCTGGGACGTCTTCAAAGATGAAAAGAGAAATAACCCCAAGTAGGTTATGCCTACATAATTCAGGAAAACTCGTTAAAATACGTCACCGAGATAGGTCAGATCCCACGTTGATCCAACTCCATAATGTCATGTCATAGCATAATATAACCAGGACACGGTTGCCGAACTAAAAACATGTTTAGCAAATATTTAAAATATAAGACAACGGTCTTACGTCGTAAAATACAACTGATGACACAGGTAGATTAAACACAAGAAAGACATGACTTTGACAGTAACGTAATTAAAATATAAACAATACCTTGGTTGACAGCTTCCCATCAGACATGATAATTTTAAAAATAACAATTTTGTATGTATTAAAATGCCAAACGAAAGCGAAGTGAAGTCACATATGCATGTCTGTGATATTTCCCAGGGCCAGGATGCCATAAAAGAGGCAAATCCTTCCCTCAAAGTTCGAGAGCTATTACATTCTGCTTCTTCACATCATGGAACCCCACTAATAATTCCCTTTTAATAACAAAATACAATCATCGCGTTGACAATCAGTTCGATTACCAAAGATATATTCGATATCGATCCAGCAGTGCAAATAGGAACTGACCTGCCATCTAGTAGGCACAACCAGAGTTAATCCAGTTACCTGACCGTAGCATGGTTTCCAATTCCTCCACCAGAAGTTGATACATGCAACTACCAAAGTACACCTTTTTTAAAGATACAAATGACATAAATCATTCTTGAACATTTGTCACGTAACAGATTTCCCCCCTGCCAATCATGTCGACACTCCAGAGGAAAAGACATGTAGATGTAGAAATAGCGAAAGAATACAATCACCAGATAAGTCGAACATGAGCACATAACCCCAAAAATACATTAACATGCAAATACATGATAGATCATTACAAAACGTTCATGTACACAGGTCTTCATGTCCTGTAGATATCCCAAGAATGCCAAATATAGTAAGTTCTTACTTTAGGTCCAAAAAAAGTTTTTTTTATTACAAGTTTCAAATATACATATTTGTTGTTCTATAATTTCGACGTATTCAGGGTTCGCTGACATGTTCAAGTCCATCACAGTATTAGGGCCCATGGATACATATAGCGATGATCGAGACTGCCAGATTTCTTCACTCTTCAGTAGATGATGGTTATCTGAAACCATATAGTGCTCCAACGAGTAATCGTTCTTGAGTTCACTGCTCACTACAGTTACATCAAAGAAACTCCCGCCAAAAATTTAAAATTTAAATCAATTTACGAAGATGGTCAACCAAGAAATAACACACCCTAAAAACAGAATTAAATATGACCTACATAATATAAAATATCCATCTTACAATCCATAGAAACAATAACATTTTTTAATAAAAATACATTCATTTAAAAAAATTATAACTGGGAGAGATTCCATGACAATAAATTAGCATCCTTTATCTATTTTCACATAATACAATCGACCGACATGTCTTTTAGAAATGATCATACACGAATCAAAGAAAACAGCGCTCCCAAATAAAAAATAAAAAATATAACACATAGATATTCCCTCTCAAGTTTAACTACCCAAAGATAAGTACACTTAATATTGTATCTTGTCAAGCAAAAACATGAGCGATTCTCATGCTACAAAGAACAAACGCCACAAAAATTTACAAGGAGAACGAGCAACCAGACCCAAAATAAAGGACAAATAATAATTCACAAGAAAATAAATTTTAGAAGATCATTAAAAGTAAACCAGAAACAGACCACACGTGCAGACAAACTCAAACGCACAAAATCTTTCACACACTCATACATAACCATAAAATTCCCACAATTACTGATAACTATTTACCACCCACAAAATATATGCCCCAAGAATATTTACCATAATATGAATAAGTAATCGTTAAAATACAAACACAAAACACATAATACAATAGAACAAACACTTACCATATAAGCTGACTCGGATCAAGCAGAAACAACAAAACGTCACTGAGTACGTAGTTTCATGAGATCCATAATGAGCCCTAGCATATTCCCAACAGCAAACAAATTATTAACTTCATAATCCACATTATAATTACCCTGTGTGTATGTTTTAGCCTAACAACACCTTCAGAAAACACTCGAATACAGCTGGGTCAATAAAACCTGGTCAGTTACTCAAAGATACTTACAACTAAACTAATAGTAGCGTAGTGGCAACCCTAGGTGAGATCATAGTCTCACACCAGTAAATAACAAAACAATGATCTCCTCAAGTTATCAATCAGTAGTACCTACCCAAATACAGAATTTTATTGACCAGGCAACTCATCGCCACCAAACCTGGATCAACAAAATTTGGTCAGTCACTCACAGATACTGACCACTAAAACAAAAATAACGTAGTGGCAACCCTAGATGAGATCATACAGGTAATTAACAACACATTCAGCACTTCCAGTTACCAATCAGTAGTACGGACCCAAATAAATAATTTTACTAACCAGGCGACTCAACGCTACCAAACCTAGATTAATAAAACTTGGTCAGTCACTCACAGATACTAATATCTAAACCACAATGGCATAGTGGCAAACGTAGGCCAGATCATCACCCACACAAACAAATAACACACAATCGTCACCTTGAGTTACCAAATAGTAGTACCAACCCAAATACACAATTTTAGTATTTCAACGAAATACTAATTTATATACACGGTATTTAAGCATTAAAGAGCAAAACAATCTAATAAAGCAAACCCTAACCTTACATTAAACCAAAAGCAACAACAACAAATCCCACCCAAGTTACAATAGCAAAACAAATCATCACAACATACAATCACTCACATTTATACATGCAGTATGTCCAGTTTGGGAAACGCACAAATTTAGAAAAAAAAACACAAGATCACATCATGCAGCTTCAGGATTCTCGATGCATCCAAGCATCACACCATCTACGGAAATGATCAAACGATCCACATAAGTCACACCTCTTACGTATACTCGGAGAAACCCTACAGGACCTCAGGAACAAAATCAGATTTACCCAGTAAACCATTTTCAAATAAAATATTTCCACCAACGACAGGATCTCGATGAGTGTCACTCAGTTGAACAGCATCTCGCCACTGAAAAGCATTAGAATGAGGAACATAACCTAACCTTTACTGAGTAGACTTACCAGACAGAGAAGCATCACACCTAACATAAGAAGGCAATACTGTCTGAACACACAACAGTTTCCACAGGGTCATCAGTACTCGCACCAGAAAATAAAATTATATTCAGATCTACCAATCTCGAACGCAGGTTAGATAGCACAGTAGCAAATTCCAAGTCGCAATTTGACCAGACATTTATCACATCACTTAACCAAAGATACCAATGGATGAAACGATGCCTAATTCAATTCAGTAGGTTGGCTGAAAGATTATCAATAGCATCCAAAGACTGAAAAACATGTAAAAAAACACAGACAGAAGATACAATTGAGAACTTACCCAACGTCCATTAAGAATGTCAACAGGAGGTACAATTACAGGAACAGATATCAACGAGATTAATAAGTAGGCATCCAATTCTCGATGGCAATAAGGCTCCTTAGCACGGATTTCAATCTCATAGTGGATTACTTCCTTATTCAAATAAGAGACAGTTTTTACAGTCCTCACGTCCAGTCAGTATAGTTTATATTACATGAAAGAGAGAAACACAAATTATCAGAGACAATTTTACAAACGTACTGTCACACATTTTAAGGTTAATGTTTGTACCATTCCCAAGTTCACGTAGACAGTAACGTAATTAAAACATAAACAATACCTTGGTTGACAGCTTCCCATCAGACATGATAATTTTAAAAATAACAATTTTGTATGTATTAAAATGCCAAACGAAGGCGAAGTGAAGTAACATATACATGTCTGTGATATTTCCCAGGGTTAGGATGCCATAAAAGAGACAAATCCTTCCCTCAAAGATCCAGAGCTATTACATTCTACTTCTTCACATCATTGAACCCCACAAATAATTCCCTTTTCATAACAAAATACAGTCATCGCGTTGACAATCAGTTCGATTACCAAAGATATATTCGATATCGATTCAGCAGTGCAATTAGGAACTGACCTGCCGTCTAGTAGGCACAACCAGAGTTAATCCAGTTACCTGACCGTAGCATGGTTTCCAATTCCTCCACCAGAAGTTGATACATGCAACTACCGAAGTACACCTTTTTTTAAGATACAAATGACATAATTCTTTCTTGAACATTTGTCACGTAACATTTACTGCCATTCAAAACAATTGGCAAAAATCCACTATATCAGGATGCCATCATCCATTAAAATATCACATGAACCACAGTTCATCCACAAACACTATCTCATTAAACCACTCAATTAATTTATCATAATATCATTATACTACTTTGATAACAAACCCGGTGGTTTAGAAACCGTAGGTGGCAACCCCACCACTGGACTCGAGCTCATCAGGCTGATATCCTGATAGTTTTAAATTACACTTATCAAAGAAAGAAAGAAAGAAAGAAAGAAAGAAAGAAAGAAAGAAAGAAAGAAAGCAAAATACAGGAATGATCTTAAGGTTGACGACAAAGGCTTTATTAAAGGACTGATTGGTTTTCGAATTGGTACATGGAATGTTAGGTCAATCATGACAGGAGGAATGAAGCAGCTGGAATCAGTGCTGGGTAATTACGGGTGTATACTAACAGCAGTCCAAGAGATAAGATTACCGAAAGGGATCATGAATGTTGGAAATCAATATATGGTGTTTAATAGTAACGAAGATCGACCTGAATGGACTTCGGGAGTTGAATTTGTTGTACATAATAAGATAATATATCTTCTGCTGTAAGTAAGTGGTTGCCCATAAATGATCGAATTTGTGCACTGATCTTGAAAGCATCCCCATATAAGATATGTGTTGTAAATTGGCATGCACCATCAGAAGATGCAGAGGAGGAGGTGAAAAACAACTTTTATGCAAAATTGGAATCTACTGTAGATCATTTACCAAAACATGCTAATCATCTCATACTGGGTGAGTTTAATGCACAAGTTGGACGTGAAGACAAATATCGTCCAACCATCGGACCAGATAGTCTCCATGTCAATAGCAATGAAAATGGTATCAAAATGATCACATTTGCATACGACAGAAGAATGGTCATCAGCAGCACATATTTTCCACGTAATGAAATACATAAAGCAACATGGATATCACCAGGTGGAGAGACGATGAATCAGATTGATCACATAATAGTAGGTGGTACACACCGTGGGTGTGTTGAACAAGTACGAACATTCCGTGGAGCGGATATGAATTCAGATCATCTTCTAGTAGTAATGAAATTGTGCCTCAAGCTGTCTACCAAATGGCGAAAGCAAGAAATGGTCATCCCGGACAAAAATAAATTGGCCCTTAC
Source organism: Meconema thalassinum (assembly GCA_946902985.2). Lineage (NCBI taxonomy): Eukaryota > Metazoa > Arthropoda > Insecta > Orthoptera > Tettigoniidae > Meconema > Meconema thalassinum. The sequence goes on along the minus strand of OX336394.1, from coordinate 10,747,962 downwards.
GTCTTTGAGGGAAGAATATCAAGATAGTATCAAGGAGTGCCTACCTACATCAAATACATTATAAGATGTGGAAGGGCTGTGGTCTGTTTTGCGGAGGGCAGTTCTACAAAGTGCAAATGAAGTTTTGGGACAGCGACCAAAAACCAAAAACAAACCCTGGTTTGATAATGAGTGTCAAGTCTCAGTGAAAAACAGAACAATAAAAAGATTGCAATGGGTGAACTATCCATCGGAAGAGAATAATGCAGCGTATATGAAAGTGAGACGTATGGCAGATCGACTCATCCGACAGAAAAAACGGGATCATGGTAAGGCACTACTGACAGCAATAGAGGAATCCAAGACAGCATCGAGATCCTTCTTTAGAATGGTTAACCCTGCGAGGGGAATCTACAAGCAACAGACACTAATACTAAAGGACGAAGATGGAGAAATTGTACCTCCTGAAGAACAGGCAGATCTATTTCGAAAACATTTTGATCAGTTACTAAATGTTGATGTTGAGATGGATGCTATAAATGCTCAGGTGCCAATGATGACGGCGGAAATGCAAGTACCTGAGCCAACTATTGAAGAGACACGGCATATTGTGGAATCTCTAAAGCACAACAAAGCTCCGGGAGGAAGTGGAATTACTGGCGAGTTGATTAGGTATGGTGGAGCAGTGATAATGAAAAATCTGCAACAATTTATTGTTAATATTTGGAGGAAAGAAGTTATTCCAAGTGAGTGGAAAAGAGCCGTGATATGCCCCATTTTTTACAAAGGTGATGACACACAACCTTCTAACTACCGAGGGATTGCCTTACTCGAGATAGGATATATTTTTTTTTTACCTCACTGCTTATGAATCGACTTAAGCCATTTTTGGGAGACATTATAGGCTCATACCAATATGGTTTTGTATCTGGTCGGTCTACTATCGACCACATCTTTACATCGAGGCAACTCATGGAGAAATTCTACGAATTTGACAAGGAATTGCATTTAATCTTTATTGATTTTCGTCAGGCCTATGACAGTATAAACCGTATATTATTATAGACGGCTATGTAGGAGGTGGGCATTCCAATGAAGTACATAAGGTTGATCAAGAACTGTTACTCTGACTCTAGTTGCCAGGTGCGGTTTGCAAATCAAGTATCAGAATCCTTTAGCGTTCAAAGTGGACTAAGACAAGGAGATCCTCTAGGCCCAGTCCTTTACAATATAGCATTGGAAAAGATTAAACGTGGAACTGGTTGGAATAGGTAAATGGAGATGGTCGGATCCGACATAATTCTTGCATTTGCTGATGATGTGGTGATCATGGGGAACACTTTGGATCAGGTAACGACTGATACATCAAGATTCCTACTGGAAGCAAAGAAAACTAAGTACATGATTATATCACGTCGACGGAATATTCCGATCGCTATCGACGTTGGAATGCACAAATTTGAGGCAGTTGAATCATTCAAATATTTAGGATCAATATTGTCAAACAAAGTGAAATAGAAAAGGAAATAAGACAAAGAATCACAAACGCTACTCGTGTTTCCTATAGCATGAATAGAATTTTCACGTCACGTCTAATATCTCAGGAAAACAAGATCCACCTATGCATGACCCTAGTACGACCTGTTTTAATGTATGGTTATGAAACGTGGGCAACTCCAAGAACATTTGAAGAACGTATATGTGCATTTGAAAGAAAAATGCTGCGGAAAATCTATGGCCCAAAATACTGCCCAGAAATTGACAGTTGGGAAATGCGGAGTAAAGAGGAGTTATATCGACGTTATAAAAGGCAGACATCAATAGAGAGACAGAGAGAAGACGATTACAATGGTTAGGACACATTATCAGAGCAGAAAGTACTCTCCCGAATCATGTGTTCAATTTTCAACCAACAGGAAAACATCCAAGAGGTCGACCAAGAACAAGATGGAAAGATCGAGTTATGTTGGCACTGAACCAGGTGGATCCAGAAGCAAGTATGGAAGATACCAGGGATAGAAATCGTTGGTCTAATATATGCAACCATTATTTGAGAAGCTGAAATCATTCTTCCTGTTATGAAGTACAATGTTATATTATGTTATGCTTGCTATTTATATTGTAATCAAGGATTTATTGTATTCCCTTGTTTTTCTGCTATGGGTCTTAATGGCCTGTCACATGCCATAAATGATGATGATGATGATGATGATGATGATGAATATCATTATACTGATTCCTCACAAAAATCGTTCTGCACTCGGCCTGAACTACAAATTAGACTGGGTTTGCACGAACCTTTCAGTCACTATATTCTCCTAAGTGGTAGCTTCTCATAACTAGTGGCATTATTATCACAATAAACTGGCAAAGCTCCTCATAATTTATGCACTCAATAAGCATTACAAATCTGTAAACTGGCTTTAATTATTTATAAAGTTGACCTTATAAGACTGTGGTCAAATTACTGTGTTAACCTCTCAAATATAACATGTGAGATCACTGAGATAAATATAAATGTGTATCAAGCATGAATTAAATTCATAAGTATCACTGCTTTGGATAAATTCAAAAAAAACTATTAGTTAATGCGTTCCATGACTAGATCAACAATGTCTAATCCCATATGGTTTATTCTCTGCCTGAGATTTATATCTGATTCGAAAACTTCCTATTAGAAGAAATAATTATTTTGAAAAATCTTAGATTGTTTCAAAAGAAACAAAGTTCAAAAGAACTGTTAAATTTAATGATTCACCATTCTCAGAAATAAATCAGGATCATGACAAAACTATCTGATGAATCCAAGAATTACTAGGATGTAATCCTGCTTACATTTATCATTATTATATTTTACACAAAGATCAACAATATCGGACTCAAATGTAGTTTATCCTCTTACTGTACGGGTTAAGCGGTTTACACTACACAGCTGTTAAAAGCAACAGGCCCCGTATCGAAGACTGGATGAAAGAATGTTTCGGATTGGAATAAACTACTACTGTAAAGTCAGATATAATCGACACATGATCGATAGAGCGACTTAAATCATCAAAGAAAAAATAATAATGTAATGATCCACTCGAAGATAACTAACACAAACCCCCACATCCATGAAAGAAACGTGGAAAAGAAACGAACTCCTGTTTGCAAGTATCGAACAAAACACTCGATCAAAATAACTAACACCAAAGTAGGCCACGAATTGACGTTGCAAAAATAAAAATTAATAATCCAAATTTATTCCTATCAGCTCATTGTAAAAGATTGGAAACGGTGCTCATATGAAACTGCATGGCATTGCCTGCATGCCTTCGTATCCACAAAGAAAATCTTATTCCAATCATATCTGGACAATTTCACAGCAATATTAGTCCTATTATACGTATGTGCTCATATCTACTTCATATCAAAGATACTCATGTAGGTGCTTACAATACCTGGTGTAAATTCAGTTGCCATTAAATTTCATTTCCAGACATCGTCGAGTACCCTAAAATCCGTGAAAGACTTCTCGGAAGATCGACGCATTCCCTAATGATTTCTAAAGATCGGCGACATCGGATGTCTTAACCTCGGATTGTACACGCCTCACTCGGGGTTGCCCTCGGGACCGCCACTCTGCTCTGCCATAATGCCTCTACTGCGTTTAACGGCCCTTGTTAAAGTCTGTAGTTCCGATGTCGAAATACATCTCCACAATGTTCCATAAATTCACTAAACTGTGCATCACGAATGGCTACCCCACAATATCGTTATTATATTTCGCCACTGTTCCGTGAATGTTTCATAAAATCGACGAATTAATGCACTGGACGCTTCATGTAAATGCATCTAAATATATTTATACCATGTGAGAAACAAATTTTTAAACATCCTGTGTTGGTGTAAGTGTTTACACGTCCTAGGCACATTGAATTAATGTTCAAGTCTGAAGTAATTACGCACCACTGAATTGTCGAAATGTTTGGTCGCTCATGTCCACTTGGCATATTAATGTTCCACGATAAAGTTCAAAGACCCGTGGTCGCCCATGTCCTCTTGACATATTAATGTGTAAACTTAGCCTCGAAATATAACATTCCAAGTTCACGAAGTTATAAGCTTGTAGACATGTGCTGTGCTACGATAAGAATGCATTGTGTTAAGCTGCTATGATACACTTCTCGCCCAGCACACCTGTGCTTGTCTGAACTGGTTAGAATGAGGCAAGTCAGGTCGACTGCCCCTGCACGCTGTCCCTAATCGCATAGAGTCTTGCTTACAGCCTGCCACAAATACAACTGAATTATCAAGCTGTAACTTCACTTGATTTAGAAGCTTAATAATTGTCCCTGCATCACTCTGATGCTCTAAGATAGGTGGGCAATGAGAGAGCACAGCTCCTAGAGCCACCTGCATGAGTGCGAGCGGAGCCGGGACCAGCTGACTGCTCACTAATAGTTTGTGCCTGAACCACTAGATGGCAATATGCGCAGGCAAGGCATTGTACCGGGCTGAGTAGGCCTATATTATGTGTACGGCTGTACGCTAAAGCACGAACAAGCTTAGCACATTTTCATGAACAGTTTTCACGAACAGATTTCCCAAACATGCAAACTGCCAAACTTCTATCAATGTTTGGTTCAACATATCTGTATGAGAAACTGTTCTCTCTAATGAAGAGAAATAAATCTCCACGAAGAGCCACTCAAACTGACGCACATATCACTGCCGTTCTTCGAATTGCGAGTGCAAGATCGATCGCTCGAAATGTAACCCGTCTGCTTCAGCGAAAGGATACGCACACCTCCTCATCATCTGCAGAATGACAGTTCTAAGAACACATAGGCGTATGTATTGTTTATGGTGAATGCTATTATTCACGTATTTATTTCTGTACTCCTACAGCACGTTTTCGTTCCTTGTGTTCGAAAAGTTGTTAGGTTGGCTTATTGTAGTTTCAGGACTATCGGTAGTGGGCAGAGGAGTGTGTACTTATCAGCTGTCAAAGTAATTAGTTATGTTTCCTACACAGAACCTAATAAAAGGAATATAATTAAGCGTATGTACGTAGCTCTATAATCTAATCATCTAATGCACAACAGACAGGGCTAAATCAACGGCAAACTGTGCAAGCAGCTACAAGGTTAACGTCGCGTCGGTGAGAGCTCCTGTCGGAGCGGGAGCGCTGCTCAATGAGCCGAATTGTGCCCATCTCTGCTCTAAGATATCAAACTGGCGAATGACTAACCACCGAGCCGAACTAAAGAAACTCTCGCATGTCCGACGGTTGAAAACCTGACTGTAGGCTTAACTCACTCGAACTGGGTCTGCAGAAAATAATACAAGATGAACTCACTGACTGCAGAACGGAACACTGGCTGGTGAACTCTCAGTACTGTCACTCTCCTCTACCCTTCTCTGTCCTAGCCAGCACGTCATCGCCCACCCCTCTTGTGACAGGGTCTCGTCACGCCCTCTCTGACGTCATTATATCCACTGATTGGAGTCCAAATCACATAACCATACTTGTGTTTCTCTTCTATTAAGAGGTTTCAACCTAGACAGGGCCGTATTTCTAAATAGGCTAAGTAGGCTGCAGCCTAGAGCGGCATATTTTCAGGGGCGGCAGTTTAGCAATTCATTCAAAAGCTAAAATGAAGTATTTCAGACGTTAATAATATTTTCCGTACGAATTTAAGGATGTAAGTTACTTAAAAATATGTTTTAGTCCTTATACAGGTCTTTATACAGTGCCTTAGAAGAGTTAAGAACTATCTGCGAACTGGTATTTCTGAAATAGGGTTAAACTCACTTTCATTACTTTGTATTGAGGCAAATACAACAAAAACACATTCATAAGAGGACATTATTAACGAGTTTGCCATTAAGAAAACTCGTAAGAAAGCTATGTAAATTTGAACACGAAGATTACGTGGGGTGAGTTGTTTTAGAGAAGTTTGTATATTTTTCAACAAATAAACAAGTAATTAACTACATTTTGGGTAATTTCATTTCACCATTTAGGACAAGTTAATTCAAATTGAACACAGTTCTTCAATTACGCAAAAGAGAGTCATTAGAATTAAAATATAAAAATATGTATAATATAGTGATCACTGATCTCCAAGAACAAATTAATGAATTAATTAAGTTCGAAACCCATTCCATTTTTAACGAATCTTAAAAGAAGTAAGTAAAAAAAAACTAGATAACTAATTTCATTATAACAAGTGTGTCGCGCGTAGTGATATTTGTAGTTTTATCTAAACTAAATAAACTTGATGCTTATAAAGATGAAAGTTTGTATAAAACAAATGTATTAAGCAATTGACTTGAGCTAGTTTCTTCGCGTGCACTTTGGTCTGTCTTTGCGCAATCTTGGTTAGTTGATATGCACCCTTTATACTTCCTTCACCTGTTGGTAGGATCTGGGGCATTTTAGCCGGGCATTTTCAGATCCTACGATCCAGTGTTCTTCGTGGGATTCAACAGGTGTTGGTAAGTGATAAACGGGCACAGTACCTACCGTAAGGCCACGGCCGCCTCTTTCCCACATCCTTGCCGAACCCTCCCACTCTTCCCATCCCTTCATCAGGCCCCTGTTCGCTTTGCAGGTGAGGCCTTCTGGGTGTCGTGCTGGTCACACACCCCAGTTATATCCCCGTCCCATTGTCTCAAGCTCCAGGACACTGCCCTCGGTGGTGGTAGAGGTGGGATCCCTCGCTTATTCAGTGGGAAAAGCCGATCCTGGAGGGTAAAATGATAGCGAGCGAGCGGTTTGCAGATGACACTCAAATTTATATTAGTCGATGACGCGGTGGCTGCTGTTCGCCAGCAAACTAAAGTTTTCAAGAGTTACTTGACTCAAACAATTATTTTTAGCCCACTTTCGATTTTTTTTAAAAGGATTACACGGACCAAATGTCTGTGTATGTTGGCTATGTATGTATGTATGTATGTATGTACGATATATGTATGTGTGTATGCACGATATATATGTATGTATGTATGTATGTATGATATGTATGTATGTATTACGATATGTATGTATGTATGTACGTACGTATGTATGTATGTACGATATGTATTTATGCATGTATGTACGAGATGTATGTATGTATGTATGTATGTATGTATTGAGCCCGTATGAGCTCATCCCTGATGATATTTTCTTTGAAGGAATGTGTAATTGCTTTACTAATGCACAGAACGCACCCAGAAGCCAGCTTGAGCTTTGCCATGATTTAAGATGCAGTCTTGACTTTGGAGAATCATGCTGATATTTTTCGTGACCATATTTTACCACACATTTTTATTCTACGAGTCTCAGGATTTTCCATTTTATAATTCTGTATGAATTTACCACATTGATGGGGATTTAAATATTTTTGGTAAAGGTATTTCCATCGCAGATATGCGAACATGACATAATTAGTCGCTACACGACTTGAGTACTTCCTTGAACCCGGAACGCTGATCTGGTGACCAACTCACCACGTTTCGAGTCTGTCGAACCCACGTTTTACAAGTCCACGCAACGGAGTGATGAAGTTTTACAATCTATAAGCATCGTGCATCGAGAACACTTTACTGTGCTGAATAATTGTCATATCGCCAAGTTGGGCATTATTAATTCACGCCGGTGAAGAATTTTGATAGAATCTGTGATTTGTGAATCTATAACATTTTTCGTAAAACAGCACGAGGATCATCTATCTTCGACCACGCTGCCACAATTATGAAAGCCCACGAGGTGGCTAAATATCTTCAAAGTGAACATTCAGTACTGTTTAAACTACATTAAAGCACGCCACTGCTACAATCAAAGCTGGATCAAGTTGTGCGCGATTTTTAACACGTTGATCGCAGTGATATTATGTGATTACATGGCAATAAAAGTATTTAAGTCTGTTTTTTAGCGTATGGCTTTTAGTGCCGGGAGTGTCCGAGGACATGTTCGGCTCGCCAGTTTTGTAGCTGCTTCGAGACGGACACCCGATGGGTCAGCTACAAGTACCGTTGGGGAGGGAAGTTGGAATGGAAGGACGAGGAGTTGTAAGGTAACGGCTGTGGCTTATAGTTAGGGACCAACCCCGGCATTTGCCTGGAAGGAAGATGGGAAACCACAGAAGACCATCTTCAAGGTTGCCGGCGAGGGGATTCGAACCTCCTCGCCTCCCGGATGTGAGCGACTGCCAGCAGTCATGCCGTAACGACCACGGCTGACTCACCCGGTATTTAAGTCTGTGAGCAGATACCGCTCGAGTATCTTAACTTCAGTGGCAGACCTACCATGGTCATTTTTGATACTGTCTGCAAGAGTGTCTAGAGCCTGTGAAAACGTATAATCCACTGTGTAAAGTTATATTCTGTGAGAAAATTACGATTAATTGAAACATAAATTCTGTGAAAACACGTGTGTATTTTCTACAATCCATGTATCATTTTATGAACCACGTGTACGCAATGTTATAATGTTCATTCGTAATGTGTGAGATGGCTTAAGCTACCTATGTGAAGGAGATGTCATGAGGTAAAGCCACACTATGGATTGGAACCTACAAACGACAAGGAACCTGCAAACCATGAGGAGCCCATAATAGAAACCACCGTAATGAGGAGGAAACCACTAAGAAGGAGACCTCGAGGACGCAGGGAATGATAAAGAAGAGGAAAGGCCAAGGATTTTCGGCGTAGGATTTATCTATTCCCTCCTACCCATGAGGAGTTGTATACCCCTCAATTCCTAGCCGAGGAATGAGGTGAATTACCAATGGTCCTGTGAGTTTTGTGTTTTCTTTCTTGTGCGGTTTTTTAAAATTATGGTAGACTTAGTGTAGAAATCAACCGAGCTCATTGTCAACCAATTAGGTAGGGTAAGTAGTCTTGATTCATCATGTGTCTTAATTTTTCAGAATGGTTAGATATTGGTGATACACCCTGTATGTGGATTTACTCCACTGGTGCATTTCTTTTGGGCGTATTAAAACATCAATGCCGGAAACTTATTAATCTTGTCATAGCCTGTTGAGCTATTTTTCTGTCAACCTAGAGTGATCTTAACTGGATGATTTGATATCTTTTGAACACCCTGTTCTGTAATTTATTTGGTTTGCATCACATTTATCGTCGTATCATTTGGTGAATTGAGGATTAATCACTACATTTATAAATGGATAACATTGTGGATCTCTGATGCCACTGAGTTCCAAGTGAGAACTAATTAAGGGAGTAATTAATGTTATCAATCTAGCATCAAACCCTGATATAACGACGTATCATTTTAAAACAACCCAGGCGTAGAAGGGGTTGTGAATTTAATTATTATTTGTGTCCAGGAGTAGACACGCAAACGTTATGAATGAAACTTGTAAATAGATGAAGGGGAATGTATTCCGAGAAAACCAAAGCAGTTGTGAGATGTTGTGATATCTCTCGTTCAAGTTTACTTGCTATTTTAAACATGTTGCATCGTTGTACTGCGTAGAACTAGGCTTTATTTAATCTGTTATTCTTTGTGTGATAATTTAAATACGTGTACGGTTCACATACTAGGACTTTATGATGTAAATCCTTGCTATAAATCAGTGGAATACAAACACATTTTAAATATCCGTATTGATAGTAGAATTAAATGTTTAAAATTATACGCCAAATCAATACTTAACACATATAGGACATGTTTCGACCTTCAATGAGGTCATCTTCAGCTAAAAAATGAAAATCAATTAAGAATTAAACCAAAATAGCATATAGTCTATGTACTTAAATCTAAATAAGAAATGAAATGTTAATGATAACATTGTAATAAAATGAAATAAAATACTTACAATTCAGAATTAAATAATAGTACATTATGAAACGAGCCTATAATGGCGATAATTAAGACACGAGTATGTTTATAAAGTGCCGGCCCCGTGGTGTTGGGGTAGCGCGCCTGCCTCTCGCCCGGAGGCCCCGGGTTCGATCCCCGGCTCCGTCAGGGATTTTAAAACTGACGTGAGGGTTGGAGCGGGGTGCACTCAGCCTCGTGAGGACAATTGAGTAGCTGTCTGACAGTGAGACAGCGCCCCGATCACGAATACCAAGATTAACGGCCGAGGGGACCCGACGCGCTGATCACGCGTCACCCCAATAACTGCAGGCCAAATGGCTGGGCAGCGGTCGCTTGGTCGGCCTTAGCCCGTCATGGGCTGGATAGTGCCAGGGGTTGACTTTTTTGTTTTTGTTTTTTTTTTGTTTGTATGTTTATAAAACGAGCGTATGCGAGTTTTATAATTTCCATACGAGTGTCTTAATTACCATTATAGGCGAGTTGCATACGACTGTTTATGTTCGACGATAATTATTATAACTATTTTATGTTCGAACATAAATATCTATCGAGATTTCGCCAGTTTTATGTACTGAACAGAGCGTATGAGACGCAGAGAATGCCTTGTATTTGACCATGGCCTCCTCGATTACCCTACTATGACACTAGGTCACGCAGTGAAATTTAAATTAGAAGTCCGAGGAACACAGCACGTCTAATTATCTAATTGGTCAAACAACTGTTTCTTGAGCTCTGATTGCTGGGAGAAACTGTTTCATAATGAAAATAGTGTTATAATGACCCTCATTATAGTACAGTTATCTGACATATAATAAAATATAATACTGGTCCTTTTACAATAATTTTCAAACTGCAGTTAAAAAGCGAGAAATATTACTGGTGATTGTAAATAAATGTTAAGCTATATAATAAAAATGTTATCAAAATAGTATAGGCCTACATAAAATAATTTAGAAAATTAAGTTCTAAAATCAATAATTAATATTCAGTTCATTCAAGCAGTGTTTTGATGGCACGGGTCTCGAAAAATCTTCCTATGACGATGGTGCAGATTTATTGGAGGAATATTTGAACGGAACAGCAGGTGCAGGCTCGATTTTCAGTTCTAGCAATGTAGGAGTTGGGATGTCTTTCTCATCGTCAGAATCCTCTAGCTGAAGCTACTGCACGTTTCGACATAGCCTACTCGTATTTTGCCAACACAAAACCGACAAAGGGCTGAGCATTTCAGCCCAGCTTTGCGGCAACTGCAACCGCCGCTGCAAACTTTTCTGCAATTGCAGGAAACCATGCGCAGTAAGAGGTGAGGAGCAGTTGTAGTGATTGGAGTAAACCCTTCATCATCAAGCTTTCATCCCCAATCGGTAGGATTATTGTTGACCCCAACCACGTTTGAACTTGGCCGCAAGTTCTGTAAGCATGGTGGCTGCAGATGTAACAAACAGTTGGTAGTGAAGGCTATTCGGGGAGTTGGTTAGAAAATCATCCCCCTACAAGTACACAAAGCATTTCTCCACAGCTTTTGCTATGGTTTCGTTACTGGAGTCTGGCAGCAGGAAAAGTTCTGCCAGTTCTAAAAGTTGGGGATTTTTGCATGTAATTGCTACTTGGTTTTACCATGCCCATAATTGGCTGAAGTGGTGTTGTACCCGCTGAACGCATGGATAAAAAGCACTGTACCTGGTGAGTGTTGATCAGGTCGATGGGTGAAAAAGGAGCATGAGTAATGGACACAGCCGGCTTCACCTTTGCACCTGAGCATAAACCATTGAGGAGGATGAGGAGGTCAACATCTTCTCTTACTACGATCACACGATCGAATGTAGGACTTTTAGATAGTGCCATGGCAAATGATGTCCCGATCAGCATCTTCTTCAGCTACTTTTACTTGTATTCCATGCTGCTCGTATGAATCGCAAAGAAGTGGGATGAGGCGCCTCTTGTTGTTCTCATTGGCCAATACTTTTCCTGAGGTATTTATTTGGATGATGGTGGATTCCTCAAAAATGATGTCATTGAAGAATTGAGTAGCACAGCGTCGGAGTCGTTCAGCACTTCTTGTACCGGGTGAGTTAGCCGTGGTGGTTACGGCATGACTGATGGCAGTCGCTCACATCCGGGAGGCGAGGAGGTTCGAATCCCCCCGCCGGCAACCTTGAAGATGGTCTTCTGTGGTTTCCCACCTTCCTTCCAGGCAAATGCCGGGGTTGGTCCCTAACTATAGGCCACAGCCGCTACCTTCCAACTCCTCGTCCTTACCTTCCAGCTTCCCTCCTTCCCTCCCCAACGGTACTTGTAGCTCACCCATTGGGTGTCCGTCTCGAAGCAGCTACAAAACTGGCGAGCCGAACATGTCCTCGGACACTCCCGGCACTAAAAGCCATACGCTAAAAAAATAAAATAAAAGCACTTCTTGTGTTTTTATTAGCGGCCTCTTCAGGATAATCGTCAAAAACCGAGACGTTGCTACCAAAGTGGTTTTAATGTAGCTGATGTAACCTGTAACAATGACTGTCACAGACGTTTTGCGCTGCCAGACAACCTTGTGTAAAAGATAGCCCCCATCCAAAACAACGTAAGTATTGAAGTCAGCTGGTGTGTGGCTGGATTGTGGGGTGAAAGCAGAGAAGAGACTGGACTTGGTCCTCTTTCGCATCCCCTGTTCATTAAACAGGGAATGGGGCTAATTCATGTTTAAAATGTTCTTTCAGTTCTTCGTCCGATTTTTTGGTTATGCACACCCTTTGGAAAATAGTAACTGGATCGACAACTACTCTCTAGTTCCTCACTTAAACAGAGGTGGTGATGGATGACAATGTGGCTGATCTGTCCTTACGTTTAAAAGTTACTTTATCAAACGCATTCCAAATGATTTTCTTAACACCTTCAGTTCCCAATTGCCTAGTGGCAATTGATGTCAGGGCCACCAACTATTCCGCTACTGGTGGATACCAATTTATTAGTGATGGGAAATGGAGGGTGGAGAACAAACCATTTTTTAGTTTTTCTGGATCACCATTATCTCGAATGATTCGATAAGGTCTCATGTAAGTATAATATTATAAGTACCGGTACCTAACAAATCATTTCAGTAAATCTACTATATAAAGCTCAAATACCACTGACTGACTGATTCATTCATCACGAAATCTCAGAAACCACCGAACGGATTGGAATGAAGTTTGGTATGCAGCTTCCTCAAGGGCCGCAAACGCCCACTAAGAAAGGATTTTTGGATATTCAGGTTCTAAAGGGGTGTTAAGGGGGTAGGCCTGCATTTCATTGAATAGCAATATCTCCCGATTGGTTTCATTGGGGGATGTGATACTCGGCATATAAACTCATCATTAAAAATAAGAAGACACGTGTCTGAGGGTTTTTCGATGTGGTGTATATTATGAGGTGAAAGGGGTGAAAAGTGGGGGTTGAAGGATTCCTAACGGAGCGTGTATCCCTTAAACGACATAGGCCAGGTGTTTGGAACTCAGCGGAAAAAATCAGCATAAAAAATAAGTAAATAGGTGTTTGACCGTTTTTTCATAAATCCAATTTAAGGGGCCCATGGGGAGGGGTGAAATTATGGGGGGGACGTAATATGTCTGAGTGTAAAATTATACATGGCCTATGTTGTAGACAATAACACATTACATCTTTTTGGTCTCTTGCTATTTCATCATACGACGAATACTTACGGAGTTATTAATGATTTTGTACTTTTTGGCCGGAATTTTCCAAGTCCCAGGAATGACATAAAAATTGATTCGAATGAAATTTCAAAAAAGATTTTTTTTAATACTTTTATTATATTTTTCACGTCTTTTAGGGTCCGAAACCAACATGATATTTTGATTTTTTTTTTGTCCCATGCATTTTTGGTTTCAGGTGATGGAATTATTTTCCACTAGGACCCATGCTTATCTTCTACTATATAAAGCTCAAATACCACTGACTGACTGATTCATTCATCACGAAATCTCAGAAACCACCAGACGGATTGGAATGAAATTTGGTATGCAGCTTCATCAAGGGCCGCAAACGCCCACTAAGAAAGGATTTTTGGATATTCAGGTTCTAAAGGGGTGTTAAGGGGGTAGACCTGCATTTCATTGAATAGCAATATCTCCCGATTGGTTTCATTGGGGGATGTGATACTCGGCATATAAACTCAGCACAAAAAATAAGAAGACATGTGTCTGAGGGTTTTTCGATGTGGTGTATATTATGAGGTGAAAGGGGAGAAAAGTGGGGGTTGAAGGATTCCTAACGGAGCGTGTATCCCTTAAACGACATAGGCCAGGAGTTTGGAACTCAGCGGGAAAAAATCAGCATAATAAATAAGTAAATAGGTGTTTGACCGTTTTTTCATAAATCCAATTTAAGGGGCCCATGGGGAGGGGTGAAATTATGGGGGGAGGGGACGTAATATGTCTGAGTGTAAAATTATACATGGCCTATGTTGTAGACAATAACACATTACATCTTTTTGGTCTCTTGCTATTTCATCATACGACGAATACTTACGGAGTTATTAATGATTTTGTACTTTTTGGCCGGAATTTTCCAAGTCCCAGGAATGACATAAAAATTGATTCGAATGAAATTTCAAAAAATAGTTTCTTTAATACTTTTATTATATTTTTCACGTCTTTTAGGGTCCGAAACCAACATGATATTTTGATGTGTTTTTTTCGTCCCATGCATTTTTGGTTTCAGGTGATAGAATTATTTTACACTAGGACCCATGCTTATCTATCTATTTAACTAATGTTATAACAGGATTACAAATGTTATTGCGGGCGAAGCCGCGGGTAACAGCTAGTAATTAATAATTAACACGAGATCATTCCCATAATTACGAAACCATTGCTATGTATTGTGCCCGATAATCTGGCTTTGGATTGGGTGGCCCGACACACACTTCAACCCTCACCCAGAATTCGGTACAACACGAAAGAAAAAAAAATCTTGAATGTCCGAATCAATTTTGGCCTTAAAAAAAACTGTGTCGGAAACGAGATTCAAGCAATCCCGGGGTCTTTATAATGATGGGTACAACTGGGGTAAAATCTCAAAATTGATCCGGTGGACACACAAGTATGACATCGAACAAGAATGACAAAAAACTCCGCTGTTAAGATAAAACTCATCCACCATTTATTACAGAACCACACCACTAAATACATAGAATCACACACAGAAGCCTACCTTCGCTCGGAGACTTCTCAAAATTACTCTTGATGTGCAAATAAATAAATGACGCAGAAGCAAAATTCAAATTAATGAGGACAAAAATCTCCGGGCGTCCCTAATCTTTGGATACAAAATAACTTACGGAGATCAGAGCTATATCATTCTAGTATTTACAACCATTACTTCAAAATGCTATGTCACCTCTCCGCTAATAGTCCATAAATGAGCAGGTGCATAAATCTGAAAAGATATTCAAAGAAAAAAAATTGTTGCCTCATTCGATCTCCTTCTAACTAAATGTAATCACCAAAATAGGAAAAAGAATATTTTTATATATGGATGTCACTGGCTTTAAAGAATTTATTTCAGACCTTTTATTCATGTATTAAATACTTGCATTATTATTTTCACTGGGTTTCGTTCAGCTGTGCCTCACTCAGAAAAATGACTGGTTGTGGGCTTTTACATTTATCACATTACATTGTACCATCTTTATGATCCCAGATATTTTTATTTATTTATTAATCACTGCATGCACTTCACATATTTATAACTACACCATAAACATTTAAGTATCTGTATTATTTTTCAACTGACAATTGCCTCAAAATTTCATATACTTGAACCTATCACGTAACATTAATTATAATCATTTATTTTATTCACCTCGCTATAGCGAGAACCTTTAATTTCATCATAACTTCGTATTATGCAACCCTGCTATTTTATCAATGCAGTATCATTATTTACACAACCTTGTATCAGTCACCTACCAAACGCATCTCCTCATGTTAGCATGTAAAGGGAAACCTCAGTGACGTGTGAGTGTTTAGCATAAATGTGATGTGCGCACAAAAAGTGGCCCATTAAGTGTAAATGAATCCCTTGTAATTTAAGCCTGTTCAAACCATAAATTGTCATCCAGGTTGCACCAATTCAAAGAACACAGCGACTTAACACGCTGAAAGATCCCTGTACTCAAATTATATTTTAAAGCATCCATATATTTATTTTTAAATCCTAAAGAAAACTGCCTTAATCTCTCAAAAGAAAACTTAAAATTTACTATCCTATTAATCATGTCATTGTATCGCATTTTATCCTTATTGATTAACTTCTATTTCGATTTTTGCCCAACTGTCCAAATCTTAGTAACCACTACCCATTAACCACTACTTAAGAATTAACATGGTTTTCAGTACCTTTCGGCCACCTCAGTCTTGGTTCCGCTGACACGTTTCCTGGGGGTTTGGGTCCACGTTCTTCCCATTGAACATCCTCCCCTCTCGTCCTGGATCCAGCTCGCGACCCTCGGGGTGTCCATGGTCCTGGCTCGCCTTCGTTTCCACGTCATCGTAACAGCTTCCACATACTAAACTTAGCTTGCCATCTCTTCGCTCGTAAAGTTCTTGACAGAAAACTCGCACTGGTCTGTACTGATAGCCTTTATGTCCGTCCAATACATCGCTGCAATCTTCATGTCGAATATGCCAAGTAATATCAACTCATGGCCGTGAAAATACCTCTATAACGGCACAGGTTATATCGTATGCGTCTACACAAGCCTGTACTCATAAGAGATTACGTCCGTCCTTGACCTAGAATGTCGCTCTATATTTGGACTACACTCAGTTTATCTCTCATAGTTCACTGACCCTGGATACTCATTTGTCTGGTCGTCAAACAAAAGCACATCGCTTCGTTCATATGTTCTGGGCGTCAGTTATATAGCGCACGGCCCATACAGTCCCGTACCTGGTAAAAGCTTGAGACACCACGTGTGTCTGCTCGCACTTCATTGTACAAATGACTAGTGTCCCACAACATAATGCATTATGATCTGCGTTATAATATCACCTCGCCACATTCAGCTTTAGTATTCGTTAACACAGAGCTGTCCACGCAAGAAATAATACTGAGCCTTTCAGCTATGTCCCAAAAACTGTCGGAATACCACACTGGTTCCAAGCGGCCACGGTACGACTGCTACTACACAAAAATAAAGATGAACTTCGGCGTACGGCGACACAAAAGAAAATGAACTTCGTTGGATGGCGATGCAAAATAAAGTGAACTTCGCTGGACGGCGATGCAAAATAAAGTGACCCGCTTCTCCGGTGTGACCTTTCCACCTCAACTTTTCCTGGAGCTCATCAGCGCCCTCTACACTTCTGGAACCTTCGCCTAGTCATGCTGTCTACTATGTCCATGTCGTAAAAACATCAACCTCAGGTTACTTCCGCTTGCATCCTTCCTCCTGCTATGCGACGTTGCCAGAGTTCTCAAAACCATGCGATATCGGTCACAAATCCCCCTCAACCAGGAATAATAATAAGCGTGAAACATCTCGATTATTATTATTCTTTTGAGTTAACAATCTACTTCTTCAATGAGTTCTCCATATCGCATGCTTACTGTCTCGTGTGGTACCTTTTTAAGGCTAGCTGCATTGAATTTGCCTATAACTCTCTCAGTTTCATCTTCTTCTGTGGTATTCTCCTCCTGAAACGGTAGCTCTATCCATTCTTCACTCATTCTACTTTCTTCTTCGTCTTGGCCTTCATATCTCCTATCTTCATCAGTAATGCTGTGAATGGCTTGAATTTTGACTGTCATGACATCTGGGCGTAGATCATTATTAATGGGCAAAAAATCGTTATTACTGCCTGTGAGTCCCTGTCCAAACTCAGCATTTCCTTCCTGTCAGCTTCTCTTTCCTGATTTGACTCCACTGGTGCCTGGTTTCGATTCCTCATGCTGTTTTGCCTGAGATTCTTCTTCTTGTTCCTTTTCCCTTAATTGTTCAATGTATCTGCGGCTTTCTTGGTGACGTTCTTCTAATGATGGCCTATAATTTTGCCTTTCTTGATTCCCGTATCTTGGGTAGTTATTGTATGGTCTCCGATCACGTGACCACGATTCTCTCCCTCTATATCCTGACCTTCCGTAGTCCCTCTGATTAAATCGTCCACTTCTATCCTGATAATATGGCCTCCGGTCATATGGCTTTCCTTGATTCCTGTATCTGTTTAAGCCATTTCCTTCATCCCTTCCATCTCTATCGTTCCTTCCATAACTTCGCTGAGGTTCCGTCTGCGCCATACGATCCATTACCACCATATTTGCCTCTCTCTGTTCTGTCCTTGGACTACGAGGTTCCGTCATCTTGCTCGTGTGGTCTAGTTTCCTCAAAATCTCGTCACACACCTCGAGTCTATTTGCACCCGATGCAATTAATACACGCTGGACTTCTACCGGATATTGCTGTATTATGGCATGCACCAAATCCTGCTCCTCCAACGGTGGATCCAAAAATTGTAGCCTGGCTACCTGATTCGTGAAATACCCAGCGTATTGTGTTGGCCTGGTAGTCGCGTATTTCTTTGAGTATAATTCAGCCCTTATACTTTGTTGATCTTCTGAGGACCAAAATCTCTTCAGGAAAGCGTTCGCAAAGTCATCGTACCCTCTAAACTGATTCCTAAAAGCTCGCATCCAGTTTAGCGGTTGGCCTTCAAGAGCTCTTTCTATTACCCTCATTTCTCTCTCTTTAGGAACCCTATGTTCATCCATGTATTCCTTCAGGTCCCGCAGGAATTCTATGGGTGTGATGCCAGTCAAATTTGAAAATTTTTTTGGGCGGTCCTCCTGATTCCTAATGATGGTAATCGGTTGAGTTGAGCTGTAACTGAATGGTGTGAATGTTGTTCCTGTCGGACTTGGTTCCTTGTTTACATCTATCGATTTTGCTTCTACCATCTTTCCTTCTAATTCAACAATTCTCTTTAACTATTCTCCGTGAGCAATACTCACTTTATCTTGTACTGTCGAAACCGCTGTTGCAATCTGTGTTTTAATTTCGTCGTTTAACTCTAATTTCATTTCCCCCATCTGATTCCTAAGACTTTCCATCTTGCATTCCTGCTCCATGGTGAATTCAGACATTTTATCGGTCATGCTCCTGGTATCATTCGCTAATCTCTGCTGTATTACTTTCGCCTCTTCCTTTAACACCAAGACCTCTGCGTTGATTGCTTTATCCCTTTCTTCCATCTTGGCGGTCAATGCCTCCACGCTTCGATCCATTTTCTCTTGAACGGTTTTCTCCAATGATTTCAACTGTGTCCCCATATTACTTTCAATTTCCACCTTATCCCTCTTAATTTGTTCCTTTAAATCCGTCATTTCGGCTTGAGCCTTCTCCATGTACTGTTTCATATCGAATTGGTGCTCCTTAAATAATTCCAATCCTCCTTGTAAGTCCCCTGACTGAATTCCAAGATTTTTTTCAAAACCTTCGAATTTAGTATCTAAATCTTTGAATTTGGTGTCGAAACCTTTGAATTGAGTGTCTAAACCTTCAAATTTAGTGTCTAAACCTTCAAATTTAGTATTTATTCCTTCATGCATCTTAATCAACTGTCTATCCAACCCATGTAGATTAGTGTTCATACCACCTTCATAGTCTTTCCATTGAGTCTACAAACCTTCCTCCATATTCTTTTGACTTTTAGCTAACTCCTTTAGCTTCTCTCCTAGCTGTCCCATCAATCCCTTAATTTCATCAAATTCTCCCATATTTCACAACAAATAAACATGGAAGCTGTTACAACTAGTGACTAACTTAGACTAAGGACTAGTGGTTACTTCAATTTGACAGTGGAATCGAAATCTAATATAATGTGGAAATAATAAATGTGGATGGTATCGCTTAAAAACACAGCGATCTAACGTTACTGAATCGCTTCGTTCTATGTCATTCAAACACACACAAAATCCTACAAAGTGAACTTTAACAGACTGACAGACATATCGCACAATAAAATGGGATACCAGCACTCAATTGGTTTTCTCTCCATTCCATTTGTGCCACATGGCCGTCCACCATCTTGTCACTCTCCTCTGGTGTTCCAATTTCTTCGAGTTCAAGATGTCGGCTATACCACTGCGTGGTACGATATTCCCAGTTCGAGGCCATTACACGGTGGGCGCCATCTTGTTGTGCCCGATAATCTGGCTTTGGATTGGGTGGCCCGACACACACTTCAACCCTCACCCAGAATTCGGTACAACACGAAAGAAAAAAAAATCTTGAATGTCCGAACCAATTTTGGCCTTAAAAAAAACTGTGTCGGGAACGAGATTCAAGCAATCCCGGGGTCTTTATAATGATGGGTACAACTGGGGTAAAATTTCAAAATTGATCCGGTGGACACACAAGTATGACATCGAACAAGAATGACAAAAAACTCCGCTGTTGAGATAAAACTCATCCACCATTTATTACAGAACCACACCTACCTTCGCTCGGAGACTTCTCAAAATTACTCTTGATGTGCAAATAAATAAATGACGCAGAAGCAAAATTCAAATTAATGAGGAAAAAAATCTCCGGGCGTCCTAATCTTTGGATACAAAATAACTTACGGAGATCAGAGCTATATCATTCTAGTATTTACAACCATTACTTCAAAATGCTATGTCACCTCTCCGCTAATAGTCCATAAATGAGCAGGTGCATAAATCTGAAAAGATATTCAAAGAAAAAAATTTGTTGCCTCATTCGATCTCCTTCTAACTAAATGTAATCACCAAAATAGGAAAAAGAATATTTTTTATATATGGATGTCACTGGCTTTAAAGAATTTATTTCAGACCTTTTATTCATGTATTAAATACTTGCATTATTATTTTCACTGGGTTTCGTTCAGCTGTGCCTCACTCAGAAAAATGACTGGTTGTGGGCTTTTACATTTATCACATTACATTGTACCATCTTTATGATCCCAGATATTTTTTTTTTATTTATTAATCACTGCATGCGCTTCACATATTTATAACTACACCATAAACATTTAAGTATCTGTATTATTTTTCAACTGACAATTGCCTCAAAATTGCATATACTTGAACCTATCACGTAACATTAATTATAATCATTTATTTTATTCACCTCGCTATAGCGAGAACCTTTAATTTCATCATAACTTCGTATTATGCAACCCTGCTATTTTATCAATGCAGTATCATTATTTACACAACTTGTATCAGTCACCTACCAAACGCATCTCCTCATGTTAGCATGTAAAGGGAAACCTCAGTGACGTGTGAGTGTTTAGCATAAATGTGATGTGCGCACAAAAAGTGGCCCATTAAGTGTAAATGAATCCCTTGTAATTTAAGCCTGTTCAAACCATAAATTGTCATCCAGGTTGCACCAATTCAAAGAACACAGCGACTTAACACGCTGAAAGATCCCTGTACTCAAATTATATTTTAAAGCATCCATATATTTATTTTTAAATCCTAAAGAAAACTGCCTTAATCTCTCAAAAGAAAACTTAAAATTTACTATCCTATTAATCATGTCATTGTATCGCATTTTATCCTTATTGATTAACTACTATTTCGATTTTTGCCCAACTGTCCAAATCTTAGTAACCACTACCCATTAACCACTACTTAAGAATTAACATGGTTTTCAGTACCTTTCGGCCACCTCAGTCTTGGTTCCGCTGACACGTTTCCTGGGGGTTTGGGTCCACGTTCTTCCCATTGAACATCCTCCCCTCTCGTCCTGGATCCAGCTCGCGACCCTCGGGGTGTCCATGGTCCTGGCTCGCCTTCGTTTCCACGTCATCGTAACAGCTTCCACATACTAAACTTAGCTTGCCATCTCTTCGCTCGTAAAGTTCTTGACACAAAACTCGCACTGGTCTGTACTGATAGCCTTTATGTCCGTCCAATACATCGCTGCAATCTTCATGTCGAATATGCCAAGTAATATCAACTCATGGCCGTGAAAATACCTCTATAACGGCACAGGTTATATCGTATGCGTCTACACAAGCCTGTACTCATAAGAGATTACGTCCGTCCTTGACCTAGAATGTCGCTCTATATTTGGACTACACTCAGTTTATCTCTCATAGTTCACTGACCCTGGATACTCATTTGTCTGGTCGTCAAACAAAAGCACATCGCTTCGTTCATATGTTCTGGGCGTCAGTTATATAGCGCACGGCCCATACAGTCCCGTACCTGGTAAAAGCTTGAGACACCACGTGTGTCTGCTCGCACTTCATTGTACAAATGACTAGTGTCCCACAACATAATGCATTATGATCTGCGTTATAATATCACCTTGCCACATTCAGCTTTAGTATTCGTTAACACAGAGCTGTCCACGCAAGAAATAATACTGAGCCTTTCAGCTATGTCCCAAAAACTGTCGGAATACCACACTGGTTCCAAGCGGCCACGGTACGACTGCTACTACACAAAAATAAAGATGAACTTCGGCGTACGGCGACACAAAAGAAAATGAACTTCGTTGGACGGCGATGCAAAATAAAGTGAACTTCGCTGGACGGCGATGCAAAATAAAGTGACCCGCTTCTCCGGTGTGACCTTTCCACCTCAACTTTTCCTGGAGCTCATCAGCGCCCTCTACACTTCTGGAACCTTCGCCTAGTCATGCTGTCGACTATGTCCATGACGTAAAAACATCAACCTCAGGTTACTTCCGCTTGCATCCTTCCTCCTGCTATGCGACGTTGCCAGAGCTCTCAAAACCATGCGATATCGGTCACAGTATACTTATCATTATATTTACTCCGATTTAATCAGTACAGGCCCTGTACGTGATGTCTGATACGCTCAAAATTTGTTTTAATTTTAATGAAACGAAAATGTTTACTTTCCCCCACCCCTCTCCCGCCCTGGAAAAAATCCTGCGGGCGCCCATGATTGTAAGTGAGTGTACAGGTCCATTTCCCGCATTACAAGTGACTGTGCTTAAACGTACTGTGTATACGTTACTTATGATAATAATGTCAAATAAACAAGTGCTATGGTCGGACCACCGATAGCCTGCCGAGACCGAACAATAAAACCCCAGTTGAAGTCATGGAAACGATTCTCAGATCAGGTTTGATCTGCTAAGACGCACTAATCTCAATACATTATTTCATTTGGCGGCAATGGCTAAAAAGCATGCCAAAGATTCATCGTCCAAGGAGATGATGAGTCGAATTTGCCAAGAGAATGATGACGAGGAACCGCTGAGATCAGTGTGTAACTGCAAGGTAGGCCAACAGCGAGCATTCCGACCAGCGTGTTTAAACCTTCACCTACTTGCCATAATCACAATCTGAATAAACGCTTCTTTAAAACATGAAATGACCGTAGAGTTTAAACGCGACTGCCTTGAATGCGGGTTCTACGAGGACCATTTCTCTTCTTCACCTGTACTGGGTTAGAACTAGGACATCCAGGGAGTAAGCTTGCTTCCTATAGCAGTCGTTTGAAGCGAAGATGGCACACTTGAGGTTCATGGTGTTCAAATTTATTTTAATTCCGTTCGCAGCTGCCATGTTTAACTTTATGCTGCAATCTGCAAGTTATCATAAATAGGTGCTTGCCACTGCGGGTGAGTGGTTAACGTGTCGGTCTACTAACCCCAAGATTGCAGGGTCGCTCCTGGCCGTAGAAAGTGATTTTTGAAAGATGTCATACGATGTTGGCATGTCTAAGAACCCATTTGAATTCAGTAGACCGTGTTCATAATGGCAAAATTAATCTCGGGAGTTTCCGCCAACACAAAGTTCCTCATTTCTCTACTAGAAAGCGCTATAATGTTCAAGGAGCTTGACTTCCATAGTGCTTCAAGGAACAACGAAATTCGACATGCAAGCTACCCTCTGGGTGTCAAATAACAAAGCTTGCACCCGGCACCCGAGGCCATACTATTATTATTATTATTATTATTATTATTATTATTATTATTATTATTATTATTATTATTATTATTGATGATAAATTCCTACTTGAAAGATCGTTCGTTGATTTATAACACGACAGAAGGACAACGCAGGGTACGGGTCTCAGCCGGAGCAGCACAGGGTTCGATTTTAGGATCAGATCTATGGAATATCACATATGATAGCTTGCTGAGATCTGAAGTCCCTGATGAAACTATCCTAGTAGGTTATGCAGATGATGTTGCTGCTCTTGTAGCAGGAAGAAGTGTCGAGCAGGCACAGTTGCGACTCAATATGGTAATGCGTACAATCAATAGTTGGATGGAGGAACATGGTCTGTCTCTAGCACTTAGTAAGACAGAAATTGTAGTCCTAACAAAGAAGAGAATTCAGACAATACTCCCAATACAGGTAGGAGACATACAAGTAGAGACGCGGCCAGCAGCAAAATATCTGGGCCTCATGATCGACAATAAATTGAATTTTGGAGAACAAATTAGACGGACTGCGGATAAGGCGGCAAGAGGAGTAACGTCTCTCAGTCGGCTAATGGCCAATGTTGGTGGGCCAAAATCTAGTAAGAGGAGATTACTGATGACAGCCATTCATTCAGTTCTGCTGTATGGAGCGGAAGTATGGGCGGATGCCCTGGATAAGGAAATTTATAGAAAGTCATTAGCACAAGTGCAGAGGCGGGGTGCTTTACGCGTGGCATCTGCTTATCGCACGGTCTCTGAAGAAGCAGTTCTTGTTATTGCTGGGATAATTCCAATTTTTTTTCTAGCGAAAGAACGCAAGTACATTTACTGGAGGAAATCGGAAGTAGGTTTACAAAATGCAAGACGAACAGCAAGAGCACAAACCTTTCACAATTGGCAGATCAAATGGGAGCAAGGACACCGAAGCCAGTGGACTAGGAGAATGATACCCCAGGTGCAGGTTTGGACAGAGAGGAAACATGGTGAGGTTGGTTATTATCTCACTCAGTTTTTGACTGGCCATGGGTACTTCAGTTCTTATCTTAAGAAGATGGGGAAAGTGGATTCACCAGATTGTATCTACTGTGTTAATGAGGTAGATAGTGCTAATCACACCTTCTTCTCTTGTGGACGGTGGGTCCAAAGTAGGCAGTCTCTTCAAGATGAAATTGATGTAGAGATATCTCCTGACAATATTGTTGCGGTAATGCTACAAAATGAAGAACATTGGAAACTTGTAGCAAGTTTTGTTGAAGATATCCTCCGAACAAAGAAGACGGATCTGGATCGCCACTGAAGATAATTCATTACGGAAGAGTGCCCTACGGGCAAATATAAAATGACTCTAGCCTGAAGTAATGTGCTAAACGGTTCCAGGCTAGTGTTCAGAAGTAAAGGGGGAGTTTTAGTCGGTAGTCTGCTACTCAGTAGCAGGAGCCCGACACTCTGTGCGTAAATGCATTTCTTCCCCTAAAAAAAAAAAAAAAAAAAAAAAAAAATATTATTATTATTATTATTATTATTATTATTATTATTATTATTTTCGATTATTTCCCTTCAGGGGAGAATGAGAACTTGAGCCAATCACAGTTTCACTTCCTTTTCCTCTCTTCTTTTCTTCCCAAAAACTCTTCATTAGTTCACTGAGCTTTTTCTTCCTTTCCTCTGTCCGTTTGTGTCCTTCCTTAAGACTTGTACAATTTTCGTGTTTCTGATTTTATTTCTAAATTGTTCTCTGTCCTTAATGTCGTCTTCAGAGATTTTAAGTAATTCCATGTCTTCATGTACTTCTTTTATCCAACTGGTCTTTAATTTACTTGCATTCACGATATTGAAAATCTTCTTAGTGAGTCTGTTCTCATCCATCCTGTGTCCATAGAACTGCAGACAACTCTTCCTAAATGTATCTATAATGGTGTCGGTATTTTCATTTCTTTTGTTGGTCTCCTGACCCAAATTCCATTACGGAAAACAGCGCCATGGATTTTCCTAAGAATTTTTCGTTCCTGTTTCTCAATGTCTTGAATTCTCGTCATTCCTCTAATGACTGTGCTTTCTGCCGCGTACATAAATAGGTACTTTTGTTTTCATATCCCTACCATTGAAGTAATTTAGCACATTGTAAGAAAGAATCCAGGCGAAGGACGGAAAGGGACAGGGAATGGCAGAGCAGAGAGGATTTCAAGTGATGTAAAAATTGGAGTATTTCAATTCCGGTAATTCTCAAACTTAGGACTTATGTGAGCATGGGAGAGCTTTAAGGCCCACCCACAATGTGCAGTCGGCTGACGGTAGTTAGTAGTTGGCAGTCGGCAGTCGCGGTCGTCCACGTGTATACTGTAGGCACCATACACAACATGCAGTTGCAGTCGGTAGCTGGCAGTTGGCAGTTGGTAGCCGGTAGTTGGCAGTCGAGAATTGCATCTTCGACAGCCAACTACCCGACTGCAGCAATGTAATAGCCAATGAGAGCAGATCAGAAATTGACGTCACGATCTTCTTCTGTGTCGTGTACAAAGAGGATATAAGTGAAGTACCATACCTTTATAATCTTAAATACACAGTAGCCTATAACAAAATAATCCGTGCGTCTCCAAATCATCCATATCGTAAGTTTTGAGCATATCGACAATGGCTCTGTGCAATTGGCGAACCTAATTCATTTCACGGGCTCGGACATCGTGGTCACTCAGCCCCGTGTATGTGTGTAAAATTTTCTCCGATAACCTGTGTTATTGGGATGGCTGTATTAAAGTGTTTGTTTTTAATTAAGGTGGGAATGGGAGGAAGACAGCCGAGGCGTTAAGTTAGGAACCATCCCGGTATTTGCCTGGAGTGGAAGTGAGAAACCACGGAAAACCACTTTCAAGATGGTTGATGTTGAAATCGATCACACCTCTCGAGGCTGAGTGCAGGGAGGGCACACTTCATATTTGAACAATACGTTCAACATCCAAATTACCATATAGCATGGCAAATATTAATTCAATAATGTGTGTGAATCGACTTCTAAAAGATATTATTCATAACGAAATTATTCTTTTTTATGGGAGAAAGGGATGTTTACATTCTTACACCAAAAATGAACACTGTATTGAAATTAATTTAAAAGCCATTGAACTTAAAACCAGTATTTCAAAAACATAGGGGAAGGTGGGCCACAGTGAGACAGAAAAAATATATTTTAGTATACTGTCTTATTTTTTGATATACGAGAATGTCTTTATATATTGAAATATAAGTTGATTGTTGCTCATCAATTTCATATCCTTAGAATTTCCAAAACATCCACACGTTTCTGTAAAAATAATAAATTGTGAACATGTTGCAGCCGTCTCACTGTAGCCCACCCGTGGGCCACACTGAGACACAATGAAAAGAATTTATTTTGAATGGTTAAATACATAGATAAACACTAAAACAAATAATTAATGCCAGAAAACACTACAGCACATTCAAATTTCCAAAATTTACAGAAAATTTGAGATATGACTTTTGTCTATTTGTTTTGCCATATGCACAGGAAACCGGCCACAGTGATCTGTTGCCTTTCGCGGGGACTGAAGCAATATCTGCACCCTATGGGTAAAAAAAGAACTGCCTATCATTTTTGCTCTTTCTCTTAAGAATTTTACCTAATAATTTTCATCATCTAAATCTCATTTCACTTCCCCGATGTAAAATCTTGAGTGTTTCCCTAACAACTCAACCAGAACGAAGACACCTTCCTTAGGTTTGCGAGCAAGTTGATGAAATGTTAGGAGCTCGATTTCTTCATTATCTGATGAGCTGTCTGAATTAGAAGAATCATCAACATCATCATCCATGGAAATGTCTGTAGCTAGGGCTGCCTTTGGCTGAACAAATTCTTCTTGCAGTTCTTTAGATTTTTTAATTTTTATTTGTAGACTTAAAATCAAGTTTTTATTTCTTTCTGGGGTGTGAGTTGGAATGAAAAATCTCCCCTTTTCTCTCCTAGAAGTTGACTCTGCCCTCTCCTCAGCTTTGGGGTAACTCCGTATATCTTTCTCACTGTCTCACTCCAGCCCACACTACTGTGTCTCACTGTGGCCCACTTGCGACATGTAAAAACAATTATGTCTATTATCTCACCTACAATACTGAACAAGCTGACAATTCCAATAATTATTTACTAATATGTAGGTATTTCGACCATATTATATTCATTAATGTACAATGATAAACATAACTATAAAAAAACAACAAAGGAAGAAAATTTTACTTTTCCTACCTCAAAAACGAAGATGTTGTTTATCTCCTACATAACATGCTTCTTTCAAAGAGTAAACAGGATAGTAGTGGGATGATGAGAGAGCTGTCTCACTTTTTATTGAGCCACCCTCGTAGTTGCCCCGAACCTGATATCTCGCTAACAAATCATGGGATTTAAACATACAGGGTGTCCTAGCATTGGTAGAAATGCCCCCTACTTTCCTATAGCCTCTTTATTTAATGAAAAGGCCAAAACTAAAAGGTCATTCGCGAGTAGTGGGGTAGTGTTGGTTTTCTCAAGTCGCGCTCGTGCTTGAATATGTATGGCTATGTTGGGAAAGGGTTAGGTGGTGGGAAAGGAGTAGGGTCGAGTGAGAGGTCGTTTAGATGGTATTTTTTCCGCTCTAGGTGATGGTGAGGTTATTTTTTAAAATGGATGGAATTTGGAAAGGCCATTTGGGGTAAACATGTTGTTTTTTAACATTTTGGCGATGAATGTTTTTTTATACGCATGCGCACTTGAGGAGTTTTGTAAAAGGGCGGGCTTTTTAAATGATGATTTATTAATGAGTGTTTTTAATATGTATTGAAATAAACCATAAAAACTAATAGGTCATCGGCTTTTGACTATTTCGCTAACCAATAATCGGATTTAAACCTATGAGGTGTCGTAGGACTCGTGGTGAACTCTTTTTTTCTATCGAAGGGGTATATTTACTCTAAAATAAAAACTACCCTTACCCGGGGGGGTGAAATAGATTTTTTTGTATGTGCGCGCACGGACGGCTTTTGTCAAAAGGACCTAACTACACGTTTGTTAATATTTTCTGAACCCCTCATGGGATTTTGCCATAGGCAGTATTCTAACCCTGGGGGTGACGCCCCGTTTTTGAATGTAGGATTCATTCTTGTTAAAAGGACCTAACGACACTTTTGTTCATATCTCGCGAACCAATCATGCTAGGGACTTGTATGAGGGGTCCTAGCACTTGGGGCAACATTCCCTGTTTGGGGGTGAAACTACCCCCTAAAATTGAAAAATCCATATCTAGGAAACGAAGAATTCTAAAATTAGGTGTGATAGCTCAAAAAATAGGGGATGTTATGGGCTTTTACCTCGATTGATCATTTCACCCCTAAAACAGTAAATAGTTATGTTATGGGGGAAAAAACGTGTTAAACACCTAAAAATGATAAATGAACCTAAGATCTTTTGTTTTTGATGAAAAATAGCAGGGGGGTGAAACTACCCCCCAAAATTGAAAAATCCCTATCTCGGAAACGAAGAATCCTAAAATTAGGTGTGATAGCTTAAAAAATAGGGGATGATATGGGCTTTTACCTCGATGGATCATTTCACCCCTAAAACAGTAAATAGTCATGTTAAGGGGGAAAAAACGTGTTAAACACCTAAAAATGATAAATGAACCTAAGATCTTTTGTTTTTGATGAAAAATAGCAGGGGGGTGAAACTACCCCCCAAAATTGAAAAATCCCTATCTCGGAAACGAAGAAGCCTAAAATTAGGTGTGATAGCTTAAAAAATAGGGGATGATATGGGCTTTTACCTCGATGGATCATTTCACCCCTAAAACAGTAAATAGTTATGTTATGGGGGAAAAAACGTGCTAAACACCTAAAAATGATAAATGAACCTAAGATCTTTTGTTTTTGATGAAAAATAGCAGGGGGTGAAACTACCCCCCAAAATTGAAAAATCCATATCTTGGAAACGAAGAATCCTAAAATTAGGTGTGATAGCTTAAAAAATAGGGGATGATATGGGCTTTTACCTCGATGGATCATTTCACCCCTAAAACAGTAAATAGTCATGTTAAGGGGGAAAAAACGTGTTAAACACCTAAAAATGATAAATGAACCTAAGATCTTTTGTTTTTGATGAAAAATAGCAGGGGGGTGAAACTACCCCCCAAAATTGAAAAAACCCTATCTCGGAAACGAAGAACCCTAAAATTAGGTGTGATAGCTTAAAAAATAGGGGATGATATGGGCTTTTACCTCGATTGGTCATTTCACCCCTAAAACAGTAAATAGTTATGTTATGGGGGAAAAACGTGTTAAACACCTAAAAATGATAAATGAACCTAAGATCTTTTGTTTTTGATGAAAAATAGCAGGGGGATGCAAACAACCCCCAAATTGAAAAATCCATATCTAGGAAACGAAGAATCCTAAAATTAGGTGTAATGGCTTAAAAAATAGGGGATGATATACGCTTTTACCTGGATAGGTCATTTCACCCCTAAAACAGTAAATAGTCATGTTATGAGGAAAAATGTGTTATACACCTAAAAGCATAAGCATCTTTGTGAAACCATGCTTTAATGGACATGTGTATGGAGGATGATTGTTATTATTATTATTATTATTAGGTAATTATGGATTAATGTGTGTATAGATAACTAACCTGTGGGGAGCGTGATGGCGCAGGTGCTTAGCTGCTCGTTTTTACCCGGACGGCTGGGGTTCAAATCCCGGTGCCAGCGGGGGTTAGAATTTTCACTTGAAAAATCACGTGGCGTCAGGAAGGGCATTCGGCCTTAAATCCCCGGCCAAAATCAAAATGAGCCTGGTTGGCTCCGGCGACTCAAACTAATAGGGAAAAGCCGAAGAAAGAAAAAATGGTAACTGACCAGTAATAGTAAACATTGGTTGGAGGTGTTGAAGAAGTCAGGATGGCCAACCCTTGCCATGGTTCACGAATGCACCCCAAAAAGTTTTACCTGTCAAGACTCAGTCTACCCTGTTGCAGCCTTTAGAAAAAAAAATCGAACCGGGGCCTCTGTGGTGACAGTGGAGCTATATTCATGATGATTTTTAAACAAACATAGGCTTGCCTACTACCACTGGGTTGAATCTGCACAGAGACACTGGCTTTGGTGATAACAGCACAGCGACCTTGTCAGGAAGTTTCATATTACTCATTTGCTTGATAGCGGACATGCTCTGCACATGACTAGATCGTTGTTAGGTTTGACAAAGGCTTAGTGAAGCTTATGGCAACCTTGAAATGAATGTCATGGTATAGTCGGGGTTGGAAGGCAAGACCTTAGGGTTGACAACCAAGTAGGTTAACCACTACACGGTGAGATGGTCAAATAATAATGTAACAGAACATATAGAAACGTTTTCTATAGTTTAACGAATTGGCATACCATGAGAGGTGTAGGTAATGGAAATTGAATCCTTAGCTGATGATCTATAGCCATGCCCACGTATAAGCTATCATGGTAGAAAAAGAATGGTATGGCTTGTTTTAAACGGAGAATAATAATTGTGTTTACTGTGAAACACAAATCTGAATTTAAAATAATTAATTTAAAATAATTAATTTAAAATAATTAATTTAAAATTAGTTTAGTACGCTGAAGTTAAAATGAATAATGATCACGTTACAGACAGCCAGTTTCAAAGCCATGAGAACTAAGTGAACAAAGAATAAAATTCATGAACCAGTGAGGAATTCAGCATGCTGTCCTTTGGACAAGAGAGAAGCGTTCTACAGCGACCCTCAATGGTTTGGGTCATCGTAAAGATGAAAATTAAATCTAAGCTACTACACGCTTATATACTAGAAGAAGAAATGGAAAACAATAGGTCAAATAAAGAACAGAAGGAATAAAAAATGGCCCTCAACCCTCAAGCATGTGGATTGAGGGAGTTGGAAGGAAGGAGAGCCATGAAAGGCAGATAAAAAGTATACTAGGAGAGGCTTTGTCCCAGAGGTAATGGATAAAGAGGAGGTAAACTGGACTCAGCTCAGAAATCCCTTGGGGTCGCCAACTTCCAAACTGATCAGCCCTTGAGGGTGTAGCCATATGCAGAGTGCACCGCAAGTGGTGGGGCTTCTTGAGGGGGCATGAGCAAAAGACAGGAAATAACATGAAAATAAATAAAGCAAGGCTGCCTCCTCAGGATATCAGAAAAAATAAATAAACCAGGGCCAATGAAGTTGCAAAAGGAAGAGACTCCCTAGGGCTCGGATACCCTAATCATGTTGGGGTCGGTAGAGAACACGAGATGAGCAAGTGTGGTCGACAGGAAATAAGACAGAGAAGAGCCTAGCACAAGTTAGTGGAAGCAATGACGGTCTCAGCTGGAACTCCGTGATCGTCAACCTACATGACACTAGATATGACGCCCAGGGGTGGAATTAAAGACCTCTTTTGTTTTATATCACATGGCATGTCTTATAATGCAATACTGGTCCTAGGGTATGCAAAAAGGTATTAGAAACTCAGCTAATAATAGTGTGCTTGCCCATGATTATTTTCCCAAGTATAGTACATGGGACTGATAACCATGATTTCCAAGCCCCTAAGTAAGACAAAAAACAAATGATTTTCATTTTTCCAATGAGTTGGGGTGAGGTGAGGTGAGTTTTCTATACACCAAACTGATGTGGTTTCCCACTTCTACTCCAGGCAAATGCACATTTGATGTTATGAATAGTCAAATGGTTTGCAACTGCCCAATGCTAGGACCTGATTAGTGGCTTTTAAAAAAAGGAATGGAATGGAGTACACTTTCCCCAAAACCAACAAGAGGAGTGTTCGATCCCTCACAACAACCATCCTTAAAGTCAATATAAATGACTATGCACTTCAGCTCATGACGGTCTCCTCTATTGTATGGTTTGTTTTAAACGGAGAATAATTGTGTTTACTGTGAAACACAAATCTGAATTTAAAAAAAGTCCTCTCGGCACGCCGGAAGGCGGAGGTAGATTTCACCGGACAAACTTGGGGATAGGCGAAAATAGGCAGAATATGCAGGTTTTCGTAGAAGGATCAGACCCCATTTATTGCGAGAAGGTATTTTATAATTGGAGCTTAATTAACTTTGTTTTTCGTCATTTTATGCTTATTTTAAAAATTTTATTGTCTTATGTGGAACGGTAACCTTTTTGTCATTTGGGGTCCATTTTTATACTTGTGGTCACACTGTCCTTATGCAAGGTTTCGACACTGATGTGTAACTATGTAACGGTCTGTTACTTTTTCACGCAAAATTATATCTCCCGCAGAGATTTTGGTTGGTTCCTCAGTTTAGGGGCTGCGACAACACGGTCATGTAACCCTGTGTACTTATGAATGGCTGTATTAGTCTGTAATTCAGGTAAGGACTGCAGACGGTCAATTTCAGGCAGTAGTTCCTAATGTTGCTACCAGGTACTACCGTCAACGACACCTACCTGTGAACTTGGCTACTAGATGCCACCACAACCAGCAACTCGCAACGAACGTTGGAACTTCCCCTCCAAAGGGAAGCATACTGAGGGATTTTTAGCGCTCTTAGAAAATCCGACGACTTCGGCCGGCTTTGAACTCGCAACCTTGGGCATTGACATTCAGCATGCTTGCTACCAGTTACGTCACCGAAGCCGCTTCCCACTTAGTCAGATGTCAAAGTCAACCCCTGGCACCATTCAGCCCATGACGGGCTAAGGCCGACCAAGTGACCGCTGCCCAGCCATTTGGCCTGCAGATATTGGGGTGAAGCGTGATCAGCGCGTCGGGTCCCCTCGGCTGTTAATCTTGGTATTCGTGATCGGGGTGCTGTCTCACTGTCAGACAGCTACTCAATTGTCCTCACGAGGCTGAGTGCACCCCGTTCCAACCCTCACGTCAGTTATAAAATCCCTGACGGAGCCGGGGATCGAACCCGGGGCCTCCGAGTGAGAGGCAGGCGCGCTACCCCAACACCACGGGGCCGGCTTAGTCAGATGGAAATACTGAATCTGATCTCATGCAAGTGCGATGTCATGGCTACGTCAGATGTCTTATCCCTCATCAATTTAGTAGTGTTGCCATGGCAACCTCTGATAGCTCTTGGCATTTTCTTATAATTCCGAAATCATTTTTCTCATTCCTTGGCGTAATGACGGGTCATATCAAAAATTCTTTCAGACAAAAGTTTTAGGTAATTATTAGGGGAATATTGTCCATTTTGTACGGTTTTGATATTGTGCCTATTAAGAGAGATATGATTAATGTTTCCCGAAAAACCCACTTTTTCCCACCCCTTTGGTCAATGGTTGGTGCTATAAAAAAACTCTTCAAACATCAATTTAATATATGCTATTTGCTAATAGGATTCGACACTGGAATTATTTTACAAGTAGTTATTTTAATGACCAACAGAGTTTAATGTTAACAAGGCACAGCTCTATTTGAAATTTTGAATAACATGTTGCATGTCATACATCATATGCAACTACTGTAAGGCTTGTGATTTATTTAATGCCTTTAACCCTATATTAAACACGCAGTTTGCAATACTGATAACTGCAATGTTAGTGAAAAAAAATTGAAACAAAACAAAAATCAGCATTGAAAAACCAAAAAGTGGTTGAGCATATAAGCAGTGGGGAAAAGAAAAGTTTTGTAAACTCTAATGTCCAACAAGACTAATTAAATCAGTAACTGTCAGGGTGGTCGAGTGGTTAAGGCGTTTGACTTAAGATCAAATTTCCAAATATATAAGGAAGCAAGGGTTCAAATCCCTTCCCTGACATAACTATTGCTTGAACATGCAAGAAAACAAGAAATATACACAAACTATGTTTATCAATTTAATCAATTTATTTTTTACAAGAGATAGACACACAGAATACAGCTCTTTTGGTTTATCAGTTCTTTTAAACATAACACTTGTTGAAAATTATTTTTTAGGGGATGGGGGTGTTGCTACGTTGACCCATTACACAATAATAGCAGCTTTACGAAGTTCATTTTCTATATTTAATAGCTCTTTCGCATAACCAATATGGCCAAGCTGTTTACAGGCATGCAAGAGCTGTAGACGTTCGACTAATATATTAGGATCGTTCCATTTACTATTTTTTATGAATGGTTTCAGAATCTCGGGAAGCAGTTCATCATTATCACCATCATTATGATTATCATCCTCATTATTATAATCATTTTCATAATGATGATCATTATCATCGTTATCATTACCATGATAATTTCCACCTGTGTCCACAGTCTGTTCAATGGTTTGAGTTGTCTTTGATAGTGTTGAAAGCTTCTTTTTATATGTGCTAGAATGCTTTAACATTGTTATGTTATTATTACCACTATTACCTTTCCCCACTAACTTTCTGATGGGGTATATTGTCTCTGATAGGGTTGAGGGCTTTTGAGATGTGGGTGCATGTCTGAACATGGGTTTCACTGGAGGTGTTAAAGGTTTCTCATTAAACAACTCGCTAACAGCATGAGTGCGTTGTAGTGTATTAAACTTGAGGTTAATATTATCTTGAGTAGTACTATCTTTCTCTCGGACTTGGTTTCTTGCTTTGGTTTGGGTTTTCCTTACATTTAGACTAGCATGATTATTAAGTTTACATTCATGATTGTTTGAAGAAAGTACGTCCAATTCTTTTGTTTTAAGCATTCCTCGACACTGTTTCGATCGTTGCTTTGAACATCGCCAAATAACAGTTCCATTTTTATTGCTTCGTTTCATAATATATGAATATCCTTTATAGTATGCATAAGGCTTACCATACCTAGTCACTGATACTTCCATATCAACTGTCAAGCACAAACTAATCTCTAGTAAAGACAACTTGGTAATAACAACAATAGTTTAATGTGGGAGCATATATACATGCAAAAAGTGGGAGCAAAGGTGGGGGTAAAATGTGGGAGCAAAAGTGAGAGCAAATGTGGGAGAAAAACATAACTGTGAGCAAAAAGTGGGAGCAAATATGGGATAAAATGTGGGAGCAAAGCAAATATATAAAAAAGTGGGAGCAAATATGCTAACAAATATGTCAACAAATATACCAGCAAAAGTAAATACACAAGTCAATATAGATTCAAGTGCAAAGAAAATATGTAAGCAAATATGAGAGCAAAAATATTGTTTTTCTAAAACAACTAGACATAACAAACTTAGTCATAACCTAACCTAACCTAACCTCACCTAACCTCACCTAACCTAACCTAACCTCACCTCACCTAACCTCACCTCACCTAACTTCACCTAACCTAACCTAACCTAACTTAACTTCACCTAATCTAACTTGACTGAACTTTACCTAACCTAACCCATCATAACTTCACCTAACCTAACCCATCATAACTTCACCTAACCTAACTTTACCTAATCTAACTTCACCTAACCTAACTTTCAACTCACAGATCAAAATTAAATTCTAGGCATAGTTGAGTTGGAACCCAAGACTTCAGGGATAACACACAAGTATACTAGCCACTACACCGCAAAATGGGCAAATTATCATGCAACACAACATAAAGTAAAAGTTTCCTGTAGTGTAACTCATTGGCTGTCAACCATAGTTTGGGAATTCAAACCCAAGACCTCAGGACTTTTGTTTTGAACATTATCAGAAATATTATTCCATTTACATTTTGCTGCTGCTGCTTATAGTTATAAGAGTTGGCATTAATATGGAAAGCAAAAAAAAAAATGTGGGAGCAAAAAGTGGGTGGAAAACGTGTAAGCAGAAGTGGGAGCAAACAAGTGTGAGCAAATATGGGAGCAGAAAGTGGGAGCAAATGTGAAAGCAAAAGTGGGAGCAAAAAGAGCGAGCAAAAGTGAGTGTACAAAGTAGGAGCAAAATGTGTGAGTAAAAAGTGGGGGCAAATGTGGTGTTTTACTAAAACAATCTCCCCTAACCTAACCTAAACTAACTTCACCCAACCTAATTTCACCTAACCTAACTTTACTTAACCTAACCTTCCAACTCTCAGATCAAAAATTAAATTCTGGCCATAGTCGAGTTGGAACCCAAAACCTCTGGGATAACACCCAAGTATACTAGCCACTACATCGCGAAATGGGCAAATTATCATGCAACACAACACAAAAATAAAAAGTTTTCTGTAGTGTAACTCATTGGCTGACATTCATAGTTGAGAATTCAAACCCAAGACCTCAGGACTTTTGTTTTGAACATTATCAGAAATATTATTCCATTTACATTTTGCTGTTGCTTATAGTTATAAGAGTTGGCATTAATATGGGAGCAAAAGTGAAAGCAAAAAGTGGGTGCAAGCATGGCTGGTTGTAGAGACTTTCATATCAACAAATACACATTAATTAAATTTTAGTAAAGTGACTTGGCTAATAATAATAATAATATTAACAGTTTAAAAAAAAATTCAAGGGGATTGATATTTTTCAGGGTGTAATTTCCAAAGTACTGTCAAGAATAATAATTACATGAACAGATTCCAAGAACTCTAGAGTGCTTTTAAGGTTAATGATTGGCTAGGAGTGAGATAGAGCTAGCTAACCTAAGTTAACCTCAGCTCAGTAAACCTAACCTTGTCGCATGGCATGTTCTACAAGTATAGACTTGCTTTGAGACTGGCTATGACGTCACAGATGAATGGCGGTGGGAGGCTGGCAAAAAAGGAAAATGTTTTTGGGTAATAAAAACGTCATGTCCAGCCTCCCACCGCCATTCATCTGTGACGTCATAGCCAGTCTCAAAGCAAGTCTATACTTGTAGAACATGCCATGCGACAAGGTTAGGTTTACTGAGCTGAGGTTAACTTAGGTTAGCTAGCTCTATCTCACTCCTAGCCAATCATTAACCTTAAAAGCACTCTAGAGTTCTTGGAATCTGTTCATGTAATTATTATTCTTGACAGTACTTTGGAAATTACACCCTGAAAAATATCAATCCCCTTGAATTTTTTTTTAAACTGTTAATATTATTATTATTATTAGCCAAGTCACTTTACTAAAATTTAATTAATGTGTATTTGTTGATATGAAAGTCTCTACAACCAGCCATGCTTGCACCCACTTTTTGCTTTCACTTTTGCTCCCATATTAATGCCAACTCTTATAACTATAAGCAACAGCAAAATGTAAATGGAATAATATTTCTGATAATGTTCAAAACAAAAGTCCTGAGGTCTTGGGTTTGAATTCTCAACTATGAATGTCAGCCAATGAGTTACACTACAGAAAACTTTTTATTTTTGTGTTGTGTTGCATGATAATTTGCCCATTTCGCGATGTAGTGGCTAGTATACTTGGGTGTTAT
Organism: Meconema thalassinum; assembly: GCA_946902985.2. NCBI lineage: Eukaryota > Metazoa > Arthropoda > Insecta > Orthoptera > Tettigoniidae > Meconema > Meconema thalassinum. The sequence continues at coordinate 10,709,946 of OX336394.1, read as the reverse complement.
CCCAGAGGTTTTGGGTTCCAACTCGACTATGGCCAGAATTTAATTTTTGATCTGAGAGTTGGAAGGTTAGGTTAAGTAAAGTTAGGTTAGGTGAAATTAGGTTGGGTGAAGTTAGTTTAGGTTAGGTTAGGGGAGATTGTTTTAGTAAAACACCACATTTGCCCCCACTTTTTACTCACACATTTTGCTCCTACTTTGTACACTCACTTTTGCTCGCTCTTTTTGCTCCCACTTTTGCTTTCACATTTGCTCCCACTTTCTGCTCCCATATTTGCTCACACTTGTTTGCTCCCACTTCTGCTTACACGTTTTCCACCCACTTTTTGCTCCCACATTTTTTTTTTTTGCTTTCCATATTAATGCCAACTCTTATAACTATAAGCAGCAGCAGCAAAATGTAAATGGAATAATATTTCTGATAATGTTCAAAACAAAAGTCCTGAGGTCTTGGGTTTGAATTCCCAAACTATGGTTGACAGCCAATGAGTTACACTACAGGAAACTTTTACTTTATGTTGTGTTGCATGATAATTTGCCCATTTTGCGGTGTAGTGGCTAGTATACTTGTGTGTTATCCCTGAAGTCTTGGGTTCCAACTCAACTATGCCTAGAATTTAATTTTGATCTGTGAGTTGAAAGTTAGGTTAGGTGAAGTTAGATTAGGTAAAGTTAGGTTAGGTGAAGTTATGATGGGTTAGGTTAGGTGAAGTTATGATGGGTTAGGTTAGGTAAAGTTCAGTCAAGTTAGATTAGGTGAAGTTAAGTTAGGTTAGGTTAGGTTAGGTGAAGTTAGGTGAGGTGAGGTTAGGTGAGGTGAGGTTAGGTTAGGTTAGGTGAGGTTAGGTGAGGTTAGGTTAGGTTAGGTTATGACTAAGTTTGTTATGTCTAGTTGTTTTAGAAAAACAATATTTTTGCTCTCATATTTGCTTACATATTTTCTTTGCACTTGAATCTATATTGACTTGTGTATTTACTTTTGCTGGTATATTTGTTGACATATTTGTTAGCATATTTGCTCCCACTTTTTTATATATTTGCTTTGCTCCCACATTTTATCCCATATTTGCTCCCACTTTTTGCTCACAGTTATGTTTTTCTCCCACATTTGCTCTCACTTTTGCTCCCACATTTTACCCCCACCTTTGCTCCCACTTTTTGCATGTATATATGCTCCCACATTAAACTATTGTTGTTATTACCAAGTTGTCTTTACTAGAGATTAGTTTGTGCTTGACAGTTGATATGGAAGTATCAGTGACTAGGTATGGTAAGCCTTATGCATACTATAAAGGATATTCATATATTATGAAACGAAGCAATAAAAATGGAACTGTTATTTGGCGATGTTCAAAGCAACGATCGAAACAGTGTCGAGGAATGCTTAAAACAAAAGAATTGGACGTACTTTCTTCAAACAATCATGAATGTAAACTTAATAATCATGCTAGTCTAAATGTAAGGAAAACCCAAACCAAAGCAAGAAACCAAGTCCGAGAGAAAGATAGTACTACTCAAGATAATATTAACCTCAAGTTTAATACACTACAACGCACTCATGCTGTTAGCGAGTTGTTTAATGAGAAACCTTTAACACCTCCAGTGAAACCCATGTTCAGACATGCACCCACATCTCAAAAGCCCTCAACCCTATCAGAGACAATATACCCCATCAGAAAGTTAGTGGGGAAAGGTAATAGTGGTAATAATAACATAACAATGTTAAAGCATTCTAGCACATATAAAAAGAAGCTTTCAACACTATCAAAGACAACTCAAACCATTGAACAGACTGTGGACACAGGTGGAAATTATCATGGTAATGATAACGATGATAATGATCATCATTATGAAAATGATTATAATAATGAGGATGATAATCATAATGATGGTGATAATGATGAACTGCTTCCCGAGATTCTGAAACCATTCATAAAAAATAGTAAATGGAACGATCCTAATATATTAGTCGAACGTCTACAGCTCTTGCATGCCTGTAAACAGCTTGGCCATATTGGTTATGCGAAAGAGCTATTAAATATAGAAAATGAACTTCGTAAAGCTGCTATTATTGTGTAATGGGTCAACGTAGCAACACCCCCATCCCCTAAAAAATAATTTTCAACAAGTGTTATGTTTAAAAGAACTGATAAACCAAAAGAGCTGTATTCTGTGTGTCTATCTCTTGTAAAAAATAAATTGATTAAATTGATAAACATAGTTTGTGTATATTTCTTGTTTTCTTGCATGTTCAAGCAATAGTTATGTCAGGGAAGGGATTTGAACCCTTGCTTCCTTATATATTTGGAAATTTGATCTTAAGTCAAACGCCTTAACCACTCGACCACCCTGACAGTTACTGATTTAATTAGTCTTGTTGGACATTAGAGTTTACAAAACTTTTCTTTTCCCCACTGCTTATATGCTCAACCACTTTTTGGTTTTTCAATGCTGATTTTTGTTTTGTTTCAATTTTTTTTCACTAACATTGCAGTTATCAGTATTGCAAACTGCGTGTTTAATATAGGGTTAAAGGCATTAAATAAATCACAAGCCTTACAGTAGTTGCATATGATGTATGACATGCAACATGTTATTCAAAATTTCAAATAGAGCTGTGCCTTGTTAACATTAAACTCTGTTGGTCATTAAAATAACTACTTGTAAAATAATTCCAGTGTCGAATCCTATTAGCAAATAGCATATATTAAATTGATGTTTGAAGAGTTTTTTTATAGCACCAACCATTGACCAAAGGGGTGGGAAAAAGTGGGTTTTTCGGGAAACATTAATCATATCTCTCTTAATAGGCACAATATCAAAACCGTACAAAATGGACAATATTCCCCTAATAATTACCTAAAACTTTTGTCTGAAAGAATTTTTGATATGACCCGTCATTACGCCAAGGAATGAGAAAAATGATTTCGGAATTATAAGAAAATGCCAAGAGCTATCAGAGGTTGCCATGGCAACACTACTAAATTGATGAGGGATAAGACATCTGACGTAGCCATGACATCGCACTTGCATGAGATCAGATTCAGTATTTCCATCTGACTAAGCCGGCCCCGTGGTGTTGGGGTAGCGCGCCTGCCTCTCACTCGGAGGCCCCGGGTTCGATCCCCGGCTCCGTCAGGGATTTTATAACTGACGTGAGGGTTGGAACGGGGTGCACTCAGCCTCGTGAGGACAATTGAGTAGCTGTCTGACAGTGAGACAGCACCCCGATCACGAATACCAAGATTAACAGCCGAGGGGACCCGACGCGCTGATCACGCTTCACCCCAATATCTGCAGGCCAAATGGCTGGGCAGCGGTCACTTGGTCGGCCTTAGCCCGTCATGGGCTGAATGGTGCCAGGGGTTGACTTTGACATCTGACTAAGTGGGAAGCGGCTTCGGTGACGTAACTGGTAGCAAGCATGCTGAATGTCAATGCCCAAGGTTGCGAGTTCAAAGCCGGCCGAAGTCGTCGGATTTTCTAAGAGCGCTAAAAATCCCTCAGTATGCTTCCCTTTGGAGGGGAAGTTCCAACGTTCGTTGCGAGTTGCTGGTTGTGGTGGCATCTAGTAGCCAAGTTCACAGGTAGGTGTCGTTGACGGTAGTACCTGGTAGCAACATTAGGAACTACTGCCTGAAATTGACCGTCTGCAGTCCTTACCTGAATTACAGACTAATACAGCCATTCATAAGTACACAGGGTTACATGACCGTGTTGTCGCAGCCCCTAAACTGAGGAACCAACCAAAATCTCTGCGGGAGATATAATTTTGCGTGAAAAAGTAACAGACCGTTACATAGTTACACATCAGTGTCGAAACCTTGCATAAGGACAGTGTGACCACAAGTATAAAAATGGACCCCAAATGACAAAAAGGTTACCGTTCCACATAAGACAATAAAATTTTTAAAATAAGCATAAAATGACGAAAAACAAAGTTAATTAAGCTCCAATTATAAAATACCTTCTCGCAATAAATGGGGTCTGATCCTTCTACGAAAACCTGCATATTCTGCCTATTTTCGCCTATCCCCAAGTTTGTCCGGTGAAATCTACCTCCGCCTTCCGGCGTGCCGAGAGGACTTTTTTTAAATTCAGATTTGTGTTTCACAGTAAACACAATTATTCTCCGTTTAAAACAAACCATACAATAGAGGAGACCGTCATGAGCTGAAGTGCATAGTCATTTATATTGACTTTAAGGATGGTTGTTGTGAGGGATCGAACACTCCTCTTGTTGGTTTTGGGGAAAGTGTACTCCATTCCATTCCTTTTTTTAAAAGCCACTAATCAGGTCCTAGCATTGGGCAGTTGCAAACCATTTGACTATTCATAACATCAAATGTGCATTTGCCTGGAGTAGAAGTGGGAAACCACATCAGTTTGGTGTATAGAAAACTCACCTCACCTCACCCCAACTCATTGGAAAAATGAAAATCATTTGTTTTTTGTCTTACTTAGGGGCTTGGAAATCATGGTTATCAGTCCCATGTACTATACTTGGGAAAATAATCATGGGCAAGCACACTATTATTAGCTGAGTTTCTAATACCTTTTTGCATACCCTAGGACCAGTATTGCATTATAAGACATGCCATGTGATATAAAACAAAAGAGGTCTTTAATTCCACCCCTGGGCGTCATATCTAGTGTCATGTAGGTTGACGATCACGGAGTTCCAGCTGAGACCGTCATTGCTTCCACTAACTTGTGCTAGGCTCTTCTCTGTCTTATTTCCTGTCGACCACACTTGCTCATCTCGTGTTCTCTACCGACCCCAACATGATTAGGGTATCCGAGCCCTAGGGAGTCTCTTCCTTTTGCAACTTCATTGGCCCTGGTTTATTTATTTTTTCTGATATCCTGAGGAGGCAGCCTTGCTTTATTTATTTTCATGTTATTTCCTGTCTTTTGCTCATGCCCCCTCAAGAAGCCCCACCACTTGCGGTGCACTCTGCATATGGCTACACCCTCAAGGGCTGATCAGTTTGGAAGTTGGCGACCCCAAGGGATTTCTGAGCTGAGTCCAGTTTACCTCCTCTTTATCCATTACCTCTGGGACAAAGCCTCTCCTAGTATACTTTTTATCTGCCTTTCATGGCTCTCCTTCCTTCCAACTCCCTCAATCCACATGCTTGAGGGTTGAGGGCCATTTTTTATTCCTTCTGTTCTTTATTTGACCTATTGTTTTCCATTTCTTCTTCTAGTATATAAGCGTGTAGTAGCTTAGATTTAATTTTCATCTTTACGATGACCCAAACCATTGAGGGTCGCTGTAGAACGCTTCTCTCTTGTCCAAAGGACAGCATGCTGAATTCCTCACTGGTTCATGAATTTTATTCTTTGTTCACTTAGTTCTCATGGCTTTGAAACTGGCTGTCTGTAACGTGATCATTATTCATTTTAACTTCAGCGTACTAAACTAATTTTAAATTAATTATTTTAAATTAATTATTTTAAATTAATTATTTTAAATTCAGATTTGTGTTTCACAGTAAACACAATTATTATTCTCCGTTTAAAACAAGCCATACCATTCTTTTTCTACCATGATAGCTTATACGTGGGCATGGCTATAGATCATCAGCTAAGGATTCAATTTCCATTACCTACACCTCTCATGGTATGCCAATTCGTTAAACTATAGAAAACGTTTCTATATGTTCTGTTACATTATTATTTGACCATCTCACCGTGTAGTGGTTAACCTACTTGGTTGTCAACCCTAAGGTCTTGCCTTCCAACCCCGACTATACCATGACATTCATTTCAAGGTTGCCATAAGCTTCACTAAGCCTTTGTCAAACCTAACAACGATCTAGTCATGTGCAGAGCATGTCCGCTATCAAGCAAATGAGTAATATGAAACTTCCTGACAAGGTCGCTGTGCTGTTATCACCAAAGCCAGTGTCTCTGTGCAGATTCAACCCAGTGGTAGTAGGCAAGCCTATGTTTGTTTAAAAATCATCATGAATATAGCTCCACTGTCACCACAGAGGCCCCGGTTCGATTTTTTTTTCTAAAGGCTGCAACAGGGTAGACTGAGTCTTGACAGGTAAAACTTTTTGGGGTGCATTCGTGAACCATGGCAAGGGTTGGCCATCCTGACTTCTTCAACACCTCCAACCAATGTTTACTATTACTGGTCAGTTACCATTTTTTCTTTCTTCGGCTTTTCCCTATTAGTTTGAGTCGCCGGAGCCAACCAGGCTCATTTTGATTTTGGCCGGGGATTTAAGGCCGAATGCCCTTCCTGACGCCACGTGATTTTTCAAGTGAAAATTCTAACCCCCGCTGGCACCGGGATTTGAACCCCAGCCGTCCGGGTAAAAACGAGCAGCTAAGCACCTGCGCCATCACGCTCCCCACAGGTTAGTTATCTATACACACATTAATCCATAATTACCTAATAATAATAATAATAATAACAATCATCCTCCATACACATGTCCATTAAAGCATGGTTTCACAAAGATGCTTATGCTTTTAGGTGTATAACACATTTTTCCTCATAACATGACTATTTACTGTTTTAGGGGTGAAATGACCTATCCAGGTAAAAGCGTATATCATCCCCTATTTTTTAAGCCATTACACCTAATTTTAGGATTCTTCGTTTCCTAGATATGGATTTTTCAATTTGGGGGTTGTTTGCATCCCCCTGCTATTTTTCATCAAAAACAAAAGATCTTAGGTTCATTTATCATTTTTAGGTGTTTAACACGTTTTTCCCCCATAACATAACTATTTACTGTTTTAGGGGTGAAATGACCAATCGAGGTAAAAGCCCATATCATCCCCTATTTTTTAAGCTATCACACCTAATTTTAGGGTTCTTCGTTTCCGAGATAGGGTTTTTTCAATTTTGGGGGGTAGTTTCACCCCCCTGCTATTTTTCATCAAAAAAAAGATCTTAGGTTCATTTATCATTTTTAGGTGTTTAACACGTTTTTTCCCCCTTAACATGACTATTTACTGTTTTAGGGGTGAAATGATCCATCGAGGTAAAAGCCCATATCATCCCCTATTTTTTAAGCTATCACACCTAATTTTAGGATTCTTCGTTTCCAAGATATGGATTTTTCAATTTTGGGGGGTAGTTTCACCCCCTGCTATTTTTCATCAAAAACAAAAGATCTTAGGTTCATTTATCATTTTTAGGTGTTTAGCACGTTTTTTCCCCCATAACATAACTATTTACTGTTTTAGGGGTGAAATGATCCATCGAGGTAAAAGCCCATATCATCCCCTATTTTTTAAGCTATCACACCTAATTTTAGGCTTCTTCGTTTCCGAGATAGGGATTTTTCAATTTTGGGGGGTAGTTTCACCCCCCTGCTATTTTTCATCAAAAACAAAAGATCTTAGGTTCATTTATCATTTTTAGGTGTTTAACACGTTTTTTCCCCCTTAACATGACTATTTACTGTTTTAGGGGTGAAATGATCCATCGAGGTAAAAGCCCATATCATCCCCTATTTTTTAAGCTATCACACCTAATTTTAGGATTCTTCGTTTCCGAGATAGGGATTTTTCAATTTTGGGGGGTAGTTTCACCCCCCTGCTATTTTTCATCAAAAACAAAAGATCTTAGGTTCATTTATCATTTTTAGGTGTTTAACACGTTTTTTCCCCCATAACATAACTATTTACTGTTTTAGGGGTGAAATGATCAATCGAGGTAAAAGCCCATAACATCCCCTATTTTTTGAGCTATCACACCTAATTTTAGAATTCTTCGTTTCCTAGATATGGATTTTTCAATTTTAGGGGGTAGTTTCACCCCCAAACAGGGAATGTTGCCCCAAGTGCTAGGACCCCTCATACAAGTCCCTAGCATGATTGGTTCGCGAGATATGAACAAAAGTGTCGTTAGGTCCTTTTAACAAGAATGAATCCTACATTCAAAAACGGGGCGTCACCCCCAGGGTTAGAATACTGCCTATGGCAAAATCCCATGAGGGGTTCAGAAAATATTAACAAACGTGTAGTTAGGTCCTTTTGACAAAAGCCGTCCGTGCGCGCACATACAAAAAAATCTATTTCACCCCCCCGGGTAAGGGTAGTTTTTATTTTAGAGTAAATATACCCCTTCGATAGAAAAAAAGAGTTCACCACGAGTCCTACGACACCTCATAGGTTTAAATCCGATTATTGGTTAGCGAAATAGTCAAAAGCCGATGACCTATTAGTTTTTATGGTTTATTTCAATACATATTAAAAACACTCATTAATAAATCATCATTTAAAAAGCCCGCCCTTTTACAAAACTCCTCAAGTGCGCATGCGTATAAAAAAACATTCATCGCCAAAATGTTAAAAAACAACATGTTTACCCCAAATGGCCTTTCCAAATTCCATCCATTTTAAAAAATAACCTCACCATCACCTAGAGCGGAAAAAATACCATCTAAACGACCTCTCACTCGACCCTACTCCTTTCCCACCACCTAACCCTTTCCCAACATAGCCATACATATTCAAGCACGAGCGCGACTTGAGAAAACCAACACTACCCCACTACTCGCGAATGACCTTTTAGTTTTGGCCTTTTCATTAAATAAAGAGGCTATAGGAAAGTAGGGGGCATTTCTACCAATGCTAGGACACCCTGTATGTTTAAATCCCATGATTTGTTAGCGAGATATCAGGTTCGGGGCAACTACGAGGGTGGCTCAATAAAAAGTGAGACAGCTCTCTCATCATCCCACTACTCAGGATCAAAATGTCTGCTACCTGGAGAGCCAACCTCTAAGAAATATTAAAAAATGTCCCTCTTTAAAAAAAAGGATTTAATGAGCTTGTCTCACTGTGGCCCACCTTCCCATACACCAGCGTTAACAGACTCAATACTGAAGACGAAATCCAGCTTCTTCAGTATCCTACAGGATTCTTGAATTCTTTGGAATTAAGGGATTTGCCTCCACATATTCTTACTCCAAACGTTTGACCCATACGTTTCCCAAGGGCTCCTATATGGAACCTAATTAATTGTAAGAAATATGTAAGAAATTGCTAGGATTTGGAAATAATAAGTGTGTAACTGTATTACTACGTTGGGATGACAAGTGAAACGGTTTCCTTTGCTCCACGTTGAGCGTATAAGTGAAACGGTTTTTCTTGGCCCTCACTTTTGCGTGACAAATGTAATGCTTCTACTGGCCCTGCCTTGCACTTTGATATATTTACTCTGCCTAAGATATGTTGTTTTAATGGGCGCCAAGACCTCAACGCTATGTTGAAATCTAAATTTATATTTAACAACACCTAGCTCTGGTAGAACACCTTCAAGAATCTATTCACTCAGATCGTGGTATGATTTGATCATTAACCCAACAGAAAATTGTATCAGGAGAAGGAATTGGTCTATATCTAATGCTACCTACTGAAAGCAAAGATTGCATGGTTAAAAGAAATGAATTTTTTATATAAAACCAGTATGGCAAAATTAATAGTAATAATAATAAGTTTTGAATTTAAATTGGAGCGTTGCGATTTGAATATTACCGCTAGAAAATTACGTGAAAACGGAGTCGGATAAATTACTGATTTTACTCTTATTCCCAAGCTATGAAGTTACTGAAATACTGAAAATGAAAAAAAAAAGACGATAGATTACATAGTTCTGAGTCATTCGCGCTTACCACTGGAAATTGCCGAAGCATTTCCCTCGTACTGGATGTTGAAGAGAGCTTCCCACAGTCTCCTGGACGTCGTCATCTTCTTCTTTAGTTGATGAGATACTTGTAGATATGATAACTTTATGGTCCGAACATCGGAGCCAATCACACGTACAACCACACTGGTTAAGTTTTACAACGATAGTCGCCTAGCCTCCACGGCGCGCAAACCATATATGCACTCGTCGCATCCCCTCTCTGTAGCCGGCTTCTCCTCGCCCGCTCTCCTCTGATTGGCTGGGCCACCACGTGCTACCCTCCTCCTCAGGGTCATTACACTCGGCGCGAGGATGATGTCGATTACCGTTCCAGACTATTTCGCCTTTTCTTGAAGCAGCGACCCAGGCTTGCATCATGCTTCTTGACTAGAATAAGCCTGTAGCCGAATTCCCCGTGACTCATCTCTCTCATAATACCCTAACTGACAAAACTCCGTAAAATTCCGTAATCATATAATTTTCTATGATAATGTTGTTCGTAATAATTTGCTTGATAGTGTTTTCTATGACATAGAAAACCTATCTGTATGCTTATAATTTGATAAAAATGCTCAAAAAAATACCTTAATAATAATAATAAGTTAATAATAATAATAATAAATTAACATGAAAACGTCTCTTGGCTGAACAATTTGCCGCGTAAATAAATATAGAATGGCTTCCTACTGACTTACGTCAGTGGCATAAAATCCCCTCGAAAAACACGTTACAAGTGCTGTTAAAATTAGGGAGAGAGGTCTAATCCTTCGACTTCAATTAACACTTCCATTTTCTTTTAAGAGGCACCAATTTCCAATTCGCTTGGCATACTTCGTCACAATCAATAAAGCTCAAGGGAATCTCTGGAACGTATATGTCTCTATTTACCTCAGTCATCATGGCCAGCAGTATGCACTTGCGTCTAGCTACCGAGATGTCAGCGGGGCTTCGCCTGCTATCGGCACTCCTCGCGTCAGCTCGGGTTATCCCTCGTTTGCCAGCTAAACACGTGCCACTGAGCCATGCTTCGCCATGCTAGTGGAATGCAATAAATATGGAGTTCTGTTCTTTGAAGTATTTCGTGCTACAATACAGCTTTGTAATTCTTCTGTGATTAAATTGTTTACTTAACGAACTATCGTGTTGATTGATGTAATGGAAAATTATTATTAGTCATGTCTTTACAGAATATTATGAACAGTTTTAATCTACATATATAATCATGGAGGAAAGAACGGAAGGAGATGTGTTCGCTGCGCTGCCCTTATAGTTACATGATCCTTGGCGCTACCTAGCGCAAGCTGCTGAAGCCAAACGGCACGCCCACTTTGGGGAGCAAGAAAATGGCTGTCCCTATGCTTAAAGCCGTAAACCACTCCAACCAGTAATGGATTTTAGTGACATAAAACTGCAATGACAAGTCAAGATTTGTTCTTGGATAGGCAGAATACACTCTGTGCATCACGGTGCTTGGCACAAATAAGCTGCGTTATCGTTTTAAAAGCCAACTTAAATACAAATATGAGAACACCTTTGCGAGGCTAGTTTTGTAAGGAAGACGCGGCAAAACGTAATAATACGCTGAAACATTGATTAAATTGAATACAGGTGTCTGAAGGTGTGAGTTATACCAAAGAAGGAACATCTTGGGAATTAACGATGCCGAACTAATTACGGTAGGCTATTTACACCAAATTGAGTTTTATGTTCTTATTAGTGTTGAGGCATTCATCAGTTTTTAGGCCTAATTTCAAGCACAGCCACTTTCACTCATTGGTCGTCCACAGTTTGATATTCAAGAATACGAACCTCAAAATTAATAAACAGAACAATTAAAAAAGGGCGCATATTTGCACAAAAATACGGTATAGCCTATACGTTTCGGTACCGTACGGTATTTTCTTTGTGGGGGGGGGGGTAGAAAATTGACGATTAGCTTCGAATTGATTAATTACGTAGGCCTACCGTAATCCGTAATTATTGACCGACAGCCATTTGATAATTTGGGATTTCCAGAGGAATGATTTTTATTTTTTTGGTATATAGGGTAGGCCTACACATGCTGAGATTAGAATTGAAGAGTTTTTTATTTTATAACTTATCACTACTGTTATTACGTTTCCTAAGTTGCATAACCGGAGCGCGATAAAACCAGGGCCAAAATAAGGTTGAGCCATGCACAATTCCTCATGCAAGTCACAGAAACCGAATACGAGTTAAGGTTACGCCCACTTTGGTTGCAGCGCCTGGCTTCACTCATACGAGCTCAGGGCATCTCCTCTTATTCTTTCCTCCATGTATATAATATAGTGTGCTAAACCTTTGCCACCAAAGAAGCTCCGCAAATTGACTTTCGTTAAGCCTGGCGGCAAGAAGCGGCTCATATGTCCCTATAAAGCACACCAAGGACAAATTTTGGTACTTATTTTATTCATTCATGACTTGTTTTATGAACACTAGCGTTAAATTTGTGATTCTTCTGTGATTTAACTGATTAGTTAACGAACTACCGTGTTAATTGATGCAATTGAAAATTACACAGCCTGCTGTTTATCTGCACGCTGTGCACTGCGAGTACCAACTGTGGCGAGTACCGAGCTAACGCGAGGTTTGCCGATAACAGGCGAAGGGCTCCGAAGCCCCGCTGACATCTCGGTAGCTAGACGCAACTATACCAGCCCCCAAACAACTGTGAACATGGGCTTGCCCAGTAGCGTGCGTCCAGCTGAACACTGTTGCCACAGTGAGACTGGCGGAGATAACACAGCTCTACGCTCGCAGTAGACGCACGACGTTCTCCGTGAACACAAGGCGCTCCGAATGTACTGTATGTGCATGTGCGAGCTGGCCTAATCCTACGAATATCTATGCTCACAACGGATTGCACACAATGTGATGTAAGGCATATTTAAGATGCCACGCAAACGTTATTCCTGCACTCCTGGTGTTGCGACCAGCATTCTTGGCTGTGACCCAGGAGGTCCGAGTTCGATTCTCGACTCTGCCAAGCAATTTAAATCTAGTCTGAGGGCTGGAACAGGGTACACTCAGCCTCGTGAGGCAAAACTGGGAAGATGTGGGTTAGATTCCTACCTCAGCCATCCAGGAAGTGGTTTCTCTTTTATACTCCAGGCAAATGCCGGGATGGTTCCTACCATAAGGCCACGGACGCCTCGTTCCCAATCCTCACAAGCATACAAATACACACACTCTAATACAGACGCTACAGTAACCCAGATTTTCAGACAAGTACACGGGGCTAAAGAACCAAGATGTCCTAGCCCCTCAAATGAAACAACAACAACAACAACAACAACAACGTTATTATTTAACATGACGTAATCTACACCCCAAGTCATTCTGATTAACATTGTTACTTTTAATAAGGTAATAGAGATACAGAAAACAATCTATTGGGATCAGCTTTCGTTTATTGGAGACCACCTTGTGGTGTACTGGCTAGCACACTTGCTGTCCATTCTTGGCTGTCACCGCGGAAGCCCGAGTTCGATTCCCAAGAAATGTAATTCTGGCCTGAGGTCTGGAACAGGGTACACTCAGCCTCGTGATGCAAAACTGGGAAGATGTGGGTTGGATTCCTACCTCAGCCATCTTGGAAGGGGTTTTTCTGTGGATTCGCACTTCTACTCCAGGCAAATGCCGGGATAGTACCTAACGTGCCACGGCCGCTTCCTACCCAAATCCTACCTGAATTAAAAATATACACACTAGTACAGACATCAAAGTGACACAGGTTATCAGGCAAATTCCCCACACACCCAAACGGGGCTACATGACCACGATGTCACAAAGCCCTTAAACAATTATCATCAACAACAACAGCAACCCGTGAGGTCCGGATTCGATTCAAGTCTCAATCTAGACATTTAGTTCTAGTCTCAGGGTTAGAACTGGGTACGCTATGCCTCGTGAGGTAAAACTGTGAAGAGGTGAGTTTTATTCGACTCAATTACAAAAAATAAAAACATAATTGCTGACACCACAATAACATAGGTTAGAAGATTTTGTGTTTTCACGTACTTCTGTATTCGAAAACTTCTTTTAAAGGCCATATACCCTGAAAATTATATTTCTTGCTTGGCTGTGTAAAACTGTTCGGCCGCCATTTGGCTTGCTAAGTGACATTGTTATGAGTTCAAAACTTTAGCTGACAAGCTCCACTACTGAATTGAAACAGCAATGCCGTCACTTTTCGTTATCTTCCCTAGCGAACCTAAATATTTCGACACCTAATCATTCTCTCTCTAATTATCCCTTCAGTTCAAGGGCAGATGTTATCTCCCGGATGGCTGGCCATAGCGTCACGGGGTTTGGACAGTCAGATTCAAAATTTTTAGCTCTGTAACGTAGGGTCATCGAAATAATTGAAGAATCAATTATTTTCGTGCGCGGAGAGAAATAACGATTTCGTACGGCGCAGCGAGCTCTGCCTGTTGAGTTAACTGGGCAACGCCGCGCTATGCTATTGGCTGGTGCGAGTGAGCGAGGTAATCTGGCTCCTCCCTCATGTTCACAGTTGTTTTGGGCCTGGTATAGCAGTATGTTGCAATGTCGATGCCCCTTAAAGTTTCAGCAGTGTCCAAAAGTATTCGTACAAAGAATGTATGTACGAACATTCTTCAGTAAATGTTTTCCCATTGACCGTCATGTGTTGCACTTAATGTACAGGACATTTAGAAGTTATTGTTGTTTTGAGGGGCGGAGCTACATTTACAAGAAAGGTGGAATTGGCTGATCCTTGCAGGACGCGAACCTTCGGCTTTGTTCCTTCTATCGACATTCGTTGTTCTTCCTCACGACGTGACAGCTTCCTATTGTGGTGTAATAGGAGCGTAATGCACCCCTTATAATAATAATATTAATATCGTAAGGTCTCGGGTGCCGGGTGCAAGATTTGTTATTTGACACCCAGAGGGCAGCTTTCATGTCGAATTTTGTTGTTCCTTAAAACGCTATGAAAGTCAAGGTAGTTAGATATTTAAGCAGGCGCGGATCTAGAGTTTGGCTTTGGGGGTGTCAGAGAATCGAAATTGTTAAGAAAAATGGTATCACTAAAAAGGCAATCACAAAATAACCAAACGTACAAAACCGGACCAAATTTTTTGCAAGCTACATGGATAGAAATTTGATGCGTTTAGCACACCAAACATATTCGTACAAATTGCAACGGCGTGTTTTGCGACTTTAACATCGAGCTTCGAGAATAGTGTCAAGGTACGTTACAGTTTCGGCAAGTCGAGTCGGTACCGACAAAGGGAGAAAGTCACAGCTTAAATTGCCAACCAAGCTTGCAGTTTGGACGTCGGCAAAATTTTTGGTGCGAAAAAAGCCCCAAATTCCTATCCGTGCATTGCTGCACATTCATCGTGACATCACTATAGACATCGATTCGCTAATCACAAGGTTTGCTAAACAAAATAGACGAGTTGATTCTGTTATATAAATAATCGTTTTTATATAACAGGTATGAAGTTGTAAATATGTACAGTTGAAACAGAACATAATAATTGCAATAAAGATATTTTCAGTATTTAATAAAATGAAAAAAATCTGTTTTTCAGTTAAAATTCGTTAAGTTTTATTTGTCTGGTTATTGTGTTTAGAGTTTGCAAAAAACTTTGGTCTCCGTTTGGGGGGGGGGGTCATGCCCCCGTAACCCCCCCTTGAATCCGCGCCTGTATTTAAGCTCCTTGACACTACGCTTTCTAGTAGAGAAAGGAGGAACTTTGTGTTGGCGGAAAAATCCCGAGATTAATTTTGACATTACGAACACGGCCTACTGAATTCAAATGGGTTCTTTAAAATGCCAACAACGAATTACATGCGTGGCGTGATTTTTGTCGCCTTTCAATAATCATTTGCCACGGTCAGGAGCAAACCTGCAAGCTTGGGGTTGGTAGTCTGACATGATAACCACTCACTCACCCCATCATTAGCTTAGAGCAACGGCCTACAAAGCTGGAGGTGATCATGGTTTGTACTGGTTCTGTTTTGCTTGGCAGGGATCGGTGGGCCTGGCGCACGCCTCCTGCCTCGAGCACTGGTTGTCCGAGTCGGGCCGCAAGGCGTGTGAACTGTGTGGGGCTCCCTACGCCCTAACAACAAATCTCACGTACAGTTTGCGGCGAAGCCTCTTTGTCTGGTTCCTCACGAGCAACACTCGCCAAGGTTTGGACAACTACAGCATACGACGACTAAGAACTGACTTCCACGCCATTTTATTGCTCAGTGTGTTGACTTTCATATTGACGTACCTGTTTATCGTCGGAACAGACGCGTACTTGACGCCAGAGTATAGCTCCTACGCGCCTACAACTGTCACCACAATTGCACTGATGTGCGTCACCATATCCATCCTCGCCAGTTTCTACTACTGGGTCAGCAGCACCATGGTCTACCAATACCACGTGTGGTACTTCTGGTGGCAGAATAACATCTGTGTGAAACTGATGCTCACAGACGAGCCTCAACCTAAGATAAGATGAAATTTCTGCCATCAACATCACGATAACATCCAATGGAGTGCACGGGATTCCTTAGTGGCTCACAGCCCAACACCTTAACTGTAATTTTCTGGTTTGAATATGTGAATATAATTCTTCTTTTTCTATTTTTATTAGCTATTTATGTGAAGGATTTATACACTAGTGTCGAAAAGTTGAGCATAATCACTAAACGGGGCCATACCGCCTGATAGGAATGTCAGACGGATTGCTGAAGAAACGGAAGCTGAATCTCACACTATATGTCACACAACTTGTCCAAAAAGCAGGTACACCTTTGACAACAACTAACAAAACTTGGCAGTGTCTTCCACAACAAAATATGCTGTTAATAGGGTGTGTGGTTACCCCTAACGGCTACACATGCTTCGCAGCGTAGTGGCATGCTCTCGATCAGATGGTCCCCAAGAGCTCTTGTGGCAGTCGATCCCATTCCTCCGAAAGGGCAATGTGAAGGTCTTGGAGGGTCCTTGGAGGAGGCTGACGTGCTGCAATTCGCCTCCACAATGCACCCCAGGCATGTTCTATAGGAATCAGATCCACAGACCTCGCTGGCCAGTCCATGCGATGAATGTCTTCCCCATCAAGAAATTCATCCACCAGAGCAGCGTGGTGTGGTCGGACATTATCGTCCAATAAGAGGAAGTCCGGACCAACCACACCTCTGAAGAGTCGAATATGTGGTCTCAGTACCTCATCCCTGGATCTCCGAGCGTTCACAGTGTTCCTCGGACCACCTATGAAGATGTGCAGGTCCGTACGGCCCACACCATACTGGTCCCGTTCCACGATGTTCCTGTGGTTGTATCGCCTACCGGGTTCTCTCCAGATTAATGTGCGACGGGAATCGTTCTGCAAACTGAAGCGGAACGCACACCACTGGACGTCTGGCAAACAGCCCTGCTGTTCAGAGCCTGCGGTAAACAGTTTGCCGGGAAACGGCAAACCCTGAGACGGCTGCAAGCTCCGCCGACAATTGTCTTGCAGGTGCACTCAGATTTCGTCGGGCGGATAAGGCCAGATATCGATTCTGCTGTGGGGTGGTTACTCTTGGTCGACCTGGTACTGGCCTACGACTAACATCTCCTGTGTCTCGAAATCGTCTCCAAAACCTGGAAATGACACTTTGTGGCACATTGAAGGATACGGCGACTTCGGTCCGTGTCTGGCCTGCTTCCAGGCGGCCGAGTATTCTACCCTGCAAAACGGGGTCCAAATGGCATCGTTGTGCCATTATGCTGTCACGTTCACCACGAGGCTACACTCCGCACACTATTACAGGGCAAACTAGACTGAAGGAATATAGGGCGCAGGCACTGGCTGTGTTTACCTTGTGGTTACGCCGCTAGTCAAAGCAGGGAATAGTCCTTTCCTATACAGAGCGAACACGTAAGGTTGGTAGGTGCATATGATGTGCGATTTGCGGTCTATTTCTTGTTGCCCTGCTTATCGGTAACTTATGCTTAACTTTTGGACATCAGTGTAACAAACCCGGCCGAAGTAATCTGATTTTTAAGAACGTTAAAAATCCCTCAGTATGCCTTCCTTCGGAGGGGAAGTAAAGCCGGCGGTCCCATGTCATAGAAACTTCCACTAATTACACCTGTGTGAAGCTAAATTATATATGGGTTAAACATTTGACTAACGTTCTTAGGTTCCTTCGTTCTTCGTTACGAGCCGACTGCGGTGGCATCTGGTAACTAAATTCTGAACTAGTTGGTCGTTAACGGCGGCGTTTGGCGGAAAAAGTAGGAACTACTTGAAAAAATTAAATGTCTGCAGTCTTACTTGAATTAAAACAGATACACACACTAATATAGTCATCACAATTAACACCGATTATCAGACGGATTCTACACACACCCAAAGTACACGGGGTTACATGACCACGTTGTCGCAGCCCCTAAACTGAGGGACCTACCAACCAACCAATCACTAGTGTAAATCAAATTGACTATTGCATCATGGCAACTATGCGCAAAATAAACAACAACGGACAGCGTAGAAGCGTTGCTACAGGCACCGTGCTGCTGTAAGCGTACGTTCCGAGAAGTTATTGCGGTTGGCGCGATCAGTATACATTGAGAACGTGTGAGCTTTTTGGGGGGATTGATGTTAACATGCAGGAAACATTTAAGCTCACGAGAACTATAGGGCATCAGCTTACACTTGCGTATTTAATCCGTTCTTACCCTGAGCCCCTCCATCTCGCCTACCTCGAAACATTTTTCTATAGATCTTGTGAGTATCCGCTTAAATCATTTTAATTTTCAGAATATACCTACAGCAAGACCAACTACAAACCTCAGATATTAATATAGTAAAAGCATGGTGGCGATAAGTGCCCATCCAACAGCTCCGATCATGCCATCGGGCTTGTCACAGTTCGTGTGAATTATTATTTTAACTCGCCTAAGAGCATAAAAGATATCACAAGAGGAGACTAGGTTCCGAAGAAATATGCATCAATAATTTAGACTTACCTGAATTAACTGCTGACCGAGTTTCTTCGTCTTCAAAGGGTGTAACGCATACCCTTTCGCAGATGTTGGCGCAGTGGAAACGTGTACCTATTAGTTTTGCGATGGGCCCTTGATACACGACTAGGTGGTGAAAGGGTAATAGAATCAGAGGCGGTGGACTGAACGTACATCCACATTGCTGTAAATGCAAGTCAATTCGAATGCCGTAACTATGAAGAACCATGGCCCTAGCCTAGTTGCTTAAAGAAATAAAGAACTAAACAACGTACGAAATAAGGTACACAAACACGACGCATGGGAAAAGGAACGGTAATGTGTCGTCCAAGGAAATAGTTCTAAGGAATGACGAGGAAGCATTACATGCTAAGGTGAAGTTACCTGGCCGTCAAACATGTGACATAAGGTAAACTAACAAATCAAAGGACCGTGACGTTAAGGTTATGGGCGATAGGAGGTAAAGATAAAAGGTAGGGACATATATGGGGAAAGAATACTCATAAAGAGTAAAATCACATTGGGAAATAAGAAAGATTAAAAGGGCTAGAAAAAGGAGTCAGGAAAAGTGAATCTACCAACAGAGTAGCGAACGGTAACCTAATGGCCCTGAAGAATATAGGAGGTGAGGGATTACGAGAAAGGACGGAGTTTTAATAAAAGTGTGCGTAGATATGACGTAGATAAATAAACATAAAATGAGGGGCAAGTAACCGAAATAAAATTATTACAAGAAGCACATCATTACACAAAATAATAGATATCCATCAAAATAAGTTACGCTAGAAGGGAATAAGCCATACTCATAGATTTGCAATGAAAGACGCAATCTTAAGATAAGGGAGGCAACAAAAGGTGAAAGGCGCATGGCATAGGTCTTACTGCGGAGAACGCACCATACAGTAAACCAAACCAAATACCCACACAAAAAGATACGAAGATAGGAAGTTAATGATAACAGGAACGAAACAAGCCCACAATGGACATACTAAAAATACCATACGCCATAGTATTCCATACTATACGCAAATACGCACACACACATACTAGAGGGGTAAGTCGTGAGTTACCTTGATGGAATCAGCTTAATCCGGCATTACGGAATTGCACTAAACAAACTAAATCCACGCCCCTACGCGCACCTTCATAAAAGAACACAAGAAAAGGATAAAAACGGAAAGAAAGCACGGCATCTCGAAAACGAGAGCGGGAGCTCAAAATATAAATTCCTACATGGGAGATAAAAACAGAAGACTGCCCAGAGACTAACAGGGGGTTGCCACTGGTGACGGAAAAAGAGAAGATAAAAGGGAAGAGGTGTCACTAATCACGAATCGGCATAGCAAGAATTTACTATATCGAACCTTGATCAGCAATTATAGAAATGCCCACTGATCTGCTTGGTTATTCTGGCCAGTAATAAACAAGAAGAGAACAATTCCGATAATTGGCACGCCGAAGGAAAGAAAAAAAGATTTCTACAAGTGGAAGAAAATGGCTCAGATTCCCTCACACTCCGCCAAAATTGTTGTTGCGTCCAAATAACTAGACGAACAAAAATTTTATTTAAACAACCACGAGGAAGGGAGAAGGGAGGAGACCGGATTCGTAACGAAAATGTAACGGGAAGGAGCCTAGAAGGGGGAAGAAGATGGGAGAACTCAAAGATGTGTACTTCATTAAAGAAGAATACAAAAATCATAGAACGAAAATTTTACAATAAGACTATAAGTTAAATCAGACAAATAATATATTAAAAAACATAGCTTCCTCGCCAAAACATTTACAAAAGTTATAAAGTTACATTATGTAATATCAAAAGCTGTCTACCTTAGTCTCCCAATGCAGGATGGCAGAGGGCAGAAATCAATAATTAATTAAAAGAAGAAATATTAATTGAGAACGATATTAATTATTCTAATAATGGGATGAAATTGAGTGGTGACTACCACGGTACTCCGACAAAGATTAATTAGGAATGAGGAAAAGTGACTACACGTCAACTATTTAAATATTATTCGACGAAGTAACCTGAAAAAGAAGTAATTAATATGACTGGCAACAATGCCATCTTGCGCCAACGCACGTATACTTGAAGAAATATAGCTGGAAAACATGTCACAAGGAAAAAAACAAGCATTTAAGAGAAGAAGAAGTAATGTGGCGATGATAAATGGACTTAACTTACATAATGCTTCAGTTGAGTAACATGAGCAGTAGATACTTGCTGCAGACTGTCATCACTTACAAGTTCCACAGTGACAGGTGTGAGGAAACGAGTGATAATGCGCGGAGTAGACCATCGCAGACACAGTTTACCCGAGATCTCAGCCTCCGCATTGCTCACAGGGCGAGTACCTTGTCGTTTACCAGAAAAGTAATGGCATGTCTTCCGGCATTGATCAGGAGACCTTGAAGCATTCACATGAGGACGGGCATTCACATCAAGGTTGTGGAAACGAGAAGTACTATGTTGGACATGGTTCACGGCATTAAATCGAACATTAGTTCTATGTGAATTAACACCACGGGAAGTATTAAAAGAGGGAGAGATAGTGCCTCGATTGTTACATTGTAGTGTTGTCCAACGAGCGGGTGTAGTGTTGCCACGTTGCCCAAATGCAGGGATATTGATCGTATTACTTCTCTCATCCATGCTAAACGCTAATTCTGGAAACATAGATTCTGAAGGCAGAGGAGGTGGGGAATATCGAATACACAATCAATCAGTTGCTTCAAGTTCACGCCCTTGGATGGGAATGGTTTCAAGATCTAATACCGATGAACGACGAATAAACTGTTTATATGACGGATGTAAATTACAATAAACAGTGTTAATAGTTTCACGAGAAGACAGTGAAACAGGAAGGCGGGGTATCAGGGTACGAATCGCTGTAACATAATCATCAATGATTTCGCCGTGTGCCTGGGCGCAGGAGAATATTTCATTCTTTAAGGCATGCTCAAATTCAGGTGGCGTGAACCTCTTCTTCAAAGCATTTACTAAACCAGCCCATGAACTAAAGGGGTACTGAACAAGACGGTACCATTTCAGAGCGTTCCCACATAATAGCATGGGAAGATATTGGATAATACTGTCAGGAACCAAACTATAACATGCACATAGTTCCTCAATGCGCGAGGTAAATTCCAAAATTGAAGAAGGACATTCTTCCCCTGAATATATAATATTCCATTTATTTACGATATTTGCGACATTTCCACCTCAAAAGTTTGAATTACGTACTTCAGGAATAGGTAATGTAGAAAATAGGGGGTCAAATTCCAATCATTCAAGTTTCTTCCAAGCATTGGTGTTGGATAAATGCGTCACTTCTTTTTTGATAGGTGAATCGATTTCACATTTGATGTCGCTATTCATGTTTGTCATCACACTCGAAGAAAATGCACTAAAATATATTTCATACAGACCTTACCTTTACTTTGAAGTCAAAACTGCTTACCATGGCATAAAATTATCACCTAAATAACAATCTTCAAGGACATTTCTGGATCCACGCAACATTTATTTTTTTCCTCAATCATCCGCTGCCGTCGTTCATTCTCGACACAGGAAAAAAACGATATAGTTGCTTATAGCCAGCTTACACATACAGTTGGGCATATTTATAGGGCTAAGCGGTTCTCCTATGTCATTTTGGGAATTGCAACTAGGTGTAGTTACATGTAGATCGATAGATTCGAATAGAGACCACGCTCTGCCCACCATTTGTAACGCATAAACTTTCGTAGATGTTGGCGCAGTGGAAACGTGTACCTATTAGTCTTGCGCTGGGCCCTTGATACACGACTAGGTGGTGAAAGGGTAATAGAATCAGAGGCGGTGGACTGAACGTACATCCACATTGCTGTGAATGCAAGTCAATTCGAATGCCGTAACTATCAAGAACCATGGCCCTAGCCTAGTTGCTTAAAGAAATAAAGAACTAAACAACGTACGAAATAAGGTACACGAACACGACGCATGGGAAAAGGAACGGTAATGTATCGTCCAAGGAAATAGTTCTAAGGAATGACGAGGAAGCATTACATGCAGAGGTGAGGTTACCTGGCCGTCAAACATGTGACATAAGGTAAACTAACGATTCAAAAGACCGTGACGTTAAGGTTATGGGCGATAGGAGGTAAAGATAAAAGGGAGGGACATATATGGGGAAAGAATACTCATAAAGAGTAAAATCACTTTGGGAAATAAGAAAGATTAAAAGGGCTAGACAAAGGAGTCAGGAAAAGTGAGTCTACCGCCAAAGTTGCGAACGGTAGCCCTAATAGCCTTGAAGAATAGAGGAGGCGAGGGATTACGAGAAAGGACGGAGTTTTAATAATAGTGCGCGTAGATATGACGTAGATAAATAAACATAAAATGGGGGGCAAGTAACCGAAATAAAATAATTGCAAGAAACGCATCGTTACACAAAATGAAAGATATCCATCAAAATAAGTTACGCTAGAAGGGAATAAGCCAAACTCATAGACTTGCGTTTAAAGACGCAATGTTTAAGATATGGGAGGCAACAAAAGGTGAAAGGTGCATGACATACTGCGGTGAACGCACCATACAGTAAACCAAACCAAATACCCAAAAAATATACGAAGATAGGAAGTTAAAGATAACAGGAACGAAACAAGCCCACAATGGACATACTAAAAAGGCCATACGATACGCAAATACGCACACACACATACTAGAGGGGTAAGTCGTGAGTTACCTTGATGGAATCAGCTTAATCCGGTATCACGGAATTACACTAAACAAATTAAATCCATGCCCCTACGTGCATCTCTATAAAAGAACACAAGAAAAGGGATAAAAACGTAAAGAAACACGACATCTCGATAACGAGAGCGGGAGCTTAAAATAAAAATTCCTACATGGGAGATAAAAAACAGAAGACTGCCCAGAGACTAACAAGGGATTGACACTGGTGACGGAAAAAGAGAATATAAAAGGCAAGAGGTGTCACTAATCACGATTCGGCATAGCAAAAAATTACTATAACGAACCTTGATCAACAATTATAGAAATGCCCACTGATCTGCTTGGTTATTCTGGCCAGTAATAACCAAGAAGGGAAGATAACAATTCCGATAATTGGTATACCGAAGGAAAGAAAAATAAGGATGTCTACAGGTGGAAGGAAATGGCTCAGATTCCCCCACACTCCGCCAAAATTTGTGTTGCGTCCAAATAACTAGACGAACAAAAAATTATTTAAACCACCACGAGGAATGGAGAAGGGTGGAGACCGGATAAGTAACGAAGGGGGAAGATGATAGGAGGACTCAATAGAAGTGTACTTCATTGAAGAAGAATACAAAATCAAAGAACGAAAATTTTACAATAAGAGTATAAGTTAAATCAAACAAATAATATATTAAAAAACTAGCTTCGTCGCCAAAATATTTACAAAAGTTACAAAGTTACATTATGTAATATCAAAAGCTGTCTTCCTTAGTCTCCCAATGCAGGATACCAGAGAGCAGAAATCTATAATTAATTAAAAGTAGAAAGATTAATTCAGAACGATATTAATTATTCTAATAATGGGATGAAATTGAGTGGTGACCACCGCGGTACTCCAACAAAGATTAATTAGGAATGAGGAAAAGTGACTACACGTCAACTATTTAAATATTATTCGACGAAGTAACCTGAAAAAGAAGTAGTTAATATGACTGGCAACAATGCCATCTTGCGCCAACGCACGTAAACTTGAAGAAATACAGCTGAAAAAATGTCACAAGGAAAAAATAAGCATTTAAGAGAAGAAGAAGAAGAAGAAGTAGTGTGACAAAGATAAATGGACTTAACTTACATAATGCTTCAGTTGAGTAACATGAGCAGTAGATACTTGCTGCAGGCTGTCATCACTTACAAGTTCCACAGTGACAGGTGCGAGGAAACGAGTGGTAATGCGCGGAGTAGACCATCGCAGACACAGTTTACCCGAGATCTGAGCCTCCGCATTGCTCACAGGGTGAAGCTTCACCAGTACTTTGTCGTTTACCAGAAAAGTAATGGCGTGTCTTCCAGCATTGAACAGGAGACCTCGAAGCATTCACATGAGGACGGGCATTCACATCAAGGTTGTGGGATTGAGAAGTACTATGTTGGACATGTTCACGGCATTAAAGCGAACATTAGTTCTATGTGAATTAACACCACGGGAAGTATTAAAAGAGGGAGAGTTATTGCTTCGATTGTCACATTGTAGTGTTGTCCAACGAGCGGGTGTAGTGTTGCCACGTTGCCCACATGAAAGGATATTGATCTTATTACTTCTCTCATCCATGCTAAACGCTAATTCTGGAAACATAGATTCCGAAGGCAGTGGGGGTGGGGAATATCGATTACACAATCGGTCAGTTGCTTCAAATTCACGCACTAGGATTAGAATGTCTCCACGATCTGATACCGATGAACGACGAATAAACTGTTTATATGACGGATGTAAATTACAATAAACAGTATTAATGGTTTCACGAGAAGACAGTGAACCAGGAAGGCGGGATATCAGGGTACGAATTGCTGTAACATAATCTTCAATGATTTCGCCGTGTGCCTGGATGCGGGAGAAAATTTCGTTCTTTAAGGCATGCTCAAATCAGGTGGCGTGAACCTCTTCTTCAAAGCATTTTCAAAACCAGCCCATGAACTAAAGGGGCACTGAACAAGACGGTACCATTTCAGAGCGTTCCCTCGTAATAGCATGGGAAGACATTGGATAATACTGTCAGGAACCAAACTATAACATGCACATAGTTCCTCAATGCGCGTGGTAAATTCGAAAATTGAAGAAGGACATTCTTCCGCTGAATATATAATATTCCATTTATTTACGATATTTGCGACATTTCCACCTCAAAAGTTTGAATTACGTACTTCAGGAATAGGGAATGTAGAAAATAGGGGGTCAAATTCCAATCATTCAAGTTTCGCTGAAGCATTGGTGTTGGATAAATGCGTCACGTCACTTTTGATAGGTGAATCGATTTCACATTTGATGTCGCTATTCATGTTTGTCATCACACTCGTAGAAAATGCACTAAAATATATTTCATACAGACCTTACCTTTAGTTTGAAGTCAAAACTTCTTACCAAGGCATAAAATTATCACCCGAACAACAACCTTCAAGAACATTTCTGGATCCACACAACAGTTTTTTGTTTTGTTTTCACAATCATCCGCTGCCATCTTTCATTCTGGACACATGAAAACAACAAACAAACGATATAGTTGCTTATTGCCAACTTACACATACAGTTGGACGTATTTATAAGGCTAAGCGGTTCTCCTATGTCATCTTGGGAATTGCAACTAGGTGTAGTTACATGTAGAGTGATAGATTCGAATAGAGACCACGCTCTGCCCACCTTTTGTAACGCATACCCTTTCGCAGATGTTGGCGCAGTGTAAACTTGTACCTATTAGTCTTGCGATGGGCCCTTGATACACGACTAGGTGGTGAAATGGTAATAGAATCAGAGGCGATGGACTGAACGTACATCTACATTGCTGTGAATGCAAGTTCAATTCGAATGCCGTAACTATGAAGAACCATGGGCCTAGCCTAGCCTAGTTGCTTAAAGAATTAAAGAACTAAACAACGTACGAAATAAGGTACACAAACACGACGCATGAGTAAGGGAACGGTAATGTATTGTCCAAGGAAATAGTTATAAGGAATGACGCGGAAGCATTACATACTAAGGTGAGGTTACGTGGTCGTAAAACATGTGACATAAGGTAAACTAACAAATCAAAGGACCGTGACGTTAAGGTTATGGGTGATAGGAGGTGAAGATAAATGGGAGGGACATATATGGGGAAAGAATACTCATAAGGAGTAAAATCACATTGGGAAATAAGAAAGATTAATAGGGCTAGACAAAGGAGTCAGGAAAAGTGAGTCTCCAAAGTTGCGAACGGTAACCCTAATAGCCCTGAAGAATAGAGGAGGCGAGGGATTACGATAAAGGACGGATTTTTGATAAAAGCGCACGTAGATATGACGTAGATAAATAAACATAAAATGAGGGGCAAGTAACCGAAATAAAATAATTACAAGAAACGTATCGTTACACAAAATAATAGATATCCATCAAAATAAGGAACGCTAGAAGGGAATAAGCCATACTCATAGACTTGCGTTGAAAGACGCAATCTTAAGATAAGGGAGGCAACAAAAGGTTAAAGGAGCATTGCATAGGTCTTACTGCGGAGAACGCACCATACAGCAAACCAACCAAATACCCACACAAAAAGGTACGAAGATAGGAAGTTAAGGATAACAGGAACGAAACAAGCCCACAATGGACATACTAAAAAGGCCATACGCCATAGTATTCCATACGATACGCAAATACGCACACACACATACTAGAGGAGTAAGTCGTGACTTACCTTGATGGAATCAGCTTAATCCGGCATCACGGAATTGCACTAAACAAACTAAATCCACGCCCCTACGCGCACCTTCATAAAAGAACACAAGAAAAGGATAAAAACGGAAAGAAAGCACGGCATCTCGAAAACGAGAGCGGGAGCTCAAAATATGAATTCCTACATGGGAGATAAAAAAAACAGAAGACTGCCCAGAGACTAACAAGGGGTTGCCACTGGTGACGGAAAAAGAGATGATAAAAGGGAAGAGGTGTCACCAATCACGATTTGGCATAGCAAGAAATTACTATAGCGAACCTTGATCAGCCATTATAGAAATGCCCACTGATCTGCTTGGTTATTCTGGCCAGTAATAACCAAGAAGAAAAGAGAACAATTCCGATAATTGGCACGCCGAATGAAAGAAAAAAAAAGGATGTATACAGGTGGAAGAAAATTGCTCAGTACATAGTTGGCAAGGTACTCATAACACTTTATTACTCACAAGATAATCAATGTTAACTTGCAAGCTGTAAGAATCACAAAAGTATAAATAAAGACGGAACACAATAATTGAGTTGACTGTTTGGCACAGCGGAAACATCTTCATTAACCAATAAAACAGATGTTCACTGTATTATTTGGCGTATATACCGGGCAGTGTTGAACATCTGCCAGACTGGTAAGGATTTACGGAGGCACATGTTGTTGAGCGTTCAAGATAACGTGTAGCCGTAGATGTTCATTACGTTTTCCCTTTACGCACCTAAGTTCAACACTACTGAAGTGTACTATACTATTGTCACTAACTAGAAAATCAGTGCGGTGTACATTCTCGAGTCACTTGTATTGATGCTGTGGTCCTAGGTACTTCGGTTAGTTGGTTTGGTTGGTGTGTCAGTTTAGGGGCTGTGACAACGCAGTCATGTAGCCCCGTGTACTTTGGGTGTGTGTAGAATCTGTCTGATTACCGGTGTTAATTGTGATGTCTGTATTAGTGTGTGTATCTGTTTTTTAATTCAAGTAAGGACTGCAACTTTGAATTTCTCAAATAGTTTCTACTTTTGCCGCCAAACGCCACCGTCAACGACTACTAGACCTAGTTCAGAACTTAGCTACTAGACGCCACCGCAGTTGGCCCTTGGCAACGAACGTAGAAGCCTAAGAGCGTTGTTTACATGCCTAACCTATACAATTTAGCTTCACGCAGGTGTAATTAGTGGAAGGTTCTTTAACATGCCATAAATCTATGACGTGGGACCGCCGGATTTACTTCCCCTTCGAAGGAAGGCATAATGATGGATTTTAACGCTCTTAAAAAATCCGACGGCTTCGGCCGGGTTTGAAACCGCTATCTTGGGCATAGAAGCTCAGCACTAGGTACTTCAACATCTGCAGTAAATGACCCAATGCCATCGGTTGACTGAACAGTCATCACACAAACGTATCATTCGATAATAAGCGCATTATCACATATTTACATACGATTGCAGCACATTAACGCGAACTGGACCATACAAACACACTAAAGACACTCAAAACTACATATGAGCGATAGTTTATCCCAACATACCGTACATCAAACGAAACTAATACTGTATCCCAGCAACGAACGTAAACAAACAATTGGCCGAAATTGGCGTATGCCGAAGCCCGACATATTGTTTGTTTACATTCGTTTTTGGGATACAATATTAGCTTTGATTAGCTTCGTTTGATGAATGTTGGGATATACTATCGCTCATCTGTAATTTTTAGTGTCTTCAGTATGTCTGTAAAGTCCAGTTGGCGTTAATGTACTGCAATCGTATGTAAATATGTGATAATACGCTTATTATGGACTAGTTCGTTTGTGTGATGATTGTTCAGTCGACCGATGGCATTGTGTCATTTACTGCAGATGTTAAAGTACCTAAGACTGGAGCATTAATAACAGTGACTCAAGAATATACACCGCAATGATTTTCTAGTTTGTGACAATATAATAATAGCTTAGTACACTTCAGTAGTGTCGAACTTACAGTAAGTACGTACGTAAAGAGAAAACGTTATCTTGAACGCTCAGCAACATGTGCCTCCGTAAATCCTTACCAGTCTGGCAGATGATCTACACTGCCTTGTATACACGCCAAATAATACAGAGAACTTCTGTTTTATTGGTTAAGGAAGATGTTCCCCCTGTGCCAAACAGTGAACTCAATTATTGTGGTCCGTCATTATTTATAATGTTGTGATTCTTACAGCTTGCGAGTTATTTTTAATTATGATGTGTGTAATAAAGTGTTATGAGTGCCTTGCCAATTATGTACTTAGCCTATTGGCAACTCAAACTAACACTTGGGGCGCTGCGGTCGTCTGGATAAGTAGGGTAAAATTATTCAATAACACGCGTTTGATATGGAATACTTTTTATTTTTCAGTTATAATCAGTAAATGTGGTCCTTAAAATAATGACAGTGTTATTTTCAATTGTATATTTGTATAACTGTGCGATACACGTGATCTAATTTGTGTGTTCCACTGGATTTTATGTGTCAATTGCATATTATCAAGCATCGGTTGTCTGCTGGTATTTGTTTTTGTGCAGTTCGAGTCATGGCGCTGTTACGTTTAAAAGCTATAATTGAGTTTGCTCACTGTACCATAGACTCTAGAAATTATTTGCTGCTTGGTAGGGCGAAGGGATGAGTTTAACTTGTACTAAAACTCGGGGTAGACAGGAATTGCTTGATTTGGATGGTACGGTAAGTATTTACCCTGCGAAGTCAAATTAGGCCTATATGACTCGTTGTGGAATGGCTCGGATATCGCAGGGCGAGGTGATAACGGTTGGTAGGGTTATTGGAAATGAACTAGGGAGCGGGAAGGGATACCTGACTGATGACGCTTGGCTGTCCTCGGCTGCAGTAGGCCTAGGCTTGCCTGTCTTGGTATGGCTTGGATCGGCTACTGTGCTTGGCTGTCTAGGTGCGGCTTGGCACGGCGTAAGTGAACAACCGTCCTGTCGTCAGTGAGTGTAGTGGTGAGTGGTCCAACCCGCTCTTGATGCACGTATTTATTTGGTATCGTCACCTTTCGGCTATTGCTATTTGCATCTTTTGGAAAGTGATGAAAACGTATATCCGCAGCCCTCTTTTACATCGACTTACAGCCGTAAACTGAGCAATATACTTTGCTTTTACTCATTTTGCACTCTTATCAACGAGTAAAACTTATTACTTATGTATAATCATTAAGAATTTACCACGATCTGCTTACCAATACAAGAAACCATATACAAACAGTCACCTCGTGACAAATGTACCCTACTTCGTAAGTTTCTCATTTTTACCGCTAGATGTCATATCAGATAGCTGGAGTTGCCAATATTGCGAAATGGTTTTCCGCGATAATTCCGTAGGAGGGAAATGGTGCTTGCCGATCTACTTTACTAAATCAACTATTTCCAACGTACAACTATTCCAAACGGTAAAAGCGAATGTTTAATAGGTTAAATGGTAACGTATTATCGTGTCCCCTGTGTGTAGTAATCTCCATATATGTTCTGATATCCACACGACGACTTCTTTGTAAGTTTCAATCAACTAATTCTGTGTGATGTTTTACCCGAGATTTTAGACAATTCCATGAGAGGTCTTAATTGAGTTGTATCTCTATGCCGTTGGTCGATTATTTCAATAACTATTCTAGTAGTGGAGTAAGGCCGATTCTAAGCCACCCGGCGTTGCTCGGGCGGCGTTCATATTAAATAATTAATAACTCTCGAACCCGTGGTCGGAGATTCACGAATGAGGTGTCGTTGGACTCGGGCTGACGGGGGCATTGCTATGGACCACTCGTTATATTTTAACAAAAATTTTGAAAATTTTTGTTTTCGAAAGTAGGTGATAGTTTGAAAACTAAACATGATAGAACGTTATGCCATGGCTCAAACGAATGATCTTTATGACCTTTATTTTCTATAATGAAACTTTTTTATTTTTTATGTTTTTTTGAAAACACTCGAATTTTGAAATTACTATATTTTGGAAACTAGAAACTCTACAAAAAAAATGTTTGACGTAAATCAATGGTCCCTACCCCCTCTACCCCCAAAATAAATTTCAAGTCTCTAGGATAAAACCCTGACAGTAGTGTGGTAGTGAGAGAGCTATGCCACTTCTTTTTGAACCCTCCTCGTATTTGCCCCGAACCTGATATCTCGCTAACCAATCATGGGATTTGAACATACAGGGTGTCCTAGCACTCGTAGTGATGCCCCCTACTTTCCTATAGCCTCTTTATTTAAATAAAAGACCAACACTAAAAGGTCATTCGCTTTTAATATCTCGCGAACCAATCATGCTAGAGGCGTGTACGAGGGGTCCAAGGACTCGGGCTGACGTCTTATTTGCTATGGACCACTCGTTATATTTAAAAAAAATGGAAACTCAATTTTGGGATAAACACGTGTTTTTTATGATTTTTGCTGATATCTCACGGACCAAGAACGCTAGAGACGTGTACGAGGTGTCCAAGGACTCGGGCTAACGCCCCCTGTTTGAAACTATGTTTGCAATTTTGACAAAGGGCCTAACGACACCTTTGTTGAAAAAAAATATTAATTTTTCTTTACCTGTTTATAATGTTCATGAAGCGTGGTGGTTGAGAGAGACGATACTGCTCGGTGTGTGTTTCAACGAACCTGTCGCTAACCACAAGGACCATGCTTAATAGAACAATCGCTATTTCGGCGGGTCGGTGTATGACAGAGCGAGCGTGCGTTTTTCTGATATTTTACCTTTAACGTGTAAACGGTGATGAGAACTTGGTTCTATGTTGGTCGAAGCGAGTACAGAAAACAAACTTGCAGACGAGCAGGAGGTGAATGTCATTTGAGCTTATTGGAAGGCGTTCATCTGACTTGACAACAGGTGCAATGGAAAAATGACAATGACGCTTGAAGGTGAAATATCTGACCATCGTGGTGGCAGGGAAGAGCGAAAGGCATGTGAACACATGTGAAACCACATGCACGCTAAACAAGTTACACGTTAAAGGTAAAATATCAGAAAAACGCACGCTCGCTCTGTCATACACCGACCCGCCGAAATAGCGATTGTTCTATTAAGCATGGTCCTTGTGGTTAGCGACAGGTTCGTTGAAACACACACCCAGCAGTATCGTCTCTCTCAACCACCACGCTTCATGAACATTATAAACAGGTAAAGAAAAATTAATATTTTTTTCATCAAAAGTGTCGTTAGGCCCTTTGTCAAAATTTCAAACAGGGGGCGTTAGCCCGAGTCCTAGGACACCTCGTACACGTCTCTAGCGTTATTGGTCCGTGAGATATCAGCAAACATCATAAAAAACGCGTGTTTACCCCAAAATTGAGTTTCCATTTTTTTATATATATAACGAGTGGTCCATAGCAAATAAGACGTCAGCCCGAGTCCTTGGACCCCTCGTACACGCCTCTAGCATGATTGGTTCGCGAGATATTAAAAGCGAATGACCTTTTAGTTTTGGTCTTTTATTTAAATAAAGAGCCTATAGGAAAGTAGGGGGCATCACTACGAGTGCTAGGACATCCTGTATGTTCAAATCCCATGATTGGTTAGCGAGATATCAGGTTCGGGGCAAATACGAGGAGGGTTCGAAAAGAAGTCGCGTAGCTCTCTCACTACCACACTACTGTCAGGTTTTTATCCTAGAGACTTGAAATTTATTTTGGGGGTAGAGGGGGTAGGGACCATTGATTTACGTCAAACAATTTTTTTGTAGAGTTTCTAGTTTCCAAAATATAGGAATTTCAAAATTCGAGTGTTTTCAAAAAAAACATAAAAAATAAAAAAGTTTCATTATAGAAAATAAAGGTCATAAAGATCATTCGTTTGAGCCATGGCATAACGTTCTATCATGTTTGGTTTTCAAACTATCATCTACTTTCGAAAACAAAAATTTTCAAAAATATAACGAGTGGTCCATAGCAAAGCCCCCGTCAGCCCGAGTCCAACGACACCTCATTCGTGAATCTCCGATCACGGGTTCGAGAGTTATTAATTATTTAATATGAACGCCGCCCGAGCAACGCCGGGTGGCTTAGAATCGGCCTTACTCCACTACTTATTCTCATTCCGATTGTGTACACAAGTACTCTGCATGTGCTGGGACAGAACTTCAGTAACTGGGTACTTTCTTCTCTGCTACTTTGGAATCTGTTTGATTTCTTGCTAATAATATTTGTCTATATTTATTGAACTTAAATACAAATCGTGATAACTCGCCAAAAAGCTTCTTATTCAACCAAAAAAAAAAGAGCGAGACTATTGTAGCTGCCACTTGGGTGAAGACGAAGAAACCTATAATTCAAGGTCAGCACTATACATATAAATTAATTCAGGTAAGTCTAAATTATTGATGCATATTTCTTCGGAACCTAGTGTCATCTTGTGATATCTTGTATGCTCTTAGGTGAGTTAAAATATTAATTTACTCGAACTGTGATAAGCCCGATGACATGATTTTAGCTATTGGGAGGGCATTTATCGCCGCCATGTTTTTTCTACATTACGGTCTGAGGATTGTAGTTGGTCTTGCTCCACCTAGACGTTGGTAATACTCAAGAGCTTATAAGTTTGGCCACTCGTAGCGTGGTGGTGGAAGGGCCTACTCCGCCATTTAGGCTAGTCTCGTTACCAACTCCGCTCCTTCTCGTTATTTAGTACTATTTACACTCGTTGCGTGGGTCATTTCAAGACATCTAAAAGCAAATTATTTGGTCGTCTGCATAGTAAAATTAACTAAAGCATCATGCAGTGTACACACTTGAGCTTCACATAGACATACTCAATAGAAATGAATGCTGCTTAGATCGGATAATTTAATTTATTTTCTGCCCCATTATTATGTGTTCATGACAAATGTGATGGGCTCTTCAAACGTCTCAATTCGAAAGAAAAAAAAAACAAAGTTTGTTCACTTCAACCACGTAACTTCGTGGGTTTTTTAAAACATTTTAAGACTGTTGGATGACAAATGCACGCAAAAATTTATATTTCCTGTGTGTGTTTGCACGCTTATACAATTAAATTTTTTGCTGGATCAACGTAATTTTTTTAAAAAATATTTTTTTATAAAAGATAGTATATTGAATTAAAACTCAGTAATTCTTCTAGGTTTGTGCCGTATCTTGTGTGGGGTTTCGCCTAGGACACCAAGAAGGCTCATCGGCGGGCTCTTGGTGTCCCCGCCCGGTCCCCCACAGGAGTATCGAACTGCGCGATACCTCCGGGCGGGGACACCAAGAGCCCGCCGATGTTAAACAATTGCCGCTCACAACGCTTATGCTTTCATTGTAGGGCTAGGCACCATTCTCTTCTGCACAGACATGAAAGGGCCAAGCAATTCCACTCAACAAAAAAAAAAAAAAAAGTCAACCCCTGGCACTATCCAGCCCATGACGGGCTAAGGCCGACCAAGCAACCGCTGCCCAGCCATTTGGCCTGCAGATATTGGGGTGACGCGTGATCAGCGCGTCGGGTCCCCTCGGCCGTTAATCTTGGTATTCGTGATCGGGGCGCAGTCACACTGTCAGACAGCTACTCAATTGTCCTCACGAGGCTGAGTGCACCCCGTTCCAACCCTCACGTCAGTTTTAAAATCCCTGACGGAGCCGGGGATCGAACCCGGGGCCTCCGGGCGAGAGGCAGGCGCGCTACCCCAACACCACGGGGCGGCAGCAATTCCACTACCAAGTTTAATCCTGAGACTTCCCAAAATAGTGCGCAGTCCTTTGCTCAAAGCTCTACCTCGCTTGGGAAAATTCTGGTTTTATTATCTACCGTGCAGGTTCTATTGAAAAATGCTTACGGTAAATGCATATCTGTCAGGGGGTTATTAGACAATGCCGCTACTAATAATTTCATTAGTGAATCTTTGGTGCAAAAGTTAGGTCTCCCTGACCACCCTACCTTGATAGAGGTTACAGGAATAAATTGTTCCAAATCTCAATCCTTAAGCTATGCAAAATTGGATTTGAAAGACTCTAATAATCTTGACACCCAGTTGCAATTAGATTGTTTGATTATCAAGTCTATAGGCAATAATATTCCCAGCATTTATTTTCCTATCCAAAATTGGCATATCCCGAATTTCGTCCAACTTGCCGACCCACATTTCAACAGAGCTTCGCCCGTAGAGCTTCTTTTCAGCTCTAGCGTGTTTTGGCAATGTCTACATTCCAATAAAGTAAAGATTGCTCCTTAAGTTTTCTTCCGCAAAACTGATTTTGGTTGGATCGCTACTGGTCAAATATATCGTAATCCTATTCAAACTGTATCAAATTGTTATTTTGTTGGTGCTGATTTAAGTCAAGAGCTGACTAGGTTTTGTGATATTGAGAATGTTCAGGCTATTTCTACTTCTTCTTCTTCTTCTAGTAACGAAATGTGTGAAAAATTATACAAAGAAACCACTGTTCGCACTGCTGAAGGAAGATTCATAGTAACTCTTTCACGTATCACAAATCCTCCCGCCATTACGGGCTCGCATTCCAGAACACTCAAAGCGCTATTTGCTATAGAAAATCAGTTTAAACAAGCTGCGGTAAAAACTCAGTACTGTATGCTTCCTTTGTGGAGGAATGCAAGATCAGTGGCGTTTGTCAAATACGCCATATTTTAAGATCAGCGGCGATAATATCCAATCATATGGAGGTAATTTCTAAATCAGAAGAAATTGGCCATCCTTTTAAGGAGTTAGTCTATTTAAATCATCGCCCGGTATGGAAAAATTCTTTAACACAAGAGAATATAAGAGTAGTTTTTAATGGCTCATCACCAGATTCCAATGGAGTCTCTTTAAATGATACCTTGCAATGTGGCCCCGCTATTTAAACAGATCTCACCTCTGTCTTGCTAAATTTTCGACGGTTTCCTATTGCTGTAATCTCCAATAATAAGCCGATGTACCGACAGCTTCTCGTAAATTCTGAGCAGCAGGATCTGCAAAGTATATTTTGGCGTGACGAGAATTCCAAACCCATAAAGATATTTAGATTGAAGACTGTGACATATGGCTTGAAGCCTTCAGCCTTTCTTGTGATTCGGTCTCTCCACATGTTAGCCGAACAAGATGGTCATTTGTATCATCCTTTGGCCTCCGAGGCACTGAAAACGGCGTTCTATGTTGACGATTTCTTGTATTATTTCTCCAATATTTCTTAAGCACTTCTTGTGTGTGAAGATTTGAAATCTCTTCTCTTTGGAGGTGGTTTTCCCCTCCATAAATAGACTTCAAATTCTACTGAATTTATATCAAAATTTTCTTCAGTGGTTCCAGTTAATGAATGTGTTGCTATTCCTACTGATAAAACGGCCGTTAAGGCATTGGGTGTTTTTTGGTCTCCCTCTTCTGATACTTTCTCTTATCAGGTACATTTGTCTTCACCCCCCACCCTGTAACTAAGAGGCAAGTTCTGTCTGATCCTTGGCAATATATTGCTCCTATAGTTATTGTTGCAAAAATGTTCCTGCAAAAACTTTGGTCATTAAAATCTGACAGGGATGAAAAACTCCCCTACCCTCCTTTAGAAGAATAGTTTGCTGGATCTTTCCAAAATTTCTATACCCCGCCTTTTAATTTCTAATCCCTTATGCCATCAGTATGACCTGCATGTATTTTCTGATAGTTCCGAACGGGCTTATGGCTGCTGTGCATATATAGTAGGACGTTCCTCAGCTACTTTTCCAGGATTTTCTAAGTTAGTGTGTGCAAAATCAAAAGTTGCACCACTTAAAACTGTATCGTTGCCTAGATTGGAATTGTGTTCTGCTTCGATGGCAGCAGAATTAGCTACTAAACTAAATGTCAGTTTAAAATTAAAATATTCCCGCATATTTTTGGAGCGATTCTTCTATTGTGCTAGCCTGGCTTTCTAAGCCTTCTTCACATTGGAATACCTTTGTGGCAAACCGCGTCGCTAAGATTCGTGAAGTTTCCCAATCTGAACAATGGAGACACGTCCCTAGCCGTGAAAACCCCGCGGACATAATATCACGTGGTTGCACGCCTATAAATTGATTTCTTTAGACCTGTACTGGAACGATCCACCCTGGCTTAGTCAGGAATCATCTTGCTGGCCTCGCTTAGCTATTCAATTCGCAGAAGAAGTACCTGATGTCCGTGTTCTTTCCGTTACGTCGCATCTTACTTCCACTTCTACTAACCTTTTTCAGAGGTATTCTTCATTTGATAAATTGATTCGTGTGGTGTCTTATATGTTTCGGTGGAAATATTTGGTAATTGATCAACCATTGAAGCCTCAACTCTTTCTCACCAGAGTAGAGTTAGAATTTGCTACTCGCAAAATTTTGTTGCTTGTACAGCAGGAAGTATTTGCTCCTGAAAAACAAGCGCTCCTAAGTGGTAAGGACTTACCCAAGTCTAGCAGGCTTTCACCACTCACTCCTTTTCTAGATAAGGATGGTATGATACGAGTGGGTGGAAGATTAGCTATGTCTAGTTGTGCGGATGAGAAAAAACATCCCATCATTCTTCCTTCAAAGCATCCTATCACTACCCTTATAATATAGAAGTTCCATTATCAACACCTTCATGGGGGCCGATGGGAGTCTTGTATAAAACTTACTAAGAGACAGCTCAAGAAAACTCTTGGTCCTATCATACTTTCATATGAGGAATTTAATTCTTTAATTATTCAGGTCAAAGGTATTGTAAATTCCAGACCTTTGACTCCTCTTTCAAACGACCCAGTCACTTCTTGATTGGCTGTTCTTTAGCTGCCACTCCTCCTTAGCTGGTTCGACGCTGTGATCCTGGCTTACGGTACCCATTTTTTGAGAAAAATAGAATCTTTGCGCTGTTCATTTTGGCGCCGATGGAAATTAGAGTATCTCAGCTTGCTAAATAGGCGTGAGATGTACGAGAGGGGGACATGGTTCTTCTCCGAGACCCATCTCCGCCTCTCGTGTGGAATCTGGGCCGAGTTATTCACTGCCACTTTGGTCGTGATAAGCACGTAAAAGTTGTTGATGTTTTAACTAATAAAGGTCTTTACACCAGACCTATTTCTGCCATCTCAGTTTTGCCTTCCGAGTCTTAGTTTACTCCTCGTCTGTTGTTTATGTTTGTTTCGACTGATTCTTTTGTTTGTTTTCATTCGGAGTTCTCGGAGCATGATCACTTTCCGTGATATTTTCAATGTATTGCTTTTGGCCCATTTTCCGGTCAACTTGTTCTTTTTGTTTCCGAGATCCTCGAATGATAATTATTTTTCTATGGAAGTGTTGTAATTCTTAATTGATATGCATCATTGTAATTTACCACCCTTTCATACAAGATATTTAAGTTACTCACCTAAGTGTTAAAGGTTACCGCGCCATATGAACAACACTGAGCTATGTCTGCTAGGTGCATCTTGCCACCTCCTGCTCGTGACGTCACTTTCCTTGGTCAGCCAATAACCGCTGTGCTTCTGATCACCTGTTCTCACGGCGGGATTCTGCCCCTATATTGGCAACTCCAGCTATCTGATATGACATCTAGCGGTAAAAATGAGAAACTTACCAAGTAGGGTACATTTGTCATGTGGTGACTGTTTGTATATGGTTTCTTGTATTGGTAAACAGATCGTGGTAAATTGTTCGTGTCTTTATACATAAGTAATAAGTTTTACTCGTTGATAGAGTGAAAAATTAGTAAAAGCAAAGTGTATTGTTCAGTTTACGGCTGTAAGTCGATGTATAAGAGGGCTGCGGATATACGTTTTCATCACTTTCCAAAAGATGCAAATAGCAATAGCCGAAATGTGATGATACCTAATAATACCTAATACGTAATAATAATACCTTTCCACCCCGGGAAGGATCTAACACTTGTCGAGGTAGACAGACAGAAGACCTGCGACGTTAAGCCAGCGAAGGTTATTCAGTTTAAAAACAGCTGTTACGATGGGCGCGCTGGTAAGATTGAAGTTACTTGAATAATTAATTAAATAATTAATTATTGGCTGCTTGGTAGGGAGAAGGGATGAGTTTAACTTGTATTAAAACTCGTGGGGCGACAGGAATTGCTTGATTTGGATCGTTAAAAGGTGGGTTTGGTGTTGAATATTTGAATGGTAGCGGAATCACTCATTCTACAGTGCCCACGGGGCGGCAAATTAGGCCTATATGACTCGTAGTGGAATAGCTCGAATATCAAAGAACATAGCGATTACGAGGTGTAGGCTTGGCGGAAAGGCTGGCGGATCATCTGTTTGACATCAATTCACGATATAAGTCGGTGCTTGGAACAGTGGCGTCTGGTTTGCGTGGATGCTAGTCTCGGAATGATAAAAGTAGCACAGCTTCGGTGTGTTATTTATTTGTTTATGTACCGTATTTCTCTATTTGAATGTCCTCGGCGTTGACTCAGGATCGACATTTACATTATATTGCGCATAATAGTACCGAAATAATGTCCGAAGTGTAGCCCTGTGTAAATTTGAATCAGCTGATCTACATCAACCATAAAAACTGATGCTTGATAATATGCAAATGACACCAAAAATCCAGTGGAACACACAAATTAGATCACGTGTATCGCACAGTTATACATATATACAATTAAAAATAACACTGTCATTACTTTAGAGACCACATTTACTGATTATAACCGAAAAATAAAAAGTGTTCCCTATCAAACGCGTGTTATTGAGTATTTTAAACCCTACTTATCCAGACCGACCGCAGCGCCCCAAGTGTTAGTTTGAGTTGCCAATAACTCCAAGCAGCCACAGACACAGCTCTCTCATCTAATGGTTGCTCCGCTGTCTACTCTGCGTCTACTCTTCGGCCAAGATGCCTAGGCCACTACTCTGCCGACCTTCTGCGGCCACTACAATTCGATTTTCTCAGCATGTCTCCGCAAGAAATATCGTCTTTGTCATCATGTGTGACTTTTAAAATCAACTTCAGAAATACTTCACTACAGAAAGGAATTTTGGCAAAGTATGTCAACAAAAGCTACTCCGCACCGCTATCATACAGTGTTTGTCAACAAACCCAGCCGTGTAAGTTCACGACAAAAGCAATATCACCATCTCAAGAGTGTTGAGTGGGTTGCCTATTGAGGCTGCCCCTTGGAAACATACTACTGTGTTTTGGCTGCATTCCTTCTTATGAGGAAGGATTCCTGGTGGGCATACTCTCCGCATAAAAGTGATACCAAAGATAAGTTAAGTGTTTTATCATTCATTTAAGACATTTTAATTACAACTTCATTTCTAAAGTGGATAAAGTTGAACTTTACAAAGAACTCTTTTCATTAATTATTTATTTACATAGTTTACGCCCACATTGGAGCACTTAAATCAATCCATATAGACTAGTCTTTACAATATTAGTTGTAATGGCTTCTCAACTTCCTCTTCTCCTTACAGAGCTTCTTTAATCTCTCCGACCTGGCCGCCCTCTCTTCATTTGTAATGGTGTACTGTTTTCGTTTGACTTCACAATCTCATTAATCACCAATCCATATCTCACCAATCACCCTCTCCAGATCACATCTGGAATTGTAAACCCTGGCCTCGGTCAGAACTGTTTCGATCGTCAAGATCAGACAATCAATCAAACATGAAGAACTCTTTTTAATAAGAATTTAAAGTAATTTATGGTGGTTATTTATCCAAATCATTTATTGTGGTTAATTTTCAGATTGTTTATTGGAATAAATTATATATTGATATCAAGCGCGAAATCCTTCAGCCCCAATATTAAGATATCCTTCCATCTCAATGCTTCCCCATAATGCTATTAAATCCAAGCTAAGGCTCTATGAGGGAGGCACCAGCTGGTGCCCTGTTTACAGGTGTAGCTGGTGGTTTTTGGACTGTTGCTGGTGTCTCGGTGAAGCGAACTCGTCTCAGGCAAAACACACCGTGCTGCCAACTAAACTGCAGACGCTACCTCTCGCAGCCACTGCTGAGAACATATCCTGGCACCCTGTAGATAGTTTCGCATACCTGCCAACCCTTCCGATTTATTCGGAAACTTTCCGAATTTTCACCTCGTTTTCCGATCTTCTCAATTACTTTTATTTCTTCCGAACTTCGGACCCCAGTGATATATTGTAAAAAAAAAAGGAACTGCAAATAATTTCCATTCTCAAGGAGATTCTCTCATATGAAGATAAGCCTGCAGAAGTGGAATTTGGTGATAGTGTGAACAACAGAGTACAAGATCAAGCACGTGTTATCATTGACAAAAGGAAGTTGGAGAGCAGTTCTTCTTCTCCATCTGTAAGGAAAAAAGTGACGGAACCATGTCAAACGTTTGGTATTTCAAGACAGGAGAGACTATTTCTTTTTCTG
Source organism: Meconema thalassinum (assembly GCA_946902985.2). Lineage (NCBI taxonomy): Eukaryota > Metazoa > Arthropoda > Insecta > Orthoptera > Tettigoniidae > Meconema > Meconema thalassinum. The sequence goes on along the minus strand of OX336394.1, from coordinate 10,668,525 downwards.
TCATCAAAGTTAAATGAGGCATTTTGCTTGTTTCTGGCATTTACCATCCCTACATTTGAAAAGTATAACAAAGTTCTTCAATCGCAAGCACCTCACATCCATGTCTTAAGATCCATACTGATTGATTTGCTGACAGAAATTCTCTGTAGGTTTGTTAAGCCAGTGGCCATAAGGAAATGTTGCACAATTTTAGAAGTGGTCTATCACACAAGAGAGAATCAGAAAGCTGATGATGATTTGGTAATTGGTTCAACAACATCTAGTTGTGTAGAAAATCTGGCTCCTAAGGAGAAGAAGGTCAGGAACTACTTCTCTGCAGCCTCTGATTATATTATTCATAAATTTAATTTGGACAGTGAGTTTTCTGTTAATGCTCAAGTGGCACAGATAAGGTCTTTGTCTACTGCTTCCTTTAGTGCCGTGAAGTATATCATCTCTAAGTTTCCAATTATGTTGCCAAAAAAACTGTGAAGACGAGCACCAAGCAATGGATGCATTACAATGCCAGTTTTGTGCTCTCCAAATGGAGGATTTGCCATCTTCTATTGTGGAAGGAAAAAGGGCAGATTGTTCTGGGTCTGCAATAGGGGATATACGAGGTGGAGTTGGGTGTCTGAAATATGACAGACTAGCTAGAGTAATGCTGTTAATATTAACAATCCCACACAGCAACGTTGAATGTGAGAGATTGTTTAGCCAGTTGAAGAAGACAAGGACACAATTCCGATCATCTCTGAATGACGAAAACCTCAACAAACTGTTAGTGGTTAAATCAAGCCTAAGTGGAAATTGCTAAGAGCAGCAGTATGACGGGGCATTTTTGAAGAGAGCATTAAATCAGTAAGCAGTCTCAAGATTACCATCCACATGTATATACATCACCTAATCATAATTAGGTAAGTTGTCCATGGTAATTAACTTTATTCTGACAAAACGTGAATATGTGGTAGCGAATGCGAAGTGTAATCCATCAGAATGATTGTATGCATTTTGTTTAAACACACAATTATGTTCTCTTACGTTTAAATATTGGCCATACATATTACTAGATGATTGATGATTACATTTTTGTGAATTTTATGCTGAATTCATACTTTGCCAATAAAGACACGCAGGTCTTTTCGCCCACGCCACGGTATACTGCGCATGATGAAATCTATCATTTTAAAAAAATCTTCCTATTTTTTACTTTCGAAGGTTGGCAGGTATGAGTTTATGAAATGGTGATGTTTCATTGGAGGAGCATGGACAATGTGCTCATTTAGCCCATTGTCTGATAACCTGTGTTATTCTGTTGTCTGTAATAATGTGCGCCATTGTAATTCAGGGCAGAAATGCGAAGGAGACAGAGGTGGCCCTAAATTAGGAACCATCCCAGCATTTGCCTGGGAAACCACTTCCAGGATGGCTGAGTGAACCCCACTCCAACTTTCAGACCAGAATTAAATATCTTGGCCGAGTTGGGTATCGAACCCGGACCTCCAGGACAACACTAGCCGCTACACCTCGGAGTGGACAGTTATCAAGTATGAGAGACTGCTAATTGCTATGTCGCCTGATCCTGACTCCCTCCCCCAGGGACTCACATCTAGTGGGACGTGGGTTGGCGACCATGGGACCCCAGCTGAGTCCGGCATTGCTTCTTCTTACTTGTGCCGGGCTCCTCTCTGTTATCTTTCCTCTCGACCTCCCTTGGTCAACTCTTGTTCACATCCAACCCCGACGGTATTAGAGTATCCGAGGCTTAGGGAGTCTCTTCCTTTTCCGCCTTAATTGGCCGTTGTCATATCTTTCCTGATCCCTCATTATTCGAGGGGTCCGCCTTCGTTTTCTTTTACATGTTGTACATCTTTTCACTTCCAATTAAATTTTGTAGTCTAAGTCTTTTCCCTCTAAATTCCGTTTTGTGAGTATTTTCAATCTACAGATTGCATTCTGAACATGCTTTCAATCTACATTGAATTTTGTAAGCACTTGGATTTTGTGAGTATTTAGAATTTCAACTGAATTTTGTAAGTATTTTCAACCCCAATTGAATTTTGCTGGCATTTTCAATCTAAATTGCATTTTTGCAAGTATTTTGAATCTAAATTGTATTTCGTGGTTATTTTGAATTTCAATTACATTTTCGAAGTACAGTATTTTAAACCTAAATTTCATTTTGTAGGCCAAGTATTTTGAATCGAACTTACCTTTTTGTGAGTCTTTTGAATCTAAATTCCATTTTGTAAGTCTTTTTCCATCTAAATTTACCTTTTGCGAGTGTTTTGAATTTAAATTGCATTTTGTAAGCATTTTTTATCTCACTTTCATTTCAAAGTATTTTCAAACTACATTGCATTTTGTAAGTATTTTGCATCTAAACTCCTTTTTGTGCATCTTTTCCATCTTAATTCCACTTGGTCAGTCCTTTTCCTTTAACTTGCCTTTTGCGAGTCCTTTCAGTCTAAGTTACATTTAGTACGTGTTTTCAGTCTACCTTGGTTTTCGTTACGGTTGGCATTTCATTGTCATCACCCAGACCATTAGGGGCCGATAACGTCGATGTTAGGCCCCTTAAAACAACAATTATCATCATCATCATGGTTCTATCGTATTTTTATTTTGTGGTGTATGCTCTTCTCTTTTTGTTATCTCCATATGAAAAAGAATCGAAAGTTTGATGCTTTTCGGTCGGTCAACACGATTGTACCCAAATGAAATGGATTATTCTCTAATCCTGAAAAAAGAAATACATGAGATTAATAAATGAATTATCTCCATTTCTTGAACGTAGAGCACTCGATGTCTTCTACACGAGCGGGTAAACTGCCGCGTTTCGCCCGCCTCCTACCGCGCCAAAATGTTTCAATCAACACGTGACCCGCCTAGAACAGACCGCGCCGAAATTGTGCAATCTACATCCAGCGGTCAAAACGTGGTGTGTGAACAGGAGCGTCTTCTATTCTATCGAAGTGCAAAATGAAATACTGGATTTAGCAGCGGCGTTCAAACCATAGTTTATAATTTACCCAGCATTTCATCAGCAAACACTCAAACAACGTAGGAATAACTTACACTAATTGAAACTGAAACCAAACTTCCACAGCTGTTTACTAATCGTGCCTATCATGGGCTGGGGATGCGCTCTATCGGCAACTAGAGGAAATGCTATGCATGGGTTCTAACTGGGAATGTCAACGCCGGTATAGAGAGCGCAGCTCGCATCCAGTCGGCTGTGAGGTTACTGACACGTGTAAACTGCTTGCAAAACGTCACGTGTAGTTTACTACGCGGGTCTCCCGCTAGCGGGCAGGACGCCTCCGGAGGCGTGCTTCCGCCCGACGCATGTCGAACGCCTCCTCCCGCACCGGCAAAACGCTCGTGTAGACAGACCAATTCATTACTGTAGGTTCTGTCCAATGGCACGGTAGGAGGCAAGCAAAACGCAGCAGTTTACCCGCTCGTGTAGAATGGCCCTAACTGATGGCTATTATCCCACCAAGGTGACTTACTGCTGACCTAGTTCACATAGAACATGTCAGTGAGTTAATAAAAATGAAGACATGTTGCTTTGCAATCCATTTATTAATAATATCAACCCAAAACACAAAGGTACAACAATAACAATACAATATATTAGTAGTACACAGGATGGGGAACTTGATAAGAAAATAGCTGTATATTTCTCATTCAAACTCTACTTATGTTAAAATATATGTCACAAAATGGGATCTAAAACTCTAAACTAGCAACTTTAGCTTTGCTTTCACTTTGGCATTTTCTTTCTTTTGTACTGATTTTACATCATGAGTTCAGATGTTATGGCCTTCAAAACCACCAGCTCCTTACATTTCATAATTGTTTACTGAAAGTAATACTTGGTGATGTGCAATGAAGATGGAATCCATTCATGAAAAGAAGACAGGTTGGTAGGGCACATACTAAGACACCCAGGAATAGGAAACTTGGTTATGGAGGGAGGGTCGAGGACAAGAACTGTAGCGGTAGGTCAAGGTTAGAATATGATAAAACAGATCGTCTTGGACGTAAGGTGTGATGGCTATGTAGAGATGAAACCATTAGCTCAGGAGACCTAACAAAAACAACACCAATAATGAGATGCGGACGAAGTAACTCACCTAACAGATAACATGCCTCTTCCTCCGACTGCAAGAACTGGCTCCAGTACATTTAGCACAATTTGCTTCAATCAAATCAAACTTGTTTGGCAATACAGAATGGCTACAATCTGTAGTTTTACGTGACCGTTAATGTCGCAATCATCAGCCACGGGACCACCCTTTTACGTGGAATCTGAACCACAGGACATGGCATTTCCCTTTGAAAATCTTGCATGCATTGATCGGGAATCTAACCCAGTCCACCGTGCTGAGAGGCAAATCGCTTGAACTCTGCACCACCACACCCCGGAAGAACTGAAAATACCCAAAATTTGACCTCCCTTGGGACAGAAATCCGGATCTGAAATAAGGTCCTGTTGAAACCAATATAGGCAATAGTCAGGATTCCTTTAACCAAGTCATACTTTACCACTCGAGACCAAGGATGCCAACAGGCGTCTTCCTTTCGAACATTATCATCACAAGAAACCTTGTAAATTCCCGCACTATTATACACAGCACATTTGGAAGAGTTTGAAAGCACATACACTGATTTAAGAATGAAGAAGTCCCCAAATATGTTGGACTACTGCATCTGGGGTCCAGTCCATTCCTTCTCCAAGGCCTGGTTTTCAAAGAACAAAGTACACTTTATTTATAGAATATTGAAAATGTCTGTATTCTAACTTCCCTACTCATTCTTGGCACTTAACGACACACATGGAGTTTGAGGGGACACACCTGATCCCAACAACAACAAATTATAAGATACTAGCTATACCCGGCATGCGTTGCAATGCCAATCGAAGACAGATAGAAAGGAACAAGGATGGTAATAATGTTATTGGTTTTCCAAGCTTGAGTTCAGTTTTAAGAGCTCCCGGCCAAAAGCCGTGGCGTGAGTGTATTGGAATAGACAGTGATACCAGATAACATAGTCTCCTCGCGATGGATCTTCAAGCTATTCTCACACCTTGCATTGCTGTGTCATAAGTATACAGATTGTAAATTTGGCTACTGTGGGATTTAAGGCTTCCTGTTAAGTCCCTCACCCTTTTGTGTTACATAAATAATTTGTAGCCAGAAATCTTCCCTGGAGTGCACACAACAACTCACCCGAGTTTCATCACAATTGGATGGATGATATATGAACGCATAGGGGACATACATACAAACTATCACGTAACATTGATTTATATATATATATATAGATTGGTACCAACTTACCAAACTAGAATCACTATGGTTTTTATCATTAGTCTATTTTTCTATATGGAATTTGGGCAAATTGCCCGAATGGCAAGAATGACAACTTGTCTCAGATAACGTTGCGAGGGCTTACAAGGTACTTCATTGCACTAATTTCGCAAGGAACCAATGGGTAATTCCGAGAGGAATTTATTTTCTGTTGGTCAAAATAAACAACAGTTGTCAGGTATAAGAAACACTATCCCTCCTCCATCCTCTGTGCTGCCACCATATTCTCAAGAAAATATATATTTCTCAAATGACAGCACGTTTCCTTCCAGAATAGAGACAAGCAACAACATAAAAATGTGTTCCACAATGTTAACAAGAACATAAAATAAAATAAGATAAATGGTGGTTTCATTATTTTTAGAAAACCCTTGTTGAGTCTCCTGATCACATCCACACAGCCACATCAACACAAGGTGCTGCCATTACCCTAGAATACTAACATTATTCAATTATTGATGCTTAATACTAATAAAGAAAACAGCAGAAACCAAATTATGGAAGGACATTGATGCTAAATGGGATCAATATAAATTAACACCAAGAAGAGAAGCTGTAGCCATCTTCAGACTTAACACTGGCCATGACTGCCTTGCAGCTCATCTGAAACGAATCAACATCCTGAGATCTGAAGAATGCACACTTTGTCACGAACCTGGAAGTAAAATGGATAAGGGGCACCTGCTACATTGCAACAAACTTGATGTGACTGCTAGAACTTCAGGAAACCTCACACAACACTATTGGAACGCAAGAAAGCTGATGGATTGGAATCCGGCTAGCCATAGGAAACAACAACAACAACGTTCAGTTTACGTACATTACGATCTTTGTCCTAAGGCACCAATTAGCTAAACGGTGGAAATTAATATATATTTCGTATGTAACACTATTTATATACACTGAATCCTCTGTGGTCTTTGAAGTTTAATACACTAAGTTCCATCTTAAATACAACAAATACAGAAGTCGTTTACTTTGACATAAATAGCAGTACGTAATCTCTCCAGCCTGTTATACTGTCTCTGGTTCTTAAGAGGTTGTTTTTATAATCCCTCTGAGGTGATGTGACATATCTACATCAAATTCCTCACCTCTTTGTTATTGCTGTGGGGAAACCAATATGTTGTTAAATTGAACGATAGTTTCCAGGCAATTCTTTGCCCCATGATTATGCCTCTAGAACTGATTGGCATTAATAACGAAAGCATCGACATCACCACCATAGACCAGTAGAAGCACTGCTGGAAGATGGTAAGTTGGGGACAGATGTATAGGGAATTCTAAGCAGTTAAATTATGCATACATGTAAACTGTATGTATGTTAGTATTGTAGGGTTAAGCCAACTTCCAGCTTTTCAACAAAATATCTTGGAATTATATCAAGAGACCGTTCCAATTTATCATGACCTTTCCTTTATAATAGCAAACACGTATTACAGAACAATTATTTGAGTCTTCAGAAAGTTTTGCAATCCACAAATATTAGTGAATTCTTTTTCAATTTCCAGATCACCTGGTATTCAAGAACATGCAGGCCTCCTCATTAAAACAACAACCATCGTCATCAACATCAAGGCCATCTACCAATCAAACCCCGCATCCATTGCAGTCAACCTCGCTTAACGAACAAACTCGAGACTGGGTTGTTTCACTTTCTGAAGCTCATGTATCAGGATGTTCATTACTTTACTTCCTCAGACTCTCATATTACCTATTACTGTAATATCAAACACACAGACAATAGCAACCATGATGAACACATCGACACTTCCAAGTGATTTGGCAACTAGACAAGGCACACATGTATTATATATAACAACTGATAACCAGGGTTACCACATGAACCGATCTGAATTCAGGGGGTGTTTGAGACAAGTATGCTGTTATTATTGCTATAAGGGGCAGAACAGCTGTTCACTGTGATTTAAAATTCTAGAAATTCCAAGACACGTTCATGAAAACAAAAATGAAAGACACATCCCTTTACTGAATTCATGAGTAATTTGATTACATGACATCAAGTGACAGCTGGTTGTTATGGCACTTCTCCCACCAACTCACATCAGAACAAGCGGCAACCCTGCTTTCTACAGGTTCACAGCAGAATCACTTCAACATGAATACTTCTCTCAATTCCCTCGTTAACGACCGGCAACTTCAACATTGAGTAATAAATAGGTTAAAAGTTCTGCCTGATCAATGCTCTTTATTAACCCTTACAGTGCCAAGATGCTGATTCAATCGGCATGCTCTTATATGTGTTGTAGTTATGCGGTGTGGTGCTAGATTGCTCTACAAATCACGTAGTAAAAGGGTAGAATGTTTGTAATTCCTTCGTATGTCATCAGATGGCACTGAAATAGCTTATTTTTTGCTTGTTTACTCGTATATTATGAGTGTATAGACTGCGCGCGCTTGATGTCTATGATCCAATATGGCAGCCACCTTGTTTGTTTATGTCCACGTGTTGTGATTTATTTTTGATCATTTTACGCTCTAACTGACAAATTTGAGTTATTTATTGTGATAGATTAAGTCTATTATTATTTCTACTGTAGTAATAGTTCAGTAGCAATTTATCTAGGAGTTAGTAAAGTTGTAAATAGTACATCTGTCGTAAGAAGGCATGTCATCACGTAGGCCTATTTCGGGTGAAGAAATTGTAAAGTAGGCCTACTATAACAGTATAAATTGGTATATATGATCTTAAATATGAGTTAACATTAATTATCTTCACTTATACACTTTTGATTTAGTGTAAAATGTGCTAATTCATTTCAAATCATAACTTTCTTATTTTTTTATTTAAAAAAAAATATTATAATTTTGTGCACAGTATTCCATGAAATAATTTTTGTCAAATGTAAGTCACATGTTTATAGTCCTTGGAGTATATCAAGCTAACATACCAAATTGTATTTCCATATCTTTTAAACTGAGGCTTTTATTATTTTTTTTATGCAGTGATGCACAATCCATTGAAACATGCCTGGCATTCTATGCATATGATGACCTATTCGGGGTCAGCATCCAAAGGGTTAAATAATGATCAATAAAAGTATTGATTAGGCGGAACTTTTAACCTATTTATTACTCAATTACTTGATCAATACGGAGCCAGAATGAACGTTACCACGCACCGACCATGACTGTCAGTCCACATTGAGTCCAGAGTCCTGCTCACTTGTCAGGTCTGCAGTGTTGCATGATCTCACCGTTTGCTCTAGCGTTTCGGAGGCGTAGTTGGTAGCATGCTGAGCTTCTATGCCCAAGATCGCAGGTTCAAAGCCAGCCGAAGTCGTCGGATTCTTTAAGAGCATTAAAATCCTTCAGTATGCCATCTTTTGGAGGGGAAGTACCGCCGGCGGTCCCATGTCATAGATTTATGGCATGTAAAAGAACCTTCCACTAACTAAACTTCTGTAAAGCTAAATTTCTACGTTAGAATTCGTTGGAACGCTCTATTAAAGTTCTAACATTCACTACTAGGTGTCAGTGATGTCTGGTATCAAAAGTTGGAACTACTTGAAATTGAACGGAACTTGTAGCTCACCCCATGGGTGTCCGCATGAAGCAGCTACAGCCTCTGGCAAGCCAAACATTTTCTCGGACACTCCCGGCACTAGCCATATGCTAAATAAACTGTTTGCTCACAGTTGCTATTTAGATAAAACACTAGGCTTAGTTAATTTCTGAGTGAGGTTGTGTCGTCATGTGGAGGCTACAGGGTCAGTAAGTTGGTAACGCTGATTCTATGCAGACATCAAAAGCAAGCCGGTTGTTAATAAGAGAACTATAACTGTAGTGACTGTACTGGGATAGGGCACGGTCACGCTGAGAGTGAAAATCAACTTTGGATCACAGAAATGGCTTTAACAGTCATGACTGTTGTGAGAATTTGACCACAGTCAGTATTCTTATTCCCTAGTCATTTACCCCTATGATTTACATTCCAAACGGTTGACAGGTTGGCCCGGTCTCGTCTGTGTCCTGGTCGAGACTAAATGCACCGGCCTGGATAGCAGAATCCTGACTGCACTCACATTTTCAAGTTTTACTCTGCAATAAAATAAGCTATTTTGGACATGCTGCAACTTGACAAACAATATCCGAGTGGGATTATCAATCATTACTAACTGCTGCACCCAATAAAAACACTCACCATTCAGATGGAAGAGCAACAGCAGGAAGACCTTCAACACTTACGACAACGAAACTGTTAACATCCCCAATGCATGAACGATCAGATACACAGAACTGCGAAAACTACCTCCAAGGAACAGTGGTCTCTATTTCCTGGCAAGAAGGTCACATGACCTCTGCTATCACATTTGGTGGTGAATTGGTTAACGCACTAGGATTTGGCCCAAAGGGTTCCGGGTTCTATTTCTGGTTGGGCCGTTGGGATTTTAATCTCCTGTGGTTAATTGCCATGGTGTCAACTATGCACTAGCCTGTACTTGGCTTCTGAGGAGGCAACACAACATTTGCTGATGGTAGTGACACAGCAAGAGCCAGTTGATATGGGTTTTCTTCTTTTCTACATAGATTTTCCAGTGATATGCACATGACTAATAGATCATTACATCCACCTTCTTCTTCTTCTTCATTTCCCGTTTCCAGTTCCCTGGGTCAGGCTGCGAATCAAGGACCTCCACAGTTGTCTATCCCTCCACCATTCATTTCCTTCTTTCAATACTTCCTTATATTTTACTCCTCTTTTCTCTATGCTTTCCTTCACCGTATCTATCCACCTCTTTCTGGGCCTTCTTCGTGGTCTTCTTCCTGGTATTTCCTCCATAAATATTATTTTTGGTACCGGTACTGTATATTCTTCCATTCTCATCATATGTCCGTACCACTTCAGCTTACTGGTTTCTATCTTGGCTTGTAGTTTTGGGAACCCAGTCCTCTCCCTAATGTCCACATTTCTGACTTTATCCCTCCGTGTCTTCCTAATTATTCCTCTAAGGAACTTCATCTCGGCTGCTTGGATTCGGCTTTCATCACGTTTTGTTGTGGTCCAAAATATGTCAAAATTGGTGTGTAACACATTGAGAATAGAAGTATCCACCATGGTCTGTAAATACCACATTGACCTATTCATGTTTCCATTTCCCTATAGCTTGAAGGAATGGACACTTCATTGAGTGATATCAAAGACCACAACGTTCGAATGAACAACTCCAACATAGAAGATGAACTAATATTTTATATGGACATTATGACATTATAACAGGCATTTATAGATAGTTTTATATAAGATTTCACACATGTATATTTTTAGAATAGTGTTTTTTTACATTGTTGTTACTGTTTTTAAATGTTTGTTTATGAGAGCATGAAAATGTGGGACAAGATTACGATCCTGCTTACGTGTGATATCTTTGAGAATGGAGGAGAATAAGTGCTGAAGAAGGGAGCGACATTGCCCCGAAACATGTCCCTCGAATGTGAGTTTTAATATAGTTTAATATAATTTTATGTATTGATTGATGGGAATATTGTGTTATAGAAAGAGCAGTCTAACACAAGACCTAAGATGCTAATGTGCATTGAATTGTTGGAAACAATTGTTTCATTTCTAACATAAGCATATCCAAATCCCGTTTGAGCTATTGCCGGATCTGGGTGTTTACGAGGCCTGTCCATCTTATTCTATCTTCCCACCACTCCTCTTCTCTATATACAGACTCTCGCTCCTGTACGCCCTCCAGGTCTTCTTCCATCGATCTTAGGTTCTCCCATTATTTTTGGTAACCTTTACCAGCGTAGTCTCTCATACTTTCCTGATTCAGTTCTTTTCTAATTTCTACATTTCTTATTCTGTCCAAACTGCTCTGAGGAAGCTCATTTCACCTGCTTGCAGAATTGTTATCGAGAGCTGATGAGTGCACTCCACGTTCGGTGGCGTAGTTGGTAGCATGCTGAGCTTCTATGCCCAAGGTCCCAGGTTCAAACCCGGCCGAAGTCGTCAGAGTTTTAAGAGCGTTAAAAATCCCTCAGTACGCCTTCCTTCGGAGGCAAAGTAAAGCCAACGGTCCCATGTCATAGATGTATGGCATGATAAAGAACCTTCCACAAATTACATTTGTGAGAAAGCTAAATTATAGGTTAGATTTGACTGACGCTCTTAAGTTCCAACGTTCGTCGCCAGGAGCCGACTGCGGTGACATCTAGTAATCAAGTTCAGAACTAGTTGGTAGTTGACGGTGGTGTTTGGTAACAGTCCTTACTTGAAATAAAAAGAGATAACACACACTAATACAGCCATCACAATTAACACCGCTTATCGGACAGATTCTACACACACCCAAAGTACTCGGAACTACATGACCGTGTTGTCGCAGTCCCTAAACTGAGGAACCAACCACGTTAAAAATATATCTTTAGTCCAGGTAAAACAAATTGCACAATCCAAAATAGCTTTCTCCAGATAATGGACTTGTTTTTGTGGATGCTGATCGTTATGGCTGGGGACGTCTTAGTTTCACTCATCATTAGCTTATTCAATCTGCCTCAGCTGCCTACAAAGCAAATATCATAACATCGTCAAAACCTAACACCAATACATTCTTGTAAAAATAGTCATCCTGAACATTTCATAAAGCCATCAACAATAAAATGCAATGTTGTAGTTGATAAAATAATCCTCTGTATCAAAACGTAAAATGACATTTGTACACAATCCAAGGTGAGGTTGGCTCAACAGCCAACATATCAATGGCACAGACGGTGGGTGTAACGGAACACCTCATTGCACTTTCTCCGTCTTCTTGCGGTTTTTGGCCACTGCCACGCCGCCTGCATACAACACGATCCAAATGACGTGCCATGCAAAGTATATTGACTTCCAGTAATAGAAGGTTTTCCCAATCTCAAGCATATAAAAGGCAACTGCCATGTACGCAAACGCTTGCATCTTGAAGAAGCGGAAAATTACTTCCCAAACTGATTTTGCCTGCAAAAAACAAAGAATAGAAGTTATTCAAATAGAATTTGTCACTGAAGATTTATTAGAATGGAACATATTTGTAAGTTATACTGATGATGATCAGGTGAGTCTCCATACTAGGCCGTGCAATTTCCATATACTCACAATATAAGTATGAATGAAACACACTTAAAACAGACAAAGACAAGGTTTCACAAATTGCAACATTTAAAAAAAGTCACATCCTCTCACTATAGGCTAGGGCAGAGCTTCCCATTAGGAATTTTTCTCAGACCCCCTAAAGCGATCGTTACGTAAGCACGGATCCCCTGATCCAAATTTTTTAAAGTCAAGCCTTAAAATATTTAAATTCCTAATGGGAACCTCTGTAACTAGTTCACAGGAAAGAAGAAAATCTTCATATATATTTCGTTATGACATAAAATACGTACAAAAACCGACATTATCGCCTTTTTTGGTATGCCGGTACTTTCATCCAACTGTAGAGCAAACATGTCACACAACGTCACTTCAATATTGTTTGACATATCTGTAATTCGCCTTGCACAGTATTGTTAGACAGCGGGATCTACTTATAAGCTTTGTGGCAGCATCGCCAAGCATTCTCTTGCACAAAATAATTGCTGAAGGTAGAATGAGCTCTTCAGCGATGGTATGGTTTTTGGCATGTTTTGCGACAAGCTGAGATGCTTCGTAGGATGTGAGAGTTGCATTTTCATTCACATTTGCACCAGACTGTTTGATAATTACTTTCTGGCATGATTTCAGTTCAGCTCACTTTTTATTTCGAAGAATTCAATGGATTTACCTTCGTGCTCTGAGTGTTTAGTATCTAGATTCATCCAGAGATTTGCAGGTTTCATACTCTCGTTGGCAAGGATTTCAAAGCATATCATGCACTGAGACTTAGGACAATCTTCAGGTCCACAACACGTAAAGCCAATTTCCAAATATTTTAAGTCGTATTTCCTACTTCTCGCAGTTGGCTTACTCTTTGAATGGCTAGGCTCGAGAAGCAACAGACAACCCATTCACTTCTATATATGTATTAACACAGATTCCTCTTCGTCACTATCTGTGACAGTGGGCCTACTTTGTTTTAAAGATCCACTCGTCAACCAACGATCCATATTCAATGGCTTTTTTAACAATTAAAACATTCAAAAGTTTCAACTTTCAAAACTCATTTAAATATGTCGACACACAAAATGCAAAATGGCTGCGGAGATAAAGGAGCTCTCTAGCGGGAAACATGAAAAGCTCAAATTACGCTGCGCCACTTATGCTGTGGATGGCGACGCATAATTTTTATTTTAAGTACCGGTAACTCTTTATACTTCCATTTTCATTATTGTGTTATTTCTTGATGACTCTTCGCGGACCCCCTGGCCAACCATCGCGGACCCCCTGGCCAACCATCGCGGACCCCCTGGCCAACCATCGCGGACCCCCTGGCCAACCATCGCGGACCCCCTGGCCAACCATCGCGGACCCCCTGGCCAACCATCGCGGACCCCCTGGCCAACCATCGCGGACCCCCTGGCCAACCATCGCGGACCCCCTGGCCAACCATCGCGGACCCCCTGGCCAACCATCGCGGACCCCCTGGCCAACCATCGCGGACCCCCTGGCCAACCATCGCGGACCCCCTGGCCAACCATCGCGGACCTCCTGGCCAACCATCGCGGACCCCCTGGCCAACCATCGCGGACCCCCTGGCCAACCATCGCGGACCCCCTGGCCAACCATCGCGGACCCCCTGGCCAACCATCGCGGACCCCCTGGCCAACCATCGCGGACCCCCTGGCCAACCATCGCGGACCCCCTGGCCAACCATCGCGGACCCCCTGGCCAACCATCGCGGACCCCCTGGCCAACCATCGCGGACCCCCTGGCCAACCATCGCGGACCCCCTGGCCAACCATCGCGGACCCCCTGGCCAACCATCGCGGACCTCCTGGCCAACCATCGCGGACCCCCTGGCCAACCATCGCGGACCCCCTGGCCAACCATCGCGGACCCCCTGGCCAACCATCGTGGACCTCCTAATGGGAGAGGAATACCGCATATATCTCACACCCCATTTTTAAATTGGAAATTGCAGGAAAGAGTATTCCTCGCAAATATCTTGCATTAATTTCTGACGCCGTCATAGAGATGATTATAGTCATTTTGAAGCGCGTCTTGCCCGCGATGTTACTGTTCGGTTTTGTGGCGGTGCTTTCCTTTCTTTCACAGTGTTTGTTGTCCATCTGTTGAATTGTTGACAAATAGGCCTAGCAGCATTGTCTTCAAGTTCCATTGTTATTTCTCAGTTAAGTGTGATTGTTTTCCTGTGGAAATCGATCTTTTAGTTATGTAAAAACACGGAAGTTATACGGCTGGATTTAAACTTAAAGTGATCAAATACGCAGACGATGGTAATAGAGCTGACGGCCGAGAATTCATTGTGAATGAATTTGATATTTGCTACTGGTGTCAACAGAAAGACGCACTAGAAACCAATAACCAAACACGAAAGGTATTTTCAAATGTGACGATGCAGTAAAACAGCAAGACAGGGTGTGATCGTCAGCTGTTTTGTTGGCGCTCCACACGCTAAATAAGTAATTGTGAGGTTCAAACACATCAAGATCTGGTATTGTTAGTCGCGATAAGCTAATGAAAGAAGGCCGTCAATTGAACTCTTGTGTGATTGGATATAGGTAGGGATAGGAAAAATTCGCGACCGCGAATTTCGCGAATTTTTAAAAGAAGTAATACACAGGTGATAATGTGCTATAATAACCCTAAGAATGGCGAAAATAAATGTTTTTGAGCTCGCGAATTTTGCATGAAATGCGAATTTTGCACAAAAACGCGAATTTCGCATGAAAACGCGAATTTTACCTTTTGTCTTTATAGTGCACTTCCGATAATTCGCGGCAATTAATGCGCGAATTTCCACGGATTTTTGAAAGCCGCGAATTATCTGCAGTAATGTTTTTAAGCCTAGCAAAAAGAAAACTATTGGTTAAAATATTGAAATGTATTTTAAGAACACGCAGAAAAAAATAAAAATAATACTTTATAACATAGTATTGTAAGAGACACTACGTGGATTAGACCTATACCAATATTAAAAACTGAAAGAAATGACTGTCATCACTTTTTGTTTCTTAGATAGTTTATTTTTTCTAATTTTAGATTGTATAATTCTGAAGAAAACAATATATGAGAACGAAAATTCATCTCGATTTTCTATATAAGAGATAAGTGTGACTATAGACACACTAGCTTGACTGTGGGAAATTTCGGGATTTCCGTTGCATCACTCCTTCACTTGACATGCACTGGATCTCAGTTTACCTCACCGACAGTAAAATTCCGAACAATATCATCGCTTTCATGTCTGAAACCATGATCGTCTTTATCGAAGTCTAACTACTGAATGTCACTTTCTTCTGCATCTTGACATTCATCCAGGTTTTGCCCTAATGTCATCGTAGTGAGACCAGCTTGCCCATTTGAAATATCGTCGTCACAGAAGCCGACAAAGGCTTGTTTTTGTGCGAGTGTAGTAGCGGTAATTTTCTCTCGTGACTTGACTGCATGGAGAGCATCCAACAAACACGGAATGATCGGAAACTTAACGGTAGATAGCGGACTTCGCTTTCTGCATACAGCGATCTTTATCAATCTGGGCGGTCATCCTGGTAAGTTACTAAGTTATTGAGGTTGTAAGGGCCAGAACAGCAAGGTCACCTGCCCCTTCATCCTAGTGACTACTCGACGCGTGGCGTCATATAGTGCGCCTTTCAGACATGAAGTATCCATATCCAAATGTGCCACTGTTTCCTGAACCAGTCTTAACTAGTGTACATGTCAGAGTAGCCTACTTGAAAGATATTGTGCAATTTATGAATGAAGTAGTAGGGACTGATAACTCTAGTGTTCATTTCCTGAACAATGTTTCACATGACGAAATACTTGAGATTCAAAGAATTTGGCACAGACATCGCTGAACTCATCCCCTTATTAGAAGGCCACATCCAACTGTTCACCTTCTAGATGGACATCTACGGAGAATTCAGCAAGCCCTTAAACTTACGGTACCAACATTAAGGAGCTGTTGGAGGGTTGTGGAAATGTGTTAAAAAGAGAGAAAATACATTCAGTTTTAGTAAAGGCTGGGTCCATGCTCTTAGAATATTAATCAGCCTGAGATCCGTTGATCCTGGGAACAAGATTTACAAATGTGTGCGTCTGATCCAGCAGAAATAGTGCTAATGAACATCAATGAGGTCCTTGCAAAGAAAATTAAGAAGTTGCCGTTCTGTGGAACACTGGAAGAAAGTGAGGTGTTAAGAGGATACAATGAACTGCAAACTTTAATCAAGAAGAAGATGCACGACAGGACCAAGACAGACATTGTTCGAGTTTTGCAAGTAATGACATTTGTATTTCCAAAGTTCTCATAATCTGTGTTGAAAACCATTTGGATACCCTGTTCAAACGCTGTGAACTTTTGTTTTTCAGCTTACTCTAGCACTTTAAGTGATATGTGTCACCGTTTGTCACAAGAGAATTTGGATCTCTTCACTGAAGTATACTTTGGAGGATGACTGAAATATGTTATGTTATCCATGATATTTAAAAATCCCGTCTAAAATTTAACATTTTGAAAGTACCGAAAAGTGCACTTGAAACCACCGAATTTGCCACTTTAAAATACCGCTTTCTTCACTCTGAAATCACCGAAAAATTCCTATCCCTAGATATAGGGGTATGGGTTATGGTGTTCACCGACGTTATTAAGAGCCTCTTGAAGACTGGCATCACAAGTGCATTGGACGGAAGTTAGGATGATGTAGTGTGGGATGATGATGCACACGAGAGTAGCTCAGAGATTGGCAGCAGCGATGGCAGTTGACAATTCCAGTCGTCTTGTTTCAATAATGCAATTCTTTTTTCTTTTTCGGGAATAAGGTATTTCCCTCACAAATCCCCGCATAAATCTCGCACCGAAGATTTACACACTTATTTTCGGTCAGAGAAGTGCGAGTTATATGCGAGCTAATACGGTATATCCTAAGTCAGAACAATATTTGACCATCTTCAATGGCAAAGTGCTTTTGGATGGACAAGAGTGGAAGAGGTTCTCTGGAGCAATGCTAAACTGATTGTGAATATTATATCCATACATGTTTATACGTGGTGGAGCACTTACCCAGCCAGAGGTCTGCTTGAGAATGAGTTTCACGTACAAGTCTTCCACTGGAAGATACGTGGGAGCAGAGCAGATACACAGGTAATACCCAGCATAGACTCCGTGCCAATATGCTGATACAAAGACAGTTGCCCACGTTCTGGAATCAAATAAACATTGGCACATTGGGCGATATAAAAAATAGAACAGTTTATAACCTGCATGGCAAGAAAGAACTAATAAAATTACAAAAGCCCAAAAATTAACATGGTCTACATATAAAAGAAAATGTCTATCAATCGCAACAAAATTAAAACATTACAAGACGGTGGTTCAACCAGAGGTGACCTATGGAAGTGAAACTCTTTTTAAAGTTACTCAGAAAAACAGAATCGACAAAATTTTAAAAGTAGAAAGAAGAATAGGTAGAACATGCATAAATAAAAAATATCAAAAAGATGGACAGTGGCGGATAGTACCAAATGAAGTGGAGCCGGTCACTGATACTATTCGGAAGAAACAAATTTCTTTTTTTGGTCACATTATGAGGACACCGGAAACCAATTATCTAGAAAAATTGTAGAGAAACTTTGGAATATGAAACAACAAGTAGGATGGATTAAGGAAATTAGAGAAGATATGAAAGAATTAGAAATAACCTTGGATGACTTGCAAAACAAAAAATTTTAAAAACTGAAAGAAATAAAAATAAGATTTCAACCAAAAATAGACAAACGTCATACAGTAAAAAGGGTATTTACAGATGAGGAACGCCCGAGAAGATCAGAGCGAATGAAAAGCTAGTGGGCAACTCGGAAAGAAACCCTACTGAAGAAGAGGAACAAGAAATGATTGACTGAAGTGGTCCAATGAGGCCGTAAAAGCAGAAGAAGAAGAATAGCTTTCATTAACAATAATTATTGTTGATGGGATCACAGACTGTTGACAACTATGACAGCCTTGCCCTCTGAATCGCTAACAGTGGAGTATTTAGTAGCAATGTATGAAGTGACCTACTGGAGGAATTTGATGCTCCTCCCATTACATTGATTTTATTTTAGGGATTACATTTAAATGTCAAAAGAACGAAGTGGATGGTTGTTAGTAGAAACAAAGATGAAATTCAGGGCATTCTTACACTTGGTAATGAAAGAATTGAAAGGGAAATATTTAGGATGTCAAATCAATGATAACTGGGACTTACGTCAAGAAATTCGCTGTAGAATTGAGCAGGCCAGAAGTTCTTTCATGAAAATGAGAAAAGTTTTGACCAGCCGTGATTTAAGTCTGTCTTTACGCACCCGACTGCTTCGATTCTACGTTTTTAGTGTCCTGCTCTGTGGAGTTGAATCATGGACACTTACCGAGGTTTTAAGTCAGAAACTGATAGCATTTGAAATGTGGACGTATCGCAGGATTTTAAGGATATCATGGACAGCTAAAGTCACAAATGTGGAAGTACTGCGGCGTATGAACAAAGACTCGGAAATTCTCAGTATCATCAAAAGGAGAAAACTAAAGAATACTTTGGTCATTTCATGCGCAACAACAAATACCACCTCTTGGAATTAATTATCCAAGGGAAGATTGATGGCATTAGGGTCCAGGACGCAGACGAATATCCTGGCTAAAGAACTTAAGCCAGTGGTTTGGACTTAATACAGTGTCACTGTTTAGAACAGCTATGGACAAACAGCAGATCATGCTACTGATCGTCAATGATCTTGGAGGACGAGGCACTTGAAGAAGAAGAAGAAGAAGAAGAAGATACCTTGTCATGCCATGACACCTCGTCTGGGATAAGTTTGTCCCCTGTATGTGGCAAAAACCTGCAAGCTTTCCAGGATAAGGGCAAACAAATGACAGGGAGGTGCAGGCGAAGTCGCGACATGGGTCTAACTAACACCTTCATTTAGATCAGCCACGTATACTAGAACAAACCTTTCCATTCCTTAAGGCATCCACCAGCCCAGACCCAACTCTGTGACATTTTTAATCAAGGAAATGACAAGTTTAATAAATAAAGTAAGTCTTCTGTCTGTCACAAAACTACTGGAGTGATTGATGTATTTAAGTACAAGTTGGTAAATGTTTCCAATTTCGCTGTGTTCTGAGTTGAATCGAGCATCATCGAGGGCAGATAACCTACATGTTAGGCCCCTTAAAACAACGATTATCATCATCATCATCATAAATCAAGCATCACCATACAACAGCTACTGTCCGCACAAGTTGATTTGCGGTTGCCACCGAACTCCTGCCTTTTGAATTCAGATGTTACTTGCTGACCACCAAAGGAACAAATATCTTATAGCAGACATAAAACAGCGGTGCCACAACATATTCTGCCAAGTAAGAACCAACAACGGTGTAGTGTTACCTGATTTGTTTCATAGGAAACCTCTTGTAGACGTTGACTGCCAGCCAGTACTGAATGCAGGAGTTCCAAGTCTTCATTGCCTCACGGAAAGTGACCACAAACTCCGTACCATACGGGTCGATGTTGTGAATAGCCTCGAAGTTGTAGTCTTCCTTTTTGGCACGTTCACAGCTTGATGCTCTGCCAAGCAAAGGAAATGTTAGCTTTAGAGGACCGTAACAATGTAACACACGAGTCTTAAGAAATGTAAATGATTTTCAGTTGGTCAACATGCAATCTGTATCCTATTAGAAAATATCCCCTGTAAGAAATGGGAAACAAAATAACGGTTAGCCAGGCTAGAAAAAGGGAGGGCAACTCTAATGTTGGCCTTGGGTTTTATTGAAGGTATGGTACAAAGTACATCCTATTCCCAAATAGACCGGTTGCGCTGTTTACCTTTTGCGTGGGGGGAATGGACATTACTCTGTAATATTTGAAGATGTTAGGAGTATTCAACATCATATTGGTCCGTATTGACTGATATTACTATTTGACTAAATCACACATTTCCGTCTATTCAATACAATTATGCACACACAAAGAGGGGGATAGGTTCCGCCTGATCAATACAACGTAATTCACACTTAAAGGGTTGTATTAACACCCTTGTGGTACATGTTTCGGGTCCTTCATCAGCCTCAAAACAAAAATAGATATCAGTATCATATAGGATTCAATACAGGTAAAATCTAACATGAAATGTATGAATGACATGAATGAAAATGAAACATATTAAACAATTAATGGGTAATGTGGTGGAACATATGAAAAAACATATCATAGATGGGGACATAAAGCTATTACGTACAAGACAAAGATTTAAAAAAACATCAATGGTGAACGTCAATGGTGATGTATTATGATTTGACTACTAGTCTAATAGGAGATTACAAATACCATAAGGCTTTCTCTACAAGTTTCAACCATTTAATAATAATGGACTCTATGACACGGAAGCAGAATTGGATCAAGCACTGTGTTACAATACGAACTTTGCAAGACATTATTCGACATGCACTAGAAGTGCTTGTAATTGCAACTTTCTATTTTAATGCGAGGGGAGAGAGGGCAAGCCCGTTCCTTTCAGTTCAGTACGGACAGTGAATTGTGTTCAAAATGATCAGCGGCGGTGTCGATACACGTTCTAGCATTTCAGAGCAGGCATTTCATATTATCCGGAGTAGTTGGTATGTCCTTGTAGACAGTGTCTTTTAGCTCTCCCCTCAGAAACAAGTCTAAAGGAATCAAATCTGGTGAACGGGCCGGCCAACTTTTGAAGGTCAGTGTTCTCTTTACTTGTCAGAACCCACGTAAGTAGTGTATTCACGTTAGTTTGTGCTACCACAGTGTCGGTGTGGAACCTTTTCAACATACAACCCCTCACTAGAATCCTGCAGCAAACACCATTGACGTCCGAATTTACCCTACTTTTATTTTCTTAATGTCAATAGGCATTGTTGCATTTAAAGAAGTGTATGTTTGCTCAAGCAATACACGTTCAAAGTACTATTCGAATATCTTTATAGGCCAAAAATACGAGCCCCCAACTACCAAGCCAGTCTGTGAAACCCGAAATATAGTTCATCTACTGTAAGTTTGCACTTTTTTAACAGTTCTCGTGGGAACAATACTCCTACAGAGCATATCAATCCGCCTCTACCACGTGCATTCCAGCCAATGAGCAATCACCCACACGGTAGCCAGCAATGGCCGCCGTATTCCGTAAAGGTGTCCACAGCTGTTATGAGTTGCCTAAATCCACATTCATCTCGCAATATCAATTCATTGCCCTTTTCAAAGGAAACTTGTATTTCTTTGTGACATTAATCAAATAATCGTTCTAACAGCACACCTAAATCCCACTGACGGCTCGCCGACAGAATGTTACATCATTGGACGCGCTATGACCAAGACCTTGGCTATGACACAGCAGCTGATAACTTAAATGAGAGAGTGATTATTTTAGGCCCATGACTTCACAGCTCGAGGAAAATGCTTACTAAGGTATGGTGTAAGATGTCCTTACATTACTTGACCTGTTGGATTGATATTAAAATAAAACGTACGAAACATTTCACCATGTAAGTTAACTTTTAGGCCTACACAACAACAGATATTTTAGGCCTATTTTTTTGCACAAATAATGTCATATGGAAATTAATCACCAGGCCAATGTCCTTGGGGAAATCAATAGTTCTCCTGCCTTTTCTTTTACCTTCAAAAAGAGAGAAATAAAATAAATATCTTGAACAAGAAATTCCGTATCTGCTTCCGACTCGATATTCAAAACAAAGATGTCCAACCGGAGACATCTCAAGCTACATACACTGAAGAAAATGGAAATTGCAACACCATGAACGCATTAGTCGTTTGTGTTGATTTTCAAGATATGGAACGATGCCATGTAGGTATGTAAACGATCAAAGTTTCAGATACATTGGATTGTTGCTACAGGTCTCCCCACGTGATTGGTCGCGGAGGAATCAACTCCAGTATACGGACTCTGGTGTAGTGTAGTTGACTTGCAGTCTGTGCAGTGAAGTGTTCCCCATCAAACATGCCTCGACGACAGAGAAGAGCACACTATCAACAACTGTCACCGTTTGAGAGGGCTCGGATAATTGGGCTGTGTGAGGCTGGATTATCGCTAAGGACTGTCGCTGCACGTGTTGGCCGACAGGCATCTACGGTACAACGTGTATGGCAGCAGTGGTCAAATAAAGGTACCCACACTCGTAGACGTGGCACAGGCCCAGCGCGACAGGCAACTGTGAGAGAGGATCGCCACATCATTCGGATGACTCGGATGGAACCCCATGCAACAGCAGCGCAAATTCGAGGAGCTGTGGCACCCCACGTTACACAACAAACAGTTGGTAATCGACTGTCTGCAGCTGGCTTACGATCCCATGTCCCTGCAGAAGGTATTCCCTTGACCCCACAACAGCGACATGTAAGGCTGGCCTGGTGTCGAGAACGATCGACATGGGTCGACGAATGGCATAGGGTCGTCTTAAGTGCTGAATCGGGCTTCTGTCTTGCCCACAGTGATCGCCGGAATCATGTGCGTCGACGTACCGGGGAGAGGGGCCGCCCAGACCTTATTGTCGAGAGGCACACAGGGCTACACCAAGAATTATGGTCTGGGGAGCTATTGGCTTTAATGTGAAATCACAATTAGTGCTTGTTGAGGGCACTATGACTGCTAGACAGTACGTTGATAGGGTACTCAATCCAGTGGTTGTCCCTATGATGGCGAACATTGCTAATGGGATGTTTCAGCAGGACAATGCCCGGGTTCACACTGCACGCATCTCCACAGAAGCTCTCCACGACATCACAACCTTAGAATGGCCCGCCAGATCCCCGGACCTCAGTCCTATTGATCATGTGTGGGACATGATGGGTCGACAACTGGCCAACCATCCTCAGCCACCCACAACTCTGGAACAACTGACCCATGCAGTGCAGCAAGCATGGGCCACAATTCCTCAAGAAGCGATCCAGGGCCTTATTGGCTCCATGCCTCGACGAATTCATCAATGTATTGCAGCTCGTGGTGGGCACATCCTGTATTGATTGTTGTCCAAGCGTGCGGTCAGAGGGACCTGAAAGTGTAATCATCGAATCACAACCGAACACTCGTCCTGCATGTTCAATTGCAATGTAGCACCACTCCTTCTGGGTGTTGCAATTTCCATTTTCTTCAGTGTATTTACTCAACATTTAAGATAACCACTATATATTTATCTGAAAAGTGAACACGCGTTCATATGGGAATAATACTTTCAGACGACTATGCGCAATATTATCGATTATAATTATTATTATTTAATGTAATTAACCCGTTATTTTGTCAGGCGGATGAACACAGTAAAGCGTCCATTACCAACCGCACGCCCATCCCACGAGCACGTGGTAGTGCAGTTTTCAGTCTGGCCGACAGAATATGTTGCCAAGATATTCAAAATTACTGGAACAAGCGAAAAAAATAACCTGAAGAAACTTACATGTGAATAACACATTTGTTAGACTACAGGTTATAAATTGAGTCTTTCCTTATGAAGGTTGGCAACCCTAGCTGTCAAAAAAGTGCAAACTTACAGTAGATGA
This sequence comes from Meconema thalassinum, assembly GCA_946902985.2. Taxonomy (NCBI): domain Eukaryota; kingdom Metazoa; phylum Arthropoda; class Insecta; order Orthoptera; family Tettigoniidae; genus Meconema; species Meconema thalassinum. Next base: position 10,644,484 of record OX336394.1, on the reverse strand, counting down.
ACTTTATCTGCGGTGCAAGCTTTAGGTGACGCACCCTGCGTAATGTTTGAATGAGTGCAGCTGACAAAAAAGTTTTAGTGTTCCTTAAATGATTTGTTTCCATGTTCATGTTATCTCTTGTTTTATATGCATGCATGCATTTTCTATTGTCTTGTTTTGTTAGCAAGTCAATTTGTGTACTAGCATTTGTGATTATATAATAAGGCTGATGAAGGAAGGCCCCAAAACCTGATTTAATATCTTATATATATATTTAAAAATGAATGTTCGTCTTTTATGCGTTCATAAACCATTCATCTTATTGCGATCAAATTTTGGTGAGTTGTTGTAAACACTTCCGGGATGGTTATAGGCATAGTTAATCCAATTTACAATAGAGAGCGCGCGAGTAGTTTAAACAAATGAGTGTTGGTGATGCGTTCATAAAGCCTACAATTCATCCGATTGCGACCAAATTTTGGTAGGTTGTTTAGCACACTTCCGGGATGGTTATAGGCATAGTTAATCAAATTTACAATAGATAGCGCGCGAGAAGTTTAAACAAATGTGTGCTGACTATGCGTTCATATATAATTCATCCGATTGCAATCAAATTTTGGTGAGTTATTGTGCACACTTCCGGGAAAGTTATAGGCATAGTAAATCCAGTTTACGATAGATGGCGCGCGAGTAGCTTCAACAAAATGGTAAGGGACAAAAGGGGAAAACGGACCCAGCTCAGGAATCCCTTGGGGTCACCAACTCCCGAACTCACCAGCCGTGAGTCTCTGAGGGTGTAGCATTATCCAGGGTGCACCAGAAGTGGTGGGGCTACATACACCCTGCCTCCTTAAGGGCCTTGAGCAGAAGGCAGGAGATAACATGAAAAGAAAAAGAAGGCTGACCCCTCGCAGAAGGAGGGTATCAGAAAAGAAGAGACAAGGGCCAATTAAGACGGGAAAGGAAGAGACTCCCTAGGCCTCGGATACCCTAATACCGTCGGGGTCGGAAGAGAACAAGAGTTGACCAAGTGAGGTCGACAAGAAAGAAGACGGAGAGGAGCCGGCACAAGTAAGTGGAAGCAATGCCGGACTCAGCTGGGACCCCTGGTCGCCAACCCACGTCCCACTAGATGTGAGCCCCTGGGGGGATAGTAGCAATTCTTACAGCATCTTATTATCCCGCTAAATAAAATGATCTCTCTGTCGTCTAAAAGAATGTTAACGCGATACGATGCATGGAGACAAAATCATTGAGATTTGAGAAGACTGAACTGCGATTCTTAGCGATGTAAAATTAGGCCTACTTGTGCAATGCTACCAGAACGTTGCCACCTTGGAAACATACGAGCATGTCTTTTATCTTCAATGCTGAGACAGTGCCAAGTGGAATGCACTCTCCCCTTCCAACAGCCACACCCCAATGCCAAGGGTAGATAAGCGAACAGCGTATTGTAAATAGCGATTATTGCCCGATGCCGCACCAAGTGTGTGTTACTTGATCTTCATGCAGTCAACATGCTACTACACGTGCACAAAAGGAAGCATTTGTTGGCTTCTGTGATGATATTTTGGACGGGCAAAGTGGTCCCACTACGATGGCATTATGGCAAACCCTGGATGAATGTCAAGATGCAGAAGACAGTGACCTGCTGTAATTGAGTAGTTAGACGTCGATAAAGACGATTATGGTTTCAAACATGAAAGCGAGGAGAATATTGTACGGAATTTGACTCTCGTTGAGGAAAACGGAGATCTAGTACGGGAGTGATCCAACAGTCAAGTTAGTGTGTCTATAGTCACACTTATCTCTTAATTGAAAATGGAGACAAATATTCGATCTCATATATGGTTTTCTTCAGAAATATACAATCTAAAATTAGAAAAAATAAACAATCTAAGAAACAGAAAATGATGACAGTCATGCTTCTTACCGTAGTTATTAATGTTGGCATAGTGTGTCTTACTATGCAATGTGGCAAAGGGTTATAATTATTTCTTTGTGTTCGTCAATTATCGAAAACCACGAATTATCCGCAGTTATGATTTTTAAGCCTAGTGAAAACAAAACTATCAATTAAAATATTGAACATCTCCGTTGAATCACTCCCGCACTAGATCTCCATTTTCCTCAACGAGAGTCAAATTACGTACGATATTCCTTGCTTTCATGTTTGAAACCATAATTGTCATTATCGAGAATATTAGTGTGTGTATCTGTTTTAATTCAAATAAGAACTGAAGACGATCAATTTTGAAGTAGTTCCTACTTTTGCCACCAAACACCACCGTCAACGACTACTAGTTCAGAACCTAGATACCAGACGTCACCACAGTCGGCTCTTGGCAACGAACATAGGAACCTAAGAGCGTTGTTTATATTCTTAACCTATACAATTTAGCTTCACACAGGTGTAATTAGTGGAAAGTTCTTTAACATGCCATAAATCTATGACATGGGACCGCCGGCTTTACTGCCCCTGCGAAGGAAGGCATACTGAGGGATTTTTAACGCTCTTAAAAAATCCGACGACTTGGGCATAGAAGCTCAGCATGCTACCAACTACGCCACCGAAGCCGCCCTGAAGGAGGAGTCTCGCTGTGAATAGAGTGTAGGACATTTACCAAGTGAGGAACGTCATCACTTTTAAAATATATACAGGAGTTAAAGACGCCTCTCTAGCGGTAGCATAAAACAGGTGATAGATGGGACAATATAAGATTCAAGTAAAGAAATATCTCTGGGGGGGAGATTAAACCCACTCAACATCACATCGAGTAGATAAAGACTTTTTACTTTCTGACAATTATTGCAAGTAAAAAATTTGAAAATTCCCATCTTAAAATGAGGGTGGGAGGCTTTTTACAAGGAAACCCTTTTACTCTGATCCCCGTTACAAATTCATGACACCGTGTTTATTGTATAAAGACTTTAGAGGCCTGTAACTTACATTTCTTTCAACGTCTCATAGTTCTTGGAAGGTCCGAGACCACACTTGGGTTCCGTAACCACAGGATACGCTCCAAGACCGGCCATGGTGCACACACTCTCAGACAGAGTCAAGCCCGTGTATATCCGCATCCGGAAGATAAAGAACATTGGATTCAAATACCAAAGTCTGAACCAGATTGAGCGTTCAGTGTAGAATTCTTCACTCTCTGAATACTGGAAGAAGAGAACAGACAATGAACCATCTCATATTCCTCATTCAGGTTAGGAAATAATGCGAATAACAGGAAACACCATATCATCCCAATTACCACGATATGCAAAAAAAATACTGCAAAAAATTACAATACATACATAAATATGTAACAGAACCACACATTTTAAGTGTTCTTAGAGCCAGAAACAGCGACCAAGAAGAAACAACACCGGACAGCTGTGAGCAAGAGAATGCAGGAATACTGGCGCCAAAGAAAACTGAAATCATGAAGAGTTATTTTGTGGTCCTTTGTAGATCTAGAGAAGGTGTACGATAGAGAAGATGGTGAGCATCCTGAGGGATTATGGTATCCGGGGACGGCTGCTACAGGCAAAGCTGTAAACTCTCACCATCATCATCATCATCATCATCATCATCATCTTGCACAGTTTCCAGCCACTGGCTGGGTCTGTTTGGAACACAAGCCTCTCCAACGTCTTCTGTCTTCCCACCATCTCTCAGCCTCCACCCTTGTCCAGTCTTCTCCTCTCTTCTTCACGCTTTCTTCCTCCCCCTTCAGCCACCTGTCTCTCGGTCTTCCTCTTGGTCTCTTTCCTTCCCACTTCGTCTCGTGTATCCTCCTGGGTATCCTCTTCTCCTCCATTCGTTTTACATGTCCATACCATCTAAGTCTAGATTTTTCTGTACCATCCTGTAATGGTTCCTCCTTCACTAATTCTCTGGTCCTCTCATTTCTTATTCTGTCCCTCTTTGTAGCTCCAATACTGCTTCTCAAGAACCTCATCTCACTGGCCTGTATTTTGCTCTTCTCCCTTCCTTTCATAACCCAGGTCTCCGAGGCATGCGTCAGGATAGGGCCATAGTACGTCCGATATATGATCTCTTTGCTGTTCTGAGGGACATCCTTGCTCCATAACATGCTTCTACCTCTCTTCCCCGCTCATTTATTTCTCAATCGTTTCTTCTATTATCTTGTATCAGCCTTTGCAGATACTTGAAACTCTCGACTTTCTTCAGCTGTTCCCCACCAATTTGTAACCTCTCACCACTTCTGTTAATTGTATATATTGACCATTTGCTGAAGGGCATAAACTGGCTGAGTGGGATTCAAGTAGGTGGGAACCAGTTAAGCAGTCTGGTCTATGCTGATGACCTGATTGTAATAACACAGCTAACATGCCAACGTGTTAGAACTGGAACAGAAGTGTAGGAAGTGTGGCATGAAGATCAGCATATCAAAGATGAAGGTTATTTTGGTAGGGAACTAAATTGGAGCTGGTGGAACATTCTCTCAGGTTGGTCACAGTGAGGGGAATGAAATAGTGTTGAGGTGTGGAAATACCAATGCAGCGAGTTCTCAGTAGCGATCTACAGTATTCTGCAAGGAAGAAGGACGAAACTCTCCCCACATTGCTCAGTATTCAATCCGACCTTGCTGTATGGAAGTGAGAGCTGATACATAAGCTAGAGGTAGCTGATAAGAGGGTAGCTGGGACTAATAGATGGGAGCAATGGCAGGAAGGTGCTCGTAATCTATACTAAGGTATATATAATAAAGTTGAAGAGTTTGTTTGTTTGTGTCTTTAAACGCGCTAATCTCTGGATTCGAAAAATTGTTTTTGTATATTGTTACGGCTGTGAGATTGTTTCTAGAATATTCGTGACCCAGGTAATGATGGAAATCTCGAGAATCGTGAATCCTGGACGGTTCTAGAAGCATTCATTGAGTCACCAGCCTACTATATAAAGTGGTCTCACCAGCGAGGGAGGACTGTGTTTTTGAGCTAGTGAATGCTTTTACCTGAGCGACAGTAGTGCGGCGACGTGACGTGCGAAGTTACGAAACCATAGCGAGGCTGATTCTCCAGACAGCGAGGCAGCGTGAATCATACGGAGGGACTGAGTTTTGAGGAGTGTGTACTTACCTAGTGCGACAGAGATATTGTGGTGAATTGCGAAACACAGAGGGCTGTTTCCTAGCCAGCGGACAGCGAAGCAGTGTGTAGTGGTGAGTGACTGGCTATCGTAAATAACTGTAGTTTGTGTACAAGGCAGAGTTGCAGGTATTAATAGCGAGGACAGTAGTGTGAACCTAGGCCAAGTGTGGAAGCTATAGTGACTAGTAGTGTCTTATGAAGTGAGGTTGTGCTTATTGTGTGGTGTATTTTTCTGGCCTGCAATAAAGCTAATATTTCGTTAAAGGAACAATTGTGTTGTGCTTTCACCCACCGTAATCCAGTTAACGAACTTGCCACTAGGGCCAACACGTAACAATATGATAGCCTGATTCAAGAGGAATAGTCTAGGCTATGTAGCATTAGGCTACACCTGTCAGGTAACCTTAAAGATTGATTTTTGTTCAGTAAGTCGGAAGAACAAGCGCTCTAGAACGGATTCAATAATACCGAAGTCTATTGTTGCCATGTAATGCGGGCTGCATCACGTCGCCCCTACTAATGTTCTGGTGCAGAATTGTGAGCTGCTTATAAATTGCAGCCACAATGAGTAATTAGTGCAAAAAGATTTCTTTGGCCCCTTAAAACAGTTATCATGACAATAGTATGCCTCTGTATAAGGGCGATCGTGTTGGTGCAGTACACTGGGGTTATCAACTGCAATAAGCGTTGGTGCTTTCAAATTTACTTTCATTTATTCCGATCTGTATCGTTGAGTGCTCCAGTTCTGCAAAACAAATAAATCCACCGGGCAAAGCTGGGCACTACTGCTAGTGAAGAGATAAAGGCTAAGTTAGAAATGAACACCCTAGATGGTGGGGTCATGTGAAGAGAATGGGAGAGGGGAGATTACCTAAGAGGTTAATGAGTTCAGCAGTAGAGAGTAAGAGAAGTAGAGGTAGAGGTGATAGTTAGAATCAGTGTTAAACGATTTCAAAGTGAGAGGTGTGGAAGCAGTGCTAACTGCTAATACGGGATCATGGAGGCAGACTGGACGCTGAAAGACAAATCAGTCTCAAATGAAAATGTACTGTATGTGTCACATTCCACACATAAGCTACTCACCTTAAGGGGGCAGAGATAGGAGGCGAGAAGGAACAATCCTGCAAACAGCGGCACATATTTCAACTTCTGGAGCGTGGCGCCTACACAGTCGGCACTGGTTGGGAATGGGGTGTGCAGCCAGTCCCAGTAGGTGCGGTACCGGAAGTACGGTCCTGAAACCAACATCCCTTCTTACCATTTCTGTATCCTCATTTTAGGAAACAAATTGAAAAAAGAAAAGTTTTTAATTTTTACTTTCTTATATTAGTGCCCTGACAGCAGTTACCCTTAAGCTACACATCTCTAGTAAGACTTGCTATAGGCCCGTATCACACGACACTTGCTGGCAAGGAAGCCGTTGTGATCGCTGGTACAAAATCCTGTATAATTCTGTTCATCCTTGTCAGTACACCAGCTTGTATGACCGAAGTGTATTTTGTACGCCAAGTTGAAGGAAATAAAACATGGAGGACAGTTGTCGTTTGAGGGTAAAATTTATGGTTGATTCGCTTCATTAATGCAAAGCGGTTGTGAAACTTGCTTTAAGTACATTTGAAAACATGCCTGGCACAGAATGAACGCACTCCAATCGATATTTAAGATCTAACTGTAATAATTGGATATTTAACCATATGCGTCAATAAGAAGCGCAACAAAGTTAGAGTATTGTTCCCCATTATAGGACCGTATTGAATATATTTAACTACTAGTATACACTATTAACGATTTCCGTCCTTTCAATACAAATATTGTTATTTGTCGACACGCAAGACGCAGCACAACAGGTAGTGACAAGTTCCACACGTTGCTTCGCTCCCGGCCAACTCATGCCTGAAGGTAAGTGTGATGTCGTAGAAAGTTCAGGATAAACTGACACTACAACATTCTTTGTATTTTTCTTAGAATTGCTCACTGTTCAAATGGCATACCATCGCACTAGGAGTTTTCATTCAACAATTGTTAAAGGTAATAATAGCCGTACTAATATATGGCATGTCACACTCAAATGGGTTTGGTGTCATTTTATAATATAAACTTTATTTCTTTTTAGATGTCGCCAACTAATGAACTGATTCATTGAAGGATTCTACACTCAAACTATTATTAGTTTCCGTTCTCATCAAATTAGCAACAAGGAATATAAGTAAATTCCAATATATATTTTAATTCAGCAAGAAATGGAATGTTTTAAACCACACACGTTAAGACTCACATCAGGAGTTAAAGTGCACAGTTTCTCAACCATTCAACAAGCAAGATGGTTTCAGGTTATCAGTGTCTCACGGGGCTAATGGACAAAGGTTCACGTGTTTTAACAAATTTTAATCATACATCGTATTTTAACGTGTATTATTATGTCATGTTGATTTTATATTTGTTCATAGGATTGTATGTCATTTGATAGTGAGCTTTATACTTGTCTTTATCTATTTGTGTATTTGGGCTGAGGAAGAGCAGAATACTGCTCGAAACATGTACCCTGTTGTTATATAGATAAATAACAGTATTTGTATTGAAAGGACGGAAATCATTAATAGTGAATACTAGCAACAAAGTTATTGTTGTTTTTAGGGGTGGAACTACGAGGTCATCTGCCCCTAAGCGCAACAAGCTATAGAGAGTGTTGGTAAAGTGTGCAAATTGTATCGCGCCCACTCGCCGTTTTGAAGATCACGGGTTCAAGGCTATCCAACAGTGAAAATTTTTACTTCTTTTTAATTATTTTATTATATCCTCCCTACATCGTACAGCAAGATTTCAACTTAGTTTTGTGTACATAAGAGGACGATAGTCAAGTTGTTTTCTCTCATTTAAAATTCTATTTTCCCTAAATACTGTTCAAAACCCTGGACGGATACTATTCGTGATTACTATTAGAATTTTAACAGTTCAATATTTATTCCAGAATAATAATAATATGACACGTTCTGTGTCACACAGATGCCGTTTTAAGGAAATATAGTTTCATTCTGATGTACTGTATTTATTCGTGGGCCTACCCACAAAATACTGTAATCTATTTGTTTATGTTGTCCCTAGGATCTCTACCCGAATGAGGAAAGCAATCTGATAGGTTGTTGTACTCAAACTTCCATGAAAACAGCCAGAAAAAAAGGCACCTTTCAATTCCGTGAGTAGTCATCATCATCTTGCACAGTTTCCAGCCACTGGCCGGGTCTGTTTGGAACACAAGCCTCTCCAACGTTTTCTGTCTTCCCACCATCTCTCAGTCTCCACCCTTGTCCAGTCTTCTCCTCTCTTCTTCACGCTTTCTTCCACCCCCTTCAGCCACCTGTCTCTCGGTCTTCCTCTTGGTCTCTTTCCTTCCCACTTCGTCTCGTGTATCCTCCTGGGTATCCTCTGTTTCCTCCTGGGTATCCTCTTCTCCTCCATTCATTTTACATGTCCATACCATCTAAGTCTAGATTTCTCTGTACCATCCTGTAATGGTTCCTTCTTCATTAATTCTCTGGTCCTCTCATTTCTTATTCTGTCCATCTTTGTAGCTCCAATGCTGCTTCTCAAGAACCTCACCTCACTGGCCTGTATTTTGCTCTTCTCCCTTCCTTTCATAACCCAGGCCTCCGAGGCATACATCAGGATAGGGACATAGTACGTCCGATATATGATCTTTTTGAATTCTTGAGAAGCAATATTGGAGTGACAAAGGTGGACAGGTTAAGAAATGAGAAGATCAGAGAATTAGTCAAGAAGGGAGCATTACAGGATAGGATAGAGGAATCATGGCTTACATGGTATGGGCATGTTAAGTGAATGAATGGAAGAGGATACCCAGGAAGATGCAAGAGATGGAAATAGAGGGAAAAAGACCAAGAGGAAGACCAAGAGATAAGTGGCTGAAGGGTGTGGAGGACTGCGTGCAAGAAAGGAGAAGACTGGACCAAGGTGGTGACAAGAGATGGTGGGAAGACAGGAGACGTTGGAGAGGCTTATGTTCCAAACAGACCTGGCCAGTGGCTGGAAACTGTGCAAGATGATGATGACGATGATGAATACGTGTTTGCAAAATTTCATCAGTCAACCTCTTACTCAAAACATGGAGAAATCACATCCCTTTTAAAATACCCAGTCCAGATTTCTATTTATGATCCTACCTACCGCCCAGCGCTTTGAAGTGTTTTATTATAGTTACATTGTAGAACTTAAAGTTAGTTTCCAGTTTGCAGTTGTTTGCTCACATTGTATTGTCGGTGCAAGTGAGAGGTTTGAAGAATATAATTCATTCTGTGATATTTCATAAGTGATAATTATGGCTTCTAAGAAAAGAAATTTTCTGACGAAGGTACATCATTTCAAATAAAGTGGACAAATCGGTAGCTATTTACTAAAGTAAACAGGAAAGCAGTGTGTTTAATTTGCAGTGAAACAGTTTCAGTGTTTAAGGAGTATAACACAAAGCGACATTTCGACACCAAACATGCGTCATCATATGATAAATTTGAGGGCCTATTTCGTGAAGACAAGGTATCCGAAATTAAAATTAAACTTTTGTGACAGCAGTTAATTTTTAAGAATGTGTCACTTCAAACTTAATGTCTGGTAAAAGCAAGTTATGCAGATGGCGAGTTTGTTAAAGAATGCATTGAGAGTGTTGCTGATATTATATGCCCTGACAAAACAGCGCACTTTGCAAAATTAAGCTTGTCACGATAGACTGTAGCTCGCCATAATGATGAATTAACGTCCAATATAGAGAGAATTCTTTAACAAAAAGGAAGGAAGCTTGTAGTTTAACGTGACCATTAATCTAGAGATCATGAGCCACGGGACCTCCTTTTTACGTGGAATCCGAACCACAGGACATGGCATTTCACTTCGAAAATCACACATGCATTGACTGGGAATCGAACCCGGACCGCCTTGGTGAGAGGCATACAGCTAGGCCGCTGAGCCACCACGCCCTCAATTCTTTAACAAACTCGCCATCTGCATAACTTGCTTTTACCAGACATTAAGTTTGAAGTGACACATTCTTAAAAATTAACTGCTGTCACAAAAGTTCAATTTTAAGTTCGGACACGATGAAGTGAATGCAGATATGATAAAAGCGGCCGGAATTCATGGGACCCAATGGTTATACAGGGTGTTACAGGCCATTTGGAATGACAATAAGATCCCAGAGGACTGGTCTAAGAGTGCAATAATACCCTTATTCAAAAAGGGAAAGAGAAAGAAGTGTGAAAATTATCGTGGAAACACACTTCTGTCACACGGATTAAAGATTTTAGAAAAAATAAACGAGAAAAGGTTACGGAGACATCTAGAAACCTTATTAGAAGAAGAACAACATGGTTTCAGACCTGGACGAAACACTACCGATTTAATCTTTGCTGTAAGAATGCTTATTGAAAAACACCAAGGAAAAGGTAAGGACCTCTTTAAGGTCTTTCTAGATGTCGAGAAAGCCTATGACAGTATTGTACGGTCAAAAGTGTGGTAATGCCTGAAAACTTTGAAAGAATAATAAAATTTCCGCCTTTCAATACTATTTATTGCTAATTACTTACAGGGACATGTTTCGAGGGCTAACATCAGCCTGTCCAACAAAACTTCAAAGGAAAACTTTCCTTGTATAAGCACATACAAATCACAAGAAGAATAATGAAAATGTTCCCCAATCCATTATTTACAATCCCGATCGACGCTCCAAAGAATGGATTACTAAGGCCTATGCGCACCAAAACTTCTGAATTGGGCCAGTGCTGCAGGCCGCTGTCCCCACTGCGTCATCGTGGGACCTCTCTAGTCCCCATGTTGCTCCTGGCAAACATCAAGGCGGAGAAAACAAGAGAATCCTTGTGGCCGTGTCACGCACCCCCGAACTGCAGTGCGCTCGGGCGTGAACAAAAACAAACCGAATGCGCCTTGCGAAGACTCTTACAGTTGAGTGTCAGTGACGTGCTTGGGAAAAAAGGGGTGGCGGTTAGGATTGGGGGAGGTGGGGGGCTAAGGAAATGAGAATGAGTGAGGTTTGTTGACGCGCCGTGTATTGCTATTATGGTGATTGATTACTACGTAGAATGAGAGGTGTCAATCTTTAGTATGTTATGAAAAATGATGGGTATGAATAGTGGAATATAGCAGGAATTTTTGCCAGGAGCAACATGGGGACTAGAGAGGTCCCACGATGACGCAGTGGGGACAGCGGCCTGCAGCACTGGCCCAATTCAGAAGTTTTGGTGCACATAGGCCTTAGTAATCCATTCTTTGGAGCGTCGAGCGGGAATTGTAAATAATGGATTGGGGAACATTTTCATTATTCTTCATGTGATTTGTATGTGCTTATACAAGGAAAGTTTTCCTTTGAAGTTTTGTTGGACAGGCTGATGTTAGCCCTCGAAACATGTCCCTGTAAGTAATTAGCAATAAATAGTATTGAAAGGCGGAAAATTTATTATTCTTTCAAAGTTATAGTTACGCCAATACGGACCTGAATAATCGACATTATGAATGCCTGGAAAGACGGAATGTACCAGGAACATTTTATTTATTTTATTTATTTATTTACATAGGTCCCAATGAGCCTGAGCTCGTGTTAGGGACAATCAAGTTGATGATAATTGTTGTTTTAAGGGGCCTAACATCTAGGTTATCGGCCCCTAATGATCTGGGTGATAGCAAAAATGATAATGAAACGGAAACCAGGACGAAAATTAAGTGAGACGGAAAATACTTACAAAAAGGAACTCAGATTGAAACAACTCACAAATTGTTCTTACAAAAGGGAATTTAGAACGAAAAGATTCACAAAAGGAATAGATTGAAAAATACCCACAAAATGAAGGCTAGGTTCAAAATACGTACAAAATGCAATTGAAATGGAAAATACTTACAAAATGCAAATGAGATCGAAATTACGTACAAAATGCAATTGAGGTTCAAAATACTTACAAAATGCAATTGAAATGGAAAATACACGATGCAATTCAGATTGAAATATCCCAGTTCCAATCCAAATTATTCACAAAGTGCAATTGAAATTCAAAATACTTACAAAATGCAATTGAAGTTGAAAATGCTTACAAAATGTACGGTAGATTCAAATGACTCATGTGGATTGACAATACTTACAAAATGCAATTTAGATTGAAAATACTTGACAAAATGTAATTTAGATTCAAAATACCCACAAAATGCAATTAAGAATCAAAATATGTGCAAAATGCCCACCAAACAAAATGCAATTTAGATTCAAAATTCGTGCGAAATGCGGTTTTGGTTGAAAATACTTACAAAATGCAATTGAAATTCAAAATTCTCACTAAAAGTCCCGGCTACCTGCATTGAAAGACTTACCAAAAAGCAATTTAGATTGTCAATCTTTACAAAAAGCAATCGAAGTTGAAAACAATCGCGAGATGTAATTTAGATCGAAAAAACTTACAAAATGCAACGTAGATTAAAAATACCTTTAAAAATACGCTAAAAGGGAATTTAGATACACGGTGAACCAAGTAACAAAAACAGTGCGGGAATCTTAAAGAGAAAGGAAATATAATGAAAAGAGGAGAGGAGAGGAGAGGGTCCGCCCCAAAGGTAAGGGACAAAAGGGGAAAATGGACCCAGCTCAGGAATCCCTCGGTGTCGCCAACTCCCGAACTCACCAGCCGTGAGCCCCTGAGGGTGTAGCATTATCTAGGGTGCACCAGAAGGGGCGGGGTTACATACACCCGGCCTCCTTAAGGGCCTTGAGCACAAGGCAGGAGGTAAAAGGAAAAGAAAAAGAAGGCTGACCCTTCACAGAAGGAGGGTATCAGGAAAGATGAGAGAAGGGCCAAAGAAGGCGGGAAAGTGAAAGACTCCCTAGGCCTCGGATACCCTAATACCGTCGGGGTCGGAAGAGAACAAGAGTTGACCAAGTGAGGTCGACAGGAAAGAAGATGGAGAGGAGCCCGGCACAAGTAAGTGGAAGCAATGCCGGACTCAGCTGGGGTCCCGTGGTCGCCAACCCACGCCCACTAGATGTGAGCCCCTGGGGGGGTGTTAGGGACAATCAAGTAACATAGTTACAGCATGGCATATATATAATTTTTGTAACATTATATTGTTTAGTTTAATAGTAACTTATATTAGATTGCTAGTGACTAACTTTACAGAGATGATTCGGTATGATACATTGCATTGCTTAAGGCTATTGTACATTGGCTATTCATTCCTTAATAGGAAGTCTTTTGTTTTCCTCTTAAATGTTTTTATAGAGAAACTTTCCCTTATGCCTAATGGTAGCGAGTTGTATTCTTTTATTATAGAGGACATAATTCCTTTAGTTCCAAATTTAATGGATTGGGAATGGCTGGTGAATATTTGATTTACTCCTCTTGTTGCATAATGATGAATGTCATTTGCATGGGTAAAATGGATGTGTGTGTGTATCAATTTGTTTTCTAATTTGTATAAAAATACTGTTGCTGACATAGCTATTTGTTTTTGCATTGGCATAATTTTAGTTCTTGAGTACAATTCATTTGAGGGTGTGAGCCAAGGAAATCCAAAGATAGATTTTATAGCACGTTTCTGGAGTATCTCAAGTTCTTTTATCAGCTCCTTCTTACAATATCCCCATATGAAATTCATGTACATTAGATGTGAATGTATCAGAGCAAAGTATATATTTTTCAATTGTTGGCTATTAAGACAGCTATATCTTAATCTGAAAATAATACCTATTATAGGGCTGATTTTATGTTTTACATTTTCTACATGATTTTCCCAGGTTAGTGTACTATCTAGTGTGATACCTAAGTATGTTGCCGATTTAACCCTTTCTATTTCTTTGTTGGCTATGTTGACTATGTTTGTGGTCTCAATCTTGTATGATGGTTTATGGAAGAATAAATATTTTGTTTTAGTGATATTGATAACCATTTTGTGTGCTCTCAACCAATCCACCAGCTTATTGAGATCATAATTAATATTTAGCATAATTTCCTGTTCAGAAGTTCCCAGATAGAGTATAAAAATATCATCTGCAAATAGTTTAAGCTTGCCTTTCAATTCTAATAATACTATATCATTAATATAGGCCAAGAAAAGAATTGGTCCTAAGACAGAACTTGAGGTACTCCTGTGTCAATTCTCATTTGAGATCCTTTTACATTATCTATTGCAACATATTGTTTTCTGTTTGTGAGGTAGTTCTTGAACCAATCATGTGCCACTCCTCTGATGCCTGCAAATTCTAGTTTATTAAGGAGAATCTTATAGTTAACCAGATCGAAGGCTTTTTGAAGGTCAATTAGTACACCAGCAGCTAGTTTGTTTTCATCTAATGCCTTTTCTACATCAGTTACTACTTCAAATATAGCACTATCAGCTCCTCTATTTGGAATAAACCCATCTTGGCAGTTTGCAAAGTAATCATTTTTCATAAAGAAATTCATAAGTCTCCGTTTAACAACGCTTTCTAGAACCTTGCTGATGGCAGATATAATATTAATGGGTCTGTAATTTGATGGGTGGGTTTTGTCTCCTTTTTTGTAGATCGGGACCATCCTAGAGACTTTACAGGCATCGGGGAATATGTTTATTCAAATTAGCGGTTCCGCCTATCAATACCTTATTGCATTTACTTAAAAACTAGATACAGTACATGTTTCGGACTATCATCAGCCCTTCATCAGCTGACTATGTCTTGTCACAGCAAAATACATAAAAAACATTGAGCACTGTCACAAAGATATGCATACATGTTGAAATGTTACAATCCTTCTTTAAAATTCATTAAAAATATGCAAGCTTTAAAAAGATTTAAAAAAGAATTTAAAAAACACTGCAAGTTCAATGTTTCTGTTAATTGATGCTGATTTCTTGCTTAGCATCTTGTCAGTTAAGTACTCCCGTACTCTTCTCATGTGAGCATCGAAGTCGTGCAAACTTGTTGGTCTAATATTGCCTTGTATAGGGAGCAATCAAATGGATGGAAAACTGTGCCAATTGCGCGGCTCGAAGCAAGTGGAAAATACTAATTGGATTGATCAGGCAGCAAAGTAATCCTCTGTTAAACAAGAAAAAGAAAAAGTATTTAGGCTTGTATTAAGGAGAAACAAGAAAGAAAACTCAGCAAATGTTGTAGTCGACGAGAAGCCGCTATTGAAGGTGAAAATGACAACTCTTACCTCGTATGCGAGCAGTGTGCACACCGGCTGAGCTGACCGCAGCAACTAAAGTGCTGTTCTGAGCAAGGTCAGGTCTGTGAAAGGGGGGAAGGGGGAGGGGAGCGGGTGTGGCTAGCGGGATGGGGAATGAAAGACTGGGGAGTGGGAGAGGGGATGAGAGGGAGGAATGCCGGGGGGGGGGGGGGGGGGGGGGGCAGTGAAATCATTGTGTTCTCTATGGGGGGCTTTGTACGTCTCCTATTAGTGACGTAGTTCGTTAGTGTTTCGTACAGAATGTTGGTATCATAATTAATATCATTAAGATTGTGCGAGGGATTATTCCTTAGGGCCTGTTCTATTTCTATTTGTTCCAAAATGTTGAGCATACACCCTTTGTTACAGTAGTGTAGAATTTCCAGATCATCTTCGATTTTCGAAAAATTATGATTTAACTCCTTCATATGATTACCAATGGCCGAGAATTTTCTGTGTCTTATCGCGTTAACATGTTCATTATATCTAATTTTGAAAACTGCGTCCGGTTTGTCCTATATAGTCCGCATCACAATTTTGGCACCTTATCCTGTAGATTCCTGATTTTTGAAATTTATCTTGTGTATTAACAGACTTAGAATTAAATAAATGTTTCTTAGTGGTGTTAGTTGTTTTGTAAGCTATTTTTACCTCTTGTTTTTTAAAAACATTTGTAATATTGTGAGTGAGTTGGTTTGAGTATGTGAAGATTGCAAAGGGCTTGTTCTTTTCTATTGGTTGTAATTTAGTTATCGGTCTATTCTTTATTTTACTTAAAAGGGAGTCAACGTAGGGCTTGCTGAAACCATTGGCTCTAGCAATTTGATGTATGATAGAAAGCTCGTTGTTCCAGTCTTCCTCTGATAGGGGTATGCTGACGGCCCTATTAATGAATGCTCTAAATGCAGCTTTTTTGTGGCTAGGTGGGTGATTCGAGTCCTTCCTGATAATGGTGTGCGTTTGGGACGGTTTCCTGTAAATTTTGAAACGTAGGCCTGTGGCGTCTCTGATGACAGTTAAATCTAGGTAATTTATGGACTGTTCTATTTCGGATGTCGTAGTAAATTTAATGTTATTGTCAATTAAGTTCAGTTCTGCTGTGATGCGATTGATGTTGCTAATTTCATTGTCTATTATTAGAAAAACGTCGTCGACATATCTGGTCCAGTAACTTATGCCTTTTAATTTCTGGATATTATTCTTTTCTAAATGGTCGATGTAGATGTTGGCCATTATACCTGATAATGGGGAACCCATGGCCAATCCCTCTATTTGCCTAAAGATTTTTTGGTTGAAAGAAAAATAATTGTTCTGCACGGTGAATTTTAGAAGGTTAATAAACTCTTTAATTTCATCACGGGATAGCCTACTATGCGTTTTTAGATTATTCTCTATTATATCGACGGTTGGACCTACTGGAATATTTGTGTACATGTCGCTGATGTCCGTGGTGTGCAATGACTCAGAATTTTTCAATTTTAAGTCTTTGATTTGCTCACAAAATTGAATGGAATTTCTAATAGCACTGTTAGTCGAAAATTTGTAATATTTTATCAAAAATTTCTGTAAAAACTGTGACAGTTTGTAAACCGGACTGCCCTGAGGGTTGGAATGCCTGGGTTCATATTGACGAGCTTATTGCTCTGATGTTCGTCTAGAATCATAATAGTGTTCTTTAGTAATTGTTTCAATTTCCTTTGTGTGGCCCCCGTGGGATCTTTGTTAATGATTTCAAAGTTTTTGTTATTCAAGAACCGTTCCGTTTTATCGATGTAATCTGCTTTATTAATGACGACGATGCTGTTACCCTTATCCGCCTTTGTTATTATTAAATTCTCCTGACATACTTTCTTTTTCAAATTGCTCAAGTCTTTACTGTGGGGTTGTTTTTTATCTTGTTTTATTATTTTGTTAATTTTCTTATTAATAACGTGTCTGATTTCGTTCCTTTTCTCTATTGGAAGTTTTTGAATTGCTGCCTCGGATTCCGCTATTAGTACCGTTAAATTGTTTTTGTTATTGTATGAGGATTGCCAATTATGTTTAAAACCCTTTTCTAATAATTCAATTTCTGCTTTGTTGAAGTTGACATTTGAAAGGTTTTCTACCGGTTTGTGGAAATCATGGATTGGGATTTCTGGTTCCTCATTGCTTACGGTGCTCGTCTTCTGCAAGAGTTGGTCAAATTTTTTGTTTAAAGTGTCGATCTTTTTTCTGATGTGAAATGAGACTACTTCATCTACATGGAATAGGAAAGAGTCCCATTCCTTCTTATCTGTAAAACTGGCGGCCTCCAGATGAATTTCGTACAGAGATTTTTCGAAAATCGAAGATGATCTGGAAATTCTACACTACTGTAACAAAGGGTGTATGCTCAACATTTTGGAACAAATAGAAATAGAACAGGCCCTAAGGAATAATCCCTCGCACAATCTTAATGATATTAATTATGATACCAACATTCTGTACGAAACACTAACGAACTACGTCACTAATAGGAGACGTACAAAGCCCCCATAGAGAACATAATGATTTCACTGTCCCCCCCCGGCATTCCTCCCTCTCATCCCCTCTCCCACTCCCCAGTCTTTCATTCCCCATCCCGCTAGCCACACCCGCTCCCCTCCCCCCCTTTCACAGACCTGACCTTGCTCAGAACAGCACTTCAGTTGCTGCGGTCAGCTCAGCCGGTGTGCACACTGCTCGCATACGAGGTATGAGTTGTCATTTTCACCTTCAATAGCGGCTTCTCGTAGACTACAACATTTGCTGAGTTTTCTTTCTTGTTTCTCCTTAATACAAGCCTAAATACTTTTTCATTTTCTTGTTTAACAGAGGATTACTTTGCTGCCTGATCAATCCAATTAGTATTTTCCACTTGCTTCGAGCCGCGCAATTGGCACGGTTTTCCATCCATTTGATTGCTCCCTATACAAGGCAATATTAGACCAACAAGTTTGCACGACTTCGATGCTCACATGAGAAGAGTACGGGAGTACTTAACTGACAAGATGCTAAGCAAGAAATCAGCATCAATTAACAGAAACATTGAACTTGCAGTGTTTTTTAAATTCTTTTTTAAATCTTTTTAAAGCTTGCATATTTTTAATGAATTTTAAAGAAGGATTGTAACATTTCAACATGTATGCATATCTTTGTGACAGTGCTCAATGTTTTTTATGTATTTTGCTGTGACAAGACATAGTCAGCTGATGAAGGGCTGATGATAGTCCGAAACATGTACTGTATCTAGTTTTTAAGTAAATGCAATAAGGTATTGATAGGCGGAACCGCTAATTTGAATAAACAAATTGCAATTGTCAATACGGACCAAAAATGGAAAATTTTCCCAATCGGGGAATATACCAGTCATCAGTGAAAGATTTATTATTTTGACAAGATATGGTGTATGGCCACTGTGTCCCAGCACACTCCTCTTTCCTCCACACTCTTCTTAACTCCTTTTGTCCATCTGTCCCTTGGTCTTCCCCTTGGCCTCCTTCCCGTCATTTCCATTCCAAACATCTTCTTCGGTATCCTCTCCTCTTCCATCCTCCTCACATGTCCATACCATTGTAGCCTAGATCGCTCTATTCTATTTTGCAATGGTTCCTCTCTTACCATCTCCCTGACTCTCTCATTCCTTACTCTGTCCATTCTTGTCACTCCTACCCTACTCCTCTGGAACTTCATCTCCACTGCTCGTATTTTATTCTTGTCCCTTTCCTTCATCACCCATGTTTCTGAATCATATGTCAAAATTGGCACAAAGTAGGTCTTGTAGATGATTCCTTTACATTTTTGTGGTACATCTTTATTCCATATCATCCCCCTAACACTCTTGAAAAATCCATCTGCGCACCTTCCCCTCTCATTTATTTCCATCCTATTGCCTCCCTTTTCTTCAATTATGCTTCCCAAGTACTTGAAGCATTCTACTTTCTGCAACTGCTGTCCTCCAAGTGTTATGGTGGATGGACAGGAAACGATGGAGAGGCTTATGTTCCAAGCAGACCCAACCAGCGGTTGGAAACTGCTCAAGATGATGATGATGATGATGGTGTAAGGCCCTCAAGACACAATTGTAGCATGACATTAGTAGTGTTGTCCTCACTTATATTGTTTTTGTGTTTTAGGGAGTTTATAATTGATTGTATTTCATTGGCATCAGTAGGTAACATAAAGATTGTCTTAGTGCTAGTAGTATTTTTAGCCTACTTTTCACATTTTGCAAAAATGAGGAAAAAGTAGACTTATGAGATCGGGAAAATGTGTGTCTGTCTGTCTGTCCTTCTGTCTGTCTGTCTGGCTGTGTGTGTGTCCCCCCCTATCAACTCCTAAACGGCTGCAGCAATCAAAACCAAATTTAGTATGAGTAAAGATGTGCACCGGAATAGCTCACGTCCATATTTGAAAATGATGTCAGTGCTACCAACTGCTGAAAAAACGCACTAGAAATTTGAGCTCCATGTTGGATATCTTGCAAGGTATGCATGGGAGCTATTCCAAAATTGGCACACATGCAGATAATACTATTTCAGTTTAATTTCCACGAGGCCAACAATGACAGTGTTGCCAAAATAATTTTAAGCCTTCTGATAGGTCCAATGTTTAAATGCATATAACTTCTACACTATCAATTGGATTTCAACCAAATTTTGTATGTAACATCTGTACATAAACATATATGAATGAGCATATTCTTGAGAGCCAACAGAGCTACCAACTGTTAATAATTGCTCTCTCTATTTATTTATTTTATCCAAATACCAATATATCAGAAAGTATGCAAGCCAACAGCTTTACACTATGCACACGTATATTCTGACATTTTAGATTAATTTGGAGTAACTTATATACGTCAGTTCTACCAACATGATTATAAGCCTGCTGATAGTACCAATTTTTAAATACATGTAACTTCTATACTATCAGTTGGATTTCAACCAAATTTCGTATGTGCTATGTGTACCATAACAGATATGACTATAAGTATTGTTGAGAGCAATCAGGGCTGCCAACTGTTAATAAATGCTGTCTATATTGTTTTTACCCTAATATCAATATACCAGAAAGTATGCAAGCCAACAGCTCTATACTTTGCACACGTATAGCACCTGACATTCTAGATTAATTTGGAGTAATTAATACAAGGCAGTGCTGCCAACATGATTCTATGCCTGCTGATAAGTCCAATTTTAAAATACATGTAATTTCTATACTAACAAATGGATTTCATCCATAATTGGCACAACAAGATATCATAATATTTCAAATTATTTCTGACCAGCACTCGCATGGTATTGTTGGCAACATGCTTTTACGCGTGCTGATAGATCCAGTGTCTAACTGCATGTAACGTCCATTGGACTTCAACCAAATTTTGTATTCTGTACCTTAAGAGATTGAACTAAGAATATATTCAGTCACCAGGGCTGCCAACTGTAGTGCTCTATTAGGCTACATCATACCAGGTATATTTTGAACTAATTAGATATTTCGATATTACCAACTTAATGTTGTCATTATTCTAGATAGGTTCATATACTGTGGAATAATCATTGGCATGAAAAGTAGGCTGTATAGTTCTTCACGGAACT
Organism: Meconema thalassinum; assembly: GCA_946902985.2. Taxonomy (NCBI): domain Eukaryota; kingdom Metazoa; phylum Arthropoda; class Insecta; order Orthoptera; family Tettigoniidae; genus Meconema; species Meconema thalassinum. Next base: position 10,623,591 of record OX336394.1, on the reverse strand, counting down.
TCTTGTTATAGCTTGTAATGTACGAGGTAGAACCGTTTCCTTGATTTTCCCATATACTGTTAGCAACATTGACATAATATTTATTAATTTCATCACATATATTTTCCTTTTTTTCGACATTTGTGCCGTCGACTATAAGTTTGACAATTTCATTTTCCCCCTTCTTTGTCCTATTTAACATCTCATTAACAACACTCCACACTTCCCTCTGATTATTTGCATTTTGAATTTTTTGGTCAAAGTAGTTTCTTTGTAGGTTTCTCTTAAGTTTTGTAACTTGGTTGCTAATAATTTTATATTCTTCTAAAATTTCTGCAGATGGATTTTTAACTTTGGTTTTTGTATATATCTTATCTTTCCTGTGTATTAGTGCTAAAAGATCTTGTGTGATCCAGGGTTTTATTGGTGGGGCACTTGGCTCCTTATTCGTATATTTCATAGTACAGGCTTCTATTCCTTTATTAATAAAATCACAGAATTTATTGTAGTAGTCATTGATGTTAGTTTCATTGCATACAAATTCTTGAGTTATTAAATATTTATTAAGTTTTTTGTAGTTTATTTTATCCTTTTCTATTGGCCTATCATCACATATTGAGTTCCTGTTTATCTTTTTGTTTCTCATTTCACAGATGAGTAAATGGTGATCACTCAAATCATTATCAATATTATAGACATTACATATTTTGTCACAGTCGTTCGCCAATACATGATCAATTAGAGTAGAGCTAGTTTGTGTTACACGAGTTGGATATTTTGTATTACATAAGACTAGACCGTATGATTTGACTAGGTTAATATAACTACTAGTATATCTGTCCCCAAATAATAGATCGATATTCATATCACCTAGTATTATAACAGGATTCGTTGAGTAAGAACTAATAATTACTTCGAGATCAGTTAGAAAGTGTGGAATGTTGCTTTTATGAGGGTTATAAGCAGTGATTATATTGTACTCTTGATGACCTTTTCTCACAGTAATGTGCAGAATGCTGTGGGTGGAATTTATTTCCTTGACAAGGGTACTGCTACATTTGTTTGAAATATACAAAGATACTCGCCCGCCAGTTTGCTTTCTAACTATGTGATATGCAACATATTTCTTAATATTGAAAAACATTTTTGTTTGTTCTGTTAACCAATTTTCTGAGATTGCTAGGACATCTACACCTTTGATTCTGTCTAACATTATTTGGATATCATCGAACTTTTTTTTTATGCTATGTGCATTTATGTGTACGCATTTTAGTGTACTGGTATCGGTTATTATCTGTTTACTGTCCTTAATTTTATAATAATCGCTAAGTGTATTACAGTTACACTCGGTTAATTCTAGTGTATTATTATTTGCATTACCTAAAAAATTTAATTTCTGTAATTCTAGTTCCATATGGGATAATACTTAGTAGATATCTTACTATTACATAGATTTTAGTTTGAGAGGGCGAGTTCATCCAGTATTTCAGCACTTGATATAAGCTTTGAGGGTCCATTTTGATTTTTCCGAATGTATATTTTGCAGTCTCTGACCCAAGTTGCAAAGATTTTTCCCTGTTGTCTCAATTCACGGCACTTTTTGGCGATGGTTTCATTTCTTGGGGTCAGGTGTTCATTGATATATATATTACCACCATCACTGTAACCAATTTCACTCGTCTTCAGGGTCTTCTTTTGTCTTCTGCTACTGAGAATCTCTTCCTTCTTCCACCTATTATTTAATTTCACAATTATCGGTTGAGGCCCAGGCTTTGTTGACGGGAGGCGGTGAGCTGCGTCTATGTTTGCCCTGGTGATTTCAACTCCTAACGTCTTGCCAATGTCCGAGATTTTGTGAAATACATCCTCCTCTCTTTCCGTGGGTATTCCATACACTATCAAGTTGTTCTTGCGCTGGTACTGTTTTAGTTCCTCCAATTCGTTGATAGCTCTAGATGCTGCCATTTCTGCGTCCTTGACGGTTTTTCTCTCTTTCTTCAGAGTTTCAATTTCCCGGTGGAGTTCATCATACTTTTCAGATAAGAAAGTTGCTAGTTTTCTTACCTCGTGGTTTTCTTCTCTCATCGCCGAAAGGGATTCCTCAAGTTTCTGGGAGAAAGATGCCATAACCTCTTTGAGGTTAGGTTGCGGGAGGCAGTCTTCCCGATTGCATGACCATTTGAAAGTATCATCTTTCCGGAATTGTTGGTACGTGTCTTTACTCATTTTCATGCATGTTACATGAAACCAGCGTCCACACTCACCATCACATCCTACAGCCTGCTGATTGTTCTTGATCTTTTTGCCGCATGGAGCACAGTTGACCGTCATGATATTGAATGTTATATGACTTCTCTTTTAGCAAGTTATGTATTGTATTTCTCTTACGTATTTTACCTACACTGTTCACACAATATTTAACACTGAGTATCTTGGTCGTGTGCGGCGATTACAATTTTATCTGTAGTTCGTAATGAAAACTTTACTTCACTGACGACGCAATTCTCGTAATCTCAATAATGTTACGCTGCGTTTGGCAATGCTTGGCTAACAAGTAAGATCACACAGAACAGCAATGAAAGCATTTAGACGGTCATGAGCGGGTGTCGTCATAGCGTGACGTCATTTAGCCTTGAAATAGCTTGCCCGGTCAGAGACCCGCGAACACTCAGAACTGCTGTATTCTTTCATTCGGAAGTATCTTCCGCGGAGATTGGCGAGCTGTGCGATGAAGGCGCGGGGGAGAGGAGTGATGAAGAGGAAGATGACGATCGTGAGCCCCAAGTCGTCCCGAGTTTCGCCGAAGCGCATGCCGTCTTAGCGAAGATGTACTCGCATGTCAGTGGTGATCGTGAAGAAGAGAAGTTGAGAAGGCTTTGTTTCGTCAAAGCTTTGCGTTTCAGACGAAACAATTAATGACTTTTTTACTAAAAAGAGCAAGTGATAAAATGACATATGAAATCATATCGCGTACATCGTGGTTGCAATATTTTGACGTCTCTATGAAGTTTACATGAAGAAATATGTCCAAATACAGTACCCGTACTTTATTTATATTTTTTACTCAAATTTTTTATGTTACCCGCATTTATCGTTTCCCGCATCCATCGTCATTTTCCCCCTCCCCCTTGAAAAACGATGCATCGAGGTTCTACTGTATATAAATGTTATATTAAAATAATAGAATTAATATTTTACCTGTCAATGCGACACCAGGCAATGCTTCTCACGAACGAGGCATCCAATTTCTGGTTTGATTGATGTAGTGCATTTCACATGTTTCATCCTGGAGAACGCTTTTTCGCATTATGTATGTGCTACTGAAAAGTGATGCGAAACAAAGTGCATGTCTATTAATGCCCAGATATTTTTCTCTGGGAAAGTAGTTGCAATAGAATTGTAGTAAGGGGACATTGTTAAACTTATTCTTTAGGTCTGACGCACATTGAAAATCAACATACTCCATTTGCAGATCCTCAGGAATCTCGTCTTTGTTAATGGAGAAAGGGGAAGAAAACATATTGAAACTTATAACATTCTCCTTGAAGTCTTGAAATCTAACTCGGAATTCGGTTCTTAATTCTGATATAATTTCTGCGTCCTTTTGAGAATTTTAATTATTACAGTTTTGTAGGGCAGGGAAATATTAAAAGTCAAAAAGGGCAGGGAAATGCACAACGTTGTTTTTTTAAATTTTTATTTGTGATTCCCAAAGTTGCAATTTTGTTTCAAAGACCTACACATGATTAAACATAGTAGTGATCATTTGGTCCTCACCTTGGAGTCATTAATTAAGTTTGTTCAGTTGAGTTGTTATATCTTCCGAACGTCACTTACTTTCAAAGCCCAACGGCGATGGGATATGGACGGTGGGGGCAGGTTATGGGTGTAACTGGAAGCCCCTAGTTCGGACCTGCACGTTGGCAGCAGATGTGTGATGGTCGTCTTCCGGAGACTCTGTGACTACTCGGGAATTCAGTCCTGCATCTGTGTTTGGGCAGGCCTATTTAGGATCACCGCTGCCCACCCCACATGGGGAAGGCCCTAGAAAAGGTGGGCTAAACATCGGAAGTCTCAATCTTGGTCCGGCTGGGCAACCGCACTCAGCAGGTCGAAACTCAAAAACATCAAAGAATCACAATTTGATTATTGGATCATGGAACATCAGAACTTTGCTAGATATGGACAATAACGTTAGACCTGAGAGAAGGTCAGCTCTTGTAACCCATGAGTTCTCAAGACTCAACGTTGACATTGCTGCTCTCAGTGAAACTAGGCTGTCTTCTGAGGGCAAGATTACTGAATCTGGAACAGGATATACCATCTTCTGGAAAGGAAAAGAGGAGGGTGAATGTCGTATTCATGGTGTGGGCTTCGCTGTGAAGACCAAACTGGTAAATTATCACCAACTTATGCCCATTGCAATCAGCGAAAGGCTCATGACTCTCCGCATACCACTCTCAGGAGGTTCCTTTATGACACTCATCTCTGCCTATGCTCCTACCTTAGATTCTGATGATGAAGTAAAGGCTTAGTTCTATGATCAGCTAAGTTAAATCATCTCCAAGGTACCATCTGCAGATAAACTCTTGCTCCTCGGTGACTTCAATGCCAGAGTTGGGAAAGATCACAGGCTATGGAATAATGTGATGGGCAAACAGGGACTTGGAAAATGTAATCCCAATGGACTGTTGCTTCTTGGTCTTTGTGCAGAACACGAACTTTTCATTACCAACACGCAGTTCCGGCTACCTAACCGTTTCAAAACCACGTGGATGCATCCTCGTTCCAAACATTGGCACATTCTTGATTATATCATTACCCGGCAATGTGATAAGAAGGACACTCTTATTACCAGATCAGCAAGGAATATAGATGATTGTTGGACAGATCATAAACTTCTTATATGTAAGCTCAGGATATCCATCAGACCTAAACCACCTAGGATCATCAAAAATTTGCCAAGAAAGAAGTTTAATACATCCAAACTTCAGGATGATCCATCTATAAACATTTTGGAAACAGGATCGTCACCCAGTTATCAGAAAACCCAGTAACGAATGACATTCAGCAAGAATGGGCCACACTACAGAAGATCATCACACAATCAGCCGAGGAAACCATTGGCTTTATAGTGCGGGAAAGACAAGACTGGTTTGATGACAACAATGAAGAAATTCTGTCTCTCATCAATGCCAAAAGGAATGCCTATCTTGCCCATCTACAAGACCAAACTTCCAACACAAAGAGAGATAAACTACTGGAACTCAAGGGTAAATGTCAGACGCAGATAAGGCAGATTAAATTTCTTGGTGGCAACAGAAGGCTCAGGAACTGCAGAGACTATCAGATGCTCGAGACTTGAAGAACTTCTATGCAGTACTCAAGGAAATATATGGACCATCTCGCACCTCATCAGGTTCACTGAAAAGCGCTGATAATTCTACTACCTTTACTGACAGTCAAGAAATCTTGGAACGCTGGAAGGAGCACTTCTCCAATCTCCTAAATCGTCCATCAGCAGCTGCTGAAGAATTCCTTTATGATGTGCCGCAACAACCTGAACTACTGTGGTTGGCAGTACCTCCTACTTATCATGAATTCAGTGCAGCTCTCTCCCAATTGAAACCCAGAAAGGCACCTGGCCCAGATAACATCCCTCTGGAACTAATTCAAGCCGGAGGTCATTCCCTCAAAACAAGGAATTTCACCCTTATCCTCAGAATATGGGAATCAAGAAAGGTACCTGGAGACCTAAAAAATGCCACTATCATCACTATCTTTAAGAAGGGTGATCGCAGTGTTTGTGGCAACTACCGTGGTATATCACTGCTATCAATTGTGGGGAAGATTCTTGCAAGGATTCTACTTAACCGCCTCAAGGTTATCTCTGAGAAGATCCTCCCAGAGTCACAATGCGGATTTAGAGCTTCCAGAAGCACAATTGACTTGATTTTCTGTGTGAGACAGCTACAGGAAAAATGTAGAGAACAACAGAATCCACTCTTCTTAGTCTTTTATGACTTGGAAAAGGCATTTGATTCGGTTCCAAAACCAGCTATGTGGGCAGTGCTGAAGCGGTTTGGTTGCCCTCAGCGTTTTGTAGATCTAATCAAAGCTCTCCATGATGGCATGACAGGTCAGGTTTGCCATCAGAATAAGATGTCCGACGAATTTCCTATTACCCATGGACTGAAACACGGATGTGTACTGGCTCCAACGCTTTTTGCGCTGTACTTGGCTGCAATGCTTTATGATTCACCCACAAACATCCCAGGTGTGGAGATCAAGTATCGTTTTGATGGAGGGCTTTTCAACCTAACTCGTCTCCGCTCCTTGAGGAAAACTCAGGTTACTAAGGTTACTAACATGTTGTATGCAGATGATGCTGCATCGCCAACTCTCACACCAGAAGAGCTGCAAGAGTCAGTTAATTGTTACAAAAGTGCATGTGATCGCTTTGGTCTTACCATAAATGTCAGTAAGACTAAAGTCTTGGCACAACCTTCACCAGACACACCTCCATCTCAAATTTGCCATTAGAACAGGTAGACCACTTCTCGTACCTGGGCAGTACCATTTCTGTGAGCTGTACCTGTGAGCAGGATGTGGATAAGAGAATTGGCGCAGCCCATGCAGCATATGGACGATTAGCGCACCGGGTCTTCATGAATAAAGATCTGTCCATGAGTACAAAGCTTATGGTGTACAAAACAGTAGTCATTTCTACATTGTTGTATGGCTGTGAAATGTGGACCCTTTACCGACGTGATCTTAGGAAGCTTGAGCGTTTCTACGTACAAAAACTTCGATCAATCCTGAGGATTAAATGGGAAGACAGCATTACCAATATTGCTGTTCTTGAAAAGGCTCAAATCAGCAGCATAGAATCATCCATAATAGGTCACCAATTCAGATGGATTGGTCAAGTCCCTCGGATGGATGATGTGAGATTGCCTCGTCAAATGCTATATGGTGAGTTGTGCTATGGCACCAGACCTCATGGTGGTCCTAAGAGGCGCTACAAGGACCAATTTAAGCAGACCCTGAAATTGACAGGCCTTGATCCACAAACCGGGGATATGCTGGCTGAAGACCACTCAACTTGGCGCCGTACCATCTCAGATACTGTAAAAATGTTTGAAAGGGATCGACGCACACATGAAGAGGCCAAACGTCAAGCCCAACCACGTTCTCCTCCAGCAATACTATGTGTCTTGTGTGGACGCTTGTTCCATGCCAGGATTGGACTCTTTAGTCACCGTAAACACATCCACAACCTGGACTGAAGGAAGAAGGTTTATACTCGGATTCGAGTTAAAGCCGATGATGAATGATGATATATCTATCAGAAAGGCAAAATCACACATCCATTCTGCATCTTTAAATTCAACTATAGGTTTGTTCTTCTCCTCCATAAATGTTTGTATTTCGTTTTCTAGATCAAACATTCGCTTCAACATTTTGCTATGGCTCAACAATCGTATTTGAGTATAATATACAATATCTTCAAATTCTGAATCAAGATTTTGTAAGACATTTTGAAATTCTCTATGTCGCAAACCATGTGAACTAATGAAATTCACTACTTTTACAACGACTTTCAAAACACTATCTAAATTTAGGGATTTAGCACAAAGGTTTTCTTGGTGTAATAAGCAGTGATATTGCATTAGAGAAATGTTTTCTACTTTAGCTGCCTCTGCTTGCAGTAACTTTACTAACCCTCCTCGTTTTCCTGCAAATGCAGGAGCTCCGTCTGTTGTTCCAGATTTGTATATTTCAAGCCAAGCCGGTTCAAGGTTTCAGTGACACCCAACATTAAATCATTGGCTTTAGGATGCCTTAGAGGGACAAGAGCAGCTAATTCTTGTGTAATACTTAAATCTTTATCAACTCCCCTTAAGAAAATTGCTAATTGGGTAGTATTGCTAGCATCACTACTCTCATCAAGTGCCAGGGAATAGCACTGGAAATTTGTGGCTCAGTATTTTGAAGTTCTCTCTATCATCATCTTCAACATCTCCAGTCACCCGGATGCTGTGAACGAGTCCTCTCCATTTCTTTCTATCCATGAATAGTTGGTCTTCATGAGTGCTCTCCCAATCCAGCCCTTTGTCTGCCTTAATCTGGTATATCCATTTCCGTTTAGGTCTTCCAACACATCATCTTCCTTTGATGTTCAGATTGAAGTATGCCTTTGCCTTGTGTTCATCTTTCATCCGCTGGATATGTCCATACCACCTCAGACGAGACCTCTCTAAGGTCTCCATTACAGTGGTGTTAATACCTGCTTCTGCACGATTTATTTCATTTCTTACTTTATCCTTTCTTGTCCTCTGAAGCATGGTACGCACAAACTTCATTTCGGATGCCTGAAGTCTACTGTTATCTCTTTTAGAAAGGGTACATGTTTCAAGTGCGTAAGTCAGTATGGGTATGTAGTATGTTTTACACCGTATAGGTACTTTGTTATCCCACAGTAGTATTCTGAAGATTACTGCATTATTTGTACTGTTGGTTATCTCACATTTACTGCTATTGTCCATACTCAAAGTGCTGCCGAGATATTTGATTTGGTCAACATTTTGAAGTTGATGGTTGTTCAGGTAGATGCTAGTACTAGTACCTCCTGATCCTTTTGCCTTAGCCACAGCCTTATTATGACTAATTTTAAGCCTATATTCCTCAAACAACTTGTTCCAAACCTCTAGATTTTTTTGCACCTCTTCTGCACTTTCACCCCAAATCATAACATCATCTGCGAATACCAGGGATTTGGTGTCATTTCCATGCAATTCTTCTTTAAGTTTCTTCAAGATGTCGTCCATTACAACAATGAACAGTAAGGGTGACAAAGAGCTGCCCTGTTGTACTCCTCTTCTTGTCGTGAACCAATTGCTCTCTCCATTGCCTATTCGTAAGCAGGCCTTTGTGTTTTCATACAGTATTTTAAGCAACTTTCTTATCAGGAAAGTATGATGAACTCCACCGGGAAATTGAAACTCTGAAGAAAGAGAGAAAAACCGTCAAGGACGCAGAAATGGCAGCATCTAGAGCTATCAACGAATTGGAGGAACTAAAACAGTACCAGCGCAAGAACAACTTTATAGTATATGGAATACCCACTGAAAGAGAGGAGGATGTATTTCACAAAATCTCGGACATTGGCAAGGTGTTAGGAGTCGAAATCACCAGCGCAAACATAGACGCAGCTCACTGCCTCCCGTCAACAAAGCCTGGGCCTCAACCGATAATTGTGAAATTAAATAATAGGTGGAAGAAGGAAGAGATTCTCAGTAGCAGAAGACAAAAGAAGACCCTGAAGACGAGTGAAATTGGTTACAGTGATGGTGGTAATATATATATCAATGAACATCTGACCCCAAGAAATGAAACCATCGCCAAAAAGTGCCGTGAATGGAGACAACAGGGAAAAATCTTTGCAACTTGGGTCAGAGACTGCAAAATATACATTCGGAAAAATCAAAATGGTCCCTCAAAGCTTATATCAAGTGCTGAAATACTGGATGAACTCGCCCTCTCAAACTAAAATCTATGTAATAGTAAGATATCTACTAAGTATTATCCCATATGGAACTAGAATTACAGAAATTAAATTTTTTAGGTGATGCAAATAATAATACACTACAATTAACCGAGTGTAACTGTAATACACTTTGCGATTATTATAAAATTAAGGACAGTAAACAGATAATAACCGATACCAGTACACTAAAATGCGTACACATAAATGCACATAGCATAAAAAACAAGTTCGATGATATCCAAATAATTTTAGACAGAATCAAAGGGGTAGATGTCCTAGCAATCTCAGAAAGTTGGTTAACAGAACAAACAAAAATGTTTTTCAATATTAAGAAATATGTTGCATATCACATAGTTAGAAAGCAAACTGGCGGGCGAGTATCTTTGTATATTTCAAACAAATGTAGCAGTACCCTTGTAAAGGAAATAAATTCCACCCACAGCATTCTGCACATTACTGTGAGAAAAGGTCATCAAGAGTACAATATAATCACTGCTTATAACCCTCATAAAAGCAACATTCCACACTTTCTAACTGATCTCGAAGTAATTATTAGTTCTTACTCAACGAATCCTGTTATAATACTAGGTGATATGAATATCGATCTATTATTTGGGGACAGATATACTAGTAGTTATATTAACCTAGTCAAATCATACGGTCTAGTCTTATGTAATACAAAATATCCAACTCGTGTAACACAAACTAGCTCTACTCTAATTGATCATGTATTGGTGAACGACTGTGACAAAATATGTAATGTCTATAATATTGATAATGATTTGAGTGATCACCATTTACTCATCTGTGAAATGAGAAACAAAAAGATAAACAGGAACTCAATATGTGATGATAGGCCAATAGAAAAGGATAAAATAAACTACAAAAAACTTAATAAATATTTAATAACTCAAGAATTTGTATGCAATGAAACTAACATCAATGACTACTACAATAAATTCTGTGATTTTATTAATAAAGGAATAGAAGCCTGTACTATGAAATATACGAATAAGCAGCCAAGTGCCCCACCAATAAAACCCTGGATCACACAAGATCTTTTAGCACTAATACACAGGAAAGATAAGATATATACAAAAACCAAAGTTAAAAATCCATCTGCAGAAATTTTAGAAGAATATAAAATTATTAGCAACCAAGTTACAAAACTTAAGAGAAACCTACAAAGAAACTACTTTGACCAAAAAATTCAAAATGCAAATAATCAGAGGGAAGTGTGGAGTGTTGTTAATGAGATGTTAAATAGACCAAAGAAGGGGAAAATGGAAATTGTCAAACTTATAGTCGACGGCACAAATGTCGAAAAAAAGGAAAATATATGTGATGAAATTAATAAATATTATGTCAATATTGCTAACAGTATATGGGAAAATCAAGGAAACGGTTCTACCTCGGACATTACAAGCTATAAAAATACTACTAGCACTAAGACAATCTTTATGTTACCTACTGATGCTAATGAAATACAATCAATTATAAACTCCCTAAAACACAAAAACAATATAAGTGAGGACAACACTACTAATGTCATGCTACAATTGTGTCTTCAGGGCCTTACACCATATCTTGTCAAAATAATAAATCTTTCACTGATGACTGGTATATTCCCCGATGCCTGTAAAGTCTCTAGGGTGGTCCCGATCTACAAAAAAGGAGACAAAACCCACCCATCAAATTACAGACCCATTAATATTATATCTGCCATCAGCAAGGTTCTAGAAAGCGTTGTTAAACGAAGACTTATGAATTTCATCATGAAAAATGATTACTTTGCAAACTGCCAATATGGGTTTATTCCAAATAGAGGAGCTGATAGTGCTATATTTGAAGTAGTAACTGATGTAGAAAAGGCATTAGATGAAAACAAACTAGCTGCTGGTGTACTAATTGACCTTCAAAAAGCCTTCGATCTGGTTAACCATAAGATTCTCCTTAATAAACTAAAATTTGCAGGCATCAGAGGAGTGGCACATGATTGGTTCAAGAACTACCTCACTAACAGAAAACAATATGTTGCAATAGATAATGTAAAAGGATCTCAAATGAGAATTGACACAGGAGTACCTCAAGGTTCTGTCTTAGGACCAATTCTTTTCTTGGCCTATATTAATGATATAGTATTATTAGAATTGAAAGGCAAGCTTAAACTATTTGCAGATGATATTTTTATACTCTATCTGGGAACATCTGAACAGGAAATTATGCTAAATATTAATTATGATCTCAATAAGCTGGTGGATTGGTTGAGAGCACACAAAATGGTTATCAATATCACTAAAACAAAATATTTATTCTTCCATAAACCATCATACAAGATTGAGACCACCAACATAGTCAACATAGCCAACAAAGAAATAGAAAGGGTTAAATCGGCAACATACTTAGGTATCACACTAGATAGTACACTAACCTGGGAAAATCATGTAGAAAATGTAAAACATAAAATCAGCCCTTTAATTGGTATTATTTTCAGATTAAGATATAGCTGTCTTACTAGCCAACAATTGAAAAATATATACTTTGCTCTGATACATTCACATCTAATGTACATGAATTTCATATGGGGATATTGTAAGAAGGAGCTGATAAAAGAACTTGAGATACTCCAGAAACGTGCTATAAAATCTATCTTTGGATTACCTTGGCTCACACCCTCAAATGAATTGTACTCAGGAACTAAAATTATGCCACTGCAAAAACAAATAGCTATGTCAGCAACAGTATTTGTATACAAATTAGAAAACAAATTGATACACACACACACATCCATTTTACCCATGCAAATGACATTCATCATTATGCAACAAGAGGAGTAAATCAAATATTCACCAGCCATTCCCAATCCATTAAATTTGGAACTAAAGGAATTATGTCCTCTATAATAAAAGAATACAACTCGCTACCATTAGGCATAAGGGAAAGTTTCTCTATAAAAACATTTAAGAGGAAAACAAAAGACTTCCTATTAAGGAATGAATAGCCAATGTACAATAGCCTTAAGCAATGCAATGTATCATACCGTATTATCTCTGTAAAGTTAGTCACTAGCAATCTAAGTTACTATTAAACTAAACAATAATGTTACAAAAATTATATATATGCCATGCTGTAACTATGTTACTTGATTGTCCCTAACACGAGCTCAGGCTCATTGGGACCTATGTAAATTAATAAATAAAAATAAATAAATAGATTCGTAGATATTAAATGAAACAGCACAATGACGGCTTGGCAGAATCGTTGGCGCCTGAAGGCTCGTAGGCGTGGTTATATAGTGTGGTTGCGCGTAAACAATCTGCGCACTGCAGTCCAGCCTACTTGAACTTGCTTCAGCCGAGAAACTTGCTCAAGCCTAGGAACTCCTAATCGTTCGTACCTCGTACATTCTCGCGTAACAGGTTGCCGCTATTCTATGCTGCTTCAAATTCAAAAGAACTTTAGCATATATTTTTCTCATAAACGATCAATGCGGGAAAATTGTGGCCAAGGACTAGTGATCTTTTGACGATCCATGCAAAAAAACGATAGTTCGAGGAACGATACATGCGGGGAAATTTAACATTAGTTTATATGGAAAATTTTCGGGACTAAATTAATTGAACGATGCATCGAGGTTCTACTGTATTCGATTTTTGAAAGCATTTGGTTTCATCCACTACTGGCTTGCTGGGCCTATCGTAGCTTCACCAGAGCCCCGTTAGCCGTCACTTTTCAGGGTTCCTGTAGGACCTTCACAGCTACCGTAACGGTCCCGGGGCACACAAAGTCCCCACTGTACTTCGCCCCTACAGGCGATCCCCTACTTTGTGCCGTTGCCCGTCTCCCACGACGTGGACGAGGGGTTGGACTTATGGAACGAGCCTCAGACATGATGGATTTAATAGACGACGACACGGCTGTACACACGGACTAAGATTTGGAACTTTAAATCTAAGAACGCTGATGGGGAAGGTGGAGGAGATAGTGGATATGATGGAAAGAAGGAAGTTGGATTTATTGGGATTGGCAGAAACAAAGTGGAAAGGGGAAGGAAGGAGAGAACTGAGAAAAGGCTATAGACTGTACTGGAGTGGGAACGAAGAGGGAAAGAGGAATTGAGTGGGAGTAGTAGTACGAGATGGTTTAAAAGAAGAAGTGAGGAGAATAAGTGATAGGATGATGAAAGTGGAAGTAGCACTGAGGGGAGAGACCGTAGAAATAGTGCAAGTGTATGCTCCACAAGTAGGCTGCGCCTCTGAAGAGAAGAAGGAGTTTGAAGAGGAATTGCAGAAGCAGCTGGCAGGAAGAAATATGATTGTTATGGGGGATCTAAATGCCCATGTAGGAAGAGAAAGACAAGGGTATGAGAGTGTTCTAGAACCAGAGGGTCGGGGCGGAAGAAATGAGGAAGGAAAGAGACTGTTGGACTTCTGCCAGAGGAACAGCCTGCTAGTTGCGAACTCCTGGTTTAAGAAAAGAGCCAGACAATCACATGGTACAGTGATGACGACCAGGAAGTTGGTGGTCGACTATATACTGTATGAGAAAGAACTAAATAAGAACATCACGGACATCAAGGTTATACCATCGGAGAACCTGGATAGCGACCATCGATTGCTGGTAATGAACCTGAGAGGGAGTAAGGAGAAGAAAGGGACTGAGAACCAGGAAAGACGTATAAGGATATGGAAACTGAAAGAAGGGGATAGAAGGGTCGAGTACCTCAAAATGGTAAAGAAAGGAATTCCAACAGATGAAGAAAGAGGGGTGGAAGAGGAATGGGCTAGATTTAAGAAGACATGTAGGTGCAGCAGAAGCAGTATGTGGGAGGACAAGTAGTAAGAAAAGGTGGAAGGAAACACCATGGTGGAATGAGAAGACAAAAGATATAGTAAGGGAAAAGAATAGAGCCTTTAGGAGGTGGTATCAAAATAGGACGGTAGAGACAAGGGAAGAGTACCAGGAAAGAAAGAAGGAGGCGAAGAGAGTAGTGGCTGAAGAGAGAAGAAAGTGGATGGAAGAGTGGACAAAGATGATGAAGGATAGTGAAGGTACAAAAAAGGTTCTGTATGGGATGGTAAAAAATAAGAGGCGTGGGATCCTACGGATTATGTTAGAATGGTGAACAAAAGGGGACAAGAGATCGAAAATAGGGAAGAACTGAAGAAAATGTGGAAAGAATATTTTGAAGAACTCCTGAACCCAAATGGAAACCACGGCGAGGAGGAAAAATTCGGGAACGAGGAAGATGAACTGCAAACAGAAAAGGACTTAACATGGAAAGAAGTGGAAGATGCAGTGAACAAGATGAAAGGAGGGAAGGCACCTGGTGTGGATGAGTTGAGTGTGGAGATCGTGAGAGCAGCAGGAGAGGTGGGGATACAGTGGTTGTACCGAGTGATGAGGACAGCATGGAAGGAAAGGAAGACCCCAGAGGACTGGAGAAAAGGAATAATTGTCCCGATCTTCAAGAAAGGTAGTAGAACAGATTGCAGAAACTATCGGGGAATAACACTGATGAGTCATTGTGCAAAGATCTTCGAGAAAGTTTTGGAAAAGAGAATTAGGACAAGGATAGAAGGAGGGATGAGGGAAGAACAACATGGCTTCAGAGCAGGAAGGTCCACAGTGGATTTGATTTTTGCTGTAAGGCAGTTACAAGAACAGCACTATAAGTATGGAACAGATCTACTGATGGCCTTCCTGGACATTGAGAAAGCATATGACAGTGTATGCAGAAACAAAGTATGGAAGTCCCTGGAGGATAGAGGAGTAGAGAAATGGACTATAAAGAGGATAAAGGAGATGTACAAGGGAAGCGTGAGCTGTGTGAAAGTGGGAGGAGAGAGATCAGACTGGTTGGAACAGAGAAACGGCCTGTAACAAGGAAGTGCACTGTCACCGTTACTTTTCATTGTGGTGATGGATGACATAATGACCCGAGTGGCACAAGTAATTGGGGAAGGAAAGATGAAAGCAATGGTGTTTGCAGATGATTTGATGATTTTGGGAAACAAGGAGGAGGAGGTACAGGAACAGTTCGAGGTGTGGGAAGGAATAATACAAGGATATGGGATGAAATTTAGCAGTTTGCTAGTTATTGTTTGCACGCCCGTCGAAAGTTTCTCAATTAGTAAACCCATTTCATAATAGGTGGCGTGCGAGTTGTATCAACAAACACACTTTGGTCGGCTGTTGAAATCAGCAAATTTATTTTATAATAGGTGGCTCAAAGAGTGAATTCGTGCATCCTGTAGTGCAAACTGCAGAGCTTCAAAGATGGCAACGAGCTCCGCAGTAAACACACTACAGGCCTCAGGCAAAGAGATCTTGGTATTTGCACCATCAATAACGTAAGCACAACCCACCTTCTCGTCCTCCTTTGAACCATTCGTGTAGAAAATTGGTGAACTATGCTGTGGAAATGCTTTTGGTAAACAGGACCATCCGTGTCCACCTTAGGACCTCGGTGTAGATCTAACTGAATTGTTGGACGCAGGACTTGCCACGGATCATACAGGGACCTACAGCCACTCCTATTTCAATACAAGAGATATTGAGTCGGATACCAACCGCGAGGCTGGTTGGCGTACCTCTGGTGGTATTGGGTGCTAAAGAGAGCTTGATAGCTCGGATGATGCGGCATAAGCTGGCGCTGTCATCTATAATTGAGAGGTGGAGAGTAGACTGGATGGCACCAGTAGCCAGCCAGAATTCTTCTCTACTGGGACAACGATTGACATCTACTGTGCACAAACCACAAACCAGCAGCGAGTCAGTTCACATACAATAAATAATAATACAGTGCTACCTGCCCAAAGCGGAACGCAATCGTTCAGGATTTATTTTTCCGTTTTCACAAGTTTCCGTTTTATAAAGAGTGGAGTTTCATAAGATAAAATACACTACAAAAAAATACTGTATTATCGCATAGGATTACTATGAAATAATTTGAGTTTTTCCCACTTTAAACAACACCATTAATTGTTTAGCCGGACGTTTGTTTTTCTCGTGTTCTTCAATAAGTCTCCTCCAGTGTGTGTTATGTTTAGAAGTCATTGTCACTGAATTACAGTACGTAAATAAATGCAGTGCACAGTGAAATGAACACCTTTAAAAATCACTCCAGTTCACAGTTTCCTTCTACTCTCATTTGTCAGAAGGAAGCTGTGTGTATCACAAGAGGGTTGGATGAAGTAACGGTACAGATGTTGTGAAACGTAGCAAACCTGCTGCGTCCTTGAGGAAAAATTAGTTTCTTAGCACTTTGGTGCAAGTACAGTGGCACTCAAAATTTAGTGCATACAGTAGCTTTGTATTATGGATAAGATAATCGTCTTAGTCAGGTTATTTACGCCTACACGTTAGGCAGTTTTCCGGTTGACAGTGTCATTTTACATAGGAAATACCTCCGTTCCAAATTTTGTTTTCTATTTGTCCAGGTTTCCGGTCTATTAAGGATCTGGTTTAGGCAGTCCTGAGAGAGTACACAATTTAATTTCTGATACCTGGCGTGTTATCTTACAGTGCACATTCGTTAATTCGCGGTAATTAATGCATGAACTACCGCGAATTATCGAAAACCGCGAATTATCCGCAGTTATTTTTGTTAAGCTAGTAAAAACGAAACTATTGGTTAAAGTATTGAAATAGGCTTGAACACGCAAAATAATACTTATAACACTTGATTGTAGTGTCCTATAAGACATGCTAGGCTAGAGGTAGGCCCATGTGCATTATGCCTACATCAATATTTAACAGGAAAAACAGTCATCAAGTTTTGTTTCTTAAATCATTTATTCTAATTTTCGATTGCACATTTCCGAAGAAAACATTATATGAGAACGAAAATTCATCTCCTTCTTCTATAGAAGAGATAAGTGTGACTAGAGACACTAGCTTGACTGTGGGAAACTCCCGCACTCGATATCAACTTGATCTTCGTTTTCCTCACCAACAGTCAAATTCCGTGCTATTTCTTCTTCGCTTTCATGTCTTAAATCATAATCGTCTTTATAGACGTATAACTTGCCCGTTCGAAATATCGTCGTTACAGAAGTCGGCAAGCGCTTGCTTTTGTACGAACGTAGTAGCGGTATTTTTCTCCCAGGACTTGTTGACTGCATGAAGAGCAAGCATCCAACAAACACGCTTTCGGTGTCGCGCAAGTTTGCACCATCATCATCTTCATTTCCCGTTTCCAGCTTCCTGGGTCGGGTTGTGAATTAAGGACCTCCATCGTTGCCTGTCTCTCCACCACTCCTCTCCTGATTTTAGTACATCTTCGGGTTTTCCTCCCTTCTTTTCTACACACTCCCACACTGTATCTGCCCATCTCTTCCGGGGCCTTCCTCGTGGTCTCTTCCCTATCATCTTTTCACAGAAAGTTTTCTTTGGTACTCTCTCCTCTCCCATTCTCATCATATGTCCATACCACTTTAACTTTGTTGTTTCTATCCTGTCCTGCAGCTTCAATATTCCTGTCCTTTCTCTAATCTCTTCGTTTCTAACTCTATCTCTTCTGGTCTTGCCCTCTATACCTCTTAGGAATTTCATCTCTGCGGCTTGTATTCTACTCTCCTCTCTTTTTGTAGTAGTCCACGCTCCAGCTGCGTATGTTAGTATGGGTCTGTAGTAGGTTGAATATAATACTTTTTTGCATTTCTTTGGGACATCTCGGTTCCACACAATACCCCTTACACTCTGGTAAAAACTGTTCGCTTGTTGTATTCTCTTTCCAATTTCCTCAGTTATCTTTCCATCTTCTGCGATCACACTTCCCAAATACTTGAAACTTTTAACGACTTCTAGAATTTTGCCATTCAATTCTATCTTTCCTCTTCCTTTCTTCCTTCCTCTTGACATTACCATTATCTTGCTCTTCTCTGTGCTTACTTTCATCCCAAATTTGCACCATTAGGCAATAATCGCTGATAACAATACGCTGTCCGCGCATCCATCCTTTACAACTTTCAGATTGCGACCTTGGAGTGTGGTTGTTGGGGAAGGGAGGGTAGGTTCCGAGTGAAAGCGCATTCCCCATGTATTTTTTGGGCTTCGAAGATAAATGAAATCTGTGCTATACCACTCGCGGCAACATGCTCGTTTGTTTCGAGCATTGCGCAAGTAAGCCTACTGTTACATCGCCGTGAAACGCAGTTCAGTCTTCTCGAATCTCAATGAGTTCGTCTTTACGCATTGCGTCGCATCAAATTTCTTTTAAACGACGGAGGGATTGCTTTACTTATGTGATGATTATTTGCTGTGAGAATTATTTCTATTTAAAAAATTACTCTTGGAGACCCACGAATTAACCACAAAACGAATTATCCGCACGTGAATTATCGAGAGTGCACTGTATGTCTGTTGATGTTTGAACAAGCCCTCTATTTTACAATACACACAGTACTTACTTACACGATGAAATAATATTTAACTTTACCTGTGAGCACTCCAACATAGCAGAAAGCATAATGAAATATATCCAGAAATCCAGGATCAATAATCATGGCTTCCTTCTCAGCCAAAGACGCCTCTCCGCCCGCCTTGGAGTGTTTCGTAGCAGAGTCGTGTACTTCGAAAGCCAGTCCCACCAGCTGAAAGTGTACAAGTTGATATCTGACATGAAACACAAACACATTACACATGGGACGATAGTACATAAAGAAGGTCACTTCTACTGCACTCGGATTGTTATGTGGTGTAGTGGCTCTCACCCCTGAGGTCTGGGTTTGATTCCAAGCTCTGCCAACAAATTTAGTTTTGGTCCGAGGGCTGCAAATGGGTACTCGCAGCCTCACAAGTAAAGATACGAGGAATCAGCATGATGAAATTGATTTTGTAGCACTCTATAGAATTTGGTAGAGTATTGACTTTAAGAGGTACTGAACAGGTACAAAATTAATAAAGATGGCAATTTATAGAAACGTGCTCAGGATTGGTGTTTCTGTGAAACAACATGAGCATTTTAAAATCATTGTCGTTACTTACTTTAGGAGCTGCGACATCGTGGTCATATAGCCTTGTGTATTTGAGTGTATGGAATTTGTGTTATAATCTGTGTTATTGTGATGGCTATATTAGTGTGTGTATTTGTAAATTGGAGATAGGATAGGGAAGGAGGGGGCCATGACCTAAGTTAGGAATCATCCCATCATTTGCATGGAGTACAAGTGGGGAAACCATGGAGAACCCCTTCCAGGATGGCTGAGGTGGGAATCGAACCCGGACCTCAAGGGCGAAAGCCGAGAATGCTAATCACTATGCCACGAGGTCACCCAGAAGCAAAAGAATCTCAGCATGACATTCATAGACTGCAGACCAGCCTTCAATTCAGTGCCTCACTCATATCTCAATGTCTACTAAAAAGCCATCAGCTTTTCTCTCTCTAGCTGAATTAGCTTGCACAACTTCATTCTGGGTGGTACATTGAAAAGAGGACCAAAGTCGATGAAAAGTTGTCCCAGTGGTCAACTACAGTAAATATTTCCAGATGGTCTGAACATTTGACAAATAGACAAATTGGCAGACACCCTCAGTGCCCCATGGTTCTGCTCTCAGTCGCACCATAGACAAACCATCAGCCAACTCAACTAAACGGCTTCACTATCTCCTTGAAATTGTCTCTAAATTCAGTGACTCTATTCACATGGAATTTGATCTGGAAAAAGGCAAGTCAACTCAGCTAGAGAGAGAAAAGCTGATGGATTTCTTGTACTACAATTGTCTGAATCAATTGGGACCGGACTCCAATAGGATAATAAAAAATTCGGATAATTGCATTTCTCCGAAAAAAGGATATACATATGTATTTTAAAGAAAAAGAGCTTATTTTCAGTACTGTATGCATTTTTAATTATGTAATTAACCCTCCGTTACACGCGCCCTGGAGTGTGAGTCCGTACTTGACTATTTTTGCTACCAGAAGGCTAAAAAGGGAGTGGCTTCTACTAGCTTCGTTTTACAACAATATAAGCACTCTGGTAATGTGATATTGTCTCAATAATAATCGAGCTGTTGATGGTGGGGGTTTATATTGCCACGTGTAGACTTGCGGAGTCTCAGTCCGTAGCATGTATTGCTGACTCACAAATTGTCCTCTCATTGTCCGGTGAGTGTGACTTTACATTTCCCTGCTATTTGTGCCCATATTTGTTTTATGGTGTGAACTCAGACTAAGGATGTGCAGGCAAAGGTTCTGGGATGGCATTTTCTCTTGCCTATTTCAAATGCAGTGACCCAGCATTACCCCGATGTTGAAAATGGGAAACCACGGAAAACAATTTTCAGATCATCCGAGGCAGGATACAAACCGCACTCTTCTAAATACATAAAAAATTACCATCTCTCTCTAATTTTGTAGAATATTTTCATGTCAAGTGCTTTTTATTGTATAACGTAAAATCAGTTCTTGGATTGACTTGCAATAAGTAATCTGCTAAATACCTTGATAAAAATATCATGTATCAATATATGAACATATAGTCATACATTGGTCATTATACTGTAAACCAGATTGAGGAACGGAAGGAAAAAGAACGAAAGGAACCACACAAACCGTTGCGGACTGTCAGTTCGCAAGCGTGTAGTGGTGTAACGGCTGGGCACGCATGTAACGGAGGGTTAAATGAAAAGGCAACACAGCGTACGTACTTACAAGTGCTGTACAAAAGTAGTAAATGAAAGTCATTGTTTGACTGTCCTGATCCGTTTTCGGGCAGCCAAGTCGTTCACCTGCTTGACAGTGAGAAGTTGCATGTGGTCACACACCATCCACTTCCATGCAGTTTCAAGGCCAGCAAATGCTTCACTAGTTGATGGTACCGTGTCTACTTCAACTTCGACATTAAGGTCATCTTCCTCTATACTTTCTTCTCTTACACTTTCAATAAGTTCATCATCATTTAGAATTTGAAACCCAGGGTCTGACGTATCACACACCATCCACTCTCCCACATCTTCAACACACTTCTGAACATCCCGGAATTTTCAAAAGAATGTTTCTTAATTTAAAATCTTGTTCACGGACATTGGTCTAATTTGAGTTTTGACACGCCTGATGAAAACTAATGGATCAAATGATACTCATACTGACGTCGGTGGTGTCAACACGACGTGTTTCACTGGAGGTAGAGCTTCGTGCTGCATGCAGGACGGAATAAGCAAGACTGCTCAAATTAGACCAATGTCCGTGAACAAGATTTTAAACATGTAGTAACATTACTTTGTTACAACAAGGATGAGTCAGCTTCCAAGAATAATGTATTAAACAACATAGACCTCAACCGTCAGCACATTTGACAATGCTTCAACATTTCCGAGTATCAAATGCCAGGTATTACCTGAACTCAGCTACCAGCATTGCTAGTTCAAGAGTGTGACTTCGTTCAAGGACACGGACAGTATTTTAGATAATTTTAAAATTATTTTCCAAAATGTTCCATTTTTATTTATTCACGCATAAGGATATTATTCATCACATATGAAGTGCCGGTAGTACAATGGATGTCAATATGACATTCCTGTGGGAAGGTTGTAAAAAGTCATGAAGTGTTTTTTATTTTAAAAATTGCATGTGTTACTTTAAAATTTTTAACAATTTTATGTGCTTTCGTTGTTGTTTAATTATGTGTTTTTTGACTTTTGAAAGGGTTTGCAACATTGTCTTTTATAAATGTTTCCTAATATTGTTGATGGCCTGAAGAATTCCGAAACATGTACCCACAAGGACACTAAAATAACAATAAAGAGTGTTGATTAGGCGGAAGTTCAGGAAATTTTATATTTCATAAAAGTGTCAACACGGAACCTGAAATTAATACATCTTCGAACATACCTGAACAGTTGGAACAGGTGGGTCATCCCAGTTCTCTTATATGCATTTGAGTAATTAAATGTTCTCTCACAGATATCGAAGAGATACATTCCCTGGCGCCCTCTATTTGAATCTCAGAAATCTACAGTTTTCGAACGTGAGTGTATGTTAGGCAAATTCTGTCTAGTCATACTGTTACGGCTGTGAGTTTGTTTCGTAGCCTCGCCCTGTGAGACACAGCCACCCCGGGCTATGTTCTTCCTCTGTGTATTACCGGCGCCTTACGCAACGGGATTGCGAGGACAAAAGAGACCGTCTAGAATATTCGTGACCCAGCCAGTGAGGGAAATCTCGAGAAGCTGTGAATCCTGGACGGTTCTAGAAGCATTCATTGAGTCACCAGCCTGCTATATAAAGCGGTCTCACCAGCGAGGGAGGACTGTGTTTTTGAGCTAGTGCGTGCTTTTACCTGAGCGACAGTAGTGCGGCGACGTGACGTGCGAAGTTACGAAACCATAGCGAGGCTGATTCTCCAGACAGCGAGGTAGCGTGAATCATACGGAGGGACTGAGTTTTGAGGAGTGTGTACTTACCTAGTGCGACAGAGATATTGTGGTGAATTGCGAAACACAGGAAGCTGTTCCCTAGCCAGCGGACAGCGAAGCAGTGTGTAGTGGTGAGTGACTCGCTATCGTAAATAAATGTAGTTTGTGTACAAGGCAGAGTTGCAGATATTAATAGCGAGGACAGTAGTGTGAACCTAGGCCAAGTGTGGAAGCTACAGTGACTAGTAGTGTCTTATGAAGTGAGGTTCAGTGCTTATTGTGTGGTGTATTTTTTTCCTGGCCTGCAATAAAGCTAATATTTCGCTAAAGAAACAATTGTGTTGTGCTTTCACCCACCGTAATCCAGTTAACGAACTTGCCACTAGGGGTGGCACGTAACAATACGAATGGCAATGGTTGCGCTTGTGGCCAGAGTCATTAAAGGGATTTTAGAAGGTTGAACTTTTCCACTCTGAAGGTAACAGCGGACATACATTTCGTCCCTGTTCATTCAATTACTTCACTTAAATCATCGGCAACGAATCTTCACGACGACGATCTGAAGGATGTTTCAGATGAGCAGAAATCATCGCCATCACTACACGATGAGGAAGGAATATCTCCAAGAATCTATACCGATAAGAAAACTGACAAAACCTCACAAAATCTCTCTTTTAAATAATTTTGGCAAGTAGATTCACAGCATTGGAAATAAAGTAAACGTAAATTCAAACTCCACATTTTTAACTTAACTTCAGTATGCATCTACTTATTATTATTATATTTATAGTTTGTCTTTCTTGTATTAAATTGTGTACAGTATTTTATATTGATGCTGTAGTTGGTGTGTGTATTTGTAAATATTTGTAAATATTATCATGGTTGGAGACGGCGCCTCACTGCGGCCTGGGAGGAAGAGTACTCAGTGTGAACTATCTAGGGTATTATATTGTTTGGTCGTTAACGGTGAGTTACGACCATAGCGCCCAACATCTGCATATTATCAGTATTAAAGATATTACATTTGGCGCCCATCAGTGACAATAACAAGTACGATGGAATGTCGGGAGCACGTGCTGCCAGCTGCTGCTACAATGCGCAAGTTCTCATGGACTGTACAACACACCTTCTCTTCTTCCTTCATATTTTCAGCAGATCGTGGGCAGAGCTAATGTCTCTCATTTGCATGCTCAAACTTGGTTCTTGAACAGCGAGTTAGCTATGACCAAAATGGTTGCTATCAGTCTACTTTCACCCTATCCATATGTTCCTACTGTCCTTCTCTTCCTGTTTCAACAGCATTCCAGGCCCCTATTAAGATACCCATAACCATATAAGAATATGCTGCAAAAATGTAGTGGTGATATGATTTTACAGAACATAATATGTGGAGCCTATTTCCAAAAGTCGACATCTGACATTTTTTTACAAGCAATAGATTTTGTTGATTTTGTATTCCTCTTGGAGAAACGCGTCAAACGGATGTTCCAAAACACAATATTTGTGGTTAAAAATCAATATTAAAGTTTGACTTTCTTTCCAAATCGACATCTGCTTTGTTATTTCCATAATCAGACATCTGCACTTCGTTCCAAAAAACATACACTTGAACGGTGGGATTTAGGAAATTTTATGTTATCTTGGTACAAACTCTAATATAAACATAAAAAGTAGAATAACATAAAATTTCCTGCATTTTGCTGTTTAAGCGTTTTTTTCGTTTTTCTCAATAACTTAGAAAATGGAGACGTCGACTTTTGGAAATAGGCTCCTCATATGACATCACAATAATTTAGTTACGTCCCACATCCCACAAATAAAATATCTTGTAAACAGACCTTGAGTGTGATCATCATCTGAACCAGATTCGTATGGGCAGGAGGATAAGGAATGCCGAAGTGGGCAGTGGTCCGGAAGAAGAGAAGATAAGAGAACTGGAATCCAAAGCTAGCCACATGAATGATCCTGCAAAGGGATAGAACAGCTGAGGTTATATAACACACACGATAACCAGAGTACAGTGAAAACTTTGTTGCCATCACATTGAAAAGAGCTATGGTATTTATTATGTATATAAAATACTCCACTTATTTTCTTGAGTGAAATTCTGCTAAAATATTAACTAGCATATATGCCCTAGCTACCATCCCTATTTCTTCAAGTGTTTCATAAAATTAATACTTACAATACTATGGCTTTCTGAACATGAGCTTAACTTGAAATAGAGTACTATCTTTCTTAAAACTCAGCAATTTTTCTAGATTTAGGCCGTGTCTTGTGTGGGGTTTCGCCCAGGAACACCAAGCTGTCTCATCAGCGGGCTCTTAGTGTTCCGCGACACGGGAGTTGTAATTCACTGGCTGTGAAAGCCAATATACCAACTCTCTTTCTTCATCACATAAATCTTAAATTCCTATGCCCCACTACATTGTGAATAGGACATCAACGTACAAATTACTGTACACAAATCAGTTGCTGCTTTACAGCAATGGAGGCAACCTTTTGTTAGGTCATGAGTAGGGCCCCGATATTGATGACATATCATCATTTTACTGAGTTGTCAAAAATAATGCTGAAGTACATAGAAACTCCAACATTGTCTCCAAATTCGTCATTTTTATTTTGCATCTTTTTGCATTTTTTTTGCTATTTTTCCATTTTAAGGGCATTTTTTAAGTTTGGTAGATTTTTTTTAGTCATATTTTCGAGAAATCGACCTTTTAAGTTTTTTTTTTCTCCAATTTAGTCATGCCACAGCTTTATCTGAGGGAGTTATGGCTCTCAGAGTTTAAAAAGAAGCTAGTAGCTATGATCCTTTTGTTAAGTGCTACAAATCTATTTTGATTGACTTTTCAGTTTGAGCTTCAGATGTCATTTTTGAAATATTGGAGAGTTTATTATTATACGATCATTTTCTCTGTTTTAAGTGCATTTCTTAAACTTTTTTTACGGCATCAACATCCGGGCCCTAGTCGTGAGCTTGTGAGCACTATATTATGTCTAGGTGGATTGTTTGTGTGGGTTTTTCTTTCTTGCTTTTTTTTTGCCAACCTAGACTCAATGTTTGAGAAGTCGGGATACAGTGGTAACACCTGGACCCGGCTGGTAGTACCTTGTACTTGGGTCCCTTGCTAAGGTTATGGTGAAGATAGCGGAGCAAATGGACTGCGAAACATGTAGATGGAGGAAGAGGAAGCCCAGTGCTTGGGACGATGAGGTTTTTTTTTTTTTTTTGTCGTGTGGCCTCCTTAGAGGCCGAGTGCAGGTCTTTCTATTCGACGCCCGTGGGCGACCTGCGCGTCGGGATGAGAGATGGAATGGAGGAAGGTGAATGAATGAAACTGGTTAAGGATGTGGAAGGAATCGGCCGTGGCCTATCAGAAGGTACCGTCCCAGCATTTGCCTGGTGTTGAAAATGGGAAACCACGGAAAACCATTTCAAGGACGGCCGACGGTGGGGCTCGAACCCACGCGTCTACCGAGTCAGCAGAGAGCTTGGTCCCATGACCTAATGCTGCGCTTTAGCCAGCTGAGCCACTACTGTCGGTGGGACGATGAGTAAAATGTATACGGTGGCCATACAGTATATCAGTTTATGTTAGTGGTGCCTATTATTATAATACTCAGAAGTGGAACTCTGTGAGTTAAACCGACTGACTTGTCAGAACTTCAAATAAATAAACATAAATAAAGAAAATTACCCCAGGGGTTTCAGTCCCCAAGTGGTCTATTCGGATTCAGGGGAGTCCACAGATGTGTGCAAGGAGGAAAGTCAGAGTAGCCTACCTCAAATCACTAGAAGAACAAGATTAAAGCAGGATCTAGGACTTGGCTAATGAAATGTAATGTTGATTCTCTCTGAAAGTTGTGAAACTTTAAAATATCATCAAGTCTAGAGAAAAAAATATTTAAAAAAATAATTGCATACCAACAATCATCATCATCATCATCTTGTACAGTTTCCAGCCCCAGGCTGGGTCTGTTTGGAACATAAGCCTCGCCACTTAGTCCTTTCTTCCCACCACCTCTCCGCTGTCACTCTGGTCCAGTCCTCGCCTCTCTCTTCTTGACACATTCCAGCCATCTATCTCTTGGTCTTCCCCTTGGTCGTTTCCTCTGCATCTGCATCTCATGTATCCTCTTGGGAATCTTCTTCTCATCCATTCTCTTTAAGTGTCCATACCACCTCAGTCTTGATGTCTCAATCCTACCTTGCAAGGGCTCCTCTTTCACCAATTCCCTGACCTTTTCATTCCTCACCCTGTCTCTTCTTGTTACTCCGATCCTACTTCGCAGGAACTTCATTTCACCTGCCTGTATTCTGCTTAAGTCTCTTTTCCTCATTGTCCACATTTCTGAAGCATAGGTCAGTATCGGGATATAGTAGCTTCTGTATAACACTTCCTTGCTTTTTTGTGGGACATCTTTGTTCCACACTAAGCTCCTAATGCTTCTGCCTGTCTGCCACCTTCCATAATCTCTTTGTCATTTCTCCCATTTTCCTCCACTATACTTCCCAAGTACTTGAGACTTTCCACCTTCTTCAGCTGTCCACCTCCAAGTGTTATCCCACTCATTGGTCTGTCCTTTTTCCTGGTCGTTAACAGGATCTCACATTTACTGATGTTGAACTGCCATCCATACTCTCCCACTGTTTCTTCCCAAGCCTTCAGTTGCTCCTGAATTTCCTCCTCCCTGTTTCCCCAGACCATGAGATCATCTGCAAACACCATTGCTTTCATCTTATCTTCTCCTATCTTTCCTGCTATCCGTGTCATTACCTTGTCCATAACCACAATAAAGAGAAGGGGTGACAGAGCACTACCCTGTTTCAGGCCACTCATTTGTCTGAACCAGTCTGTACTTTCCCCTCCAACTTTCACACAACTCACACTTCCACAATACATCTCCTTCACTCTGCCTACAGTCCCTTTTTCCACTCCCATGTTTTCCATTGCTTTTCAAACCTTCTCCCTACACACACTATCATAGGCCTTTTCGGTGTCCAGGAAGGCCATCAACATATCCTCTCCAAATTCGTAGTGGTGTTCCTGGAGCTGTCTCACTGAAAATATGAGATCCACTGTTGATCTCCCAGGTCTGAATCCATACTGCTCCTCTCTCAATTTTTTCTCCACTTTGGCTCGTATTCTTCTTTCTAATATCTTTTCATATATCTTGGCACAGTGAGGTATGAGTGTGACTCCCCTGTAATTTCTGCACTCCTTTCTGCTTCCTTTCTTAAATATTGGGACAATTAATCCTTTCTTCCAATCTTCTGGGGACTTTTTCTCCTTCCATATCACCCTTATCACACGGTACAGCCACTGTTTCCCAACCTCCCCTCCTGCCTTCACCATTTCAACACTCACTTCATCCACACCAGGTGTCCTTCCTCCTTTCATCTTGTCTATAGCCATCTCCAGTTCTCTCCAAGTCAGGTCCTTTTCCATTCCTGTGTTGTCTTCTCCATCTTCCAATGCATTGTCTTCCTCCCTATGACCATTTGGATTCAGCAAATCCTCAAAGTACTCTTTCCACACTGTCTTGAGTGTCTTTTGTTGTGTACCTCATTTCAGTTTTTGTCCATCATTACCACATCCTCTCGCAGACCTCTTCTCTTACTTTTGACCATCCCATAAAGTACTTTCTTATTTCCTCTGCTGTCTTCCTCCATCATCTCTGTCCACTTTACCATCCACTTCTTCCTCTCCTCTGCGACAATCTTGCTTGCTTCTTTCTTCTTGATCTTATAATCTTCCCTTGCCAGATCAGTTCTTTCCTGGAACCACACTCTGAAAGCCTTGTTCTTCCTTCCCACAGCTTCTTTTACTCTCTCATTCTACCATGGTGTCTCTTTACACCGCTTTCTGTTGCTTGTTCTTCCATATACTGCCACTGCAGCTTCCACCATTGTGTTTTTGAATTGCTTCCATTCCTCTTCCCCTGTTTTAGGATTGTCTGTTGGCATCCTTTCCCTTATTATCTTCTGGAATTCTTCCTTGACTTTCCATACTTTGATTCTCCTTTCCTGGTACTCTGTCCTCTTGCTATCAACAAGTGCCATCAGCGTAAGTCATGCATGTAATGTTTCAAACTTACATGAGCGAAATGAATGCCCTTTTAATTATAAGATATTCAAAGGAAAACCGAGTTAAGGAGCCCACTGGCCACGGTTTCAGAGGTCAGAGTTGTTCAAAGCTTGCCCGCTACTCCTCGCTCATGTATGTTTGAAACATTACATGCATGACTTACGCTGATGGCACTTGTCCATCGACTCATACTGGTTCTTTGTTGACAGAACAACATCCTATCGTCAAATTGAGAGCTGCACCGGACAATTAGGCCGACGATTTTTAAACTTTTTAACTCGTTTTTGAACATTTTTATTATCAACCGTCATCCCAGCGCCATTTCATCTTCATTTTAATGTATTTCAACGTGTTTCAGAGGCGTAATTACGGGGTGGCAAGGGGTGGCAGTTGCCACCCCAGAATTCCCAAACCCCACTTTTTGCCTACAAACAAGTAAAAAATTAGTTTATAAACTTCGTACAATCTTGATTTTGTTTCTAACTGTATCTCTCAGAAACAATTTAATTACCCAAACAATAATAGCTTTCATTTTCAAAATGATGGCGTAAAAAGTAATAAAACCATTTGCGTGAATAATGGGACTAAGCGATTAAGCAATATAAATGTCACTAGGTGGCAGTATGGAAAGTGAACTGCTCCTCTTTGAACTAAGATGTTTTTACAACATGGATAAGTTCAAAAAGAAAAAGAGTATTCAAAAAGAGCTGACCTTGTGGTTATAAAATCTTTGAAAAGTGTGTTCCCTCTTCTTTTTGAACTGTTCCTCTTATATTTTACAATTCCCATGAACTCAGCATCCTGTGAAAGGTCTTTTTCATGTCTAAGGAGGTTAAAAACCTACACCAGAAACACTGTTGGCCAAGAAAGGTTGTCGTCATTGGCCCTTCTGGCAATTGAAAGGAGTGTTGAAATAGATATTCCCCAAGTAATTGATCTTTTTAACTCAAAACAAAAGAGAAGGCTTCATTTTGTGTAAAATAGTTTTTGTACAACTTATGGTGTTATCAAGTAAAACTTCAATAAAGCATTGTTATTTTAGTATGATGTTTTCTTAATTTATACTTAACTAGGGTAAGCATTAAAATTAATAATTATCAACAACAGACCAAACTTTAAAAAACTATGTATGGATGGTATTTTTTTCAAACGATTTTGTTGTTGATGTTATTAAAAATAACACATTTTGGTATAACTAGGCCCATAAATAATAACGCAGATCATTGGTAAAAATGATTTACATTTATGCTGGTGAAAATGAATGAAAATCCACAGCCTGCTTCCAGTCTCCGACCGGGTCAGGAATGGAATGAATGAAGCCCCCATCTAGCGGCGAGGATATGAACTGTGCCGGCTGCCGAGGCCTGACGCACTCCTCTGGGGCAATGATAAATGAATGACAGATGAAATGAAATGATAGTGGAGAGTGTTGCTGGAATGAAATTTTTGACAGGGAAAACCGGAGTACCCGGAGAAAAACCTGTCTGCCTCCGTTTTGTCCAGCACAGATCTCACATGGAGTGACCGGGATTTGAACCACGGACCCAGCGGTGAGAGGCCGGCGTGCTGCCGCCTAAGCCACGGAGGCTTCCACATTTATGCTGGTATGGTATGTAAAGCAGTTTAAAAAGTGCTTGTAAACTACAGTTTTAACGCAAAATTTTAAAAAAATTCCGGGGGAGGGCCCCCAGACCCCCCGGAAAAACTTGCCACCCCAGTTAAAAAGCTGAAATTACGCCCATGACGTGTTTGACTATCACCAGTATGGTGAATATTTTAGACCGAGACCTTACTGAACTAGACTGAAGAAGGTCCAAAGCATGTCCCTGAAGTGCCTCAAACAAAGTAAGTTGTGTTGTAAAATGGGAATAACAAGTAGGCTAGTAGACGTGGAGGGGAGGCAGATGCGCTTGTGATATACCATCAGTGCATGTTGGACCTCCCTAAAGTCATTTTGACTGTCCATATTGATTACTTTATTAGTGACACAGGTTTTGCTTGTGCATTCTGACTACAAGCGACACAAATCAACACTTTTACCGAGAAGTTGTTAAAAGACGTCGCAAAAGGGTCATGCATGCGAGACAACTCTGGATGTCCCACAGGGATTTCAGTGAACCAGTAAGAACATTCCCGTGGCTCCTCAGCCTCCTTATTCGCCTGAACAGAGTACGTGTAACTTTTTCCTCTTCCCGAGATTGAAAACGCACCTCAAGGGACGTTGTTTTGGGGCACTGGACAGCATTTAAATGGCTGAAGGCGATTCTAGTATCCGAGTCCAGCACTGTGTGGCTTCCCATTGGCAGTTACTTTGAAGGGGACAGTAATAATAACGATAATATCGTATGGCCTCGGGTGCCGGGTGCAAGCTTTGCTATTTGCCACCCAGAGGGCAGCTTGCATGTCAAATTTTGTCGTTCCTTGGAGCACTATGAAAGTCAAGGCATTTAGATGTCTAAGCTCCTTGACACTATAGCGCTTTCTAGTAGAGAATGGAGGAACTTTTGTGTTGGCGGAAACTCCAGGGATTAATTTTGCCATTATGACCACGGCCTACTGAATTCAAACGGGTTCTTTAACATGCCAACAACGTATGACATGCGTGCCGTGATTTTTGTCGTCTTTCAAAAAATCACTTACCACGGCCAGGAGCGAACCTGCAAGCCTGGGGTTGGTAGTCCAACACGATATCCACTCACCCACTGTGGCAAACGAAGGGGTCGGTGTTGAATTGCGATGGTATTGGAATAAAACCAGATTTTAAAAATCAGTCTCGGAAGTTAATTTACACACCTCATATGCCCTGGAAAACATATGGCAACATCTCACATATAGTAACCTAATGGACCTGGAGAGGATCAAAGAGCCTTGTACTTCTCCAAGTTTACATCGTCGCGCCTGGTCTATGTGATGACCGGAGAACCCTCCCCCATTGGTTCACAAGATAAGGTTACGACTGTTACTGCCCCAATACTTAGAACTGTTACGTACTATGACAAGGAAGAGGATTAAAATATGGAGAGACTTCCATGGACAAGAATTGGATGAGCGGCACCTATACTCTGTGAGCTGCCTGAATAGGATTGACATTTGGCCGGATGTTTCACCTCAGTCATCACCTCTCTGCCTCTTGACCAATCCATGATCGCATAGTTGATGTCATCATTCTCTGCGTTGCAATATCACAGCCCACGTGCTTCAGTGCCTGGTTAACTCTGTGACTTGTACAGTGTGATCGCTTGTTATTCTAACCATGTAATAGTGCTTTAATAATTGGTCGTGTAGTACTGGAGAGTAGAACGGCAGTAGTTAAAAGTAATTAGTTGCTAAAAATCAGAAAAATATTTATTTTTTATGTAATAAAAATACCTAAAATATGTGACAAAAAAGTAAAAATATTTAATTATAATTTAGTTTATTAATGTGAATGCAATGCCTCACTGTCTGATGAACAATTACAATACACAACGAGATACATCTTCAGGTTATCCATCACAAATGACCGACAATTATCGCGAAACTGCGGCAATATGTTTCTTGCCTTCGAGGTGTTCTGTGCTTTCCCACATGGTTGGCAGAACAGAACGCCCCCATCAGATGTAAAATTATCTTTAAATTCTGGCAGATATTAACTTGTAGTTACTTATACTTTAGGCATCATAGAACTACCTTACACTTCACAGTGCCAGAAATGAACTGCATGTGAGTGAAACTGGTTCCAGGTAGCTGGGTGGGGGAAGTTCAAGCACGTGGTGCAATATCGCTATGGACAAGGAAATCCCCTGCTTCCACATTGAGTGGCAAGTTAAGAATAACACAATTGCAAGCTGACATACGCTCTGCATGAAGATTAGTTAGCTCAAAGGTTCTTCCCCGTTGAAGTAACACGGAACAAAAATGCAATTAACTGAAAGATCTAGCACATTGATTTTAAAATATGTAAATATGATGTCATTTTATGTGCTAATAAGTGAAAAGCAGGAATTTATGTATTTGTAGAAAAGAATGCTTAAAATACGTATTTACATAAAAAAATATTTATTTACCTAAAAATCCGAGCCCTACTTATATGTGTATCCTTATATCCGTGGAACTCACCAGGAAAGTAATAGCTCATGCTTGGAAGAACGAAGGCATTTTAGAACAAGCAATTGACAGCTTAGTGATATCTGGTGGCTCTTCAAGTGATAGTTCCGAGAGTGACAGTGACAATGACGGAGATAGTGATATCAGTGGTGTGGAACCTCTCTTACCTTAATCTTCAGGGGCATAAATGACCTCGCTGTTCCGCCACTTAAAACTCCAATAACTACCTGAACCTTTGTTTAAAATGACTAAGTTAGTCGGAAAAAAAATCTGCAACGAGAATTTCCAGTAATATCAGTCTTAGTGGGTCACCCGACATCTAGCTACCAGTGTGAAGGTCCTTGATGATATCCTTCAAATGGTAAGTTACTTTTTTTTTGGTTATCTTTGAACTGACAGTTCACATTCTTTCTGTATGTTTTCTGAAACATGATTTTGCTTTGAGTAACAACTTGCTCTCTCCAAAGTTAAGGCATTGAGGATTGTTAATGATGCCACAATGAAAACTAACAAGCTTATTGCCAGCGTTACGACTTGTGCGTAGAGCAATAATGGTAGCGAGAGCTTATGAAATGCCGAGACTTTTACTCGAACATACGGTACTTAATAAGCTGTAAAGAAAAACACGTTGAAAGCATGTGAGTAAATATTTCTCAGGTTTAAATGCAAACCTGGCCTAACTATACCGTAGGCAATATAGGAGCAAAATCCTCTTTTAAGCCTGAAGCAGTAGACTGCCATAGAAAAAATGTAGGCTAACATAATTGTTTAAGTTATCGAACTCAGCGTTTTCTTATCACAAAAAATAACTAGATATTGTATATTCTACATCTGTAGCAATTATTCTAGATTCTAAATAATTCTGTAGCTTATCACTAAAATAATTATTTAATATATTATAGCCAGTTGACTACTGTAACTCATTTGCCCACTCGCACGCAGTAGGAGCGAGCAGTTTGGCAACCTCGTTCCCTGACCACATGGCGAGACGAGAACTGTCAATCCCATTCCGGTAGCTCACAGAGTATAGTGACAAGGCTTTCACCACAAAGTGTGTGTAAATAAGAAATACCATCAGCCAGTGCGTGTGCATGCTACACTATGTAGTGTGATAGGTACCACATCATGTGGTGCAAGCACAGAAAAGTTTCTCTTATGGAGTTCTGTAAAGAGTTCTAATTTGCTGCATCATGAATGGCCATTGGTCATTTAATCACTCTGCGTCAGCACAAACAAACAACGCAGTCAAGATCACATGACAAACTGCAGAGCAGGATTGGGTAATACCAAGCAGATCGATCCTACCCCGCACACAAACATACCTACGTCTATGTGAATCCATTACATACCGTACTGCGACCAACCATGGCCTTATACCTTCTCCAGTTGATATATGTGCATACTCCATTTCAGATCACTGACAATGTCAAGTCCTACATCAATAGCCTTTCAGATGTGTTTGTGGACATTTCATTGCAGTTGCAACATTTAATATTTCCTTAGAAATGCTCTGACATCAGTTCATTCTGCAGTCACTCAAAACACTGCAATTCTCTCCACTCGTAAGGCACAATAATCTAGTTCCCTGCAATGCTATTTATAAAGTGGCATAAAATGAATTTATGGCATATTAAAGCAATGTCACTACCTATCAGCACTTTTCATAAAATGCATACTAGAATAGGCCTACAATAAATACAAGCATAGTCCTGAGCAAGCCATGAATTAACAATTTTTTTTGCAGAACGTAACATGACGATAATTGGAGTAAATTTCAAATCAGAGAGTCAGCAATTTTCAAAAATGAGTCAGACACTACATGCTCTTGTTGGCCGACATTTAGGTTAGGTAAGAGAGCTAATGACTCAAACTGGATTGGACTAATTATAACTATAGAAAAATTATTGAATACAACCTTCATAGATCACACAAATGGATTTCAATTTACCTCTTGTTTAAACTTTTGATGATAAGGGCATTTACTAGTGTGCATACTAAAGGGTGAAGTATGTGCACTCCAGAAGCAATAAGCACAATGAGCAACCCTACACCTGTTGCTATCCATTTTTTTCTGTAACTGTCCGTAATCTGTCTGAAAAAATGTCCAATGCCTATACTGAAAAATAACAGACTTAAATAGATTACGTCGTCCCACTCCATGGTTTCGATTATTCCGATTCCACCCACACCTCAGATTGGTTACTCTACAACTGTAACTGGTTTTTACCACTACTAACTGAGCCGATCAGCTGATAGAAGAGTTCAGATAAAACAGATGAAAACAAAAGGCGAAACACTTTGTGGAACCTATTGAAAGATTACATAAGGGCTTATATGAGCACAGTCCAAAATTATCTTTATTAGGAGCTTGGTTAGAGTCGGTTAGTCTGGGATTGATAAGGCTTCTGATCACTATTGCCCTTTGGTCTCATCCGGTGTCTAGTCTCATGTAATTATCTACTGATGACTCCTCCGGACTTCCATCTTTTCTTCATGCGGACTTCTCCATGTTACCACCATCGGTTTCCATCAAAAACAATATTTTCTTTCCCCGTTAATTTTTGATGAAATTTAAAACACATGCACTTTTTTCTGAATGTGTACGTTCCTAATTGTGACGTAATAGCTAACAGACACCTAATTAGTATTTGGTTAATTCAACGACGGGGAACATGATATTGGAATAAACATTCATCATTGTTATGTTGGTCATCAATGAAAACAGCTGATTCTAGTGCGATGTTGTTCTTCAATTAATTTGTTATAATATGCAATAAGTTTGATACGATTGGTGTTTGTGAAAGAAAGTATTAATCTCCAATTATGAATTCATATTGTTGATAAGAGTCATGTTCCCAGCACCCTCTTGCCAACACTTTCTAGCATTCCTCGTATATAATTGCCAAAATAAAATTTGAAGATAATTTTGACAGTTCTTGGTGTGTTGACATGGACGCCGTATCAATTGTGACAGAACATTTTGGTATTCCTCGCAAGTATATAAAAACAACCTCCAGAAAAGATCGAGTCATAACTGTGGTTCATCGCTCATGGTTGAAGTAAGAATTTCATAGTTCTATGGCATAAGTTAATGGCTATTAACTTGAACAGGTTCTGCCATACCGTAATGAAAAATATTGAGTCAACACTGATAAGTCAATCCTTTATAGATGAATTTATTTAAAGCTTCTTGATGCGTTTCCTGGCATAGCCAATTCCTTTGTTTAGTTTGAAATTTTGTATGCATGGTACCTTTCCATTAATTGATTGGGCACCGCACTGTAATTAAATATTGTCGTATTTGTGCTTCACAGGTCACTTTTGAGGACTCAGACTATATCAAAATTCATTGAGCATGAATCGCTTAGCCCTGATGAAGTGGAAATATGGCTCCATCAGAGGGAGGACCTGGGACCTCGATGGGAAAGATTATACATAAGGGTCAGTAATAATTTCTGTAAAATATCAAATTAGGCCTACTATGATATAACCTACATTCACAAGTTATACCCAAGATTTTTTTAAAGACTTTCATGGCTCAAAATGTCTGGCTTCATAGGTAAGTGGGTAAGTCTTGTCCTCGGCCAACTTGGATTCCCAGCAGGGTTGTGGGTATTTAACTTCACCATCATTGTTATTCAAGATACTAACTTACATGATAGGAATGTCTCCTGAATAAAATCAGCAAGCACTAATGACTCCTGACTCCACCATGCCAAGCTAAGCTGAAAAGAAATGCTCAGAGCACATTATTGTAACATAAGTCTAATATTGATCCAGAAAGCACATCTTCCAAGTGCTCAGAGCACATTATTGTAACATAAGTCTAATATTGATCCAGAAAGCACATCTTCCAAGTTTTTTTTAAATTGTTCTCAGGGTCATGCCAAGTTTTATATGCAAGTCTTAGCTACCGGTATAAATTCATGATGTCCAGGAGTATCTCATCCCCAGTCGATCATACATAAGAGTGCAGTAGGGATAAAGAAGATTTCATTACTGATACTTAAGAACTCGACTGTATTTATTTGGAAACTATACTTGATCACTACTCTGTGATCTCTTCATCGTGAACACTATAGCTTGCTTGACAATATTGAGATCCATAATCCAAAGGGTACTACGCGATTCCTGCTTCCTAAGGGCGCCACCACACAGCATACGTCACTGCAACTGGCTACAGCTGCCCAATAGCAATGTAGGGTACATTTTCTTCCATCTTGTAATTTTCTTGAAAGTGACACATTGCAACCTTTCCTTTGTTTTCTGTCACACGTCAAGTGTATTAGACATCTTCACACAGCGCCCGATTCTTGTAAACCTCTTCCCTTCTGTAATGAAAGAATTGGAAGGGTTTAATAATATAAATATTTAGGATGTCAAATCAATGATAACTGGGACTTAAATCAAGAAATTCGCTGTAGAATTGAGCAGGCCAGAAGTTCTTTCATGAAAATGAGAAAAGTTTTGACCATCCGTGATTTAAGTCTGTCTTTACGCACCCGACTGCTTCGATGCTACGTTTTTAGTGTCCTGCTCTGTGGAGTTGAATCATGGACACTTACCAAGGTTTACTGATAGCATTTGAAATGTGGACGTATCGCAGGATTTTAAGGATATCATGGACAGCTAAAGTCACAAATGTGGAAGTACTGCGGCGTATGAACAAAGACTTGGAAATTCTCAGTATCATCAAAAGGATAAAACAAGAATACTTTGGTGATTTCATGTGCAACAACAAATACCACCTCTTGCAATTAATTATCCAAGGGAAGATTGAGGGCTTTAGAGGCCCAGGACGCAGACGAATATCCTGGCTAAAGAACTTAAGCCAGTGGTTTGGACTTAATACAGTGTCACTGTTTAGAACAGCTGTGGACAAACAGCAGATCATGCTACTGATCGCCAATGTTCTTGGAGTACGAGGCATTTAACTCAACTCTAATTCTTCTGTTTTTGGTGTCTAGGAGACCTCTTCCTGAGTACCCATTGGAGGCGGTGGAGAATTTGTTTGCAAAAGCTGCTGCTCAGTTCTAGTGCACACCTCCAGAGGATAAAGATGTTGAAACAGTCTAATCTTCTCCCCATGCACAGTCCTCACTTTAGCCACTCTTGCATTACCATCCGCTCCCGGATATATTTCAAAGACCAGACCAGGAGGCCAGTCGATTCTCCTTACTCCATCAGATTCAATCAGTACAATCTCCCTTCCTTTTGTTTCTTCTGATGTACCAACAAGGCTAAATATTCACTGCGGAATCGCTGCCGAAAGTCATTTCTCAGCTTTTGAAGGTATCTCAATCTTCAGTTCAATCTGGTGGCATCAAAAACATCCATAACCAATGTTCTGCAGTTGGTTCAAGCCTTTCTATTTCATATTTTGTGAATGTCAAAGACAGAACTGAAAGCAATACCGGAACTGGGACAGCAACTTATCCATGTTGAAACATTAAATCCCATAAGATCTCACAAGAACCAACATCGGGCATTGTAAGGATAATTGGTACACTTGTTGACTGGGGAAAGGGAAGAAACTGGTCACTCTACCCCAGGTCTAGCTAATAAATGGATAGAGTCTTACTTAACAGGGCGTAAACAAATAGTAAGCTTGAGACACAAGGATGATGGAACCAAATTACTTAATGAAACATTGTCCAATGAGGGAATTATTGAATTTGGAGTACCCCAGGGATCGGTTTTGGGCCCACTACTCTTTCTTCTATATATCAATGATATAACACAGAACGTTCATTCACATAAGGAAATTTTGTTTGCGGACGATACAACACTCGTAATAAAAGGTGAAACTAAACAGGTCATACAGCAGTCTGCTGACTCCGTTACAGGAGAGTTAACCAAATGGTCACAAGATAATCGCCTCATAATAAACTATAAAAAGTCAGTATGTCTAAATTTCCACACTATACAGAATAGGAATCCTGCGATGCCCAATATAACATTAAATGGTCATCAAATAGAAAATAAATCAGAAACAAAGTTTTTAGGACTATGGATACAACAAGACTTGAAATGGAATAAACATATACAATATCTGAATACTAAACTGAACTCGATGTGCTTTGCGTTACGTATTTTGAAAACCTGCACTAGCATGCACACATTAAGAAATACTTATTTTGCTTATTTCCATTCATACTTAAGATATGGGATCATATTTTGGGGTATGTCGCCAGATGTACTAAGCACGTTTAGGATACAAAAGAGAGCGATTAGAATTATGGCAAATGTAAACTCTAGAGAATCATGTAGACCTCTGTTTAAAGATTTAAACATTCTCCCACTGCCCTGCATATATATCTTTGAAAGTATTATGTTTTTTAAAAAGAATTTAATGAATAAAGATGTTTTTCTTAAAACAAACAATGATGTTCATAGGCATAACACAAGACAAAATCAAAACATTCATATTTCACACACACACACAAGCATATATCAAAAAGGAACTTTTCACACTGGAGTTAAATTATACAATAAACTACCCCAGTATATAAAACTGGCCCCAAAAATAAAAACCTTTGATAGAATGTTGAAAGCTTATCTGCAGTGCCATTGTTTTTACTCAGTAGTTGAATATTTTAGCGTATAGGAGTGATGGAATCTATAACTATATTTTACTTTTTTAATTTAATTTTAATACCTAGCTGTATGTTGTTGTATTTATAGAATTAAGTTTTCATATTATGATAATAGAGTGAGGTGTAAATAGTTGTGCAATAAGATTGTATCTATTAAGATTTGCTATTATAATAAGTTATAAATAGTTATAATCTTAGTAATATATACCTGTTAGTTCTTTTATTTTATGCATGTAAATTCTGACGTGTCCTATATCAAAAATGTATTGAATGCATGTATTTGATCAAATGGAATTAATAAAAATCTATCTATCTATCTATCTAGTAAACTTGGCTCAGTGAATATGTGGGCATTATCACATTTACACTGTAATGAGGAAAAATATATAGCCTAAGCTTAGTTTTATAGTGGTTATATGTAAACTTACCCCATGTAACCTGCGTACGTGATTCGCTCTGCTGTGTAAATATAACAGAAGTTATGATATTCTAAATGTTGAAAATAAATCATCCAAAAACAAAATAATTCTCATTGAATTATGAGATATTTTGCTTTTAAGTTACCGTACTATTGTGCTGAAGAAGGTTTTAATTAAACCAAAACATGCTCACTTAACAATTTTACGTTTTAGTGTATAATAAGGTATTGACAGTAACACACCAAATCCTGAGGGAGAATGTTCATTGTTCAGAGGAGGTACTTTTCTGTTTTCACAACTTTCACAAGGCAGATTATTGGAAATGTATTATTTATGATTTCTGGGAGTCAGTAGAAGTTCATTTTAATTTGAATTGTCACTGCTGCACCGGAAATAGTAAGTTACATTATGCAACGAGCCTATAATGGCAATAGTTAAGACACGAGTATGTATGTTTATAATTTCCATACGAGTGTCTTAATTACCATTATAGGCGAGTTGCATACGACTGTTTATGTTCGACGATAATTATTATAACTATTTTATATTCGAACATAAATATTCATAAATATCTGTCGAGATTTCGCCAGTTTTATGTACTGAACAGAGCGCATGGGACGCAGTGAATGCCTTGTATTAGACCATGGCCTCCTTGATTACCCCTCTATGACACTAGGCCAGGCAGTGAAATTTGCATTAGAAGGCCGTGGAACTCAGCGCATCTAATTATCTAATTGGTCAGACAACTGTTTCTTGAGCTCTGATTGGTGGGAGAAACTGTTTCATAATGAAAAATAGTGTTATAATGACCATTATTATAGTAGAGTTTTCTGACATTTAATAGTCAGGATCGAACATAAATAAATCATTTTCCTTCTTGTTCATTTGATGACCGCCGCCATGACACATTGCCGTCCTACACTACTCCATACCCATTGCCAACATGTCCGATACAAAATACCCCACACGACACCTGAATAATGAAATAAAAGGCAAAACCATTGGCCTGGATAAAGATTATTGATGCATGACTACCCCCATTGTGCGTAACAAAAACCAGGGTGGTTTGTATTAGCCCGCAGGGCCTGAAATTAGCCAAGATACCTTTTCATGATTAGGGCATAACCCATCACATTTGGGTACATTCGTGTTGACCGACTGAAGAGCATCTAACTTTTGTTTACTAAGGCAACACTGAAAAATGGCTTCAAACACCATAATGATAATTTTGTCTTGTATTAACCAAATTTGGAATGAAAATTTGATAGTTTGGAATGGTAATTAGTAAAAAGAAAACTGTAGTCATGTACTGTGGAAAAGAGAAAAAGAAAAGTCAAGTGAACATAGATGGGGTACGGTTAGAAGATGATGATAATAATTCTTTTAAGGGGCCTAACATGTAGGTTATCGACCCCAGGTACGGTTAGAGAATGTAGAACAGTTTACATATCTAGGTAGCACTACAAATGGAAGTAATGACATCAACATTGAAATTAATAACAGACTAAGTAAAGGTACCACATTTTATCACCAAGTCAGAGAACTTTTATGGGATGACAAAGTACCCAAGAGAACGAAATTGTCTGGCTGCGTGGCTCAGGGGTAACGTTCTCGCTTGCTGAGGCCAAGGTTGCAAGGTTCGAAACCTGGCGCAGTCAGCTGGCATTTGAGGGTGCGCAAATGCGAGGGAGCCGTGTCAGTACGTTTAAGATCCCCTTCGGGGTGTCTCTAAAAGCCAGGGTAGTTAAAAGGGATGTAAAACCAATAACATTAAAAAAATTATTATTATTAGAACGAAATTAAACAGTATTTCATACCAATGAATAAAAGGCAAAATAGTGAGATACAAGCAGTAGAAATGAAATTTTTAAGAATTTCAGTTAAAAAGACAAGAAGGGATGGAATTCAAAATATTAAAATCAGAGATGAGTTAAATATGAAACCGTTAAATCAGAAGATACAGAAAGCAAGGTTACGTTGATTCGGACAGTAAACAGAATGGCTAAGGAAAGAGTAGCAAGAAGGGAATTAGAAAGAGAAGTCAAAGGAAAGAGACCAGTTGTAAGACCGAGAGGAAGGTGGTTGGACCAAATTTTGAAGGACATTGGAGAAGCTGGGTTGGATGTGGCAGAAGTGATGGAACAGGAAAAATGGAGGGACAGAAAGGAGTGGAGGAGGCTTGTAAACCACACCCGGGTGACTGGAGTGGGACTTAGATGATCATGATGATGATGATGATGATGATGATAAAAAAAAGTCAACCCCTGGCACTATCCAGCCCATGACCGCTGCCAGCCATTAATCTTGGTATTCGTGATCGGGGCGCTGTCTCACTGTCAGACAGCTACTCAAATGTCCTCACGAGGCTGAGTGCACCCCGTTCCAACCCTCAGTTTTTAAATCCCTGACGGAGCCGGGGATCGAACCCCAACACCACGGGGCCGGCTGATGATGATGATGATTAACCAAATCTTACCACTCTAGTAGCAGCTTCCGTGGCGTAGTTGGTAGCATGCTGAACTGCTGTGCCCAAGAAGTCGTCAGATTTTTTTTTTTAAGAGCGTTAAAAATCCTTCAGCATGCCTTCCTTTGGAGGGGAAGTAAAGCCGGCAGTCCCACGTCATAGATTTATGGCATGTAAAAGATCCTTCCACAGACTAAACTTGTGTGGAGCTAAAACTCTAGGTTAGATTTCGTTGTAATGCTCTATCAAAGTAATGATAATGAGAAAGCTACTGGCTATTCTCTACTCAGTGGTGTTGATTTTCAATATACCGTATTTGTTTCCAGTTTGGTTGAAACCTACTCGAAATACATACTATTGAATTATTGTTTCTATGTAGTGATTTGTTTGAATAGCCAAATGATTTTTGTTCTTGTAGGTATTGGAGAAACAGACTCGAAAAGTGATTCCTTTGCCACGGCCGCGCACCGAGAATGTCAAGTCGGAAACTCATCTGTCCTTCGCACAGCTTCTGCATTATGTATCACAAACTAATCACAAGAATCTCTGGAAGGAAGCTTTCAAGAAGCACCTCAGTATGTACAGACATGGTAAGTGGGAATCTATAGGATTCAGATGTTAATGATGTGGGTCTGACTGGTCAGTGTTAAGTTAACCCTACACCGACTCACACTACGGACTTTGTCAACCAGTTTTGTTTTTAGTCATTTACAGACTTCTAATCACATGAACATGGAACATACCTGCCAACCCTTCCAAATTTTCACCTCGTCTTCCGATCTTCTTAATTACTATTATTTCTTCAGAATTTCGGGCCCCAGTGATATATTGTAAAAGAAAAAGGAACTGCAAATAATTTTCATTCTCAATGAGAATCCCCGTAAGTCGTAATTGCTTTTGTGATTTGCGTAACCTTGGTTTTTTGGGTAAGTTTGTGTAAGTTCCTCGCTTGGCAGTGAGCTCCATAGCTGCGATCTCAGAATGGTGAGTCAGCTGATCGGCCTACCACGCATACTTATTGGTGGTATTTTACGGACAAACAGGTATCAAGCCTACGCTGATTAGTCGAGGCTGGCCACGTGACTGTGCAGAATGGGATTGAAACCTTGTATGCTACGCGCAGTGATTGTGACTTGCTCCGTTTATAATCTGCTAGAGTCACGTTTAGTGCATTTAATTGAGGTATTAATGTGTGCGTTGGTAGATAGTTATTTCAACGAGTTGTGTCAATGATTGTTTTGTGTCGTGTGTTTTAAGTTTCTCTCGTCACGTTATGGCGACAAAACCTCAGAAACGTTATCTGCAAGTGTTCAAATAAAGCTATAAAACTGAATTTCCATTCATTTTACAATCTAGTAGAGGAAACCATTTTGCTCTTTGTTCCTTGTGTCGTTGCGATATAAATATTTCTCATGGTGGAAAAACTGACATTGTAACTCACAGCAACACTCTAAAACACAAGGACAGAAGAACAAAAAATTATGTACGTTTTTTGTTCACGGGAATGAAGACACTGACGCCATTCGAGCAGAATGTTTGTTCACGGCGTTCATCGTAGAAGGTCTTTTATTTGCATGTCAGGAACTACCGTACTTCACTGCAGCCTCTGATTATATTATTCATAAATTTAATTTGGACAGTGAGTTTTCTGTTAATGCTCAAGTGGCACAGATAAGGTCTTTGTCTACTGCTTCCTTTAGTGCTGTGAAGTATTATATCTCTTAAGTTTCCAATTATGTTGCCAAAAAAAACGGTGAAGATGAGCACCAAGCAATGGATGCATTACGATGCCAGTTTTGTGCTCTCCAAATGGAGGATTTGCCATCTTCTATTGTGGAAGGAAAAAGAGCAGATTGTTCTTGGTCTGCAATAGGGGATATACGAGGTGGAGTTGGGTGTCTGAAATATGACAGACTAACTAGAGTAATGCTGTCAATATTAACAATCCTACACAGCAACATCGAATGTGAGAGATTGTTTAGCCAGGTGAAG
The DNA here is from genome assembly GCA_946902985.2 of Meconema thalassinum. Taxonomy (NCBI): domain Eukaryota; kingdom Metazoa; phylum Arthropoda; class Insecta; order Orthoptera; family Tettigoniidae; genus Meconema; species Meconema thalassinum. The sequence goes on along the minus strand of OX336394.1, from coordinate 10,579,054 downwards.
AAGACGAGGACAATTCTGATCGTCTCTGAATGACGAAAACCTCAACAAACTGTTAGTGGTTAAATCAAACCCAAGTGGAAATTGCTACGAGCAGCAGTATGACAGGGCATTTTTGAAGAGAGCAAAGTCGGCTACTAGATCTGCATTAAATCAGTAAGCATTCTCAAGATTATCAACAACATGTATACACATCATCTAATCATAATTAGGTAAGTTGTCCATGGTAATTAACTTTAGTCTGACAAAACGTGAATATGTGGTAGCGATTGCGAAGTTTAATCCATCAGAATGATTGCATGTATTTTCTTTAAACACACAATTATGTTCTCTCCCATTTAAATATTGGCCATACTACTACTCGATGATTGTTTACATTTTTGTGAATTTTATGCTGAATTCATACTTTGCCAATAAAGACACGCAGGTCTTTTGTGTACCCTCTTTCGTCCACGGTATACTGCGCATGATGAAATCTATAATTTTAAAAAATCTTCCTATTTTTGACTTCCGAAGGTATGATGGAATATAAAGGGTTTTTATGTAACATTATCCTATGAATGAATTAAAAAACATCCCTTACCATTAATATAATTGTATTAAAAATGAATGAATGAGCATGAACAAGTGAGCTAGTAGTTAAAATGGATTTTGATACTTCGTCTATGTTCAGTGAGTTAAATACTAGATATGTCGTAAAATAATTAATTTTCATATTTGAATATTCACACTACTTTAGAATGAAATGTACTGGATGAAAAATGAACTTAGTTAACATTCCCAGGGATAGTAAAAAGAAAACAACAAGACAAACACAAAAGTTATGTCTATCATCAGCTTCTAAAGGCTAAAAGCCTTGTCATTTCAGCCATTTCTTACGGTCTTCAGCAGTTCTCTTCATGTGGGCATACAAGTCACATTCCATCTCCTTGACAATGTTCTTGAGATACGATTGTCTTGGTCTTCCCCTTGGTTTCTTCCCCAAAATTTGTCCTTCAAAAATTACCTGGAGGAGAGTGTCATGTGTCCCATGGATTTTGCTTTCCTTTTCTTGATGGTGTTCAACAGGCATCGATTCTCCTGAATTTGGTTCACAACAAGCTCATTTCTCTTTCTTTCCACCCAGCTTGTTCGGGTCATTCGTCTCCAAAACCACATTTCAGCTGCCTCAAGTTTTGATTCTTCTCTTTTCCCCAGTGTCCATGTTTCACAACCATAGGTCAACACACTCCAAACAAAGGTCTTGTGAAATGACTTCCTTTTCTTCAAGTTGAGGTGCTCATTGAGCAGCAAATTCTTCTTATTTTGAAAGGCTTTCTTCGCCAACACTATTCTTTTCTTAATTTCTGAGATGCATCTGTTGTCATAATTAATCACACTTCCCAAATAGCAAAATTCCGTTACTTGTTCAATGGCGCTATTATTTAACATTTCATTAGCTAAAATTGGTTGTTTCTTTTTATCAACCACCATTAATTTTGTCTTCCAAGAATTAACTCTTATCCCGAATTTTCCTAAGGATTTCTGAAAAACTTTTAACATTCTATTCACTTCACATGCAGAGTTTGCTAAAAGCGAAGCGAATGCTATGAACCTGTACTCCATTAAATTTTAATCCTTTTGTCTTCTCTTTTAATGGATTTACTGCAGCTTCTATATAGATATTAACAAGAAGTTCCGTGACGAACTAAAGAGCCTACTTTTCATGCCAATGATTATTCTCCAGTAAATGAACCTATCTAGAATAATGACGAAATTAAGTTGGTAATATCGAAATGTCTAATTAGTTCGAAATATTCCTGGTATAATGTAGCCTAATAGAGCACTACAGTTGGCAGACCTGGTGACTGAATATATTCTTAGTTCCATCTCTTAAGGTACTGAATACAAAATTTGGTTGAAGTCCAATGGACGTTACATGCACTTAGACATTGGATCTATCAGCACGCGTAAAAGCATGTTGGCAACAATGTCATGCGTGTGCTGGTTAGAAATAATCTGAAATATTATGATATCTTGTTGTGCCAATTTTGGATGAAATCCATTTGTTAGTATAGAAGTTACATGTATTTTAAAATTGGTCCTACCAGCAGGCATAGAATCATGTTGGCAGCACTGACTTCTATTAATTATTCCAAATTAATCTAGAATGTCAGCTGCTATACGAGTGCAAAGTATAGGGCTGTTGGTTTGCATACTTCCTAATATATTGATCATCATCATCATCATCATCTTGCACAGTTTCCAGCCACTGGCCGGGTCTGTTTGGAACACAAGCCTCTCCAACGTCTTCTGTCTTCCCACCATTTCTCAGCCTCCACCCTTGTCCAGTCTTCTCCTCTCTTCTTCACGCATTCTTCCACCCCCTTCAGCCACCTGTCTCTCGGTCTTCCTCTCGGTCTCTTTCCTTCCCACTTCGTCTCGTGTATCCTCCTGGGTATCCTCAGCTCCTCCATTCGTTTTACATGTCCATACCATCTAAGTTTAGATTTCTCTATACCATCCTGTAATGGTTCCTCCTTCATTAATTCTCTGGTCCTCTCATTTCTTATTCTGTCCATCTTTGTAGCTCCAATACTGCTTCTCAAGAACCTCATCTCACTGGCCTGTATTTTGCTCTTCTCCCTTCCTTTCATAACCCAGGTCTCCGAGGCATACGTCAGGATAGGGACATAGTACGTCCGATATATGATCTTTTTGCTGTTCTGAGGGACATCCTTGCTCCATAACATGCTTCTCACACTCCTCCGAAATGCTTCTGCCTGCCTCCCCCGCTCATTTATTTCTCTATCGTTTCTTCCATTCTCTTGTATCAGGCTTCCCAGATACTTGAAACTCGCCACTTTCTTCAGCTGTTCCCCACCAATTGTTATTCCCATTGTGGTTCTTTCCTTCTTCCTTGTTGTGATCACCATCTCACTCTTATTTATGCTAAATTTCATCCCATATCCTTGTATTATTCCTTCCCACACGTCCAACTGTTCCTGTACCTCCTCCTCCTTGTTTCCCCAAATCATCAAATCATCTGCAAACACCATTGCTTTCATCTTTCCTTCCCCAATTACTTGTGCCACTCGGGTCATTATGTCATCCATCACCAGAATGAAAAGTAACGGTGACAGTGCACTTCCTTGTTTGAGGCCGTTTCTCTGTTCCAACCAGTCTGATCTCTCTCCTCCCACTTTCACACAGCTCACGCTTCCCTTGTACATCTCCTTTATCCTCTTTATAGTCCATTTCTCTACTCCTCTATCCTCCAGGGACTTCCATACTTTGTTTCTGCATACACTGTCATATGCTTTCTCAATGTCCAGGAAGGCCATCAGTAGATCTGTTCCATACTTATAGTGCTGTTCTTGTAACTGCCTTACAGCAAAAATCAAATCCACTGCTCTGAAGCCATGTTGTTCTTCCCTCATCCCTCCTTCTATCCTTGCCCTAATTCTCTTTTCCAAAACTTTCTCGAAGATCTTTGCACAATGACTCATCAGTGTTATTCCCCAATAGTTTCTGCAATCTGTTCTACTATCTTTATGGTGATCGGGACAATTATTCCTTTTTTCCAGTCCTCTGGGGTCTTCCTTTCCTTCCATGCTGTCCTCATCACTCGGTACAACCACTGTATCCCCACCTCTCGACTATTCTAAGTCCGTGGCCTTGAGTTTAAAAAACGCGCGTGGGCGGAGAGCATTAACCTATTGCGTTCGTTTAAAAAGTGATATGTGGCCCTTAAAAGGGCCTTTGTAAGCATAGAGATGATACTTTGCCAGTTGCTACGAATTGGCTTTTAAATGTTACCCTATCTGATTTTACCCAGTATACAGCCCAAATTCTATCATGTTCGTCCATTTTAGCCATTCTACTAGATTTAATTTCTGGATACACAGATTTGCCGTCTTTAGTAAAATGATACGAAGAGAACCCTATGATATCTCTTGGATTGAGATCTGATAATTGCCCTACGGATAATGCACCGTTGCCATGTTTTCTGTAAAGGAATACAGATACGCTTGCGCTCCCCGCTTGGTCTGTGTTGATGTTGTGGGCATGTTTTCACTGCTTCCCATATTTCTTGGCAATGCCAGTTATCACCAGCGAATTGGGTTGGTTCCTGTAGTTGCTAACACTAGGCCTTGGGAGTACCATACGAGCACGTCTGACTCGCATTGTGCTCAGTGTAGGAGTGATACCTTATCAGTGGAACTTCCTGTTAATGTTTTATCTTTGTGACGTGGGTGGGGGCGTCCGGTCCCGCGCCCGGTCTACTCATCCACACCCGGTGCCTTCCCTCCTTTCATCTTGTTCACTGCATCTTCCACTTCTTTCCATGTTAAGTCATTTTCTGTTTGCAGTTCATCTTCCTCTTCCCCGATTTCTTCCTCCTCACCATCTTTTCCATTTGGGTTCAGAAGTTCTTCAAAATATTCTTTCCACATTTTCTTCAGTTCTTCCCTATTTTCTATCTCTTGTCCCTTTTGTTCACCATTCTAACATAATCCGTAGGATCCTTCCGCCTCTTATTTTTTACCATCCCATACAGGACCTTTTTTGTACCTTCACTATCCTCCTTCATCATCATCTTTGTCCACTCTTCCATCCACTTTCTTCTCTCCTCAGCCACTACTCTCTTCGCCTCCTTCTTTCTTTCCTGGTACTCTTCCCTTGTCTCTACCGTCCTATTTTGATACCACCTCCTAAAGGCTCTATTCTTTTCCCTTACTATATCTTTTGTCTTCTCATTCCACCATGGTGTTTCCTTCCACCTCTTCTTACTACTTGTCCTCCCACATATTGCTTCTGCTGCACCTACTAGTGTCTTCTTAAATCTAGCCCATTCCTCTTCCACCCCTCTTTCTTCATCTGTTGGAATTCCTTCCTTTACCATTTTGAGGTACTCGACCCTTCTATCCCCTTCTTTCAGTTTCCATATCCTTATACGTCTTTCCTGGTTCTCAGTCCCTTTCTTCTCCTTACTCCCTCTCAGGTTCATTACCAACAATCGATGGTCGCTATCCAGGTTCTCCGATGGTATAACCTTGATGTCCGTGATGTTCTTATTTAGTTCTTTCTCATACAGTATATAGTCGACCACCGACTTCCTGGTCAAGTCATCACTGTACCATGTGATTGTGTGGCTCTCTCTTTTCTTAAGCCAGGAGTTCCCAACTAGCAGGCTGTTCCTCTGGCAGAAGTCCAACAGTCTCTTTCCTTCCTCATAATGTCAAATCCACTGTGGACCTTCCTGCTCTGAAGCCATGTTTTTCTTCCCTCATCCCTCCTTCTATCCTTAAATATAGACAGCATTTATTAACTGTTGGCAGCCCTGATTGCTCTTAAGAATACTTATAGTCATATCTGTTATGTTACACATAGCACATACGAAATTTGGTTGAAATCCAACTGATAGTATAGAAGTTACATGTATTTAAATATTGGTCCTCTCAGCAGGCTTAGAATCATGTTGGTAGAATTGAAGTATATAAGTTACTCCAAAATTAATCTAAAATTTCAGATACTAATACGTGTGCATAGTTTAAAGCTGTCGGCTTGCATACTTTCCGATATATTGGTATTTGGATAAAAGAATAGAGAGATCAATTATTAACAGTTGGCAGCCCTGGTGGCTCTTAAGAATACGCTCAGTCATATATGTTTATGAACACATATTACATACAAAATTTGGTTGAAATCCAATTGATAGTGTAGAAGTTATAGGCATTTAAAAATTGGACCTATCAGAAGGCTTACAAATATTTTGGCAGCATTTTCATGTATGGCCTCCTGGAAATTAAACTGAAATAGTGTTATCTACATGTGTGCCAATTTTGGAATAGCTCCCATGCATACCTTCCAAGATATCCAACATAGAGCTCAAATTTCTAGTGCTCTTTTTCAGCAGTTGGCAGCACTGACATTTTCAAATATGGACGTGAGATATTCCGGCATACATCTTTACTCATACTAAGTTTGGTTTCGTTTGCTGCAGCCGTTTAGGAGTTGATAGGGGGGGACACACAGACAGACACACATTTTCCCGGATCGATCTCATAAGTTTACTTTTTCCTCATTTTTGCAAAATGTGAAAAGTAGGCTAAGAAGATATGGTGATAGAGGACAACCCTGCCTTACACCTCTTCTTATTTTTGCTTCTCTTTTATTGCCATTAACTGTTATTTCTGTAGTTTGATTTTTATATAAGTTCAGAATAAGGCGCCTGTCTTTCTAGTTAATCCCGACTTTGGCCAATGTAAGAAATAAGGTTTTCCAATTGACATTATCAAATGGCTTTTCTATGTCAATGAATACTATATAGGTTTTTCGATTAACTTCCAGTCTTCTTTCTAAAATCTTACGTAATGCTAGGATAGCCTCCCAAGTCCCTTTCCTTGTTCTAAATCCATACTGATCACTATCCAGATGATGTTCAATTTTCTTGCTTAGTCTATCTTTGATGATGATCAATAAAATCTTTGATGCATGTGAAAGAATGGCTAAAGTTCTATAATTAGAATGTTCACAAGCATTTCCTTTCTTGGGTAGTGTGATCGTTCGACTTTTAATAAAATCAGGAGGTACAATTCCATCCTCATAGCATTTAGTAATGATTTGAAAAAAGCATTTCTTAAAGCTTACATCACAACATTTTAAGAGCTCTGCAGGAATGTTATCTACACCAGTTGCTTTATTTCCTTTCAGTTTAGTGAGTGCTGTTATAGGTGGACCTTTATCATCTTCTTCAATTAGTTCTTTATCTTCTATATAACTACTATTGTCAGTAATATCTGTCCATCATACAAAACTTCAAGGTACCGTATTCCTTCCATCGCTCACATACCTTTTCATTTTCAAACAATAGCTTCCCTTTGGAAACCTTAACTACGTTGCTTGTGATGCGTTGCTGATAGCTCAAAGATTTCACTGTAAAATAAGCTTTGTCAAGTTTCCCATTCTTCAGGTCATCCTCAATCTCATACCTGCTTCATCCAATTTTCTTTCTCCTTGCGACATTTCATTGTTATTTGATTCTTTAAAGACATATATGCTTGAGTGTCTATATTTCTAAATTTGTTCCTTTCTTCAATAAGCTCTAGGATTTCCTGGGTCATCCATTTCTTTTTCGGTTCCAATTTTCTTTAGCCTAGTACTTCCGTTGCGGCTGTTTGTAAGCCATTTCTTATATCATCCCATCCTAAAGTCTCATCCTTAACCAATTTGCTAACATCTTTATGTACTACATTAGGATCCTGAAGCTCTTTCTTCTAAATGTTTTATTCCTCTTGAACCTTATATCACATTTAGCTGCAACTAGGATGTGATCACTAACAATTTCCGCCCCAGGGTAACTATGGCTGGCTTTCACTTCATTCCTATATCTTTATTTAACTATGATGTAGTCAATTTGCAGCCTTCTTCTATCTCCAGGTGCTATCCAGGTGTAACGTCTTCTCTTGGGAACTTCGTAACAGGTATTAGTTATTACCATCTCATGTTGCTCACAGAATTCCAGTAATGTTTCTCATCTCACATAGACATCACCCACCCATGCCAAACTTACCAGCATATTTTACATCATTATGAGAGCCAACGGAAGCATTAAAATCACCCATTAAAATAATGTTTGAATTCTCCTTTACTATGTCAAAGAATTCTTCTATTTGATCATACATTTCGACGCCTCCAACTAAGAACATCGTATCTGCATAAAGTAAAATGTTGAGGAGAGCAGTTGTAAGTTTAGAAAAATTCCTACAAATCGGCGAGTTTCTCAATATTTACGATTATGGGATCAATGGAAAGCATTTATTGCCTAGTTTATTTTACCCGAAGAAGGGTGTTTGAATTTATTAAATAACCCATTTACATGTAGTTACGATATTACTGAATTGGAATTATCCAATGGAGAACATCGTATGTGAAGTTACGATGTTCTTCATTGGAGATGTGTGAACAAATGACTGCAAAAGTCAAATTACGATGTTATTGTTTGGGCATTTTAATCTATTAATAGCCATCAACTTTATGTTATAGTGTCTTTTATTAATATAAATTCCATTATTACTGCATACAATGAGCTAAAAGAAAGAATTGACTGAACTTACTATTCTTAAGATTGTTATCTGTGAACAATACAATCGTTGAAGACTGTGAAAACATTTCATAAGAACTGAAGTTTACAGGTTAAATTTAAAACTATTTGTTGTTATTTTAAACTTTCCAAAATTGTTTATTGTTTTGAAAATACAATATACAAACTAAAACAATTCAACCGAGACAAATTACTTTCATTTTTATTAGTTACTAGTTGTGTCTGATTCAGTTGGTTCGGCTACGGTAACTTTTAAATTTTTGTGGAAATGTTCATACACGTCTGGAATGAGATTGCGTGCACATAAGGACAGCAGGTCCTTCTTTTGTGGAGCTACTGGCAACAGTTTACTAAGCTCCAAAGTGCGAATAGATTGCTGTCTTCTTCGTTGATTCTGGTACAGATCAATAAACACCTCTTCACATTCGTGGTCGTACTCGATAAACAGCTTGGTTGGATCGTCTCTCCCCATACGAAGCTGTCTCACTTTGTCCCAGTGTATTTTCTCTCGTCTTGCTACCCAGTTCCGCTTGTCAAAATCCAAAAGTTCCTTACAATTCTTTAAATCCTTCTGGGAAATTTCTTTCACCACGTATGGTTTACCCTTTGCTTTCGCCATACGAACAAGCATAACCCATTGGTCTGGAACATAAATAGTTTGCCCTTTCCTTCTTCTTTCAATGAGCGCATGCATAGAGTCCCCTTCATTTTGCGTGTGTCCTTTTTCGAAAACTCTGTGGGTGATGGAAACATGCAGGATCTCAGACATAAAGGAGTAAACTACATACACAATCCTATTCCGATTTTGTCCTGCACAGCTATCTGAATAGAATATAAAGTCAGTAATTCCTTCTTGAACTTTTAACTTGATATAGATCATAACAAAGCTCCCAATTTCATTTGAACCTCGCTTTGCAATCTTTTTCTTTGAATTTGCCTCTTCTTCATACACTGATTTGTCACTATCTTCCTCCGACTCAGGTTCCCCGTCTGTTTCAATCAAAAACTCTTGTTCATAATCTTCGTTCTGGCAGAAATTTTCAGTAGAACTTTCAGGTTTTGTGGTGTTGGGGGTTTTACCAGTCTTCATCCTAGAACAATCCGACTTGTTGTGCTTTGGGCCATATATAATCATAATGTCAACCATAGCCTGTTTCTTTCTTTTTCTTGTTTCTTGCTTATTCTGTGATATTTCATTCTCTTCTTTATTGTCGTCTTCATGCTGTAATTTGTCACCATTATCTTCACTGTCTTCTCTCCAATCTTTTGCTTTGAAGGCGACACCTTCAAGATTTTCTGATAAACCCAAGATATCCCTAGTAATTTCAGTCATAATATGTTGCTCTGAAATTAGGGGGGGGGATGAGCAGTTACTCTGAGATTCTGAGACCCTGGTGCTTGAATTACGTTCGTCAGCACTTTCATCTGAAATGTATAACATAAACAATAAAAGTAATGTCTCTCATATTATTGTTATCATAGAATTTGATAGTATTCTCCTCATTAAAAAGTATTTTGACCTGCATAGTTGTTTTTTTTTACCCGGACACTTGGGCACTTTACGTCTTATTTTATGTTATTGAAATGTAAGCAGCAACTAGAAATAAGCCTAACTTCCATATTATTTCTCCTCTAATTGAGGAGGCTGTAGCTGTTGCTGGTTAAAGCTACTCTTCTGACATAAAGACAATAATAAAGACTGGCCTTGCTGAACAATAATAATGAATGTGCACTTACCTTGTAACTGAGTTGAATAAGCAGCCATGCTCCTCAGTAAATCAACCATCAATTTGCCTCTTGATAACATTTTGAAAAGGGTAAAAGACTATACACAATAATCACCTTAACATTAGCCTACAGTCAGCGTTACAATACACTGGCAACATTCCCGCCTGCACTGTGTCTCGACTTCAGTAACTGGAAATGTGCGCTCCCCAGCTGCTAAAATGAGAATTATAATCAAATGACGGAGCCTCCGTGGCTAAGACGGCAGCACGCTGGCCTCTCAAAGCTGGGTCCGTGGTTCAAATCCCGGTCACTCCATGTGAGATTTGTGCTGGACAAAGCGGAGGCAGACAGGTTTTTCTCCGGGTATTCAGGTTTTCCCTGCCACAAATTTCATTCCAGCAACACTCTCCATTATAATTTCATTTCATCTGTCATTCATTTAATCATTGCCCCAGGGGAGTGCGACAGGCTTGAGCTTCATATCCTCGCCGCTAGGTGTCGGCTTCATTCATTCCATTCCCTGACCCCGTCGGTCGACTGAAAGCACGCTGTGGATTTTAAATCAAATGACGCTCGCGCAGCTCACAAAGCTTCGAGCACCTTGGCATGTCATTGTCATGAATCATTGTGGACGGATGCGCAGTTGTGAGTGAGTGAGCTGAATGCTTCCTGTAATATTATCGTAACTACACTTGTACTGAACACTTCATAGACAACACTCCGTTTAAGAACATCGTATCTCAAGTTACGATGTTCTTAAATGGAACAAATTAAATAACAGCAGTTACGATGTTCTTAAATACTGAGTTAACAAAAAATATAATGGCAATTAGAGAGTAATAATCTTCCAGTTGATAGAGCTCATTTTTTAGTATATGATAAGCGAATAATCTCAAAATCTCAAAAATGTCAGTTACGATGTTCTTAGTTGGAGGCGTCGATTTCTTCAATTTCCTCATCAGGATTTGAAGTGGGGAAATATGTTTGTATTATCACCAAATCAACTGGAATTGCTTTTACTTGTATCATTGTCACTAATGTAATAACTGTTTACAACGTTGTGAGTCCATTTTCCTATTAATACAATTGCTACACCACTATTGCCTGCGTGGATTATCCTGAAGTTATCAGAAATGAAGTCTCCATTTCCTGCCCATCTAGTTTCACACATTCCAAGGACATCTAGATTCTTCTTAATCATAGAGTTTTACCTCCTCAAGCCGTCCAGGTTGTAGAAGAGTTCTTACGTTCCATGTACCAATAGTGAATTTGCAGTTGTCATTGTGAGGGTTTCGTTGAATGACGACCGAAGAGGCCTCGCTACTGTTTCCTCTCTTGCCGGATCTTGGTTTCCAATTCCCATGATCAGTAGAATCACAATCAATAGAAAAAGTCATCATGGCTGCTATACTTGGGATATCCTAGGATCTTTAATGGAGTGGTTTCCCGTTGCCTTCTCCATTCTATGCCGTTGGCCACCTAGTAGCTCTTCTGCCTTTAGGAGCAGTTCCCCCCTCCAAGGACAAGAGAGTGCCCTTTTTCTACCCGCTCATCCACCCTCCGAAGAAACCGTTGGCACTTGATAAAAGTGGTCGCCTTATCCCTGGCGATGTTCGGTGCCTGATATATGTCCAATATACCTTTAGCTCTATTGCCTCCTCCACCATCTGCACTGTACCAAAGGACTCCTTCTCCACCGCAGGTGCTGTTGAGGTCTTCACTTATATCCCAGAGCAGGGCCCTCCATATTTATAAACCCTGGAGAGAGGGTGTCTCAGTATTCTAAAGCCCCCAAGAATTGGGCTACCTGTTGGTCCGCGGATTCTATTGGAGGGTATTCGAACCAACCCTACCGTTACTGTAGGGGCCCCCTATCTGCCACCTGGGGACGCGCCCTCTAGGGGTTGCAGGTTTCCCCGAGGGTCAATGTCTATAGGAAAAGAAAATAAACATTGTTTGTATATCGACTTTGTTGTATTTTTCTGTATAGATTTAATTTTGTTTTATCTTCAAAATCAATCCTTTAATCCACTAATTGCTGTTCTAGGATCCAGTATGTCTGCCGGGGGCAAGAGCACTTCCCACATTTCCTTGGCGTCCTGCGACTCGGTGATGCGCGATATCATCTCGCGCACCTACGGCTGCCCCATCATCCATCTGGACGAGGGCACCGCAGAGGGGAAGTATAAGAACTACGAGGTGCATTGTAACGTTCTGCCGGCGCTGTGTGCTGTGGAAACAGAGAAGCACTTCCTCTTGATCCAACAGCCCTTCGTTGCCCACTCCCTCCAGGACTGCGTGACCTTCAGTCCGGCCATGCTCGGGACGTCCCACTCCAAGCCGCTCTTCATCATCTACCAGCTGCTGCAGGCCATGAGGTGCATGCACGACCGTGGCCTCGTGTTGGGCGACATCACGCTAAGTGACATCCTCGTCACTGACAATCTCTGGGTTCAAGTGAGTAGTCATTCTATTAGCTTGTATATAGTCTGTGCTTGCTTGTTCTTTCACAGGATAGAAGATCCTTTAGGTAAGAGTGAAAACTGCATAAAAATCCATCCAGCGCACAGTGGGTCAAAATCAAAATCTAGGAGGACAAAATTATTTATTTTCATAATTAAAAAATCAAAATGTATTACTTCTACAGCATTCTCATATAATTGCCGCTCACTATCCTGGGATATAAACGCATCTTAGTGTAAATCTGTCACCACTGTTCGAGCAGTCTGAATTGGAGGATGAATGTAAGTGGCTGTGGTTTGGTTGTCTTTGTGGTTAGTGTGATGCTTTAACCCCTCAAGCCGGTTGGCCGTACACTGTACGTCCGCTGGACTCTACTCGTTCAGTCGGTTCGACGTACCACAAACGTCCGGTGCAGGCGGAAGTTAGAATGCCTATTACGCATTAAACCCTGCTGCTTCGCCGGATCTTCTTTCACGTTACAAACCGAGAAGTTATGTACTTTCATGCCATCTCTGTTTCATAATTAGAACTAATACGAAGTTGATCGATATCCGTTGCTTTTGATGACTCATATCGATCAGCGAAGGAACATGAAACGCGCTCTATTGAGTTTCAGGTTAGTTGCTTTAGAAGGTACCACATCCTTTCCTGCCATCTCGAGATTGTTTTGTGAACTATATCTAACTTGACAGTTTTAGTCACTTATGAAGGGGAAGCACCGATGGCAATTACTTAGTAGATAACTTTTGCTTCGTAGGCTAGAGGCTACTCAGTCGCAGATGAATAATTGCCGGGCTGTCTCATTCTCTTACGTGTGCAGATATTATTGTTTTGATAGATGACAGTAGTGGAAGTGATGTGTAGGGAGCGATATTTTCGGTAGTGATACGGACTATGCACAGCATAATGTTATTGGAGAAGTGGGAGACAGCCCAGACGAAGAAGAAATAGCTTCAGCTATAATAACAACGACCGCTGTTCAGTGTTTGTGGCGAGAGGTAGACTTCGTCTCAAGCACACAAAAGATCCCCTTCACGGGTATGCCGGGTACAAGAAAGCATTTCACGTCTGTCTTTTGCTGTTTTCGACAAAGTGATTGAACTAATTGTTTGAGAAACAGATATGTACGCGGCAGAATGTATAGTGGCACGCCCTTGAAACCAAGGTCGCGCGCCAGGAAGTGAGAGTCAGCGACATTTATATGTTCAGGGCTTGTATTGTTGATGGGGATAATGCAGAAACCTACCCTAAAGAGCTATTTCAACCCTATATTCCCTCAAACAATGCCAAGGAACAGGTTTGAAATAATATTACGATATTTACATTTTGTTGACAATTCGACACAGGATGCAAACACGGGGCCTAAAAAGCTTTTCAAAATTCAGCTTTTCCTGGAAATTATACCCGACAATTATGTATATTGAACATTATCATGTAAATATCTTGCTTTCATTGTAAACATACCTGAAACAAATACCAAAAGTGGAACTTATCAAATTATTATACTTTTGTAAATATTGCGTGTGATTATGGACAACCCTGAAGAGCAGTCGTCACATATATTACTGAGAAACTTTGGACATGATTTCGGTAAGTAATCCTAAAAATTCCATTACGTTATATTTCGTAGATTTAACATAATTAATTTTTTACCTTGTTAGTGTCCAAACCTCTATTGAGCTTCAATTTAAATACCGCCGGAGAAGTGAAAACCTCCGGATTAAATAGCCGGCCTGAGGGGTTAAGATGGAACATGCAGCTGAAGGTATGATCTTTGTAACGTGTTTCAGTTATTCATCATCATCATCATCATCATCTTGCACAGTTTCCAGCCACTGGCCGGGTCTGTTTGGAACACAACCCTCCCCAACGTCTTCTGTCTTCCCACCATCTCTCAGCCTCCACCCTTGTCCAGCCTTCTCCTCTCTTCTTCACGCTTTCTTCCACCCCCTTCAGCCACCTGTCTCTCGGTCTTCCTCTCAGTCTCTTTCCTTCCCACTTCGTCTCGTGTACTCTCCTGGGTATCCTCTTCTCCTCCATTCGTTTTACATGTCCATACCATCTAAGTCTAGATTTCTCTATACCATCCTGTAATGGTTCCTCCTTCATTAATTCTCTGGTCCTCTCATTTCTTATTCTGTCCATCTTTGTAGCTCCAATACTGCTTCTCAAGAACCTCATCTCACTGGCCTGTATTTTGCACTTCTCCCTTCCTTTCATAACCCAGGTCTCCGAGGCATACGTCAGGATAGGGACATAGTACGTCCGATATATGATCTTTTTGCTGTTCTGAGGGACATCCTTGCTCCATAACATGCTTTTCACACTCATCCGAAATGCTTCTGCCTGCCTCCCCCGCTCATTTATTTCTCTATCGTTTCTTCCATTATCTTGTATCAGGCTTCCCAGATACGTGAAACTCTCCACTTTCTTCAGCTGTTCCCCACCAATTGTTATTCCCGTTGTGGTTCTTTCCTTCTTCCTTGTTGTGATCACCATCTCACTCTTATTTATGCTAAATTTCATCCCATATCCTTGTATTATTCCTTCCCACACGTCCAACTGTTCCTGTACCTCCTCCTCCTTGTTTCCCCAAATCATCAAATCATCTGCAAACACCATTGCTTTCATCTTTCTGTCCCCAATTACTTGTGCCACTCGGGTCATTATGTCATCCATCACCAGAATGAAAAGTAACGGTGACAGTGCACTTCCTTGTTTCAGGCCGTTTCTCTGTTCCAACCAGTCTGATCTCTCTCCTCCCACTTTCACACAGCTCACGCTTCCCTTGTACATCTCCTTTATCCTCTTTATAGTCCATTTCTCTACTCCTCTATCCTCCAGGGACTTCCATACTTTGTTTCTGCATACACTGTCATATGCTTTCTCAATGTCCAGGAAGGCCATCAGTAGATCTGTTCCATACTCATAGTGCTGTTCTTGTAACTGCCTTACAGCAAAAATCAAATCCACTGTGGATCTTCCTGCTCTGAAGCCATGTTGTTCTTCCCTCATCCCTCCTTCTATCCTTGTCCTAATTCTCTTTTCCAAAACTTTCTCGAAGATCTTTGCACATTGACTCATCAGTGTTATTCCCCGATAGTTTCTGCAATCTGTTCTACTACCTTTCTTGAAGATCGGGACAATGATTCCTTTTTTCCAGTCCTCTGGGGTCTTCCTTTCCTTCCATGCTGTCCTCATCACTCGGTACAGCCAATGTATCCCCACCTCTCCTGCTGCTCTCACCATCTCCACACTCAACTCATCCACACCCGGTGCCTTCCCTCCTTTCATCTTGTTCACTGCATCTTCCACTTCTTTCCATATTAAGTCCTTTTCTGTTTGCAGTTCATCTTCCTCTTCCCCGATTTCTTCCTCCTCACCATCTTTTCCATTTGGGTTCAGAAGTTCTTCAAAATATTCTTTCCACATTTTCTTCAGTTCTTCCCTATTTTCTATCTCTTGTCCCCTTTTGTTCACCATTCTAACATAATCCGTAGGATCCTTCCGCCTCTTATTTTTTACCATCCCATACAGGACCTTTTTTGTACCTTCACTATCCTCCTCCATCATCTTTGTCCACTCTTCCATCCACTTCCTTCTCTCCTCAGCCACCACTCTCTTCGCCTCCTTCTTTCTTTCCTGGTACTCTTCCCTTGCCTCTACCGTCCTATTTTGATACCACTTCCTAAAAGCTCTATTCTTTTCCCTTACTATATCCTTTGTATTCTCATTCCACCATGGTGTTTCCTTCCACCTCTTCTTATACTACTTGTCCTCCCACATACTGCTTCTGCTGCACCTACTAGTGTCTTCTTAAATCTAGCCCATTCCTCTTCCACCCCTCTTTCTTCATCTGTTGGAATTCCTTCCTTTACCATTTTGAGGTACTCGACCCTTCTATCCCCTTCTTTCAGTTTCCATATCCTTATACGTTTCAGTTATTAATGGGCATAATTGTTACGTAATTTTAGCTATATTTGCATTATTATTATTATTAATCTTGATTGGTCACATTGGACCACTTGAGTCGTTCCACAATCACTTCTTCTTTGAAGGTAGTACTGCTTGGTTCTTGCGCTCTTTCCAGTACTTTTTCATTCTTTCAGATCGGGATTTTCTCAACTCATCTGAAATCTCCATAGGCTTTCTATGTGTCATTTCGCAGAAAATTTGTGAGTTTTAAGAATGATGTTAATTTTATTTTTCTCCTCGGCATCTGTTATCTCGAGTCCAACTGCTTTGAGATCTTGTTGGATTTCTTGGATCCATTTTCCTCCAGTTTTCTTTCCTAGATTTCTCATCACCAGTTGGCGTACAATTCTGTTTTCTGGAAGCCGTAAGATGTGAAAAAAAATATGAAATTCTTTTTTTCTTCATTGTGATGGTGATTGGATCAATCTCACGATAGACAGTTTCATTTGGGAGAATCCTCCAGACTCCCTCAATCTGATACTTTTTATTTATGCACGTTCTAATGATTCTTCTTTCCGTTTTGAGGAGCTGATCAGTTCTTTGTTCCTTTTTAATTTGGAACAGTGTTTCACAAGCATAAGTGGCTTCTGGGAGAGTTACAGTTTTATAATGTTGGATCTTAGTAGCTATTGATAGGCATTTTTTTATTATATGTTGACCAGGTTAGAGATTGTGCCTTTTTCATTTTATTTGTTCTATTTATCCAAGTAACTTTTTCGTTTAAGTTATGTGTTATAATTTCTCCAAGATACTTAAATTGAGGAACTAGGTTAATTTTATGATCATTTATATAGACTTCATTTATATCTAAGGGTTTCATAGGCATGATCTCAGTTTTTTCAAAGGATATCTGTAATCCTATCCCTTGAGCAATTTCTTGGAGACTAGTGATCTGAGTACAAACCTCTTCCTTGTCTAGTGTTAAAAGAGCCAAGTCATCTGCAAATCCTAAGCAGTTTATTTTTATTGATGGTTTTGTTCCAATTTTGATCTTAGGAGGGTTTTCCTTTTGCCAAACCTTCATGATATAATGAAGAGCCACATTGAAAAGCAGAGGGGATAATCCATCACCTTGTCTGAGACCAGTTTTTACTGTGAAAGCTGTTGATGTTTCTCCCCTAAATTTATCTTTCGAATTTGTGTTTGTTAATGTTAATTGAATGCTTTTTATCAATTTAGGATGGAGACCGTATGATCTGAGGATTTTTAGCAGTGTCAGTCTATGAATACTATCATAGGTTTTCTTGAAATCTATAAAAGTGATAAAGAGTTGCTTATTTCTGTTTTTGTAATATTCCATTATTAATTTCAGGCTAAGGATTTGGTCTGGACAACTTCTGTAAGGGCGAAATCCTCCTTGATATTCTCCAAGTTGTGGTTCCAGAATGTTTTTGATCCTGTTGTAAATTATACGAGAGAAAATTTTATATGTGCAGTCCAGAAGGGTAATTCCTCTGTAGTTATCTGGGTTCGTTTTGTCTCCTTTCTTAAATAATGGATGGATTATTCCTGTGGTCCAGTGTGCAGGAATTTCTTCAGTAATCTACATTTTAACTAGATGTTGATGAAGATTTATAATCGCAGGTTTACCAGCATTTTTCCAGATTTCAGCAAAGACTAAGTCTTCGCCACAAGTTTTGTAATTGTTTTGTTCTTTAATTGCGAGTTCTACTTCATTAATGTTTGGAGGATTTATTAAATCAGGTGAAGTTAAAATAGGTGTATCAGTGTTTACTTGCAGGGTTTCCAGTGGATCATCACAATTTAACAGTTTCTCGAATGCTTCTGCAAGGATCTCTGTATTTTCTTGGTTAGAATGTGCTAACTTTCCTGTTTGATTTTTCAACATTAATGTTGGAGCTTCAATTTTTTTTAGATATTTACCAAATGTTTTGTAATAATCTCGAGATTGCTTTTTCTTGAAATCGTCTTCTATCTTTTCCAGTGTATTTTTAAGATGATTACGTTTCGTTTGTCTGATGATTTTATGGGTTAATTTTCTTTGTATAGTTAGTTCTAAATTTGATTCTTCTGACTTTAGAGCTTGATGTTTTATCCATGCTTGGTGTCTTTTCTCTATTGCTTGATCACAATCTACATTCCACCATTCATGTTTTTTCCTTGGATTTATTGGTGCTAACTCCTCTGCTATTGATTTTAATTTAGTGATTAATTCGTCCAATGTTTTAGTGTTGAGAGATTCTTCTCCTGTTCTTTCACAGTTCTCTATATTTTTTATTAAGGTAGATGGGTCAAATTTCCTCCTATTGTTATTATTAAGTTTTTTCTTGGCCATTGGAGTTAATTTTATTTTGATCTTTACCACATAGTGGTCTGATCCTGAGTCAACTCCCCTTTGCATTACATAATATTTAACTATTATTTTTAAAATTATATTTTCACTTAGTTTTTTAGTATGTTGCGTCACTCTGCGTCACTTTCTACTTAACCTTTTCCCGCCCACATTTTCAGGTTGCCTATCCCCAGGTTTTACTCTATTATTTAGAAAGAAATGAACCTAAGTACATAAGTATAATATACTGAAAAAGACTGATCATAATGTATTCAAATTTTCAACAATATTAGAAAACATACCATCACATCCATATCTCTCTTCTTGTAGTCCTAAGGTTGTTGGTTCAAACCAGTATCTTGGTGATACTGGAGAAATCGCCAGACGACATGTAAACATAACCTATAACTCTCACATTGTAGAGAGTACTTTCATTATATTATACAGGAATCAACCTGGGGAGGTCTATAAATATGTAGACCTGGACAAAGGGAGTGTGATGTGATGATACTAACCAACAAAATCAGTAATACAAGGATTCAGCAGAAGAGAATCCTCATAACCTCTCCACTCCAACTCCAAACACTGACCTGCACGTGGTGTCCCCTGCTAAGCTGAGCAACCCAGTGGAAGGTTGGGTAATCAATCCCAGTGGGAAACTGGGTCAGTGAACAGACTAGTGTTGGGGGGGACTGAGAATTATTTTCTCAGTTCTTTCACCTTTCTGAATAACATTCAGGATTGTAATTCTAGGATTTATCCTCCCCTCAAGGTGAAACCTTAGATAGTCGACCATGAAAAGTCATTTGAAGAATAATTCCGCCGTCTGTAATGATAGATTACAGAAAAGACAGCATTCGGATACGGTGGGCTGTCATGCGGAAGATAATGACGAATCGGAGCGTCTGAAAACTCATCAAAAAGCAAACAAACAAATACTACGGAAAATCAAACCTAAACAAGTCTCATTCTTTTCTACACATAATGTTAACTCTCTGGTTCAAACTGGAAAATTGAAGATCATCACGGATATCATGAGAAGTCATAAAATTCTAATTATGGCCCTTCAGGAAATTAGAAATAGTGATCAAGGCCATCTGGAATCACAAGGATATAGACTATATAAAGGAATTCCAGGAAAACGAGTTATGAAAAATTGTCCACAATTTGGTAACGGATTCTTAATAGATCTCAGAATCATTGACTCGATAACAGAATTTAAATCTCAATCCTCCAGACTTACGACCCTAACTTTGAAATCGGCAAATAAAACATATACAATTATTAATGCACATGCTCCTACTAATCAAAAAAACAACACCATTAAGGACAGAGAAGAAGTACAAAAATTCTGGGATCTTTTGGATCAAACTTTAATAAACATCCCTTCATCAAACATCAAAATTCTCCTTGGTGATTTCAATGCGCAACTTGGACAAGAAAGAAGATATAGAGATATAATTGGAAAATGGACAGCACATAAACGAACCAATAAAAATGGTCAAAGATTAGTCGAAATTTGTAGAAACCACAAATTAATCTCTAAATCAACATGTTTTAAAAGACAGCCCCATAAATTGAAAACTTGGAAACATCCTGACTTCAGAAGGGGTGAATGGCAGTTGGATCATGTCTGCATGGATAAATTTCACCATCGCGAAATTCACAATGTCAAGGTTCTAAGGGGAGTTGACTCAGGATCAGACCACTATGTGGTAAAGATAAAAATAAAATTAACTCCAATGGCCAAGAAAAAAACTAATAATAACAATAGGAGGAAATTTGACCCATCTACCTTAATAAAAAATATAGAGTACTGTGAAAGAACAGGAGAAGAGTCTCTCAACACTAAAACATTGGACGAATTAATCACTAAATTAAAATCAATAGCAGAGGAGTTAGCACCAATAAATCCAAGGAAAAAACATGAATGGTGGAATGTAGATTGTGATCAAGCAATAGAGAAAAGACACCAAGCATGGATAAAACATCAAGCTCTAAAGTCAGAAGAATCAAATTTAGAACTAACTATACAAAGAAAATTAACCCATAAAATCATCAGACAAACGAAACGTAATCATCTTAAAAATACACTGGAAAAGATAGAAGACGATTTCAAGAAAAAGCAATCTCGAGATTATTACAAAACATTTGGTAAATATCTAAAAAAATTTGAAGCTCCAACATTAATGTTGAAAAATCAAACAGGAAAGTTAGCACATTCTAACCAAGAAAATACAGAGATCCTTGCAGAAGCATTCGAGAAACTGTTAAATTGTGATGATCCACTGGAAACCCTGCAAGTAAACACTGATACACCTATTTTAACTTCACCTGATTTAATAAATCCTCCAAACATTAATGAAGTAGAACTCGCAATTAAAGAACAAAAAAATTACAAAACTTGTGGCGAAGACTTAGTCTTTGCTGAAATCTGGAAAAATGCTGGTAAACCTGCGATTATAAATCTTCATCAACATCTAGTTAAAATGTGGATTACTGAAGAAATTCCTGCACACTGGACCACAGGAATAATCCATCCATTATTTAAGAAAGGAGACAAAACGAACCCAGATAACTACAGAGGAATTACCCTTCTGGACTGCACATATAAAATTTTCTCTCGTATAATTTACAACAGGATCAAAAACATTCTGGAACCACAACTTGGAGAATATCAAGGAGGATTTCGCCCTTACAGAAGTTGTCCAGACCAAATCCTTAGCCTGAAATTAATAATGGAATATTACAAAAACAGAAATAAGCAACTCTTTATCACTTTTATAGATTTCAAGAAAGCCTATGATAGTATTCATAGACTGACACTGCTAAAAATCCTCAGATCATACGGTCTCCATCCTAAATTGATAAAAATCATTCAATTAACATTATCAAACACAAATTCGAAAGTTAAATTTAGGGGAGAAATATCAACAGCTTTCACAGTAAAAACTGGTCTCAGACAAGGTGATGGATTATCCCCTCTGCTTTTCAATGTGGCTCTTGATTATATCATGAAGGTTTGGCAAAAGGAAAACCCTCCTAAGATCAAAATTGGAACAAAACCATCAATAAAAATAAACTGCTTAGGATTTGCAGATGACTTGGCTCTTTTAGCACTAGACAAGGAAGAGGTTTGTACTCAGATCACTAGTCTCCAAGAAATTGCTCAAGGGATAGGATTACAGATATCCTTTGAAAAAACTGAGATCATGCCTATGAAACCCTTAGATATAAATGAAGTCTATATAAATGATCATAAAATTAACCTAGTTCCTCAATTTAAGTATCTTGGAGAAATTATAACACATAACTTAAACGAAAAAGTAACTTGGATAAATAGAACAAATAAAATGAAAAAGGCACAATCTCTAACCTGGTCAACATATAATAAAAAATGCCTATCAATAGCTACTAAGATCCAACATTATAAAACTGTAACTCTCCCTGAAGCCACTTATGCTTGTGAAACACTGTTCCAAATTAAAAATGAACAAAGAACTGATCAGCTCCTCAAAACGGAAAGAAGAATCATTAGAACGTGCATAAATAAAAAGTATCAGGTTGAGGGAGTCTGGAGGATTCTCCCAAATGAAACTGTCTATCGTGAGATTGATCCAATCACCAGCACAATGAAGAAGAAAAGAATTTCATATTTTTTTCACATCTTACGGCTTCCAGAAAACAGAATTGTACGCCAACTGGTGATGAGAAATCTAGGAATGAAAACTGGAGGTAAATGGATCCAAGAAATCCAACAAGATCTCAAAGCAGTTGGACTCAAAATAACAGATGCCGAGGAGAAAAATAAAATTAACACCATACTTAAAACTCACAAATTTTCTGCAGAAATGACACACAGAAAGCCTATGGAGATTTCAGATGAGTTGAGAAAATCCCGATCTGAAAGAATGAAAAAGTACTGGAAAGAGCGCAAGAACCAAGCAGTACTACCTTCAAAGAAGAAGTGATTGTGGAACGACTCAAGTGGTCCAATGTGACCAATCAAGATTAATAATAATAATAATACAACATTTCCCAAAGTGAGGAGAATGCCTAACAATCGTTGTCTATTCATATCACGATACGTACTTAACAGTTTTATTTATAATTGTCAAATACTAGAAATGAGGGCCGGCGCGATATAAACCAATACCAGTATAAGCATAAACGTATTACTCTATTTTTTTTTTAAAGAATTTATACTAACGAATTGAATATTCCTTTTATTAGCACAACCAAATGAAACTACGAAATAATTTCTCCAAAAACTCATTCGTAGTAAAAAAAAAACGAAATGTTTGTGTTACCTGAATTGCCGGGACATCGCCGTCAGGTCCGATTTCTTGGTCTCCGTTTTCACTTACATCACTATTATCATTGAAATTATCATCATTCTTCACTGACTAAAAACTCACTTTCACCACTACTAAATGATTCTGCGTCACTTTCTTCGCCTATATTGAGCTCGGTTTCATTGTCTGCATTACTCAATCCCGCCATGTTTACGAACGAAACACCTGATCAGTGTGCACGGAAGTTCAAGACAGATTTACGCTATTGTTTTGTTTTCACTGCCTTGTGGATTGTACTGCACGTTCATAAATGCTTTATAAATACTTTAGAGTTGAGAAAACTACAAACCTGACGCATAGATGGCAGACGTGAGCAGATAATGCGACCGGGCGCATTCGGGCGCATTCGGGCGCTAGGGACCGGAAGGCTAAGTCAAGTGACGGGCGCTAAGGACGGCATAGGGTTAAGGTATGTGTACACCCAGAAATTGTCAAAAAGTCGTGTTTTTTTTTTTTTTTTTTTTTTTTTTTCAATTTTGAATTTTACATTGCCTGGATTCGTTATTTTATTAGCTTTAATTTGGTGTAAATTATATAACACTACCTTCACTACTTTTTGAGATATTAGCATTTATGTAAAATGCTGCACACTGAGCCACGGCCCCTTTACTGGACACGAGGCAATTTCTTTGCCTTCTGCTCATGCTGATCATCTGTGACTGTTGTTTTCTTTCTAATTACTCACTCCATAGTCACCCTGTGCTGCTATCTATGATAATTGTTTTTAATTATTTGAATCAGCAGCTGTGAATGTTTTGATGTTTTGAGGACCCTTGCATTTTGTAGGCCTACGATTTATATTGATATACTTTTAGAAAGTTTTTGAGCAATTGTAATTTGTTTATCTTGAATAATGTTGTGCATTGTTGTTATAACCATGGGTAACAGAAGAACTAAAAGGAGGCCTGTAAAGAAGTTCCATGGAAACCAGTGAAGCCATATGGACTTCCCTGTATCATTTAGCAGCAGGCAGGAATTAGGAACTCCATGGTAAAATTCCCAAAGGTGAAGGCAGTTGGTGTTCCTTCCAAAATGCAGTGGCAACTGGCACACTGGATAAATATAAGCCTAAAAATGGACTACCGGTACCTGACAATGTCAAGCCAGTGTACTCCATGTTGACTGATCCTGCCATGGCAAAACACAAAACCAAAATGAAAGTTTTAATGGCATGATATGGAGAAGATGCCCAAAAGATAGTTATGCAGGATTTAAAAAGTTGAATTTTTGTCTTATGGATGCTATTTTCCATTATAATTGTAAAATTGGAAATTTTAAAGCGGGTGGGTGTTACTATTGGTAAACATACTCGAGCCGGTGTGGAGTTGGCTAAAGCTCTAAAACAGAAAGAGTATCACCTACAAAACACCCCAGAGCAGAAAACCAGGAGGTGGTACCTGAGAGGAAGAAAGAAGATGAAGGAAGACCAGAATACTGCATTAGAAGGGACATCATATGAGGCAGGAGGTTTCTGAAACAGTTGTAGAACTTTGAGATGGATTTCTCTGAATAATAATTTTTAATGACCTTAGTATTTCCAAAAATCATAACATTAGACCTAATTATCCTATTTCACTGATTATTTTTTTAAATGAAAGCCAAAAGCCTACTCCAGTGCACTAACCTCTGATATTTAACTCATCATCATCATCTTGTACAGTTTCCAGCCCCAGGCTGGGTCTGTTTGGAACATAAGCCTCGCCACTTAGTCCTGTCTTCCCACCACCTCTCCGCTGTCACTCTGGTCCAGTCCTCGCCTCTCTTCTTGACACATTCCTCCACTCCTTTCAGCCATCTATCCCTTGGTCGTTTCTTCTGCATCTGCATCTCATGTATCCTCTTGGGAATCTTCTTCTCATCCATTCTCTTTAAGTGTCCATACCACCTCAGTCTTGATGTCTCAATCCTACCTTGCAAGGGCTCCTCTTTCACCATTTCCCTGACCTTTTCATTCCTCACCCTGTCTCTTCTTGTTACTCCGATCCTACTTCGCAGGAACTTCATTTCACTTGCCTGTATTCTGCTTATGTCTCTTTTCTTCATTGTCCACGTTTCTGAAGCATAGGTCAGTATCGGGATATACCCTTCTGTACAACACTTCCTTGCTTTCTTGTGGGACATCTTTATTCCACACTAAGCTCCTAATGCTTCTGCCTGTCTGCCACGTTCCGTAATCTCTTTGTCATTTCTCCCATTTTCCTCCACTATACTTCCCAAGTACTTGAGACTTTCCACCATCTTCAGCTGTCCACCTCCAAGAGTTATCCCACTCATTGGTCTGTCCTTTTTCCTGGTCGTTAACAGGATCTCACATTTACTGATGTTGAACTGCCATCCGTACTCTCCCGCTGTTTCTTCCCAAGCCTTCAGTTGCTCCTGAATTTCCTCCTCCTTGTTTCCCCAGACCATGAGATCATCTGCAAACACCATTGCTTTCATCTTATCTTCTCCTATCTTTCCTGCTATCCGTGTCATTACCTCGTCCATAACCACAATAAAGAGAAGGGGTGACAGCGCACTACCCTGTTTCAGGCCACTCATTTGTCTGAACCAGTCTGTACTTTCCCCTCCAACTTTCACACAACTCACACTTCCACAATACATCTCCTTCACTCTGCCTACAGTCTCTTTTTCCACTCCCATGTTTTCCATTGCTTTCCAAACCTTCTCCCTACACACACTATCATAGGCCTTTTCGATGTCCAGGAAGGCCATCAACAGATCCTCTCCAAATTCGTAGTGGTGTTCCTGGAGCTGTCTCACTGAAAATATGAGATCCACTGTTGATCTCCCAGGTCTGAATCCATACTGCTCCTCTCTGTTTTCTCTCCACTTTGGCTCGTATTCTACTTTCTAATATCTTTTCATATATCTTGGCACAGTGAGGTATGAGTTTGACTCCCCTGTAATTTCTGCACTCCTTTCTGCTTCCTTTCTTAAATATTGGGACAATTAATCCTTTCTTCCAATCTTCAGGGATCTTTTTCTCCTTCCATATTAATGTTGTAAAATATAATTATTTATGTGATTTGTTTATAAACACTCACAAAAAAAATTGTATCCACTGAAGTATTAGGACACCAGCAGGCACAATTTCATTCTAGGCTCATGTATTTTAGGTTTATGCACTACCTCAAAGTGTTGTGAACAAAATGCAAAAATCAGATTTGAGGAATGTCAATTAATTTGGGATCTATGATGTTTTAAACAAAATAATTTGTTATTCACAAATAATGCAACATTTTTAGTTCATATACATACTGATCTTCTGCAGAAGCAGTATGTGGGAGGACAAGTAGTAAGAAGAGGTGGAAGGAAACACCATGGTGGAATGAGAAGACAAAAGATATAGTAAGGGAAAAGAATAGAGCCTTTAGGAGGTGGTATCAAAATAGGACGGTAGAGACAAGGGAAGAGTACCAGGAAAGAAAGAAGGAGGCGAAGAGAGTGGTGGCTGAGGAGAGAAGGAAGTGGATGGAAGAGTGGACAAAGATGATGGA
This sequence comes from Meconema thalassinum, assembly GCA_946902985.2. Lineage (NCBI taxonomy): Eukaryota > Metazoa > Arthropoda > Insecta > Orthoptera > Tettigoniidae > Meconema > Meconema thalassinum. The sequence continues at coordinate 10,552,657 of OX336394.1, read as the reverse complement.
GGAGGATAGTGAAGGTACAAAAAAGGTCCTGTATGGGATGGTGAAAGATAAGAGGCGGAAGGATCCTACGGATTATGTTAGAATGGTGAACAAAAGGGGACAAGAGACAGAAAATAGGGAAGAACTGAAGAAAATGTGGAAAGAATATTTTGAAGAACTTCTGAACCCAAATGGAAAAGATGGTGAGGAGGAAGAAATCGGGGAAGAGGAAGATGAACTGCAAACAGAAAAGGACTTAACATGGAAAGAAGTGGAAGATGCAGTGAACAAGATGAAAGGAGGGAAGGCACCGGGTGTGGATGAGTTGAGTGTGGAGATGGTGAGAGCAGCAGGAGAGGTGGGGATACAGTGGCTGTACCGAGTGATGAGGACAGCATGGAAGGAAAGGAAGACCCCAGAGGACTGGAAAAAAGGAATCATTGTCCCGATCTTCAAGAAAGGTAGTAGAACAGATTGCAGAAACTATCGGGGAATAACACTGATGAGTCATTGTGCAAAGATCTTCGAGAAAGTTTTGGAAAAGAGAATTAGGACAAGGATAGAAGGAGGGATGAGGGAAGAACAACATGGCTTCAGAGCAGGAAGGTCCACAGTGGATTTGATTTTTGCTGTAAGGCAGTTACAAGAACAGCACTATGAATATGGAACAGATCTACTGATGGCCTTCCTGGACATTGAGAAAGCATATGACAGTGTATGCAGAAACAAAGTATGGAAGTCCCTGGAGGATAGAGGAGTAGAGAAATGGACTATAAAGAGGATAAAGGAGATGTACAAGGGAAGCGTGAGCTGTGTGAAAGTGGGAGGAGAGAGATCTGACTGGTTGGAACAAAGAAACGGCCTGAAACAAGGAAGTGCACTGTCACCGTTACTTTTCATTGTGGTGATGGATGACATAATGACCCGAGTGGCACAAGTAATTGGGGACGGAAAGATGAAAGCAATGGTGTTTGCAGATGATTTGATGATTTGGGGAAACAAGGAGGAGGAGGTACAGGAACAGTTGGACGTGTGGGAAGGAATAATACAAGGATATGGGATGAAATTTAGCATAAATAAGAGTGAGATGGTGATCACAACAAGGAAGATGGAAAGAACCACAACGGGAATAACAATTGGTGGGGAACAGCTGAAGAAAGTGGAGAGTTTTAAGTATCTGGGAAGCCTGATACAAGATAATGGAAGAAACGATAGAGAAATAAATGAGCGGGGGAGGCAGGCAGAAGCATTTCGGAGGAGTGTGAGAAGCATGTTATGGAGCAAGGATGTCCCTCAGAACAGCAAAAAGATCATATATCGGACGTACTATGTCCCTATCCTGACGTATGCCTCGGAGACCTGGGTTATGAAAGGAAGGGAGAGGAGCAAAATACAGGCCAGTGAGATGAGGTTCTTGAGAAGCAGTATTGGAGCTACAAAGATGGACAGAATAAGAAATGAGAGGACCAGAGAATTAATGAAGGAGGAACCATTACAGGATGGTATAGAGAAATCTAGACTTAGATGGTATGGACATGTAAAACGAATGGAGGAGAAGAGGATACCCAGGAGAGTACATGAGACGAAGTGGGAAGGAAAGAGACCGAGGGGAAGACCGAGAGACAGGTGGCTGAAGGGGGTGGAAGAAAGCGTGAAGAAGAGAGGAGAAGACTGGACAAGGGTGGAGGCTGAGAGATGGTGGGAAGACAGAAGACGTTGGAGAGGCTTGTGTTCCAAACAGACCCGGCCAGTGGCTGGAAACTGTGCAAGATGATGATGATGACATACTGATCTTTCTACTTTTTCTTTCTCTTTCTGGTAACCTAAATTCTAAACAGGTAACTTTGTAATTTAAAAAAAGACAATTCTGGGTGTACACATCTTAATGTTAAAATGTAGATAAAGTGTTGTAGTTTACGCCTGTTATAAGATTTTTTGCATCTTTTTGCAACTTACTTAGTTATTTTACGTTTTATAAGATGCTGCACAACCAGTTATCACATGTTTACAACTGTTCGATCATCATCATCATCATCTTGTACAGTTTCCAGCCCCAGGCTGGGTCTGTTTGGAACATAATCCTCGCCACTTATTTCTTTCTTCCCACCATCTCTCCGCTGTCACTCTGGTCCAGTCCTCGCCTCTCTTCTTGACACATTCCTCCACTCCTTTCAGCCATCGATCTCTTGGTCTTCCCCTTGGTCGTTTCTTCTGCATCTGCATCTCATGTATCCTCTTGGGAATCTTCTTCTCATCCATTCTCTTTAAGTGTCCATACCACCTCAGTCTTGATGTCTCAATCCTACCTTGCAAGGGCTCCTCTTTCACCATTTCCCTGACCTTTTCATTCCTCACCCTGTCTCTTCTTGTTACTCCGATCCTACTTCGCAGGAACTTCATTTCACCTGCCTGTATTCTGCTTATGTCTCTTTTCTTCATTGTCCACGTTTCTGAAGCATAGGTCAGTATCGGGATATAGTAGCTTGTGTATAACACTTCCTTGCTTTTTTGTGGGACATCTTGATTCCACACTAAGCTCCTAATGCTTCTCAGAAATGCTTCTGCCTGTCTGCCACGTTCCGTAATCTCTTTGTCATTTCTCCCATTTTCCTCCACTATACTTCCCAAGTACTTGAGACTTTCCACCTTCTTCAGCTGTCCACCTCCAAGTGTTATCCCACTCATTGGTCTGTCCTTTTTCCTGGTCGTTAACAGGATCTCACATTTACTGATGTTGAACTTCCATCCGTACTCTCCCGCTGTTTCTTCCCAAGCCTTCAGTTGCTCCTGGATTTCCTCCTCCTTGTTTCCCCAGACCATGAGATCATCTGCAAACACCATTGCCTTCATCTTATCTTCTCCTATCTTTCCTGCTATCCGTGTCATTACCTCGTCCATAACCACAATAAAGAGAAGGGGTGACAGCGCACTACCCTGTTTCAGGCCACTCATTTGTCTGAACCAGTCTGTTCTTTCCCCTCCAACTTTCACACAATTCACACTTCCACAATACATCTCCTTCACTCTGCCTACAGTCTCTTTTTCCACTCCCATGTTTTCCATTGCTTTCCAAACCTTCTCCCTACACACACTATCATAGGCCTTTTCGATGTCCAGGAAGGCCATCAACAGATCCTCTCCAAATTCGTAGTGGTGTTCCTGGAGCTGCCTCACTGAAAATATGAGATCCACTGTTGATCTCCCAGGTCTGGTCGATGATTATGTCAAAAGTGGAATTTTTTGACTTCGTTAAAAGTAAATTAGGGGTAGAAAATTGTTCTGAATGCTCTATCCAACTCCTAGTCATAGACAATTTCCTGCATGTGTAGATGTAGCTTAACACATGGAAGACGGGCCCCGAGAAATCTCTTAGTATGCTCGCCAGCGGTAGATGATGGGCCCCGAGAAATCTCGGTTTTATACACGTCATTGTTTTCGGTCTTCCTGCGACATCTCTTGGCCATGTATTTCGGTCTAGCACATTGAGAAGGATATTTGTAGATGTATATGTGCCATCTTCCGTCTATTCATGGCCTTCTTTTATTCTTTGATTTTTCTTTCGAAATATCGAACTTCCTTGTGTATGTTCAATCAGTGACAAGATGGAGGACTTGTATAATCAGATGATAAGATTTATCGTTTATATTATCGTTCAAATGGCACAAGTTATAGTGAATTAGTGGAAACTGAATGAGAGAGTGATATTCAGGTCTCTAGGCGATGTAATAACAACCAAAGTACATACCATACTTTGATTGTTGACCAATCTAACCTCAAATATACTCCATCTGCTCTTTCTGTAAGCTGCCACTGCACATTGTGTCATGTATCCAAATACATCACCCCTTTGAGCACTACTAGGGGTATGTGTAGACTCATATCAACTAGAATGATAATATCTAGGTTATTTTCACAATTATGTACTTTTTTATAATCTAGTCAAGGCCACCTAGAGAGAAAGCCTTGCGATACGATTTATGACGTCATAGCCTTCCGGCCGTCAGCGAGCGCGCTACCCAGCGCTGCTGCTATGAACAACCTGTGAGGAAACGCGACTGAGTGTTTATGTATCAAATTACGTTCTACAGACGCGAATAAATAAATAACGAAACCATAAATTAAACATATGGTCAGAAGTTGATGCGATCGATACATTACTCTAGCTAATAAATCGACGTTTTCGATCATAATCGATAAGTATGCATTTCGAACCTTGCGAGTGTGAACTTGACCGAAAACACTGATGTCTCAATAAATGCGATATATAGAAGAATTCATTAAAAAACTTGACAAATATTCACCCCATTTTAACGTGAGATGTCAACTACACAACGAGAAGAAAAGACACAACAAATAACCAATTAATCTGTAACAGTTAAAGCAGAAATTAATATCTACAGTATAGTCAATCATATCTGTCCAAAGGTCTAGGTTTGATTCCCATCTCTGCCGAGAAATTATTGTTGTTTTAAGGGGCGCAATTACGAGGTCATCTGCCCCTAAAAATACAATTCTGATTTGATTGTGGAACGAAATTCACTCAGCCTCATGAGTTAAAACTGAACTGAGAAGAAGTGGGTTCGATTTCTCCTTTCTCCTCCAGGTAAATGCTGGGATTGTTCCTAGCAGAAGACCATGGTCACCTCCTTTCCAAGGGCAGATGACCTCGTAGTTCCTCCCCTTAAAACTACAATACCGTACCTAACCTTCCCAATTCTAGCATCACAATATATACATACAAATTCTACCCATATCCAAGTACACATGGCTGATGACAGTGAAGTCATAACCCACTTACAAAACAACAACAACAACAACAACTAGCCACAGAAAGTTTTCATGCATTATATGAAAACAGGTAGTAATGGCATGCCTATGAAAGAAAAGGTTACCTACTGAAATGGAACAGAGCAGCAGTCATGAGAACATTTACAAAAGAGGAAACTTTTTGTTGTTGATGATTCATATAGGGGCATGATGATGTGGTAATAATTTAGAAACAAACACTTGATATAGAGTAATCCTACAGTAACAGTTTTCATATGGCAATGTTTACAATATCAGGCATGGCATAAGCTTATCCGACAATACATAAAACATGCTAATTACCAGTGATCTTAGCACTTTGTTCTCAACAGAATACAGTGAGTCATCTGCAAAAACATGTTGTTCTCATATTTTCTATGTTACACAAACTGTGCTGTTTCGTAAAAAATAATAATAACTAAAAGATGACCATACGTATCCTTCACTAGTTAAATAAATATCCATATCCAAGTACACATGGCTGATGACAGTGATGTCCTAACCCACTCACAAAAAAACAAGTAGCCACAGAAAGTTTTCATCCGTGATAAGAAAACAGGCTAGCAATGGAATGCCTATGACAGAAAAGGTTACCTACTGAAATGGAACAAAGCAGCAGTCATGACACATGAGAACATTTACCAAAGAGGAAACTTGTTGTTGATTCATAAAAGGGCATGATAATGTAATAATTTACAAACAAACACTTGATATAGAGTAATCCTACAGTAACAGTTTTCATATGGCAATGTTTACAATATCAGGCATGGCATAAGCTTATCCGACAATACATAAAACATGCTAATTACTAGTGATCTTAGCACTTTGTTCTCAACAGAATACAGTGAGTCATCTGCAAAAATATGTTGTTCTCATATTTTCTATGTTACACAAACTGTGCTGTTGTGTAAAAAAAAAAAAAAAAAAAACTAAGAGATGACCATATCTATCCTTCACTAGTTAAATAAATATAGCCTTTTCAAAAGCTCCTTTCCACTTTTCAATACAAAATTGTTGTATTCCCTATTATATTGATAGCACTGAATGAAAGTAGAACGAGCAATAACATTCTCTATACCGGTAGTACATGAATTAGCCAAAATACCTCATCAAACGATGAGAAATAAATCAGGGAATGATGTTTTAATAGATGTTTCCTCCTCCGCTGTCTGTGACTCACCCAGCCATCCCAAATAGGATCACGACTTATGTAGGCAGAATTCCAGCTGTGGCCACCATTGTCCACATCAATCATCATCAAACCGGTATTGCCAACCTCGCCCTTACGGTACTATGCTGCACCAACACCCTTCGATTTGTCAAATCCAATGGTTTTTGACGCGTCCAGATCAATGGTTTTGTCAACCGTTCCCCGCTGGCTGCACTCGGCCAAAGCCGCTCCTACACCGACCATTCTAACCTTCGTTTTGTGGTATCCAATGGTTTTTGACAATGGTTACATCCTAACGTGTCCAGATCAATCGTTTTGTGTGAACCGTGCCCCGCCAGCTGCGCGCAGCCAAAGTCGCACCTGCACACGACCATTCTAACCTTCGTTTTGTCCAATCCAATGTTTTTTGACAATGGTTACAGCATAACGCACCCAGATCAATGAGTTTTGACAATGGTTACAGCTTAATGCATCCCGATGATTTCTTTGATCAACAGTGATTTTGTATCTCACATGTTGGGAACAATGTGTGCGCACCGGAACGTGTAGCTAGAGTGAGCCGTGATGACAGTTGAACGAGATGCAAGCGCTGTAGAAACATGGCGGCCGTTTTTAAAATAGCAATAAATAAAAACACATATTTACGAACTTTAGCACATAAATGAGGTTCAGTAGTGACAATTCAAATTGAAATCAACGGTAGCTATGAATGAAGATAGAACGCGCGATAAAATTCTCTACAATACATGAATTAGCCAAAATACCTTTTGAAACGATCAGAAATAAATCTAGGAGCGATGTTTTAATAGATATTTCCTCCTCTGCTGTCTGTGATCCACCCAGTCATCCCAAATAGGATCACGACTTATGTAGGCAGAATTCCAGCTGTGGCCACCATTGTCCACATCAATCATCATCAAACCGGTATTGCCAACCTCGCCATTACGGTACTATGCTGCACCAACACCCTTCGATTTGTCCAATCCAATGGTTTTTGACGCGTCCAGATCAATGGTTTTGTGTCAACCGTGACCCGCTGGCTGTGCTCGGCCAAAGCCGCTCCTACACCGACCATTCTAACCTTCGTTTTGTGGTATCCAATGGTTTTTGACAATGGTTACATCCTAACGTGTCCAGATCAAGAGTTTTGTGTCAACCGTGCCCCGCTAGCTGCGTGCAGCCAAAGTCCCACCTGCACACGACCATTCTAACCTTCGATTTGTCCAATCCAATGTATTTTGGCAATGGTTACAGCCTAACGCGCCCAGATCAATGAGTTTTGACAATGGTTACAGCTTAATGCATCCCGATGATTTCTTTGATCAACAGTGATTTTGTATCTCACATGTTGGGAACAATGTGTGCGCACCGGAGCGTGCAGCTAGAGTGAGCCGTGATGACAGTTGAACGAGATGCAAGCGCTGTAGAAACATGGCAGCCGTTTTTAAAATAGCAATAAATAAAAACACATATTTACGAACTTTAGCACATATGAGGTTCAGTAGTGACAATTCAAATTGAAATCAACGGTAGCTATGAATGAAGATAGAACGCGCGATAAAATCCTCTACAATACATGAATTAGCCAAAATACCTTTTGAAACGATGAGAAATAAATCAAGGAGCGATGTTTTAATAGTAATTTCCTCCTCCGCTGTCTGTGACCCATCCAGCCATCCCAAATAGGATCACGACTTATATAGCCAAAATTACAGCTGTCAGCGCTATTGTTCAAATCAATCGTCATCAAAACAGTACGATGACAGTTCAGCCGCTAGTGCGCATCTTTAGTGCGCACACTTAGTTCATTACATCGTGCACTGAATTGAATCGTTTATTCACCATGGATTGTGGAAATTGCCTCATAACGATCTGTAATTTCAATCAGCGATTCTATGATCAACTTTTCCCCGCACAACTGTGGTTTTGAAAATGTTTACAGCCTAACGCACCGAGCGTTTTGTGTCAACCGTGTCCCACTAGCTGCGCGCGGCCAAGGTCGCACCTACACCCGACCATTCTAACCTTCGTTTTGTCTAATCCAATGGTTTTTGACAATAGTTACTGCCTAACGCATCCAGATCAATGGTTTTTGACAATGGTTACAGCATAACACGTCCCGATGAATGTTTTTTTTTAATCAACAGTGTGTGCTGCTAGAGTATGCCTTGTTGACAGTTCAACGAGATGCAAGCTCTGTCAGAACATAGCAACCATTTATAAAAAGATCAATAAATATAAACACATATTTATGTACTTTAGCACATAACTTATATGAGGTGCAGTATTGACCAGGTTTCCTAATTTCAATGTTGATGCAAGTGTATAAGCTGCATTCTACTTTCATTTAGAATTAATATTATATTATTTACAGGGTGGATACATTTTTAGGCATTTGCACCTTTAACAGTCCTTATGCGAACAGTTCCTAAACATACTCTTTAGCACATATGTTACATTAGATTAAAACTTTTAAAGTAGGCCTACATTAACGTTCATCCAATGAAACTAGATGTAAAGAAACTTGCAAGACTTCATTCAGTCCATTGTTAAAAATCTGAACAAATAAAAATTTGTTCCAGTGAAACATTCTTCAGATTGTGTTCCATTTTATCTGTGAAATTGAAACAAAAGCCCTCTTAGAAATTGTATGTTAAAATTGCATGAAATATCCCATTTAAAGCGTACACTTACCCTCTCCATTCTAACCTTCGCTTTACAACGAACATTCTCCAAAACACTCTGCTGGTTGTAGAGCTATTTACCACTTTCTGGACTGGACGTTTAATGTGACTGTACACAGAGGTTATTAGTTGCATTTTAAACTGACATCTCCACTATAGGACAACTTCTTGCAATCAGTTCAACGTTTGGTATGCTAACACTACATGCCTCAATAATTTCAAGAAATGGTCACCTATTGAAAATGCCAATTCATTGTTCATCCTATACTTCAGTGGCGGCCGGTAATAAGGTTGCAGTGATACACAACGACCAGATTAATTCAATAAAAACAATTAATACCGTAATAATATTTTTAGTAATAAAAGCTGTACGTTTACTTTTATATGCATAGGAATTCATAATTCTGTTCTTTAATAATTCAGGAAATCTTATAGTAAGTTACTGTGAACTGTCTGAGAAAGCAAAGCGCGCCAACCGTTTAGGAGTGGTCGTTACCAGGCCCGAGCACCGACCAGATCTCAATAGTGAAGGGTATGGCAGAGATGCTAGACCGAGTAGGTCCTATCCCAATAGTTAACTCGGCTGATCGTTGCTTCCTGATTGCAACAAGGGAGCCGAGGAGCGGACGGAGACATCTGAGATGCTCCGTCAACTGCCGATACCATGTCTTGCAGGTTTTCATGTAGCCTAACTATTTAATCCGGTGATCCAGTGGCAATGTGATGTTCTCTGAACTGCGGCATTCGTGATGAATGAGGTACATCCGTTTTACCGCAAAATTGAATACAGTTTTCTTTGATATCAAGCAGTCTTTTATCATCTCCCCCCCCCCTTAATGAAAAAGGACAACACCCATAACAGTTATCCACCAGCCGCCACTGCTATACTTACAGATTAGTAATTAGCCATGTAAAGAAGTGGATCAAGTAACACAATATTAATTGAACCAGAGGGTCATTATCATGGTGCGCCCTGGAAATCACGGCAAACTATGGCGTCATTTGGCTGGTCAGGTGCGGAGCGAGTGGACCTCACAATACCCTGCTCCGCTGACTCATATCATTAGATCACACGTGTTTTGTCATTTATATGAATGTGTATCTGCAAAGCTTAGAAGTTAGTGTTGCACGTTTAGTGAGTATTGTGATTACTGTGATTGTTGGTCATGCCTAGACACCAATTGACACAACGCGAACGTGTGTATATCCATAATTCGTATATGAAAAGCAGAAAGTCTTGTTCTTAAACAAGATTAAAATGTCGAATCAAGTTTCCAAGAAGACCTGTGCGTAATGCCAGTACAATATAGGAGGCTCGCCAAACGATTCAAGAAAACAGGCACGGTAAATAATAAACATTTTAACAGACAACGTTGTGTTCTTACAGAACGGGGACACTAAGAGCCAGCTGATGAGCCAGCTTGGTGTCCTAGGCGAAACCCCACACAAGACACGGCACAAACCTATCAGAATTGCCGAGATTGTTGTCCATTCTTTCATCAGGAGATGTCAGGTGTGTGTTACAAGAGAGGGAGGACATTTTCAGCATCGACTATGAGCACTGTACATATTATTGAACATGGTTGGTAAAAGTGTTCAAGTGTGCACCAACCACCGACTGAACATTGTACGCGTGCCCGCGATCAGCGCCAGTCAACGCCGGCTTAGCTTGCCGTGTTTACCAGGGCGCACAATGATAACGAAACTGTACATACAATGAAAGAATATTGTAAAATTCCTAATTTCTACTGAACGGCCATGAACAGTTATTGGACAAGCTTCCTCCTCTTATGCTGAGCCAAAGTTTTGGGTGAAAACCTGTCGTTAACATTGTGTACAAAATTATTAATCAAGATATTACTGGCAGTGCCCAGTACAGTCTTTTCAATTAATGCCCTGGCGTGCTTTGGGCAGCTGTGCCCCATAAACAGTACAGTGGGCAGACATCTTTGTGTTACATTCACCAAAACACTCTGCTGGTTGCAGTGATGCAAAAATTCTGTCTTGTAGCTATTGAGTAGCTTACTCATAACAACAAAAGTAAATGCAGCACAGTTGACTACATCTGCATGGGGATAGCATAGTCCTCCTCGGTTATTGGCATTTATTAGGCTGGCGTGATCACTCTGGCCTGCCTCATCGCAAAGAAAGACTTTGCAATAATTGCAATCATATCGCTTTAAAAAACCATATGAGCAATAACCACTGATATAGTGTAAGAGAGGCCAATACTCATCTTGTAGGACTTCTATATCACTATCATCAGCAACACAAGCATCAAAAGCACTTATGTCACATGTCTTGTCTTCTTCAAAATACTCACTCACTGCAGCATTGAGGTCCAGGATGCTCTGAAGGCGCAATTTATTCTCCACCTCAAACACTTGCCTCAGGGAAATATTGTACTGGCTCCCTGCCAGTTGTCGATATTTTCCAAATCGAGCTTCTAGGTTATCTGTCTGTATTTTGCCTGGTAGGAAGAAGCTATGGCCTTTCTCAGAGAGACAAAATTGTGCCATTTCAATCATGCACTTGGTAGAAAGGGTGATTGCCGCATGTGTTTCCTTGCTCAGCTTTCCAGGCGAGGCAATTGTTTTCCACCTATCTAGCCATGACACGATTTCCTGGAGGCACTCGATATGAGAAGAGTTGGTCGTTATTGGTTCCTGAAGAGGATTCCTAAGGCGTTTTCCTTTCCATAGGGTCTTAACGTTCATGATGTCCCACCATCTGCAAATCAACTCAATAAACTGTGCAGTACTGTCCCAGGAGGGCAAGTTCTTCTTCGGCCCAATCTCCCTTATTGCCACAGCTAGAGGTTTATTAAAAATTTGCAGAGCTAGTGGAACATTCTGTCGTTCCAAATTGGTAGGGTACAGGGATTTCAGAGTCAAGGTAAATCCATATTTCAGGAGATTGTTCTTCTCTAACACATGCAACTCCTTCAGTGAACCAAATGATGCAATCTGTAGTCTATCATGCTCTGTCAAATCTGGAAAATGCAACTCTTGGTGCTTTGCATTCAGCCAGTTATTTCTAATACATTTGAGAATGTGCACAGTGTCAATTGCAAAGAAAAGCTTTCTGTGTGCATCTTTGGGGTGACTATAAATGTAATTTAATTCGGGTGGATCGCTCAGGAGAGATACAGCTTTCCTATTAATAGCACTGTTGTCTGAAATCAGTGCTAGAACTTCAAATCCGACTTCTTCCAGTCCAAGAATGACTTTCTTCATCATATTGAATAATGCTTCACCTCGAATGTTCACAACGGGCATGATGTGAGCAACATCCTTGTATGAAGAAAGCAAGCTGTGGACCATAAACACATAAGCACTTGTTGCACACTCATCGCTATTTACAGCACTACCTACAACCCTACCCTTTTTGTAGTCTAACTGGGGTTTAATGTGAACCTCATCCATCGAAAGGAGGACTAGTTGATCTTCTTCTGATAAGAGTGAAAATTTCTTTCTCATATACAAAAGAAAATTATCACTTTGCTCCTGTATAGGATTCGTCAAAAGCTTGGAACACACTAATTTCAAGGTACGGGGTGCAGGAAGAGTGACATTTCCTGAACCTCTTATAAATCTATAGCAGTGAGGAGAAATAGAATGAACCAGCGATGAGAATACAAGCAATTCCCAGGAATAGTTTTTCACTTTACGCTTTGTTAGCAAGTGAACTTGCTCTTTTAAGAAGTCTAATGTATCCTTCTTCTCAGGGAACTTACTCTCCAAGTTCTTAAATAAACTGTCCATAACAGATACAGTATCCTCAACACTTTGATGTTCATATGCATCAGGATCAGCATACACTGAATGGGCATTCCTTATAAGTTCTTCAATTTCTAGCACTGTACCTAACTGTCTTGGTAAAGACATGTTTTTACAATGTTTCACTTCTGTATTCGATACATACAAGGAGGCACTCAAACCTTCTGTTATCTTAATGCAGCAACGCAAGTGTGGACTAGGATTTTCCTTCATTAAAATAAAATATATACAAGATTCCTCCCTAATACAATTCCACTCAGGATGAAGACTCACACTGTTTAACTTCACCTTCAGTTCCTGAAAGTTTCTAAATGAAACTGCTTCCAGATTCTCCGCCAATGTCTGCATACTTTCAGCGAGAGCCTTCGATAAACTTTCATTATCAATCCTACGCCTCCTATCATCTGGATCTTCTCGGCAGACAGTTGCAGTGTCAGTTAAATACTCTGGGCAGTTGGGGAACTGAGACGGGAATGCTCCTAGGAATTTAATTCGTACATTAACTTACGATACAATCATTTTATCACCTTGCATTACATTAATTACTCTATTTATTCTAAATTTATTCAATCTCCAACCTGATTCACACACACCTCTTCCCCCACCCCAATAAGAAATGTAGCCTAATGAATTAGATTACTGCAATAGAAAAAAAAAACTAGATTAATCAGGGCCTGCTACAGGTTATCGGTCTCTAACCTCATGCAGTTAGCTTGCAATATAAATATGAATACTATCCATATTAACACCCACTTATACCTCCCACTTGAAATTGATAGCCCCATAAAACAAATAAACCTAACCTACAACATTAGCCTGTAGCACATAATTTAGGTTAGAAAATTCTGACTTCTACATCTAAATGAATTTTCTTGAACAGAAGAGCTAGCCTATGCTATAATTTAGGGGTAGGACTATTTGCTTACTAACCTTTAATCAGTCTCGGTTTATACAACGGAGCAGTAACTAGCTTTCCATTCTTTTCATCATACATACTAGTGGTCCATTGAATTTCATGTGGCTTGAAATGGATGCCACATACCTACAAGAAAAGAGACTTGGTTACAAAGTTCCTTCCTCCCATTATACTAAACTTGTGAGAATTGGAGCATAAGTATTGATTTAACACGTACCATGGAATATTTCGTAGGAATAAAATCCTTGCGGTGAATGGCTCGTATCCATTTCGACTTTTCACCTTCATCATTAGGAAAAGAGAAAACGTTTACTTTCGGTCCATTGGCGTAATTGCCTTTACAATTTGGAACGCTGCACTTATTAGGCATAACTTTACACTGCACTGATAACCATTAAGTATAACTGGGTAGGAAATCTGAGCAAATCAGTAACTGGGACTGTAAACACGACACACAACACGCGGAAAACACACCATAACCTGCAAACTAGAATGTTATGTCTCAATGTCCACGGCCGGGCCTCTGTGACGTCACTACCTTGTCAACTTCATATCGCAAGGCTTTCTCTCTAGGTGGCGTTGATCTAGTGCACTGGAATATTCTCAGTAGCAAAATGTCCGGTCCACAGGGGATGTGACATGTCCAGGCATCCGGTCAGCAATGTGTTAAAAAGGTCGTAACTGATGTTTATTATGAAGTAAACAAATTATATACGTTTCTTTCACTCTAAATTCATGATTAAAACGTAAAAATAATTTTGTCCCCCTAGATTTCGATTTTGACCCACTGTGCACCGGTTTGTGTGAGGCATACATACAGAAACAAGCGTTGAGATAACAGCGACAACGCTCTATTTACCAGGTGTTGTCAGCGTTCCTCTTTCATAATACAGACTATAGTTGTTGCTCATCCATGAGGTTGTATGTGCCACGAAAGACATAGTGCATTGGTAGACTACTGCTCATGGCATAATGTAGCCTTCCTACTACCAATGGAGGTCGGAGACATTCCTACAAACACCCAGCTATATGTACATATTCTAAAGGCTAAGAGTGGAAGTACAGAGGATTCCTTCAAGGATAAAATACCCACTCCGACCATAGCTATTATGCCATAAAGACTATGTAAATTAGGCTTCAGTTTAACATTTTTAGATTTTACGTTTAACCTCTGTTTGAGGCTGGAATTTTCCGGCTGCTGTAACAACATCAATGTCGACTTATCGTTTGTAAGTTTCCAACAATTCACTTGTTGAAAATTTCCTCCCTGCTATGTAACGAATGAAATTGCGGCCCCTCCCTGCAATGAGTTTTAAAAACTCACAGACTAAACGCAACACAATTGTCTGGGAACAGGAAGAAACATGGGTCACATTTTCAACACATTCGCCTGCTCCAATTCCTACGACGTGTTACGTTGTGCGTGAGCTACAAGAAAACAAACTGCCCACGAAGAGTAATAGGGAGGGGCTTGGTGCAGCGGTCAAGCCGTTGTACCCGAGTTTCATGCCCGGTCAATGCATGTGAGATTTTCAAAGTGATCTGCTATGTCCTGTGGTTCGGATTCCACGTAAATAGGAGGTCCCGTGACTCATGAACTCGAGATTAACGGTCACGTAAAACTACTCCTTCAGAGTAATAAGGAGCAGATATAAGCCGATGTATGTAAATTATATCCTTGAAGTTTCGCTGATTTATTGATCATGTTATTGGCTAGCAAATACTCAGTCTCTTGTCGATTGGTGGGATTTACAGTTCCACTTGAAAGCACAACACATACTTTTAGAGATAAACGTGCCTTGCACAATTGCTTGTTTCGAAGCATGAGTATGCTACTTCGCCGGACAGTCGGGCAACCTATGAAGTCATCTGTCCCATTATTTTATCAATTAATGCTGTCGTATCAAATAGAAAAACAATTAGGTATTCAACATTTCCTTTTTCGTTAGGAAACAGCAGAAATTTCAGATAACTTAACCTAACTTTCTTACCCGTTGCGCTTGTTTTGGATGAGAACCCATCGTATGTCGGTTGTAACTTCAACAACATATTTGTCAGGTTGCTGCAATAAAAGCAGAATTTCTTCATATTTTCTCCAAAGATAACTTCTTATGATTATAAGAACTGTCTTAACAACACGACGTCTGGCGAAACTCCGTTCCGTCTTCATTCTACTCTCGCTTACTGATAACCGCTATTTACAAATCAAGTCAAACAATGCTGCCAACTTAACTATTTGTTGCCAAATCTACAAGTTTGAGATGTATCTTTGAGCAAAATCTAAGCAAAGACAATTATTGTTTGATTGGATTTTCGGGATTTTGCCAACCTCATCAGACGAGTAACTTTGAGCTGAAGTGACGATAAAGAGCTGGAGGGAAGCATTTCAAGGAGGGGAGCTTCAAACCCACCTGTCGAACAAGTCTGCAGCTACCAATAACATGTGTGGAGGTTCATAGTTTTGAGTGTGGGATGGAACCTTTCACAATCCAACACTCTCAAGTATAAGAGGCTGAACACAAACACTTATGTTGAATTCAATTTCAGGTGCTGCCACAACTAATGGATAATGTTCACGATGAGCCCAAAAAGGACCAAAGTGTAAGTAAGTGCAGCTGCTGTAGATGTGAATTGCCCGTTGGAGGTGTCGGCGTGTGTGAGCGTTGCTCGGTGACGGACAGAAATGCCAGACTGGAGCGGCTGTGTGAACTGTGGGTGCATGGTCGGTTAGACAACTTTAGCTACCTCATTGCTCTGAACAGTTTAGCAGGACGGAGGTACGGCGACCCGACGTGTCATTACGTCGTGCCTTGGGTGACGGACTTCTCATCGCGAAGCGGTAGCAACTGGCGAGACTTGATGCGCTCCAAGTTCCGTCTCAACAAGGGGGACAGACAGCTGGACCTCACATACGACACGGCCACTGGAACTGCACAGGTTAGAAACATCACATTGCTACACCGTCATCCTCGACATTGAAATATCTGAAGCCACGTGTAATTTTTTTTAGGTTGTTTTTTGGCCTGTCCCAGTAATTGGGATTACTGTATATTGTAACTAGGTACAAGTTTTTCGGGCTTGTAGGCCGTGGTCCAATCAGGATATCTCCCGACGTTTCACCGAAAACTGTGTCCGGCATCATCAAGGGTCCGCTCCTTTTGTTAGTCAGCAGTGGAATTACACGTCGGGAGATATCCTGTCCGGAAAACTTGTAGCTAGTTATGAACGTCGGCTGTGAAAGCATACGCTGTTGTTGCCAATGCTTATGTCTTGGACGAGTTTGTTTCGGTGGACAAGTCTCGTCAGGGTGTTGAACATAACGCAAAACTCATACAAGGACAAGAAGTGGGTTTTAGATGCTGTACGTAGTGCATGTGTAGTCCTGCACTAGTCATATTTTTTTCTTTTCCTACCACCTGCCCTTCATCATCATATAATAATAATAATAATAATAAAATTAAGACATTATACCACATTAATCAAACCTGAAGCACTATACGCCTCAAAAGCTTGATAACTGCTGTCAATTGTATCTAAAAATCAAACTATATCAGACGAAGTAGCTCTACCCTGTCTGTGGGCCGCCATTTTCACAGCTGGCTAACGTAAACAACTGCTCGTGCTTGATTTACCTGTAAAACTCGTAAAACAAAGTTTTAGCACATCTAGAAGTGTGTGTCATTGCTAATAGTTGTATAGAATAACTACAGACAGCAGCAGGCGTATATTCGTATTTAGCATGGAAACAGCTGACGGGTATATACGACATAAGTTCAGAACAGGAAACTAGGATGTCGGGAAATGCCCGACAGTCGTCCACAAAGGATTAAAAGGAGTACCATTGTCCTTGTTTAATGTTGGAGTTAGTCCGAGGATGGCCACTCAAGGATCGAACCAGTCTTGTTCACTAATCTCAACATGTGCAACATCATGGGTTTGCAATGGCAATAATGAGACAAAGATGCAAACATTGATCAAGGACAATTACACACAGGTCATATTTTCTGTTCTGTGTATCTGGAAGTGAAAACTGTTTCAATCTTGTGTTCATGCGTTCTGTATAATAGAGTTGCAGCTAGAACTGATTGAGTTAAAATGTAACAATGAATTGAAGCAACTATTCCTCAACGTTTCGAAACTTGAGTTGTAAGGGCCCTACCAAAATCATGCTTTCCAAACTTGAAATCTCATGCACAGATGAAATCTCATGCACAGAAGATAACTGCCATGTGTGCATGTTACTATATCTGTGAACAGGTGTTTTCTACAATGAAGCTTCACAAAAACAGCGTCAAGAATAGATTGACAGACCACCATTTAGCTGCGCTACTAAGAATCAGCTCATCCCAGTTTCAACCAGATTATGAAAAACTTTTAGAAGCTCAGTCACAGTTTCACTTGTCACATATTTCTGCCTCTTGTAACAAATAATGGTGTGTTCATAGTGGTAATACTGGGCTAAGAAGAAAGCTCGCTAGAGTTAGGAACCACGTGGTTCAAGGGGCCTCAACGAACCAACAAGAAGGTGTGTCTTTTCTCCTAAGTTTTCTAACATTGTAGCGTCTATAAGTTTTGTTTGATTTAACATTCAGAAATAAGTGTAAAATCTATCTGTTGTTCGGCCCACCTAGATTATATTGTATTGCAACTGGCCCTGTCCCTAAAAGGTTTGCCCATGTCTGCAGTCCACTCTTCCTTGAGGCTTGTGACAATGTTCTGTCTTGTTTGCCAGGTACCACACCACGTGTCGGATGTGCTGTCGGAGATCACGTACTACGTGTACATGGCCAGACGCACTCCCTGCTCGGTGCTGTGTAAATACGTGCGCACAAAGTGGGTTCCAGCCGAGTATCCGTCCTCTATTCAGAGATTGCAGGAGTGGACTCCTGATGAATGCATTCCAGAGTTCTTTACAGACCCCACAGTATTCAAGGTAGTCTGCTTTATTCCTTTACTTTTCCTAATCATGTTCCTCTCCAAATATTGCCGGCAGTTCTAAAACCTACAAATTTACTGAATCGGTCACGTAATAGAAAATAATTTCTATTTAATAATGGTAAGACGATAATATTGAAGAAAGATATTTCTTTTAGCCACTTATTTCAAAGGACTAGGAAGAAAAATGCGCTTCAACATTGAGTTATTTCGTCTGTCGTTAAAGATTGCTGTCCGCTTGCACCAAACCAAGTTAAATAGTCGCTACAATACCTTACTGCTTAGCATTAAAACAAAGATTTAATCTACGGTTTATGATAACAAAACTCGTATCCAGAGTTAGGTTACATTTGAAACAGAATCTCGATTGCAATAGCAGCAGGTATTGTGACTTGTTGTGTACATGGCCATGAAATAAGAAGCAAAGTCAGTTTACTAAAGTGCTTAAAGCAAAATAAATGTGATAAAACCGGTGATGGTGAAAGTGATATTGAAGAAATTTTGAATAGAGATAGTGACACTGATAGTGGGGAAAGTGAAGTGATAAAACCCGTCGCAGTGGAAAGTGCAGAGCTCTGCAATAAATACAAATAGTGTAAAAACCCAAGTGAAATATTAACTGCAAAGCTTAGCTCATAAGTTTCTTTATAACAATATCGCTGAAGAATTTCATTAATGTGATTATTACCGTATTTACTCGGCTATAAGACCCCCTTTTTTTTCTAAATTTTTAGTTCCGAAATTGAATATGGGGGGGTACTACAGACGCGAACTTTGCAAAAATCCATTATTTGAGTGTTATTTTATTTTGTTGCTACATAGTACGATATATTTAATCAAAATAAACAAAGTTTACATCTTTAATCAGCCCATTATGAGACTGCCATAACCTCACTTTCCTGGCTACCCCCCAGTGACTTTCACAACTATCCCTCGCTAAGCAAAAATCTTGGTATCAAAGAAATAGAATGGAATGGACAAAGTATCAGACATGGAAATGCAAATTTTATTTTTGGGAGAATGCATCAATTAGGGAACGAGTGATCACATCTCACTAACATTTGTAAACACAACCGAGTACGTATTATTCACATATTTCACATTAATATACCAATAACGTGTCACACAAACAGTTCTTGCAAGAAATGAAATGTGTTTAAAATTAAACTGAGAAGAAGAAGAAGAAGAAGAAGGCTACCTTGAAGACCATTTCCAAGGGCACTACATCTTTGTATACAAAACAAATAATGTTGGCAAGATATGTATCCATAACTTTCATTGGCGGATGGCTCTTCTACTCGGCCAATAGTGTGGCATCTTCTATTGGATATCGGGTGAAGCCTGTTGGCTACACAATTCGATATCCTGCCCAATCACGTACGTATGTATGGAAAATGGCGGTCATATTTGACACCCCCCCTTAACTACTTAAAGTAAAATAATAATATGTGTGTGGAGCCACTGAGCTTTTGCAAACCATACCCGAGGAATATCTTTGGAAATGTCATCGAGAACTAGTACTCAGAAATGATACACTTATACCAATTGCGACATCATCTATTCTGACAAACATATTTTACAATAATTAAAAAAAACACATGCACATAACCTAATTAACATGCACATTTAAAACTTAAGGTGTGAAACTCAAACTTACATGCATTACTGAAGTATCATTCTGCATCGTCAAAATCCCAACATACATCCTTTAAATAAATCAAAGCCTGATTCCATGCTCCATTGCTCGACAAATCCAACATGCAATAGTTAAAATTTTCATAACGTACATCTTCATGCAATTCGGCAGAACTACTTCAAACGTCCAACTAATATTCTTAAAAACGTCGTACAATCATATATATATCCTTATTTAAGGAGATCAGCATTCCATTTTACAGATTGAAGACAAGTATCTCGTAGCATACATAAGAGTTTCGATCCGCACATATTTATAGAAAAAATATTAAGAAGTCAACTTATTATAAATTTCCAAACAACGTCCCACGACTTCGACATCATCATATAGGCTTCATAATTAAACATCAATCGTCGACTATCATTAAATACGGACCACTCCAGAAAAATACGTCTATCACGTCTTAATGGTTCCCAAAATCTCCTAATTAAAAAAACATCTGATCTCCAACCATAGTTGGACAATAATCATCTCTGCCCATCACATCAGACAAAACAGAAATGAAAAACATCAAAGAATAACAAGGAGCATAGCTGACCCGAGATGCTCGTAACTAGTACCAGATATATCATAATCTCCCCAAATGAACAAACAGAAAAATACAAACTTACCTCGTACGGCAACAACAAACAAACGACAACTTACAGAAATGACAAAAAGAAGCAATAAATAAATAGAATATTCTCGGCATGTTCAACATCGGGGAAACCATGTTTAATCTGCAACCAATCAGAACATCTCGTGTCTGCCAATCGCACTGATGCCATACACTAATAATTTAAATACTATCAAGTGAATCCCAGACTAAATGTTGACGTACTAGATAAACTAACGTAAGTGCAGACATAAGGAAGTAGAACGCAAAAGAAACCAAATACTTTCTAACTTTTGCTACATCTCAGTGCAATACATAATAAGGTCCGCACAAGTGTTTCCTTTCAGTTGGCAAACACGATTCGTAGACAACTCTACACAAAGACAGTTGAGGAACGCAGCGCGCTAATTACAGGACGACGACAAATATCTTCTGTCTCTCTCAGAACTATGCTACCCTCTAGTGAGCATTTGTACAAATACATCATTTCACGCTGAAAGGAGCTGCCACCTAGTGAGAATCGACGTAACTTCAACTCACTGTCATCACACGAGACGGAATGCGTACTTTAGAAGAATACTGGGTACAGCGTGCCTAAAAGAAACGGCACAAATCACCCCCTCCTGAAATTCGTCGATGGTTGAAGACCAAGACGACGTTACACGTGGAAAGAAAGTTCATGCACTCCATACAAATACTTCAGTATAAAGTTTCTCTTAAGCATGCATCAATTAGTTTTTTTTTTTTTTTTTTTTAGAACAGACCCACTTCTTAAAGTTCATCTCCGATTCCAAAAACCATTGTACACATGCTAGTCACTCCACCTTTTCCAAACAATAGGAGTTCATGTCACAACAGCGGAAGATACACATGCTTATACAAGTTCAACACATACTTCAGTATACAATACAATCAGGTAGCAATACAGAGTTTTCCACAATTATGTTTCAACGTCATCTTGATGTGCGCAGCAGAGTTCCAATCCAACAAGGGTCAAGTAGATCGTTTCAAATTCCATTCCAAGAAATCTTCACTCCCAGCCAGTAACCTCAATGTAGACAACACCACGTAGAAAATTGAGCTGTGAACAATCACATCTCCGAAAGCATTTTGTTTTGGATTCACTTAATATCTAACAAGTAAAATAACAAGAAACATGACCAAAAATTCACTAAATATGGCATCAGCTACGTTTTTCATTAAATATTACCCCATGTTCAAGTTTCACACCTTTACAAAGCAAAAATATAATTATTTAAACCATAATGTTACAGCATTACAATTTAATCTCGATTATTCGACAGAAAGATCATAAATTTACAAAATCAATCCCATACTTCATATTTAAATTAGAAAATAACTAACTGAACAGAAAACTATCTCTCTTATTAACTCAATGAAGAAAAATAAAATAAAAAATATTCACAGTGAATGCAGGCATTTGTTCAACACTGTACCTCAGTTCCACATTACTAAGAAGACTAACGAGAAAACCAGAAAATCCTAAGAAATACAAGAAAAATATCATCCCAGAAACAACTCAACTCCTAAAAATAACAGCCAAGAAATAAAACAAAGAACATACCGAAACCAAGTCCAACAATACCAGATTAAATGAGCCAACCACCCCAAAAAACACAAACATTCATAACCACAAAATCCCACATAAAAATAGTCACACGTACCACCCACAAATTCCCAAAATTGCCAGAACATAATTAGAGCTCGTTAAAACATCGACATACACAAACACACATATATACCCTTAAAATAAACACTTCGACAACAACAACGACAACAACAACACCTGAAATCCATGTCATACTCGTTTGGCAATTCAATACGAGCATGATCTCCATCACCAAAAATAACTTAATACTACCTGAAATCCATGTCATACTCGTTTGGCAATTCAACACGAGCATGATTTCCATCCCAACACAAATATAAGTACTTACTTTCCAGTCATCATCCACCACAGGGAGAAACAAGGAACTTGTTTGTAAATACTTACCACAAAATACATAATCAACTTCTGTCACCTAGAACGCAAGTCCCATACCTTGATATAATAGGATCGTAAGTCGAAGATAGACATTCTAACGAAAACCCCAATTATATACTCGGCTACTCGTTTTAAATAATATTACAAATTAATAACAATAAAACCTAACCTTATTTCAAAACAAGAAAACAACTAACTCCCACCCAATAACAAAACAAAGCTAAATACTCACAATCACTCCAAAATACACAATGACACCAAAATCACAAACACAAACTCCCAGAGTCACTACACAACCAAGAAGATTGAGTATCACTCGTGCAGACAAAACACACTCACAGCACGCACACAATATGCACACTAGAAGTACTGCAATTATCATACACAATTTTGAAGATTATGCTCATCACGACAGAAAATGCATCACACGTGCAGACAAATACACACTCACAGCACGCACACAATATGCACACTAGAAGTACTGAAATTATCATACACAATTTTGAAGATATGCACCTCACGACAGAAAATGCATCACACGTGCAGACAAATACACACTCACAGCACGCACACAATATGCACACTAGAAGTACTGCAATTATCATACACAATTTTGAAGATATGCACATCACGACAGAAAATGCATCACACGTGCAGACAAAAAACGTACCAACAGCATACACACAATATGCACACTAAAGTACAGTAAATTATCATACACAATTTTGAAGATTATTACCAACAAAACGAGCAACTAATATTTCCTATACAGATCAGCATCACACCAACGACGTATATGATCATACGATCCACACAAGTCACACCTCTTACCTTTCTTAGTGATACCTCCTGTGTATCGCTGAATCTCACGCCCCTGACAAACATCAGCTGGCACATAATCAGGAACAAAAGCAGGCCTACCCTGTAATACATTTCCTAATAAAACATTTCCATCATTCATAGGACCTTGATGCTGATTCCTCAACTGATCTGCTGCTCCCCACTGTAAAACGTTAGGCAAAGAAACATAACCTAGAGGATATTGAGTAGTACTACGAGTTGGAGCAGAATCATAAATTCGGACTGAATCGGCTTTCTTAACCTTTTCTGCTGTCAGAATCAGATCATTAAATTCAATGTAATTTTTCGGTTTGGCTTGCATAGTTAATAATGAACGGTAAATGGGATTAATTCCTTCCACCAACGAAGCTACAATTTGTTCCTCAGACAGATGCACCGCGAAGACCTTAACATACAGTTTGATGTCCAGAAAATATTCATTCAACGTTTCATTCATACGCTGCGATCGATATACATACATACGATGCATGTCTGACAGAGCATAAGGAGTGAAAAAGAAATTCAATATGTCTTTATGAAACCATTCCAGAGAATTATGCTCATTCAAACAAACTAACAGTCTCTCCCGTAACATGCCCTCAGTACACGGAAACACAATCCTACAAATTTGCAATTCAGATAGACCGAACACAGTAGCACAATCCCTTATTTCTATCAATTTCCTTAAAAACTTGACCAAAAGATCATTATCCGAACCGTTACACCGATTAAAATCCTTAAGTATCAAATTTAGAGGATTCTGTACTGTAGAAAACTTGATATTACAGTCTGACATGATATTAGTAGGCCAAACAACATTAGACGAGGCATCATTATTCAATCTAACACTCACATCATTGCTGCCAACCTCATTAAATGGTTGAAATGAACACCTATCTGTCTGTACAGACCTAGAACATTGTGAATTAACTGACACTAAGTTATTCGAGACGTGACCCACACTTACATTAACATTGGACGCAGGTATCACGGTACATCTTTCATTAGCATTACCTGCTTGGTCATTAATACCTAAATTATCTGAGATCAAAATACCCCCTAGTGACATTACTGACGACACTGCTCGACTGACTACATCAGAATCATGCACAACTTGAGAACTATTCATGATCGATCCAATACTCTTCAACGATACAGATTCTAAATCATTAATAAGGCTATCCTCTACACCCAATTCACACGAATTACAAGATTCAGCACTAACACTATCACAACACACGACAGCCTCCGCAGGATTATCATTAGTCACACGAGGGAATAGCCTAGAGTATTGTTCGGCCAACTTACAACGCAGGTTAAATAATCTCTCAGAAAATTCAGCATCACTATTTGACCAGACCTTTACCAAATCATCCAAACGATTGATCCAATGTAACGAACGGTACCTGATTCTGTTCAACTTGGACGCAGAAGTACTACCAACATCACTCGAAGAACAAATATTTAATAAATCGGAGACAGTAGGTACAATGGTGAACTTACCTAGCATCCAATAAGAATTGTCCTCAGTAGGTAAAATTATAGGGGCAGCTCTCAAGTCTTTCAATACATTCAAATCCAAATCTCGGTGAAAAAATGGTACTTTTCCACGTATAATGACCTCATAGGAAACTTCATCTTTCTTTAAATAAGAGATAGCCTTCAAAGATCTCTCCTCCATTCAAATAAAACAGGAACATGAAACAAACAAGTACAATGTCATTAGAACATATATATAAGTGCACAGTCACCTCTTTATAGATTAAGTTTGGTACCATTCCCAAATACAGCTTCAATGACACTTCCAAAATCAATTAATTGTGGTTTAAACACGAAACCACACTCTGCTACCATTTGACACCCCCCCTTAACTACTTAAAGTAAAATAATAATATGTGTGTGGAGCCACTGAGCTTTTGCAAACCATACCCGAGGAATATCTTTGGAAATGTCATCGAGAACTAGTACTCAGAAATGATACACTTATACCAATTGCGACATCATCTATTCTGACAAACATATTTTACAATAATTTAAAAAAACACATGCACATAACCTAATTAACATGCACATTTAAAACTTAAGGTGTGAAACTCAAACTTACATGCATTACTGAAGTATCATTCTGCATCGTCAAAATCCCAACATACATCCTTTAAATAAATCAAAGCCTGATTCCATGCTCCATTGCTCGACAAATCCAACATGCAATAGTTAAAATTTTCATAACGTACATCTTCATGCAATTCGGCAGAACTACTTCAAACGTCCAACTAATATTCTTAAAAACGTCGTACAATCATATATATATCCTTATTTAAGGAGATCAGCATTCCATTTTACAGATTGAAGACAAGTATCTCGTAGCATACATAAGAGTTTCGATCCGCACATATTTATAGAAAAAATATTAAGAAGTCAACTTATTATAAATTTCCAAACAACGTCCCACGACTTCGACATCATCATATAGGCTTCATAATTAAACATCAATCGTCGACTATCATTAAATACGGACCACTCCAGAAAAATACGTCTATCACGTCTTAATGGTTCCCAAAATCTCCTAATTAAAAAAACATCTGATCTCCAACCATAGTTGGACAATAATCATCTCTGCCCATCACATCAGACAAAACAGAAATGAAAAACATCAAAGAATAACAAGGAGCATAGCTGACCCGAGATGCTCGTAACTAGTACCAGATATATCATAATCTCCCCAAATGAACAAACAGAAAAATACAAACTTACCTCGTACGGCAACAACAAACAAACGACAACTTACAGAAATGACAAAAAGAAGCAATAAATAAATAGAATATTCTCGGCATGTTCAACATCGGGGAAACCATGTTTAATCTGCAACCAATCAGAACATCTCGTGTCTGCCAATCGCACTGATGCCATACACTAATAATTTAAATACTATCAAGTGAATCCCAGACTAAATGTTGACGTACTAGATAAACTAACGTAAGTGCAGACATAAGGAAGTAGAACGCAAAAGAAACCAAATACTTTCTAACTTTTGCTACATCTCAGTGCAATACATAATAAGGTCCGCACAAGTGTTTCCTTTCAGTTGGCAAACACGATTCGTAGACAACTCTACACAAAGACAGTTGAGGAACGCAGCGCGCTAATTACAGGACGACGACAAATATCTTCTGTCTCTCTCAGAACTATGCTACCCTCTAGTGAGCATTTGTACAAATACATCATTTCACGCTGAAAGGAGCTGCCACCTAGTGAGAATCGACGTAACTTCAACTCACTGTCATCACACGAGACGGAATGCGTACTTTAGAAGAATACTGGGTACAGCGTGCCTAAAAGAAACGGCACAATATTGTCTGTATAACTAAATTCCGGTAATGTAATGAGAAAAATATTTTTGTCATAAAAGAGGATGAATTTCACTTA
Organism: Meconema thalassinum; assembly: GCA_946902985.2. Taxonomy (NCBI): domain Eukaryota; kingdom Metazoa; phylum Arthropoda; class Insecta; order Orthoptera; family Tettigoniidae; genus Meconema; species Meconema thalassinum. The sequence goes on along the minus strand of OX336394.1, from coordinate 10,525,825 downwards.
TAATTTTAATTTTTTGTATGAATTCGTCAAGTTCCAAGAATGTTGTATTTTGAATCTCAATAATTAAGGAGAGGTACTATTAGGCGAGGGGGTCTTATAGCCGAGTAAATATGGTATTATTGACCAAGGTGTAAAAGAAACAGTTGGTATTGATTTAGATCCTGTTGGCATCGCAAGACCAGGTGTGAGAATATCGCGAGATGACACAGTGGAGTGACGAAATGTGAGTCGGAACCATTCCATGGATGTATTTATGTTGGAGTTATTCTATCATATAATATATACATTACAATACCCGGCCTGGTTGGCTCCGGCGACCCCAATTCATTGGGAAAAGCCGAAGAAAGTTAATTATTTTATTGTTGTTGTTTGAGTCTTCAGTCTTTTGACTGGTTTGATGCAGCCCTCCATGCCTCCCTGTCCTGAGCTAATCGTTTCATCTCTACATAGCTCCGACACCCTACATCGGAGGCAACCTGTTTAACATATTCTAACCTTGGTCTACCCCTACAGTTTTTGTCCTCGACCCTTCCTTCCATAACTAAGCTTGCTATTCCTGGGTGTCTTAGTATGTGTCCTACCAACCTATCTCTTCTCTTCATTAGCAGTCGCCAGAAACATCTCTCCTCTCCCACTCGCCTTAATACCTCTTCGTTTGTAACCCTATCTACCCATCTGATCTTCATCATTCTCCTGTAACACCACATTTCAAATGCTTCAATTCTCCTCTTTTCTGCTGCACCGATAGTCCAAGTTTCACTTCCATAGAGCGCCATGCTCCAGACAAAGGCTTTCAATAATGACTTCCTAATACCTAAATCTATATTCGATGTCAGCAGATTCCTTTTTTGTAGAAATGCTTTCTTTGCCTGAGCCAACCTACTTTTTATATCCTCTTTGCTTCGTCCATCACTGGTTATTCTGCTTCCTAAGTAACAGAAGTCTCCTACTTCCTTCAGCTTTTCATCTGCCAATTTTATTACAATCATCTTTCCTCATCACACCAAGACTGGCCGTGCCCAAGGTTATAGGATCAAATCCTGGCACTGTCAGTTGACATTTAAGCGTGCACACATGCGAGGGAGCCATGTCGCCAGATCTACTGGCACGTTAAAAATCCCCTTCGGGGCAAAATTCCAGCACCTGAGCATCCCTATAACCTGCAGTAGTTAAAAGGGCCGTAAAACTAATGTATTATCAGCTTTTTAATGTTAATTTATGTTCGACAATGTCGAAATGTATATATTATATGTAAGAAAACTGTATCATAATGAGGGTCATTATAACACTATTTTGCATTATGATACAGTTTCTCCCACCAATCAGAGCTCAAGAAACAGTTGTGTGACCAATTAGGTGAGGATAGCACCGCATCTGCACTCACTTCCACGGCCTCCTATTTCAAATTTCACTGCGTGGCTTCTAGTGTCACGGTAGGGTTTCGAGGAGGCCATGGTATAGTTCATCTTCTGTAAGATTGCACTTTTTTGACAGCTAGGTTTGTCAACCTTCATAAGGAAAGACTCAATTTATAACCTGTAGTCCATAACAAATATATACATGTTTTAATCACATGTAAGTTTTTCAGGTTATTTTTTCGCTTGTCCCAGTAATTGTGAATAATATTGGCAACATATTCTGTTGGCCAGACTGGAAAGTTGCATTATCAGACTGAACTACCACGTGCTCGTGGCATGGGTGTGTGGTTGGTAATGGACGCTTTACCGTGTTCATCCGCCTGTGCAAATAACGTGATAGTTATATTAAATAATAATAATTATAATTGATAATATTGCGCAAAGATGTCTCAAAGTATTATTTCCATTTGAACGTGTGTTCATTTTTCAGATAAATGTATAGTGGTTATCTTAAATGTTGAGTAAATATGTAGCCTGAGAGGTCTCCAGGTCAGACATCTTTGTTTTGACTATAGAGTTGTTCAAGATCATCATCATCATCATCATCATCAAGTTTCCACTCCAGTTTCCTGGGTGTGGTTTACGAGCGTTCTCCATTTTGGTCGATTCATGTACCAGTGCTCCTTCAAGACTTCATCCCAGTTGATTCACTTGGATGTGATGTCTTCCTTCACTTGGTCCAGCCATCTCCTCCTAGGTCTTCCAATAGATATTTATTTTATTTCTCTCTTTTTGAAGGTAAAAGAAAAGGCAGCAGAACTATTGATTTCCCCAAGGACATTGCCTTGGTGAATAATTTTCATATTTATTTGTGCAAAAAATTAGGCCTAAAATATGAGTTGTTGTTGCATAGGCCTAAAAGTTTTACTTTAATATCAATCCAACAGGTCAAGTAATGTAAGGACATCTTACACCATACCTTAGTAAGCATTTTCCTTGAGCTGTGAAATGATGAGCCTAAAAATAGTTCCACTCTAACATTTAAGTTATCAGCTGCTGTGTCATAGCGCGCACATTGATGCAATATTCTGTCAGCGAGTCGTCAGTGGGTTTTCGGTGTGCTGAACTATTATTTGATAAATGCCACAAAGAAATACAAGTTTCCTTTGAAAGGGGCAATGAATTGATATTGTGAGATGAATGTAGGTTTAGGCAACTCATACCAGCTGTTCACCCCTTGACGGAATACAGCGGCCATTGCTGGCTGCCTTGTGGGTGATGGCTCATTGGCTGGGATGCACGTGGCACGGCGGATAGATCTATTCTGTAGGAATAATTGTTCCCGCGATAACTGTCCAAAAAAAGTGCAAACTGACCGTAGATGAACTACGGTATATTCTCTCCGTCCCATGCCTCTGTTCAGTACATAAAACTGGCGAAATATCGACAGATATTTAAGAATATTTATGTTCGAACATAAAATAGTTATAATTATTGTCGAACATGAACAGTTGTATGCAACTCGTCTCGCATCGCTCGTTTTATAAACATACTCATGTCTTAATTATTGCCATTATAGGCTCGTTGCATAGTGTACTATTTTGTCACCCGAAGTGGCTTCCTTTAAGTACCTAATTCTAAGCAGAATAAGGAACCAGGTACAAATTGCGAAATGACACAGGTGTAAGGTCCGACAGTCCATTTAACATTAACAAATTCACAAAGAAATTTGATGAAATGGTCCGGCTAGCTAGTCCATTTAACCCCTGGCATCAGTCTCCTTAATGTTCCCTGTATTGTGTTGTCCAACTGTAGAGTTACCACTGCTAGTTCTAAGTCCTCTTTACTTTGTTTAAGATTGTGCTACTGTGGAACGTGGCAGTGTAATCCCTCACTAAATGCTACATTTGAATTCCAGTCCATTCATGAGGATCTGCCTGATCTGGAAGTTCCTGCCTGGGCGTCATCTCCCGAAGACTTCATCCATAAGCACCGAGAAGCTCTGGAGAGTACGCATGTGTCCGAGCGCCTGCACCATTGGATAGACCTCACCTTTGGCTATAAGTTAGTAGCTTCTCATGTTGTTAATATGTCAAGTGTGTCTACAAATGAGGAGGAATTGCATTTTAAGACTTGGGACTAGCAGTTTGAAGGGGACTTCCGCAGAGCATATTAACCTCTGAGCCAGATGGTAGAGCTGTGAGGGTCATTGTGCGATCCTTACAGCAACATTGCGTCTGCCCAGATGTATTTATGCACAAGCTTAATCGAGCCTCTCACTAAAATAGTTTAGTTTCGAACAAATGAAATCAGCATAGCGTGTATGTCATCTTGTAGCGGATTGAAGTCCATTGCAGTGTCTTCATGATGTGCAATTTGTTATGTCATTATTCCTGTAACACAGCAGCTCAAATTATCTGATTCAATATCTCAAACAATGATAATTGGATAGGAAAAGAAGGAACTTCACAGCCATCCCAGTCTCATGAGGAGAGCAGAGCCTTGGTATCCTTGGTGTCCCTTCATCCAGGCCGTATTTACCCATGCATTGTCGAAAAGGTCTTTGAACCACACTCCATGTACCATATTTACTCGGCTATAGGACCCCCTCGCCTATAGTACCCTCCTTAATTTTCGAGAGCCAAAATACAAAATTCTTGGAAATCGTTTATAGTACTGTACCCTTATTCCTGGAATGATCCACCAATATCCGTGGCTGGAAACTGGATGGTAGCATCTTCAAGTCCCCGGCTAGAAAAACCACACAGTGCTACTTGGCGAATACACTCAGGATAAGGAACAGGGACATACAACCGAATGTGCTATAGCAACTAACTACAGAACAAAAGGTTCTCTAAACTACTCGGGAATACGAGAATCAAAGAAAATCTCGGGTGTAAGGATATGGATCAGTTCCCTAAGATAACCTCCACCCTATAGCACATTCCTCTACCATTAAACTATAGAAGACAATGCCAAATTTCTATAAAAAAGATCAGGGAAACGTAAGTTACGTGCCTGTCATTAATTAACAAACGACACGGATACACGCAAACGAAATTCAAACACTGAATCAAAAACTTACGTTTGTAAAAAATCTTAAAATTACGTAAATGGTGTTAATTCCAAAATATTTACTTGTCCGTTTCCTCAAGAAACCATGAATAAACCATAACAATGCTTTCATAAACTCAAATTAATCAAAAATAATAAGTTGTGGCAAACAACTGCTGTGCCCTAAATATAGTCCATGACACCTTAAATAAGTTACTAGAAAACCAACATGGCCGCCACATTTGGTGTTGCCAACTTACATCATTTAACACCAAAAAGTCAGCACACACATCCATGTAACACGTATCGCAAATGATCCAAAATAAGTAAAGGCTCTTTTACGAAAATACGTTTTACATGAAGTTGTGAAGCAGTCCTTGCTCAAGTTAGGGACATCTTGGTCATCAGTCCTCAATAGTAACTCTTAAGCAGTATTATGGTAGTGAAGTTAACTTAAATTATCTCTTCTAGATTGATTTTTAAAGCATCATATAAAATGCATAAGAACAGGAACATTAATACATACTCAATTATTTTCGCCAGAGAGCTAAAGATGAGCATGTTCATTTCTTCTTATAGGCTATATTTTTATAATTAGTCCAAAAATGCAGACCATTCTGTTTTAAGATGAGTGTTCAGAGAAGGATTTAGGAGTACCGGTAGGAGAGAAATATAATAGTAGGGTACATATTAGCTTATTATTTCTTTATTTTTGATAAGTACCGTACTCATTTCTTGCATGTATAGGCCTACATATATGAAGGCAGAATTGAGACAAGCTGTTGAAAGCCTGTTGGCAAATCCCTATTGAGATGCAAGAAGATGGTTGATCCAATGCTTAGGCCTAAAAGCATTCGAACTAGTCGTGGATTTTAGGGGCATAAGACTAATGGCAACTCGAAGATTTCGTCTTGGAATGGTAGAAAGCAGCCGTTGGTTGATTTTGGGGCTTTGTGACATCATGGTCATGTAGATCTGTGTACTTGGGCATGTGGAATTTGTCTGATAACCTGTGTTATTGTGATGGCTGGATTAGTGTGTGCATTTATTATTCAGATGAGGATTGGGAACGAGGTGGCCATGGCCTTAATTTAGGAACCATCCCGGCATTTGCCAGGAGTAGAAGCGTGGAAACCACTTCCAAGATGGCTAAGATAGGAATCGAACCCTCCTTTTCTCAGTTTTTCCTCATGAGGCTGAGTGTGCCTTGTTCCATCCCTCAGACCAAAATTAAAATTTCTTGGCAGAGCTGGAAATTGAACCTGGACCAACTGCCAAAAAATGCTAGCCGCACAACGCGAGATGGTTGGTAGAATAGTCTCCTGACCTCTCATCAACCGGCACATTAAAAGCCACTTGTAGAAAATTCAATTAATTCACTGAGAAATTGACGAGTTAAGTACAGGCATTGAAAGGCAAGCTTTATCGACGGAGTAATATCTTGAAAATTATAATTATAAGATACCAACACAAAACAATTTTCTGTGGAGAGCTGAGTTATTTAAGTTGCGAGAGCGGAATATATGAGAGGGAATTGAACTGAGGCAGCAATGTCGCGAATGGGTACGTCCTCTACACTTCCACTCATTTCTACATGATCATAATAATAGCATTATCATGACGAATACAATACATAGTGTTATCACTGACCGAGTTCAAGTGCGCCCCGCTGTTGGCCAGCGCTAGTGGTGCAGACCCCCAACGCTACAGTCAACCGCAGTCAGCTGTTCAAAAATGGGATACACGCTGGCCTGCGTAAACCTCTTTACGAAGGCTGCGGTTACGCTGATTACATCAAATTTTCGGTGCATATTCTAAAATAAAATAATAGCCCGCCTTCAACCAAAAATGTTCAAGGCAAAACGACATACGTAATAGAGGTAACACTTCAGGAGTGATGAACCAAGTAGAATACTTAAATTAGCCTAAATACCTTGTGTAATGATGAATAATAATTATGGAAGTGATGTCCTAATAGATGTTTTCTCCTTCGCTGTCTGTAACCCACCCGCTATGCCCTTTTATAAAACGACATATACTGTAGTGAAATTTCAGATTAATTCTGTACCATGTATCACTCTTTTTTCTTTTCGCTTTCACTTTGATAATATATCATTTTCATACCTTATTTCATCTTTTGGCGGGAGGGGGGGGAACATTATCAATTGTAACTACTAACCTTGATCACTTCTGCACTGGATATATGTGCTAAATCACTTAAACATGTGTTTTTATTTATTGTATATTTAACAACCGCAGCCATGTTCGACAGCATACCGTATATACTCGAATACCACCCGCACATTTTTAAACAAAATCGGACGTGAAAATTTGGGGTGCGGGTCTTATTTGAGTCATCCTGATTTTAAAGATTTAAATTGCCCGCCACGCGCGATATCGGGTGTTGCGAGTATCCGCTAGATGGTGCTAGCCTTCTTCCGGCTATCACTTTGTTTTACCGTAAGCAGGCGGCGTCATACTTCCTCGCGCACGTGTCGCGCACGTTTTCCGAGTGTAAACATGAGTTGTACGAAGAGTTTGCGGTCGTTTAATGTGAGTGAGAAGCTGAAAGTTGTGAGGGAAGCTGAAGTTATTGGAAATCGTGCCCGGCAGGAAATACAGTGCACTCCCAATAATTCGCGTGTGGATAATTCGTTTTGTGGTTAATTCGCGGGTCTCCATGAGTATTTTTTAAATTGGGAATTCTCACAGCAACTAATCATCACGCTAAGTTAAGCAATCTCTGTCGTTTAAAAGAATTTTGATGCGACGCAATGCGTAAAGACGAAATCATTGAGACTAGGGAAGACTGAACTGCATTTCTCTGCGATGCAACAGTAGGCCTAATTGCGCAATCTTCGAAACTTACGCGCATGTTGCCGCGAGTGGTATAGCACAGATTTCCTTTGTCTTTGAAGCCCAAACAATACAAGAGGAATGCACTTTCACTCGGAACCTACCCTCCCTTTCCCAACAGCCACGCTCCAAGGTCGCTGATCTGTGAGTTGTGAAGGGTGGATGTGCGGACAGCGTATTGTAAACAGCGATTATTGCGTAATGGCGAAAACGCGCACGACATCGAGAGCGTGTTTGTTCGATGCTCTTCATGCAGTCAACTAGTCGGGAGGAAAGTACCGCTACTCCGCTCGTACAAAAGCAAGCGCTTGCCGACTTTTGTAACGACGATATTTCGAACGGGCAAGTTAGACGTCGATAAAGACGATTATGATTTACTATAGAAAAGCAAAGAAGAAATAGCATGGCATTTGACTGTTGGTGAGGAAAACGGAAATCCAGTAGATTTCGAGTGCGGGAGTGATGCAACGGAAATCCCGAAATTTTCCCACAGTCAAGCTAGTGTCTCTAGTCACACTTATCTTTTATATAGAAAAACGAGATGAATTTTCGTTTTCATATAATATTTTCTTTGGAAATGTGCAATCGAAAAATAGAATAAACGATCTAAGAAACAAATGTAATGACGGCTTTTTTTAAATATATTAATGTAGGCATAATCCACATAGACCTACCAGTAGCCTAGCATGTCGTATAAGACACTACAATCAGGAGTTAAAATTATTATTTCGCGTGTTCAAGCCTATTTCAATATTTTAACCAATAGTTTTGATTTTCCTAGGCTTAACAAAAATAACTGCGGATAATTCGCGGAAGTTCGTGCATTAATTACCGCGAATTAACGAGAGTGCACTGTATGATATTGACGAGTCATGTATTCGTGATTGAGCGGGATGACGTCTATGCTACAACTACTGGATGTCTGCGTGAACCGCCCGTTCAAAGCAGCCTTGAAACAGCTGTATACGGAGCAGATGGCGGCCGATAAGCACACACTGACTCCAACTGGTCGTATTCAGCGCCCGGAAGTTCAGCTGCTATGTTCGTGCATTTTGACGGCATGGAATCGTATCTCGGGAGATCTCATACGGAAGAGCTTCAAGAAATGTAGTATTTCGAATGCTATGGATGTCAGTGATGACGACATTTAGTGGGATGGTGATAAAAGTTCGGAAGTTGGTACTTCTGATGACGATGAATGAAGTGTTTGTGTACTTTTATTTGTATTTTTAATCGTTTGATGTGTGTTATTTTAGGACGACTTCAAAACTGTTGGAAACTATTTTGGATAAATGCTATTCTGTTTATTTAGTTACGATTGTACATAATTTTGAGTATTTAATTTTTTTTAATTTTGTTCTTCAAAATCAGGGTGCGGGTCTTATTCGGGGGCGGGTCGTATTCGAGTAAATACGGTATTTGGTATGTGAAACTGCCGCAGTGAGCGATCACATTGACGTCATTAGTTACCAACATATCCGATACTAAATAGGCCTACATTAGACGACACATGTAATGTTGTAATTATGTGAGAAAAAGAAATAAACGAGCTCTTCTTGGTTAGACGACTGACTGGACGAAACCATTGGTCGCTACTTGTTTAGACAACTGTCTGGACGAAAATTACCGATTGCACTACAAGCAAGGAGGTCTGGGCATAAGCCCCAGGTTAGGTTTGTTTTGTATGTAGAACAGTATTTACCACTGTAATGAATGCTGTTCGTAAGAATTTCATGTTTCGAACTAATCGGGAAAAAACCAGCGCCTCACTGCCTAAAATTTATTGGTCTAGGCACAAACCATGGGTTTGGATGAAAATTATTGATGCGTGTCTACCCCCACTGTGCGTGACAAAATCCAGGGGTGTTTGTATGGCCTAATGAATTAACAATTATTGGTCTAGACAAAAACAGCTTGCACAATCCATTTCGAACTGGTTCAAACTTGGCGCTATTTTGTTTCATGGTACCGCGCTTATACAAAGTAGTCCCATAAGTGTGGGATTGGCAATACTGTACTTGTGAATAATTAACAGCGAAAATGGCAGACTCAGCTGGAATTCCATCTATATAAGTCGTGATCCTATTTGGGACATCCTGAGATCTGAAAAATGCACACTTTGTCACGAACCTGGAAGTAAAATGGATAAGGGGCACCTGCCTCATTGCAACAAACTTGATGTGACTGCTAGAACTTCAGGAAACCTCACACAACTCTATTGGAATGCAAGAAAGCTGATGGATTGGAATCTGGGCTAGCCATAAGAAACAACAACAATGCTTTAATATGAAAAATTGAAGTAACGCGGGCCGCGTTAGCTAATATATAACACCCCCGGTTTTTGTCATGCACAGTGGGGGTAGTCAAGCATCAATAATCTTTATCCAGGCCAATGGATTTTTCTTTTATTTCATTATACAAATATCGTTACCTGTGTGCTACTAATTCTAGCGCAGCCATCACAGCTTACAGTCACAATCATGTCCGATGCAGGTGTATAAGCCACTTTCTACTTTCATTCAGAATTAATAATACAAGTAGGCTATAGCTGCGACCAATATTGATAACTTATTGCAACCAGTGGCTTCGCCCAAACTGTGTCATCTAACCAAGTAGCGAACAATGACTTTGTCTTACCCAACATTAGTACTGTGCGTGTTTAGACCGGAGTCCGCACGACCACATATGCATTTTACCAATAATCAGTCAGCACGAGAGTCAAAATATCCCGGAGCGCCAGATGGGTTAAAGCAAATCGCAAAAACGACATCAAATTAAAAAAATGCTTTACTGATTTTTGGCTCAATGCAACAATAAGGATAGAAGGAGATTTAATTGGGTTTGACACATCTGGTAAAATTATCTCAGTTTATTTTGAAGTTAAAATCTGACTGCAAAAATGCCCAAAGTAGCATCACTCACGTGTGGTGACCCACACTCTTATTTACACACAATATACAGAAATTTTCCAAACACATTTGACAATCTTTTTGGAAACACAAGTCCGATTAATAGTCCTGTAGACTGTGTTCCAAAATTATTAATATTTAATTCCAGTTCAAAGTTAATTGTCTATGCTGGAAATATCGTAGATCACTGTTTGAATATTTACATGATATTAACACTCGTAGAATAAATGTTCATAGAATTTTAAACTTTCACTTATTTTTCCAGTTTCAAAAATACATCGTCGAAAAATATTATCATCATCGAAGCAACACAAATCATTTACACATATTAATAACATCTGAAAAGTATTTGACCTTGAGCATAGCATCGAAGAACTGTGCGAAGCACAACAACAATTAATTGTTCTTCTGACATTAAACATTCGAGAAGTGACTCGATTATGAACTTCAAGTTCCTAACAAAATATATGATTTCTGAATCATCAACTTGATCAATAAATGGTTGAACCATTCAACTATTCAATTTTCCACTTGGGAACATTATTATAAAAATATTTATATTCATGGCCATTTTTAGCAATTTTCACAACTTGCAATTCTTCGACAGAATGCGGAAATTAGAATTGTAGTTTTATAATGAATTCATTTAGTTCATGGCACTAGGATTGAAAATATCCTTCAAATTATTCGTGGTTAAAGAATTATTTTTAATTGGCAGTGGCCCATTCTACTATTTGTGTAAGAACACAATATTACAACAACAACGGCAAAGGTCTTCCTCTGAAGAAGAATAAACTACTATCATGACAAATCCGGGTTCTAGCAAAATCAAAGTCTAAATGGAATCCGTAAACAAGGTTGAAATAAGAACTGATGGTTTTCAAGAAATAACCTTCGGGTCATTCATACGACGAAATGTGTAGTTCCAATACTCCTACTATAAACCTGAGCCATCGAACCTGCTATTTGATTGATGCTCGAAAAAACCTCTTCATTCCTGCGACTTAAACATGCGCACCTGGGAATGGCATTTCAACTACTCCACACATATAAATTTTCTTCCCAAAATTTATACAATAAATCAAGCCTCTGCTTGTTATCAACACTGGAAGATTAATAAACTTACAAGTTTATTTTATTTTACCATTCAGTTCAACCCGTGAATTTACCATACTTATGAAAATCTTTATTTCACTTTCGAGTGTATTTACGTCATGATTTTATATAAATACAAAAATATCCTATTTGATACAAATATCAATTGCTTCCCGTTTCATGCCTCTCCGTGTTATCTGAAAAATGTACTTTACTCATTGCAAATATCAACTGTTCAACCAGAACTGAAATGTTGGTTGAATGCGGGCTTGCGCTAACCACTATCCTTCGGAAAATCTCCTGTTCCAGACTAGAAATGATTAAACTACTTCATAGGCTCTCTCTCAATACATATGATTATTAGAAAATATAATATCCAAGAATTATTTAGAAAAATTATAAAAATTATTATTATTATTATTATTGGATTATTATTATTATTATTATTTATATTATTTTAAATATGTTTAATTATCATCTCTTTATGTGAGAATCCACATGTTCGAACCTTCGAATATGGAAAAAATATCCATTCCTCAACAAAAATAAATTTAACTTTTATAGTTACATCGGCTGATTACCGTGATTTCCCAAAAATATGAAATATTCAAATAAATGCTCGAAATGCTCGGTCATCGATCCTAAACTGTTCTGAGTGCTGAAAATACTCAGAATAACTCTAACAAGTCTTGCGTAAATCATTGCAAGCTTTAAATACGAAGAAAAAATGTGTTGGTCATCTGCAGAAAAAAAATAGTTTGTTCCAATTAGCTAGGCATAATATAATTCAAATGTGGCTTACATTTCTTGATGGTCTTGAAGCGTAGTAAACCTGGTCTGTACCAGATTTATCCATAGACATGCCCTATCGGACAAGCATGTATAATCCTTGTATCGGCCGCCATTATATACCCAAAATCCGTCTAGTCAGACATAGTGGTAGTATCTCTTGACGTTTGAATTAACTGCTGTTCCATTTTAATATGGGCTTCTATCAAAGCCATAACAGTTTGTTTAAATAGGGTCAGATCTAAGTGATCTCTTCTTAGATATGTCAGTTGTAACATAACTCACGGTAATCTTATCAGTACAAGAAAAACACTGACAGTCTAAGCAATTAACGGCTGTTCTGAAGATCGTTCCCTGGGCATGGTTTATTATATCACCATCTACCATGCGCTAGGCAACTTGTAGTTTCCCTTGCGTAGACTAATGAACGCCACCGTTATAGACTAGTCTTCAGTGTACTGACAGATCGAAGTGGTTAACTAGTTACAAATAATGAAAACTGACTGAAATGGATTTAAACATCCAAGTATTAAGTTATTACTGGACTGTGACAAAGTACTAATTTCTAGACAAAGTCTAGCATATGTCCTTGTAGAAATATGAATATTTCCACCAATGTCTGTAGAAAAATCAATCACCTCAGTGATTCTCCTCGCCGTAAACTTACTAAGTTCCAACTCGTAACGCAGCACTTTTCGTGACTATCACGACTTTCAAAAGAACTTCTGCGTAGATCCGGCAACCATGTGCCTTGGCTCAGCGTCGTAGCAACTTGCTAGGCAACTGCTTGTGTTAGAATGAGCTGACCATGCCTCGGCCAGCTGGCTTTTATTCAAAACTGCCAGGGTCACGCGTCATCACGTTGTAATCTAGAAATCCTCATATCTCTTGAATCCCTGGTCCGATTTACTTGATACTAATTGCATTCTCTTTCTTTTGGCCGTGCCAGTAATCTGATCCCAATCTCAAGTCTCTACTCCATGGTTAACTATTTAATCAATAAATAGCCTCAACCTCTGCTATTACTCGCTACGTCACTTGACATCCAAGTATCGGTAAATTATTTCCAAATGCTTCGAGAAGCAATGTAGCGCGATATTCAAATATCTCAACTTTCAAAAGCGGCTACAGCCTTTCCCTTGATATCTAGGTGTCTGAATCTTGGAATACCCATTCCTAGAGTTGGGCACATCCACCCCACACCTAGCAAAAAATAAAAATTGAAAAATTTTTATTTTTCCTATCTACACATTAAATCATCTGGTTCTTGAATAATAAATCTTCAAATTCGATGCATTATAAGTTCCCTCGATGTTACCAGTTCGTGTATTAGCGACTTCATAGCTTCCATTATTGTTTACTTCCACAATATCGATATTCAAAATCTTTAATTTCACCAGGTTTAATATCAAAAATATCGTGATACACTTCCAAAATCTTCCCTAGCTCTGGGGACTCCTTATCAGTGTAGACTTCTCTTCCTTCAGCTTCATGAAAAATCAGAGACCATTGAGCATCTCCCTCGATGTCTTCCTCTTCTTTTCCCTCGAAGTTAATCTTTTCGGTATTCTTGAATCTAATCGTCTGTGTCTTCATGTCTATCACTGCTTGATATTTCTGAATGAAATCTGCTCCCAATATCATGTCAAAAGCCATGTCCTTCATTACAACAAACATATGTCGGAAATCATGTCCTCCAATCGTAATACATAAGTATAATTGTGTTTTACACAGAGATATTTTATTGGGTATTATTCCTTGGATCTTAATTCCTGATACTGGAATCTCCTCTAAATTCTCTTTGAGCTTCCACAGAATATAAAGCTTCTCACTCACCAGACAAAGCATAGCCCCAGTATCGATCAAAGTATCGACAGGCATACCGAATACTTCGCATGATATGATTGGCATTCTAATTCTCGTACCCATTTCTTTTCGTTCGTCATTCTGTTGAATTAAATCATCATCCTCTGCTTGCCATTTAATAATTCTGGACGTGAAAGTGTTCAAAATTCTATCTTCTACTGTGAATTCGAAGTTTTTTTTTTTTTTTTCGTTACCATTCCCCCGGGATTGTTGTGTTCCCGATGGACCTGGTTCGTTGGGCCTCTGCTCCACAAATTGCAAGTTATCTTGGTGTCTTGCTTCCAAGTTTTTCCTTGTGTCCTTGTTAAACTCTTCATTGGACTGACGAGTATCTACATTCCCTCTGTTATTGTAGTTGTTTCTACCATAATATCTTCTTTCCTGGTACCTTCCTTGACTATCTCGTGGCCTTCTCCATCGAGTATTGTATCGATTACCACCATCCGGTCTCGCATATGGTTTGTAACTGTATCTGTTACTGTACTGGTTCCAGCCTCCTTTATTCGGATCTTCCCTCGGCGTTTTCTCTCCTCGCTCCTCTCGAATCTCTCAAGGTGTCTGAGAATAACTATCAGCCATAACAGCGTACACAGCGTTGTTATTCTTTCCTCCCTTCTGATGGAAGAATTGAGCGTTTGTATGATCCAGCTTCTGTAATACTTCATCAAATTGTTCCATATTATAGATATCGGCAGCGATCAAAGTCCTCTGGACGTCTGCTGGAAACTGACGTATCAATGCAGTAATCAATTCGTTATCTGGCATCATCATCATCATCTTGCACAGTTTCCAGCCACTGGCCGGGTCTGTTTGGAACACAAGCCTCTCCAACGTCTTCTGTCTTCCCACCATCTCTCAGCCTCCACCCTTGTCCAGTCTTCTCCTCTCTTCTTCACGCTTTCTTCCACCCCCTTCAGCCACCTGTCTCTCGGTCTTCCCCTCGGTCTCTTTCCTTCCCACTTCGTCTCATGTACTCTCCTGGGTATCCTCTTCTCCTCCATTCGTTTTACATGTCCATACCATCTAAGTCTAGATTTCTCTATACCATCCTGTAATGGTTCCTCCTTCATTAATTCTCTGGTCCTCTCATTTCTTATTCTGTCCATCTTTGTAGCTCCAATACTGCTTCTCAAGAACCTCATCTCACTGGCCTGTATTTTGCTCTTCTCCCTTCCTTTCATAACCCAGGTCTCCGAGGCATACGTCAGGATAGGGACATAGTACGTCCGATATATGATCTTTTTGCTGTTCTGAGGGACATCCTTGCTCCATAACATGCTTCTCACACTCCTCCGAAATGCTTCTGCCTGCCTCCCCCGCTCATTTATTTCTCTATCGTTTCTTCCATTATCTTGTATCAGGCTTCCCAGATACTTGAAACTCTCCACTTTCTTCAGCTGTTCCCCACCAATTGTTATTCCCGTTGTGGTTCTTTCCTTCTTCCTTGTTGTGATCACCATCTCACTCTTATTTATGCTAAATTTCATCCCATTACCTTGTATTATTCCTTCCCACACGTCCAACTGTTCCTGTACCTCCTCCTCCTTGTTTCCCCAAATCATCAAATCATCTGCAAACACCATTGCTCTCATCTTTCCGTCCCCAATTACTTGTGCCACTCGGGTCATTATGTCATCCATCACCACAATGGCATCGGCGGATCTAAATGTTGGAGTTTAGACAGCTGTCCAGAAAAGTACGTAGAGTATCGAGTAGGTTGTGACGTCGAGAATCTCTTCGAATATAACTCTGCTCTGACTTGCTGTTGGGTTTCCGGGGACCAAAACTTTTTCAATAGCCCACGAGAAAACTCCTCAAAAGTGGTTAGAGTGGATCTAAAAGCTCTAAACCAAAGAAGTGCAGGACCTTCCAAAAACTTCCCTATCACTCGGATCTGTCTTTCTTTAGGGATCTTGGAATCTTTCAGGTAATCCCCTGCTTCTCTCAAAAATTCCACGGGTGTCACAGAATCTCGCCCTGAAAATTTAGAAGGCTTATCTTCTACATTCTTAAATACAGTTATGGGGTTGGATTGAAATACTGTCCTGACCTCATCCTGTCTTTGACTATCCGTTTCTCTAGCTGCTCCTAGATTTATCTGTATCTGTTCCTTTCCCCTTACATTTGGCATTTTCAACAGATGATCAGACTGTTTCTCATCCTTGATTTGAGTTTTCATAGCCTCAAGTTCCTTCTGGTTTTCTTCTGCCATTTTCTTAATTGCTTCAGTTTCTTTACAATTCTCCTTAACATCAGTGGATATCTGGTTCATAACAGCCTCATGACTTTTCAATGACCCTGTCATATCTGATATGTCCTTCTGAGTTGCTTGGATATCTTTGGCAATTACTTCAATATGGGATGACAAAGATTCCCTAATCTCCTTGATTCCCTCTTGGTTCTCCAGCTTGAGTGTATCTTTAATTTCATTGACAACTGTGGTTTTAATTTCAGTTTGCAACTCATTAATCACACCTTCTCTTATTTCTCCCATGACAAGTTCTTTGAATTGTTCTGTTAACCGTTGAACAACTAGAATTCCCATCTCGTTACTCTCCTTCTTCACTCTGACTTCCAGGTTGACCATGTCTTCACCAACTTTCCTAAGACCATGTTCTATCCTATCAGCTAAGCTTTGAGATCGAAGATCAGCATCGCGAAATTTATCGTCCATTAAACTTGCGTTAGTAGCTAATGAAGTTTCGACCTCATGTGTTTTATCGCATAATTTATTCATTTTACTTTCAAGTGTCATTTTCAAAATTTCAGAATTCTCTTTAAATTTACTTTCTATTGAATTAAATTTACTATTTAAATTTTCTTTCAAGTTACCTTTTAAAGAATCAGAACTTTCTCTAAGTTTATTTTCTAAAGAATCAGAATTTTCTTTAAGTTTATTTTCTAAAGAATCAGAATTTTCTTTAAGTTTATTTTCTAAATTTTCTTTAAGTTTATTTTCTAAAGACTCAGAATTTTCTTTAAGTTTATTTTCTAAAGAATCAGAATTTTCTTTAAGTTTATCATTCAAATTTTCTTTAAGTTTATTTTCTAAAGAATCAGAATTTTCTTTAAGTTTATTTTCTAAAGAATCAGAATTTTCTTTAAGTTTCCTTTCTAAAGCCTCAGTATTTTCTTTCATAATGGCGGCTACACGCCGTCCAGCCTCTTTTGAACTCTCCTCCAAACTCCTCATCATTCTCATCATTTCTTCCATAATTTTCAATTATTATTCAAAACTTAGGGGTATACAACAGTGGCAAACACAAGCTTATAACTAGAACAAGAAATATGAATAGCTAATTGGAACACTCTAATAAAATGAGATTTGTCCTAATGTCGACGTGATGGAAAAACAAAATTCTCTACTTTTACGAATTACATTTACCACAATATCACAAGAAAAATTTGCAAGTTCTCAAATATCCTCCACCTGGATTCTAATAATGTGTATGTCCAGTCATCGAACGTTTACTACTGAATTTACTTGACGCCCTAATGGTTAAGCCATTATCAAAATAATCAAACCCATTCTAATTATTAACCAGTTAAATTTTTAATTTTCCCCACTAATTGGGTTTCCTACTAATTTATTCATCCAAACCAGACATCTCTCAACTCCCAAAATATTTCTATAAAAATTATCACAATTTAAATCGGCATGCGATTGACCATGTCTAAATCGAGACCCACGTTCGAAGCCATTTCTCTCTCTATCTTATTTTATGTGCCCGTTTAGACCGGAGTCCGCACGACCACATATGCATTTTACCAATAATCAGTCAGCACGAGAGTCAAAATATCCCGGAGCGCCAGATGGGTTAAAGCAAATCGCAAAAACGACATCAAATTAAAAAAAATGCTTTACTGATTTTTGGCTCAATGCAACAATAAGGATAGAAGGAGATTTAATTGGGTATGACACATCTGGTAAAATTATCTCAGTTTATTTTGAAGTTAAAATCTGACTGCAAAAATGCCCAAAGTAGCATCACTCACGTGTGGCGACCCACACTCTTATTTACACACAATATACAGAAATTTTCCAAACACATTTGACAATCTTTTTGGAAACACAAGTCCGATTAATAGTCCTGTAGACTGTGTTCCAAAATTATTAATATTTAATTCCAGTTCAAAGTTAATTGTCTATACTGGAAATATCGTAGATCACTGTTTGAATATTTACATGATATTAACACTCGTAGAATAAATGTTCATAGAATTTTAAACTTTCACTTATTTTTCCAGTTTCAAAAATACATCGTCGAAAAATATTATCATCATCGAAGCAACACAAATCATTTACACATATTAATAACATCTGAAAAGTATTTGACCTTGAGCATAGCATCGAAGAACTGTGCGAAGCACAACAACAATTAATTGTTCTTCTGACATTAAACATTCGAGAAGTGACTCGATTATGAACTTCAAGTTCCTAACAAAATATATGATTTCTGAATCATCAACTTGATCAATAAATGGTTGAACCATTCAATTATTCAATTTTCCACTTGGGAACATTATTATAAAAATATTTATATTCATGGCCATTTTTAGCAATTTTCACAACTTGCAATTCTTCGACAGAATGCGGAAATTAGAATTGTAGTTTTATAATGAATTCATTTAGTTCATGGCACTAGGATTGAAAATATCCTTCAAATTATTCGTGGTTAAAGAATTATTTTTAATTGGCAGTGGCCCATTCTACTATTTGTGTAAGAACACAATATTCCAACAACAACGGCAAAGGTCTTCCTCTGAAGAAGAATAAACTACTATCATGACAAATCCGGGTTCTAGCAAAATCAAAGTCTAAATGGAATCCGTAAACAAGGTTGAAATAAGAACTGATGGTTTTCAAGAAATAACCTTCGGGTCATTCATACGACGAAATGTGTAGTTCCAATACTCCTACTATAAACCTGAGCCATCGAACCTGCTATTTGATTGATGCTCGAAAAAACCTCTTCATTCCTGCGACTTAAACATGCGCACCTGGGAATGGCATTTCAACTACTCCACACATATAAATTTTCTTCCCAAAATTTATACAATAAATCAAGCCTCTGATTGTTATCAACACTGGAAGATTAATAAACTTACAAGTTTATTTTATTTTACCATTCAGTTCAACCCGTGAATTTACCATACTTATGAAAATCTTTATTTCACTTTCGAGTGTATTTACGTCATGATTTTATATAAATACAAAAATATCCTATTTGATACAAATATCAATTGCTTCCCGTTTCATGCCTCTCCGTGTTATCTGAAAAATGTACTTTACTCATTGCAAATATCAACTGTTCAACCAGAACTGAAATGTTGGTTGAATGCGGGCTTGCGCTAACCACTATCCTTCGGAAAATCTCCTGTTCCAGACTAGAAATGATTAAACTACTTCATAGGCTCTCTCTCAATACATATGATTATTAGAAAATATAATATCCAAGAATTATTTAGAAAAATTATAAAAATTATTATTATTATTATTATTATTTCCGATTATTCCCCTTCAGGAGAGCGTGAGAACTTGAGCCAATCACAGCTTCACTTCCTTTTCCTCTCTTCTTTTCTTCCCAAAACCTCTTCATTAGTTCACTGTGCTTTTTCTTCCTTTCCTCTGTCCATTTTTTCCCTGATGTATCTTTCCTTGAAACTTGTACAATTTTCGTGTTTCTGATTTTATTTCTAAATTGTTCTCTGTTCTTAATGTCGTCTTCAGAGATTTTAAGTAATTCCATGTCTTCATGTACTTCTTTAATCCAACTGGTCTTTAATTTACTTGCATTCACGATATTGAAAATCTTCTTAGTGAGTCTGTTCTCATCCATCCTATATATGTGTCCATAGAACTGCAGACGTCTCTTCCTAAATTTATCTACAATGGTGTCTGTATTTTCATAAAGTTCCTTTGTTGGTCTCCTGACCCAAATTCCATTACGGAAAACAGCGCCATGGATTTTCCTAAGAATTTTTCGTTCCTGTTTCTCAATATCATGAATTCTTGTCATTCCTCTAATGACGATTGTTTCTGCCGCGTACAAGGCTTCAGGCAAGACAACTGTGTTATAATGGCGCAATTTTGCATTGCGAGATACTGCTCTTTTGTTATAATGATTCCATGTCAGCTTGTACGCCTTCTGCAATTTTACTATTCTATCTGCATTAGAAATTGTGTTCAATCCTGTGGGTTGGATGGCTTCTCCTAAATATTTGAAGTGAGTGACCTGCGAGATTTTTCCATATTGCGTTCGCAAGGTGATGTTTCCTGTTGATTTGGTATCCATATACTGTGTTTTTTCATAGGAAATATCAAGTCCCGTTTTACTGGAGATTTCATGTAGTTTCTCTAGCGCTAATATGGCTTCATCCTTGTTGTTTGTTAAGATGGCCAGATCATCTGCAAAGGCCAAGCATTTCACAGTGACTCTTTTCCCTTTCTCCTTTCCAATTTGGATACCTTTCACATGCTTTTCCCATTCTGTGATGATTTTGTCCAGTACGATGTTGAACAAGAGTGGTGATAAACCATCCCCTTGTCGAACTCCAGTATGTATTGCAAAAGAGTTAGAGATTTCTCCCATGAATTTCACCTTTGAGGTAGTTCCCAATAATGTTTCCTGGATGATGGCCCTCGTCTTCCTGTCAACTCCTAATTCTTCTAGTCTGTTAAACAAGGTTTGTCTGTCAACCGAATCGTAAGCCTTTTTGAAATCCACAAATGTGACTGTAGTGTTCCTGCATCGTCGGATGTGCAGTATGGTCTTGAGGTTCCAGATCTGCTCAATACAGGACCTTCCCTTCCTGAAACCTGCCTGATATTCTCCAATATGGTGGTCCACCTGTGGCTCGAGTCGATTCAGCAAAGCTTTAGCGAGAATTTTATAAGCGACTGGAAGAAGCGAAATTCCTCTATAATTATTCGGATCAGTTTTGCTTCCCTTCTTATGGAGTGGGTGTATCAAAGCACTCTTCCATTCTTTTGGGATTTTCTCTGTTTTCCAGACATCTGATATTATTCTGTGAATTTTTGGTGTTATGTGTTCATGATCCAATTTCCAAACTTCTGCAATAAGTCCATCTTCACCAGGGGCTCTATTGTTTTTTAATGACTTGATTATGTCCACTATTTCTTCATGTGATGGTGGAAGTGAATCAAGGTTGGGCACTGGTTTTGCAAATTGAAGTTGTTCAGAAGGTGCTTCGCAATTAAGGAGTGTACTGAAATATTTAGCTAGAATTTCACAATTATTGCTCGTATTTGTTTCCAGAGATCCATCAGGTCGTTGGAAGCATAAACTAGGGGGTTGAAAGCCTGCTATATTTTCTCTAAAGGTCTTGTAAAAATTTCTGGTGTTGTTCTTAGTGAAGTCCTGTTCTATTTCATTTAGCCTATTATTATCATAATTGCGCTTTTCTCGGCGAATAATTTTAGAAGTGTTTTTCCGAACCTGCACAAATTCTTGCCATTTTTCTGTTGTTTTATGGCTATTGAAATTATTCCATGCTTTAAACCTATATTCAATAGCATGATCACATGTGATGTTCCACCACCTATGTTTTCTCTTTCTCGGAGGTTGACCGAATATTATTGCTTGTTTCATTTTCTCTGCAAGTTCAGACCAGCTCGTGGTATCCATTTGACGGATTTCTTCAATGATGTTCATCTTGTTGAATTCAAGGTATTCTGGATCAGTTCGGAAAAGCTGGGTTCCCCTTATCCTTTGTCTGTTGGGTTATTATTATTATTATTATTATTATTATTGGATTATTATTATTATTATTATTTATATTATTTTAAATATGTTTAATTATCATCTCTTTATGTGAGAATCCACATGTTCGAACCTTCGAATATGGAAAAAATATCCATTCCTCAACAAAAATAAATTTATCTTTTACAGTTACATCGGCTGATTACCGTGATTTCCCAAAAATATGAAATATTCAAATAAATGCTCGAAATGCTCGGTCATCGATCCTAAACTGTTCTGAGTGCTGAAAATACTCAGAATAACTCTAACAAGTCTTGCGTAAATCATTGCAAGCTTTAAATACGAAGAAAAAATGTGTTGGTCATCTGCAGAAAAAAAAATAGTTTGTTCCAATTAGCTAGGCATAATATAATTCAAATGTGGCTTACATTTCTTGATGGTCTTGAAGCGTAGTAAACCTGGTCTGTACCAGATTTATCCATAGACATGCCCTATCGGACAAGCATGTATAATCCTTGTATCGGCCGCCATTATATACCCAAAATCCGTCTAGTCAGACATAGTGGTAGTATCTCTTGACGTTTGAATTAACTGCTGTTCCATTTTAATATGGGCTTCTATCAAAGCCATAACAGTTTGTTTAAATAGGGTCAGATCTAAGTGATCTCTTCTTAGATATGTCAGTTGTAACATAACTCACGGTAATCTTATCAGTACAAGAAAAACACTGACAGTCTAAGCAATTAACGGCTGTTCTGAAGATCGTTCCCTGGGCATGGTTTATTATATCACCATCTACCATGCGCTAGGCAACTTGTAGTTTCCCTTGCGTAGACTAATGAACGCCACCGTTATAGACTAGTCTTCAGTGTACTGACAGATCGAAGTGGTTAACTAGTTACAAATAATGAAAACTGACTGAAATGGATTTAAACATCCAAGTATTAAGTTATTACTGGACTGTGACAAAGTACTAATTTCTAGACAAAGTCTAGCATATGTCCTTGTAGAAATATAAATATTTCCACCAATGTCTGTAGAAAAATCAATCACCTCAGTGATTCTCCTCGCCGTAAACTTACTAAGTTCCAACTCGTAACGCAGCACTTTTCGTGACTATCACGACTTTCAAAAGAACTTCTGCGTAGATCCGGCAACCATGTGCCTTGGCTCAGCGTCGTAGCAACTTGCTAGGCAACTGCTTGTGTTAGAATGAGCTGACCATGCCTCGGCCAGCTGGCTTTTATTCAAAACTGCCAGGGTCACGCGTCATCACGTTGTAATCTAGAAATCCTCATATCTCTTGAATCCCTGGTCCGATTTACTTGATACTAATTGCATTCTCTTTCTTTTGGCCGTGCCAGTAATCTGATCCCAGTCTCAAGTCTCTACTCCATGGTTAACTATTTAATCAATAAATAGCCTCAACCTCTGCTATTACTCGCTACGTCACTTGACATCCAAGTATCGGTAAATTATTTCCAAATGCTTCGAGAAGCAATGTAGCGCGATATTCAAATATCTCAACTTTCAAAAGCGGCTACAGCCTTTCCCTTGATATCTAGGTGTCTGAATCTTGGAATACCCATTCCTAGAGTTGGGCACAGTACATCAGTAATTTTCACCCAGACATTCAGTGGCGCAGTAACTTATGTCGAGAACCAAAAGAGAGCTATGAGATATTGTTGGTATTCTCTGAAAATTTGCATACGCAGTACATATACCATGCACATGTGAGTATATGGCTCTTCAGAATGATGATTGATTCATGTTGCACAACCCTTGAAGTTCGTTGAAGGGCATCTCACTACTCTGTCGCAACCATGACTGAAACAAATAAAAATAGGCCTAATATAAATATTTTATCTGCCTACTACTAAGTAGGCTATAGGTCAGTAGCCAAGTACATAAGCTATAAGCTTGATAAATAATCACCAATACATTCACTACCACCAACCGAGTGTGAATCATAGACTAGGCCTACTTCCAAGCTTAAGATTTACATGTGCAATGTATTATAATATTATGGCTGACGGCATTTGGAAGTCGAGAATAATATACATTACTATATTAGAAGGCGAATTGAACCTAAGAATACATCCCCGAGAGAGAACTTGCATAGGCTATATTTTAGGTTATGTTTGAATTAGGCCTATACGGAAAATGCAGTCGGAAGACTATTTCAAAATTTCCAAAGACCATTAAGGTTTTTTATTACGTTATTTGTGCTCTGACTGAATATAAAAATAAATAAAACAACGATTAAATAACTCTGTACTTTAAATTGTGTAGGTCTAGGCTAGGCCTACTTACTTAAATTGTAGTGATCTTTGTAGAGTTACTCCAATCTTGTTCTCGTATTTTTTAGGCGTCATGATGAAATCTAAATAAGAATTTATCCAAAAATTAATTAAATAAAAGCTTCGAAACATCTCAGACAAGTGGATTTGACACACACATATCAAAAGTCTATAATAACTGTATAAACTGTTTTAATCGATGTATATTACTAGTACTTACCTTGTACAACTTGTTACAACTTCATTAGACTTGAATTTCCAAAGAAAACTGTGAAATTATTTAAATAATAAGTCATTAGTTACAGTCGTAATTATAATGTTGGCTGACTTTGTGAAAAATGCATTCTGGGAGTTATTGCCAGAAACATGTCGGCAACTGTGTGGTACGGAATTTTACTGGTATTATGGTCTTTGGAGATGGCGGGATTTTAAGCAGGGTTGGCGACAATGTGCTCGCACCTGAAAACAACTTACCTTCAAGAAATGCAACCATAAACCAACATTTACGTAGGCATAGGGGACGGCTGTTAATGTTGCCTACCCTGTCTTGATCTAGTAACTTATTTAAGCTGTCCTGGACTATAACGGGAGTTGAACAACAACAACAACAAATTAAATTAATGTCGTTAAATTTTTAAAATCCTCGCAAAATAATATGAATTTACCCACGATGTAGATCTCCGTCATTACAAATACTGTTTTTTAATCTATACAATCTAACTCCCGTCTCCTATCTTCATAAAATCCTTCCGTAGAAGCGATAAAAATTTCTGCCATAAAATTAACTTAAAAATATGCATAATATATTACCCTTAAAAATCCCTATAAATATTATACACGGTTTATATGCGTGAGGTACATTTATGATGAAGTTGGTCAACTTGTATCTTAAAATGAACTATTTACAATTGGCAAAAATGTCTATTTCTAACTTGAAATATAGACATTAACTGTCTTTCTACCCCTCTCAATTTAATTCTTTGAGAATTCAGAAAATCTTTCACATAACTATGTCTTTATCAGTAACAATGTTGCAATCTGGGATTCTATAATCCGTACAGCTAAGTATAGACATAGTTTAATTACCTCCACATACTGGTCTGTCGTAAAAAAAAAAAAAAAAACTTAGTAAAAATAAAAACTCAGCAATTCTTCTAGGTTTTTGCCGTGTCTTGTGTGGGGTTTCACCTAGGACACTAAGCTGGCTCATCAGCGAAACCCCACACAAGACACGGCACAAACCTAGAAGAATTGCTGAGTTTTAATTCACCGGCCGTGAAAGCCAATATACCGTAGTAAAAATAGTTTTCCTTTCTGTCGAATAATTACCTTTAATTTAATGTCTACTCAGAACCTTTTAAATAGAACTCGGCTTCAACTATTGAGTCTATCTCATTAACTTCCAATATTCCTATACAAAAATACTGCCTCTTAACAATTCTTTCCTTCAATAATAAAAATCTTACACATACCTGTCTCAACAGATATCCTTTTAACAAATGAAACAATGACATAACTGTGCTCATTGTCATAAATACATCTTCCTCCGTCAATACGGGAATATAATAAATATCTTTCCTAGATATACTTCGCAGTTCCTTCCTCACATTATATAGTATTCACCAAATACATTATTTCTCGTTACTAACTTCTTATTGCAGTTCCAACACATTAAAATACTGGTTCTTTCGATAACAATTACATTCAGTTCCTAAATAACATTTTTAATGTTGGTTGCACTTCTCTCAAGTATTCCTTAAATCTTTGACTGTTCTACTATTATGTCGTCGCTTGTATTTACTTCTACTCATATTACAATATCATTTCCATTCTTTCTCTATTCCAATTCTAATACAGTTCCATGTTTTAACATTTGTGAATAATGTAAATAAATATTTACAACCAGATCTGTCGAATAAGTTATTAGACTATAACTTCGTTCAGATCCTCAAAATAGATTATCAACGATCGCATTATTTAATATATACCTCAGTATATTATCCTTGGAACATATTTTCCATTAAACTTCTATCATTACTAAAATGATCAAATCCATTTTAAAATACAATACACTTTAAATGAACAAATGCGAGCTAAACGATAAAATCTCCATCAAGTAAATTCGAAATCGCATAAAATTCTAAATTCCAAATAGCAATTCTAAATCGTCACAAAAATCGCTTTTAAACCAAAAATCGATGAAAATCGAAAATGAAACTTCTACCTAACATAGCGATGAAAATATCAAATCAAAAAGTAAGAGAATGACAATTCGAAGATTTAGAAAAATGGCATTAAAATATTAAGTTATCGGATATTCTCAAAAGTTTTTACAATTCTACAAAATCGGATACTATGTTGGTCTATTGACTACCTGGTGCTGCGTAGAACTGACTAGAAGTTGATTTCCCTCGTTGTTCATCAGAAACAGATTGTTTCTGAGAAATCGCCCCCTCAAGATGTCGTGTGGGACCCTGCTCGATCTCCTTCGGAAGTCTCCAAACTGCCACGAACTGGATTCGAACTCTAACATCATCGTGTAGTCGTCCTTTCAGCTTGGCTATCTTCTTAATGAGATGAGAAAGCCCTTTCTCTCTTGATTTGCGCTGGGATCACCCGAGCCGCACTCCTTCTGGAATTTCTTCTGTCTTCTTCGCCGCAGTTCAGATAGATATGTGTGTCCTTCTTTGTAGTCAATGAAATTACTTTTGTAGATGTAGATTTAATTTACGCAGGAGAGACTAGTTGTTCATCTCCTCCACAGTATTAATATTATGTCATTTCGAATATTCTTACCATCATCATAGCTATGTTCCCTGTAGCATTTTAGAAGCACATCTCCATCACTGTAGATTCAATAGTTTCTTCCACTCTCAACTTCTGTAGATTTGACATGGTGATAAATGCGTAGAATAATTTCTATCACCTTACTCGTTGCTTTAATTGGTTTCACGTATTTCTTTGTAGTTGCTGGATAAATGTAGATATTTAATTACGCAATCTAATGTGCCGTAATTCTCGTTGCTAATATACTGCTTGTAGTAATAACTTCTTCGATGATATATCAATGTCTATCAGCTTTGTCTTCAAATGCAGAGTAATCAGTGGACATGTCCACTCTTGACGAAGAAGTCGTGAATAATAAGAGCCACGACCTAACTTGCTTGTCCCCCACTCTGACAATAAAGTTGGCGTCCCCTCATAAAAGCTTGCCTATAAGGCGCGTTAATAGCGAATATGATATTATTCCATTATTAAGCATTTAATCAGCTGCAAATATCAATAGATACTTCTTATTTATTAATTAACATCTTCGCTGATGTTTCGAAGTGTTAATTTCTCGCTGGTAATTACATATGCTAATTGCTTTCTTCTCAGTAATGCCTCTTCCTATTGGCTGTTACTGCCACGCGTCTGGCTCGTGCCCCCCTCTACTTGCGATCAGAATTCCTGACATAGGTCGTGTGCGGAATCAGAAGACTTCGGGTGGTTTTGCGATGTCAGACAAAGATTAGCTCCACCTGAGCCGTTCTGCTCGTCACGTGTGAGCTGGGAATTACTTGATTGGCCACGCTGGGTTTAGTTAACTGAGCGAGATGTTATGTGCCCGTTAGAGGTGGTGATCTGGTCCACTACCGATCGTGTGTAGCTTTCCAGATAACCACATCCTTGAACACATGTGGCCTAAGAGGATTGGAGTACACTCCTTGTGGGCTATTCCGGCACAAGACTCCTCGTCATCATTGGGATCAGGTTCCCATCATAGCATAGTCATAGACCCCGCAAGGAAATGCACCCCCTTAAAAACTATTCAATTAAAATCCAGGCTTAAGTAAATTTCACAAAATGATTTATTAAAATCATAAGCTCCTATCCTACAATCGGGGGTATCAGTCGGCTAATCCGTTTACTAAACACAGGTAAAGAAATGTAAAAATCACCCCTCGATTGGTCCTAAATACAATCAGAAAAAAATAGCAAAGCTAGGGAAATGGTTCAAAAGATTTTAAATTGTAATTATAATTAACAAGACATGACGTTTCCAAGCGAAACGACATGATGGCAAAATGTCAAATATGACAGGAAAAACAACAAAGTAAGCTGTGACCATCCCGTATTTACATGTAATTTTTAATTAATCTAAACTCATCCTAAGAAGCATCCGTAGTAAAAACAACTAAACAAAAATCTAAAATGATTTACAGTCATCCTTTACAACACAAATCAAGTTTACAATCAACTGTACAACAAAATATCTACAAGTAGCAGAAGAAAGATGGGAATATGGGTTTACACAACAATTAATAAATAAGTATCACACACAAGAGTATTCTTATTAATCCTTCCTACCACATGATGGTTACTGTTTGTTTCCATCGGTCATCTGTCATGTGTAAGCTAGGAAATCATAGTACTGTTCGTTAATAGTAGAACAATAAGTTACATGGTTCACGACCCACGAGTAGAAAACTCTGGGGTAGACCAAATCTCTGTCAGTCGCATGTGTCAGCTGTCTAAAGCTTAAGCTAACGAAGAAATAAAACGACAGCTCAGTGCAATGGTCAGCGAGTTATAAACCATGATCAAAGTTAAACAGGCGTTTAGTGATTAACGATAATTATTGCTTTCGTTTAAATTCATTACTCAATTTTTATTTAATGAGTGATTATTAGTTGTCTTTGTTTTAATATTTGTTAATTATACGAATTGACCATCTGCACGGCTTCCTAACTGGTGGATAAAACCATTGGTGTACACCCAAGTACACGCGAACAAGCATACTCCGAGCTATCAAAAAGCTCAAAAACCATACTAAAGTAACAGAGTGTCCCGCTGGATCACTTCTTCAACCTCGATCTGTCAAGCGCATGAGCTTTGAAACAAGGGCGGCAACCTCAACAACTATGGGAAAACACCCCTTCATCGTGCATAAACCTTCACAACATGTGAGAAAAATAACATAGCATCAAATAAGTCAATCAGTTTCACAAGACAATTCTAAAACAATAATGGTTGTTCAAATGGGCTTCGCTCACAACATATGCGAAGATCGTAAACATCATAGGTGACCTCCTGTCACAATATCATTGCATTCTTAACAACGCTGTTAACTTGACCTAGTTTTATACAGCTTAATAAACACTGGCTTCTGTAGATCACATCATTTAGAAAAGCATTAGCATTAAATCTGTCAGAAGTCTAGTCTCACCTGGGATTATGGGTTGGCACTACTGCGCGTAACCTTGGAAACACTTGTCTCCCAAAGTGACTTACATTTTGTTCATTCCCAAACTGTTACGAGTTGCATGGGCTAACGGTAAAGTTTCAAGTGTTCGTTTCTTTAGCATATCGGATCCATAAAAATGTTCAGATTGTGATCCTACACTTGCAGTTCATAAGATAATATTCGTAGTAGTGTTCGTGATACATTTATAATAGACAAAAAATGATTAACAAGGATGTGTCTGCATGGGCAAAGCAAAACATACAAAACGCGAGATATTCCACTCGCACTAACGTGTTTGGATATAACGCTCCCAGCAAGTTTGTTTCAAATCAAACATGTGCACTCTAGGCACTTCCAATGCATGAAATAAACATTCACACCATATAAAACAGTGGCGTTAATTTTAAATGATACGTTACTAGTGTGAACAAGACTTGGAGTACAAACAGGAAGATATAACACTCCTTCACACTGTTAATCGATTCCTCTCGAATCTAGTGGTAGACTTTCTACTCAAATAAAAATGTTTACCCAAAAATAGGTAATAAAATAACCTCTTCCATTGGAGGATCTGCCTGCTCAGTGGCGTGCTTTCCATATCACAAAATAGGGGTTCAAAATACTGACTCCAGTAACAGCTGATTTAAATTACTTAATTACAGCCCCGTTTAAATTACACATACAATTGGTTCGTTCAAAGTGAACATAAAAATGACATTAATTACACCGTGTGATAAAAACACACACATATTTAATCAGGTGACTCACTCACGATTAGGAAATGCATTGGAGACGTACGCTGCGATGTGCAATGAAACATGAAAGATTACCATAGTCGGTAAGCTAAAAGAAAAACCTACTAAAACAAAACCAAACTAGATGACTGTGAATCGAAGTACGATCGTTAAAACTACGCCACCAAAGACCATCACCTTACAAAAGACATTAGTTAGACTTACGAAGAAAATTGTAGCTCACCTCATTCCTACAGGAATAATTGAGGGGTATTTCCTTCCATTTTTAGCGTGGGCCGTTCTTCCAACGCTCGGATAGGCACATTGTAATCCGTTCTTCAGCCTCCATTTGATTATGCTGTTGTGGTGCTAGGTATCTCTCTCATAAGGTGTCTACGACATGATCACCCACATGGTGAACGGTGGTAAAGCTCTTCTTTTCTGGTGGATCTCGTACATCGTGGTAACGTTGATAAGTTCACTGCTTCTAGTGTGATTCGGTAGCAAACACAGCATCTACACTTGGTAATTTTGCAGACTCTATTCAACAAATGGCCATGTCTGCTCCACAGACTCTACTCAACACAATCACGTGTTGGCTCACTTTTGCCACTATCACACATGGTGAAAAATTTTATCTGATGAAATCAGCGACATCGGTCGTTTAAAAAAATTACGGTTTCACACAACGTGGATTATTTTATGCAATTCTCACTGGTGTGAAATATGACACTGGCAATTTCGAAATCACAGTTACTCACACTTCTGAATGGCACACACATCGGCCACGCTTTCGGTTAAATCACCGTAATATTTCACTGATTTCGAATGCTTACAAAGCAACACTTTCACGGAGTTTTTCGCTGCACACATCTCGTGCGTTATCCTATAAACTGGCTTACGTTTCCAACGGATTTATTCCTTCACTTACTGACGTCTCATCGGCCACTTGACCGGACTATTACAACTGCGTGTCACACGCATGCGGTGCTGAACTTAGACAATCAACGAGTGCTTTCCTCCCGGAAGCGGGTTGTACTGGCTTTGAGACTAGTCGAGTCGTTGAACGTCTCTAGACATTATTCCTGCATTTCCGCAGTGTCATTCCTTAGTCTCAAGTACTAAATAGATAATGTTAGGCCACTTCTCCTTGGCACATTATACAGAAATACTTGATGTGGTAAATTCAAAGGTGCACATTAAAGAATACCTTCTCTAATCATGGTAAAATAAATATTGACAGTCTTCCAACGAAGTCAAAAGTACAACTGTATCTCTCCGGATGCATTCAGAGATTCATTCTCTCGTGTTACCAACTTTGGCATATAAAAATACTCACCAGCATGAGTGGATACGGGCTCAGTAACAACCTGTTTTTGGTTTCTTCCCAGACACTGTTTCATTTAGCATTGGTTAACTTTCAAAACTTTCAGAAGATAGAATATTTTCAACCACAAATACGCATACAGTACCCCTCCTTAATATTTGAGAGTGCTGTCGGTCATTGTCTAGCACGAGCGTGGTGCGATCTGCTCCGTGCACATGGGATACGGCCGGCGGTTGGTTAGGCAAAACAAACGCAGGGAAAGTGCGATATCTTTTCAGAGCTGGTTGGCAATAATCATGGAATATACGTGTCTCTGTATACCAGATGTTGGATCATTGTTGGCTGCTTGGGCCATAGCACTCAATCGTATGCAAGTTAACCAGGCGTGACCTTGTTTGAAGAAAAGAGTCTCTGCCTTTCCTTCTGTGCATATGGGCTATGACTCGCGCTATGCACCAGGTAGCGGGCCGACATACGCATGCCAGTCTACACTCTGCAGTGTATTTCGAAACAAAGAACGTGTTATTGGTAGCGATTTTGTATTCAGCCTGCATGTTCTACTGGCCATGTCAATCCATCACTTGATGGTAGTAACTTCGGTCTTTGCAGAACTCGCTGTGCGGATGGTTTGGTGTATCATTGCTGATAAACTTTGTTTATTGTGATTAAATATATCGTACTATGTAGCATCAAAATAAAATAGCTTATTTTACTCTCTGCCTTTCCCAAAATAATGGCTGGTCTGAGCGAGACCACACACATCGTCTTCCCTCCACAGTATGACTTCGGAAGATCCACCACACAAGAAAATATGACTGTTTAATCTGGATTATGAATACAACATTAGGAATTTTTGTTTGCTTCCACACTTTCTCCGTTAGATCAGAGCCAACACCACTTCGATCAACAAGACAGTAATTTTGTACAGACAGAGGTTATCTGATAACAGCACTGTGTGCTAAGTATTACGACATGGCGTTTGAACTCTGAACCTTTTTTTGATCAGGGTTAATTAGTGTTTTAATGTAATGCAATTTTGTGTTTTTGAGTTTCCATCTTTTTAATACACAGTGGAGTTGTTCACCCACTTTTTAATGTGTGTTTTAAGGGCTTATTTCAATGTTTCTGATATGTGTGAAACATTCACTGATTGAGTGGCTGAGGAAGAGTGCCATTGTATTGATTGACGGAATTTTATAATATATACTCAGTAACCAGCATAATGCAGGAACCATTCTCTCTCGGAATATATCGAAAAGTTTATGTTCTGTTAATAACTGGATTTATAATAAGTATTACCTCTTAGGTACTCTCTCCTTCCCGTTTCTCTTCACATGCCCCCACAATCTAGCGTGTTCATTACTAACTTAGCCTTTATCCCTTCATTACGAGCACCTTCCTGCCATTGCTCCCATCAGTTACCTCTAGCTTATGTATCAATATTTTTTCAATATTTCAATAACCCTGTATGGGATAGTGGTGTCTATATTAGCCGCCTGTCATAAGGACAGTTTATTCTTTCAAAGGCGCTGATAGTTGAATCTTTCAGCCAAATATCGGAGAATTTTCATGCCAGAGTGCTAGTATTTATAAAAATCAAATATTGTATAGGTATCTACTTGACGTATCTTAAAACAAAAACTGAAAACATTAACAATTAAAGTGTAAGTGTAAGGATTTGAATATGAGAGGAATTGTAGGAGGGAGGGGAGGGGAAAACGGAATCTTGAAGTCATGTGTTTAGCTTTTGCTGATGACCTTGCTTTCTTAGCCAACAACCGAGAAGATCCTCGAAAGATGCTTGACAGTCTTCATGAAATAGCTCGAAGAACAGGTCTATCAAATATATGGAGTGCAGACACCAAAATGAGAAATATATGGAAGTAAATCATGGGAAGGTTAAGAGGACTGAGAAGTTTAAATACCTGGGGGAATGGATCCAACCCAACGGACTGGATAAGGAAGCAATCAAAGGAAGAACCAGAAAACTGGACCTGGCCTATAAACTAACCCAGAATAAATAAAACAAACAAACTTTATCGTACATACATACATATCCCACGTCGTTCCATCTATTAGATGGGTCAGCGAATGAGGCCCCTCCACCACTTTCTGTGTCTGTACTTCTCTTCTTCTTCTTCTTCAATGCTGTCCAAGTCCTGGCCCAATCGTCGATGTCATTTCTCACCATGTCTGCATATCTCCTCCTTGCAGACTAACTAACAAACTAACGCAGAATAAACACAACAAACGAGCTTTATCATACAAGGCCAAAATCAGACACTACAAATCGGATTGTACGCTGCAGAGTGTCTTACTTTAAGTAAAAAGGGAGAACTTCAAGTACTAGAAAAGAAAGATTCTGAGAAAAATACTTGGACCACAGAAGACTACTGATGGGACAGTACTGAAAAGATCACAGACGTAATGAAGCGGAGGCTGTAGTTCTACGGACATTTACTACGAATGGATGAAGACAGGCTGACCAAAAGGATCTTGAGCTACATCATGGGGTTGAAGGTCACATCTAAATGGGTAGATGAGGTGAAGAGGGATGCAGCGGAAGTTGGAATTACTCCACCGATGGCCCACGATAGAGAGTTCCGCAGTCGAGTTGACGGAGTAAAATCATTTCAGGAGAAACCACCAAGCAGGAGGCCCAAACGGATCATTTCCGAGGAGGAGAGAAAACAAAGAAGTGACAGGATGAACAAGTTCTGGGAAGAGAAGAGAAAGAAAGCCTTGTGGTCTATAGTTGGCCAAATTCGATAATACAAAATAAAATATAAATATATAAAATTAAAGTAATGAATGAAAAATGAAAATCCACAGTCTGCTTCCAGTCTCCGACCGGGACAGGAAT